>OZ005735.1:120919899-121563113 GCA_963930755.1 Eudasyphora cyanicolor
TAGAATAATGTATAATTACCTTAGGCCTAAAACTGATCACAGGCTATTGTCCAATCAACATCATGCCTACAGCAAGGGTAAGTCCACCGAAACCGCTCTGCATGATCTAGTCAGCTTTATTGAAGGATAACTCCCTGTTAATGAACCTTTCTCAGATATAGAGGGGGCCTTCAATAACGTAAATGCAGTCGCTATAAATACGGCTATAGCAATTCTGGGGGTTCATAGAAGTATATGTAGGTTCATTCAGATAACATAGGGTCAACTGACCTCCATAGATTTGTCAGCAAGGAAACGCCCCAAGGAGGTGTTCTTTCTCCTCTGCTATGGAATCTCTGCATAAACAATATTCCGCTTTCTTTGGAGACGATGGGTGTCAGAGTTGTAGTCAATGCAGATGACATGGCAATAGCTATTGGAGTGAAGTTTTCGAGTACTCTTAGAGACATTCTTCAGCAGGCCCTTCATACAACCGCAAGATGGGCTTCCGATAATGGTCTTGGTGTTAACATGTCCAAGGCGGAACTAGTTATTTTCACCAGGAGAAATCAGGTACCAACAGTTACACTTGTCTCCTTGGTGGTATTGAAACTGCATTCTCAGAAAGCGTTCGAACCCAATATTCTGCAGAGATCAAAGAAGGCTGCGCTAGCGTTATATAAATCTAAAAGGGCAATAGGAAAACGCTGGGGTCTGAACTCGCGTCTGGTTTATTGGTTTTATACGGCAATAGTTACACCGATAATGTAGTACGGCATTGTAGTCTTGTTGGCAGCTCTGCAGAAATCTACCTTCTGCGCGATGCTAAACAAGGTTTAGCGAATGGCTGCTATGCATATGTGTCACTGGTGCGCTGAGAGCGATACCAACTGAGGCACTAAATATTATACTACATTTAATACCACTAGACATTACAGCAGTGCAATATGTCGCATGTACTGCGATTAGACTTAGGGAACTGCCACTATGGTCATGTAATAGCTAGGGACATAGTGTTGATTACACTATGATTGAACCACTTTTTAACAAGTACCTGATAGATCTGAATGGAATGGTCTAATCTCAGGACATAAGAGATTCATTAACTTTTATACAGAAGGTTCCAAAGTCAACAACCAAGTGGGATTTAGCGTCTTTTCTGAGGAACTTGAGGCAGAACTTGTAAAAAGGCTGTCTGATCACTCTTGAGTTTACCAGGCAGAAATCTTAGCTATTAAAGAGGTAGCGGAATGGCTGAAAATAGTGTTCTAACCAAAGTCAGCTGCTGCTATCAATTCCCTGGAAACTATATTCCTGAATTCAACAACTGCAGAGAGATAGAAGGTCTTGCATAATGACTTTTGCTGTGAAGCTGTGGAGACGACGTGGAGGAGGAATCAATAGAACACATTCTGTGACTTCTCTCTCTAGAAGCGGCATGCAAATTTAGGCTCTCATTTCTTTGGAGTGTTAGCTAATTTGCCTGATGTTGGATTCCGTCAACTTTTGAGCTATTTAAAGCAATCAAATTGGTTCAACGCGAGGGGCTAGCGATAACTCATGTTTTCCGTTACGTCCCTTTGGTAACACAATGGACTGTCCTTTCTTAGTGAGTCTGTTATACAGGCTGTCACTCTTAACCTAACCTAACCTCGGCTACCATTGCATCCATGGATTTGTATATTCCTACATTTAAAAACTACCATCAACTACCGCAGGTTTCTAAAGGGGATGGTCAAACAGTTCAAAATCACGGAGGCATTCCAGAAAACTGCAGTTCACATGAGCCTGCACCGCTAGAAACTAATGCACATGCCCAATGGAATATATATATCGCACCTGTTCCACAAAAGGGTAACAACTCAAAATGAAAAATGACAGTAGATGTCAAAAACTGCTTCCGTTAATATTATTGACATTTCGAATTGGAAAATTTGTCAAAATTATGAAAATATCTTCTTAATTTTATTATCTTGCAATGACATATATTAATTTTTTGAAATTAAAATTTACGCGAACAGTTTTTGGGCTCTAGTGAATTTTGAGTTGTTACCTTTTTGTTGAACAGTTGCGATATGAACATGCCCCTAGCTCATTGTTGCCTTCTGGCAAACAAGATTGTCCCTAATCAGTATCTGTGTACATTCTAAGCCGATGTGGTCCTACCGAAACCCGAAACGTAATGAAGAGACAGGATCTCTCACTGGGGTGCGTCTTTCATGACGGGTGCAGAGAGGGTGCATCTTACTGTACAGAGAGACAGTCTAACAGTAGAGAGACTTAAGGGTATCTCTTAAATACCAGTGAAAGCTTCCGGCATCTGTCAAACTCAAATTTCATCCTATTGTTTTCTGTACATACACACAACAACACTTTGACAGACGTCGAACGCTTTCACTGGTATTTAAGAGATACCCTAAAGGCCTGAGAAATTACTTTTTCTGAAGCTTTGGTGGCAATGAGAAGAATAAATTTGTATCTGTTAAAGGCGGCTTCAACGGGATGTATTAGCAAAAACCCATATTTATAACTTTGTCCCTGTGGTATAACAATGGACTACATAGTCGAAGTGAGTCTGACATAAAGGCTACCTACCATATTAACATAACCTAAAATCGCCAGCTTGTAACGAAAACGTGCCTATTCTATTACAACTCATTTTGTTTTCATTTAAGGGGTACATATGTATATTGCGGTAAAATGTATACTGTAGTATATACGTATAATGTCGAAATGTACCACAATTAAAAGTCGAAACTTGCGATCTAGAGGCAGTGGCAAAGTTTAATATTTAAACATTTTACAAGTTTCGCATCTTCACAATGAATAAATTTAACAATTAACAACAACTACAAGCATTACTGCGTTTACAATTCCTTAAATAAACAAATATTCTTGAAATAGAAATTATTCGGAACGTTTCTAATTGGAAATGCTATACGATACGGATGCGTGAAGTTGATCCTGGGTCTGGTATGCATTCGTAGAGAGTGAATAATATTTTTTGTTATTATTATTAGGTAAATTGTTTTTGTTCATTAGCTTAAAAATTTAAATGTTTCTTTTCATTTCATTGTTTTTATCTAGAATACAATATTTAATTTGTTTGTTTTTTTTTTTTATTTTGTAATAATTTTGGACATTTTCAGATAAATTATTATAAATGCTTTTTTGTTTGTTTGTTTCTGTGTCTTTGTGTTTCTTATCAATTTCACCTTTTCTAGCGGCTTTATTTAGTATTGTTTTAGTTTTTTTTTTTTAAATAATTTGCAGTTTTTGAGGCATACAAAAAATACAATATTTGCATTATATTATTTATACTCATTTAATTTTAGCAATATGTAGATATATATTTAAATACCATATTCGGCATCAGTTTTCTTTTTTTTTTTTGGTAATTTTTAAACATTTAATTGTAAATAAGCTTATTACGGTTATGAATTATTTCAAATGTATTTACAGTGGTCAGTTTTTTTCGATTTTTATTCTTTTTCGTTTTTGGTGAAATTGGCATTTTTTGTTTGTTTGCAAAATTGTTTTTTTAAGGTACAGCACAATTTTTGTATTTTCTTTTTTGTTTTGGTTTTTTGTATTCCTAAAAATATGAGAGTAACATTTTTGTTGAACGATTATCTCTTTTAAGTGGGTTCTGGTTGTTTGTTATGTTTTTCTTCTTCTTCATAGGTAAAAAACAATGAAAATTCCCTAATATTTTATTAATAAATTTTTTCCTTTACGTTTTTATGGACATTTTTTTTTTGGTTTTCCTTTAGGCTAAGTTTTTGGTTAGGCATTTGAGACAAAAAGTATCAGCGGATTCACATTTAGATTAAGTTTTGGTATATAGGGGTCTGTCTAAAAAAAGGTCCAGTTTAGATAGTGGACTGGGATGCGGTATAACATTAGATTAGAATTTAGTATATTCGTGTAAACTAAAAATAATTTCTAAAGCTTAAAAAATGTCTGGGAAAATTATTCATTCCAATCCCAATAACAAATATCGTTATATTTTTGTTCAAGATATACAACTCTGTTATAAAACTGAGGAAAATTTGAAAATTTGCTGTCTCTGTGTATTTAAATTAGAAAAATAATATTTCACTTTGGTATTTACATTATTACAAAGCGCTTTGGGGGATTTTGCAAAGGTCCTTAGCGGCCACCAAAATATTTTTATTAAAAATTATTTTTTTATGAAAAAATTGTCTACCAAAGTGCTCAAATGTCATCCCCTGGATGTCCCAAATCTACTTTCACTTAATTTTTTAAAATTTTTGAAAAAGAGTAAATATTATATATATTAATAAAATTAATTCAATGTAATTAAAGTTCATAAATTAAAGTTCATACGTTTTTATCAATTACTGTTTTTATGGATGATTATTTTTTGACCCTGAAGATTTGCCTCATTCCCCTGGAATATTTTATATTACGTAAAATTCAAATTTCCATAACATTCTGGATTTCGAATAATTAAAATTATAACGAGTATTAAATCTACTACATATACTTGTGGTTGGTTTTGTGCCAACAATAGTAATAAAATGATGTAAGTCGCGCTGTGTCTTCCAAAATGAGCATTCACACTCACGAGCGTCATTCCCCTGTGCTACATTTATTTGTAAAGTGCAATACTATTTATGACTTTTTTGTGCTTTTTAACTTTATTGTGAAAACCAAGTTCCGATCCATGAACATTTTTGGAATGCAAATACTTAAACCGAAATAAAAGAGACTTTTGTAGTCAATCGTCATTCCCCTGTCAAGAAAAACAATGACAGCGGAGTGACGATTAACAAGGGAACAATAAAGGGCGGCCACCAGGATCCTCGATCCGATGACATATTTGTATAGAATACCTCAAAATAAGAGGACAAATTAACTGGAATTTTATCGATATCATGCTTAGTTATCGAGTTATGGGACAATAAAGTTCGAGAAAATCGTCAAAAAAACATTAAATTTTCTGGTAAAATGACATCAATAGTATGTAAATAAAAAATCAATTCTATTTTTTCGAGAACTATCCTAGTTACTGATATATGAAAGAAAAAACCGAAAAAATCAATAAATTTTTTCAATAACTACCTTGCGTCACTTGCATTCCCCTGTCAAAACTAAGCCAGGGGAATGACGATTAACAAGGGAACTATAAAGGGCGACGAACAGAATCATCGATTTGATGCCATATTTATATCGAGCACCTCAAAATAAGACGAAAAATTAGCGGACATTTTATCGATATCAAAGATAGGCAAGATATCGATATCTTGCCTATCTTTGGATAAATCGCCGCAAAATAAGGAGAAAATATACGTGTATTTATTTTCTCCTTTTTTTGCGGCGCTTTATCCAAATTTTTCATCAGATCGAGGGGCCTCGGATATTATACTCTCCCGTCGTTACCCTGGGGGCTATATTTTCAAAAAAAAACGTATAATTCGGTTAAAAATTAAAAAAATGAGGTGTACCCTCGATAATAGAGTAGCTATCCTTAAATGGATTATATCTACCTATCGGAAGTATTGAATTCTGCAAAAAAATTTCGAATTCGAAATTGGCCAGTAATGTCGAAACCACCATTTAAAAATTCAAGTAATTTTAAAATATAAATATAAAGAGAAAACCTAAAATAATAATAAAATTTTATGAAACGCCTAAGCCCTTTTTAAAAATCTTAATTTTATTTCTATGATTCCAAAAGTATTGTTATGTTGTGAAATTAAAAAAAAACAGAAAACCCGACTATGTGATACCCTACACCACTCTAGTAAGATTGGATAACAATTAAATGTCCAAATTTGTTTACACAATGTACATTTGGTCCGTCTATGCCTTTGTAGCCAAATCGGACGAAACATATTGTATACGTTAAGGTGGGTCTAGGAGAAACAGTCGTCTGCCATGAAACAAACTTATAATACTTTGTACCACAGTGTGGTGTAGGGTATAATTAATTCTATTTTCACGAAAAGTTTATTTGAAGATGTAAAATTTATTACATTAAGTTGAAAAAAATATATCGGTCGAATGATAACTAATAATAATATATATATAATCCTTAGTTTTCGATTATTTAAAGCTTTCCTGAACCAATTCAGATAAATAATTCTCTAGACTGAGAGAATTATTTATCATATAGACTGAGAAGTCTATTATCCCATATATCCAAATCGACTCCAGGAGACTGCGCCGGAAAAAATGTTGACCAGTATAATTATTGAAGCTCAGCTTTTTGACTTTAAGACCAGTGATGTTATTAGGTTTGGAATGAATGAAAAATAATACGGAAAATATCGCAAATCTAATTGTTAAACAAATTTAAGACAAACGAATAGAATTCTAACATAAAATATACATATATATTTACATAGTTGGACAAATATATTTGTAAAATCGTTCTTTAATTTAATAAAATTTGGTATTTGTATAAAATTAGATCTCAGGTTTTATTTTGTAAAATTTCATTCTATATTAAACGCACACATATTCCTTTCATTCTTTATTTTCATTTTTCGTTAACTGTAATATCACTAACATTTAGCAAAACATTTGCATTTTCTTTCTTATTTGTATACTCTCCACCATAAGACTTGGGGAACCCTAAAAGCTTTGGCGGCATATATTTTATGTTGTGTTATATTTAAAATTTACTTAGTATTTTTATGAGAAACATTAATCTCTTTTTTTTAATCGAGTTTGTGAATTAGAGTCTATTGCATTTATTTTTAAAAAACCTTGAGATATAAAATAATATGCAGTAGCCCCCACATCGTCTATGGTGGAAAATATATAAGGTTCTACTATCACTATTCATACACTAGCTTTTCATAAAAATTTTCAATTAAACACAACCAGTTAATTTTTTTTCAAATATTTTCCACTTTTTTAACGAACGAAATAAATAGGCAACCAAATCACATAGATAGCAAAAAAACCGGTGTACTACACATAGAATTAACAATGAACATTTTTTGGGGGTTTTACTTTAACAAAAAAGCACTTTGAATTCCAAAGTTAACGGGATTGGCTTGAATTGCAATACACACTTACAAACATTTAGTTCTGAACTATGTCTTATGGTATTTAAGCCTAAGAATCCTATATCAGATATCACTTTTCGCAGGCATCGTTAGATTTATTGATAGATAGGCCTACAATGAAATTAGTCTCGAGAATATAGATCCAATTGGAGAAGATCTATATTTCAAACTAACAGAATTCAAACAATTGGGAGCAAATGAGATAAATAAAATTAAAAACACTTGAAAATTTTTTAAAAAAAATGAGGTACCATCGCTTAAGTTTTGCATACTCCTCAAAACTTCAGAGAAATACTCGTACACAACAGAGTGATCAAGCTGTTTTTGCCTGTTAGAACGATTTGGTAACCACTCATATACAAGGTTTGTTGAGTGACAAAGTGTATTTTAATTTTTCTCGAAAATATTAATTTAGTTGTCCACCTCTAATACAACACCCCCATAAATATTTTGCAGCTATATGCGTGGCCCACGAAATAGTTGGAGAAAATTGAAAAGGTGGGCGTGGTCACGTCAGTACTACGAAGTATGTGGAGAATCAATGCACCAATAGTCATAAAATCTGGTATGAAAGTACGAGTATGTGACAGTGCCTGTACTTCGGGCCTGGTCCACCCATAAGACTCCGTTATTTAAATCGAATTATATGGACCCTTTTCAATTCTCTTGTAATTTGGCGTAGCAGTGTTGCCAGAAAAACGAATCATTGTAATTTTGACCGAAAATAAGGAAAATACAATTTGACTTTTATCCTTGAATTTTTAAAGAAACCAAACAAATTTAGGAAAACTTTACAAATTTTGTTCAAGGCATTTAATATTTTTTCCAAGATTATTGATATTCTTTTTTTTTTGCATGAAAATTAGCATTAGCTTGTTAAGTTTAAAAGACACTTTACTATTTTTGTTGTTTTTTAAACATTTTTGTTAAGTCAACTTTTGTCAGGACAAATTCGCTCGATTGGCAAGGATGTCCGCAGTCTTCACAACAGAGCTCGAGGCTCTTGATGAAAACTCATTTTCCGACAGGTAATGCTGGTCCAACAGAGGAACAGTTATAGAACGAAAATGTGATGCATCAAGTACCTATTACGGATACGTATAACAGATGTTATTGTTAAAGAAGCGATAAAAAGTTTCTCTCATTCTAATCCTGCGGGACTGGATGGAATATTTCCAGCACTTCTTCTGAATGAGGTGCATCTGGTATCAACTCATTCGGCTGGAGTTTTCACTGCATGCCTAACTCATGCATATACCCCAGAAATACCCATGCTAGTCAAGGTGAGTTATACGACCTCAAAGGCATATCGACCCATTAACCTAACTTCTTTCCTGTTACGAGGGTTACTATATATATTTTTGGCCTAGGCAACACTAAGTGTCATCTGACATTTTAATTGGAAAGATGTACGGCCATCATTTGTGTTGTTTACAGTGACTTGAAAAAATCAATTTGGCAAAAAAAAAAAATGGAATTAACTCGTGAACATTTTCGTGCGATCATTTTTCACAACTTTCGACGTGGATTATCACGACAAGAGTGCATCGTTGAACTTAAATCTTTGTATGGCGATGAAGCACCATCCTATAGCACTATGAAAAACTGGTTTAATGAATTCAATCGTGGCCGACGCTCGCTCAAAGACGAAGGTCGTGAAAGTCGCCCAAAAACGGCCGTTGTGCCAGAGAACATTGATGCCGTGCGTGAACTGATAATGCAAGATCGTCATGTGACATACCGTGAGATAGAGGCATCCTTGGGCATTTCTTCCACCAGCATACATTCGATATTGCATGAACATCTGGCCGTAAAAAAAGTTTGTTCTCGTTAGATCCCGCACAATTTGACAATCGCTCAAAAAACGGCTCGTGTCGATTAGTGCACAGAAATTTTGAAAAAATACGATCGCGGTCCTTCAAAAGACGTTTATAAGATCGTCACAGGTGACGAATCTTGGATCTATGCGTATGAGTCCGAAACAAAACAGCAATCGACCGTGTGGGTCTTTGAAGACGAGCCAAATCCAAAGAAAGTTGTTCGTGGAAGAAACACTTCGAAGCAAATGATCGCCTGCTTCTTTGGCAAAACTGGTCATGTGGCGACTGTTCCGCTTGAGCAACGTAGGACGGTCAATTCTGAGTGGTACACCACAATTTGTTTTGGAAAAATTTGAAAAACGAACAACAGAAGACGAATCATTGTGCACCATGACAATGCGAGCTCTCACACATCGGCTCAAACCAGCGCCTTTTTGAGCGGCCAAAACGTCGAATTGATGGGTCATCCGCCGTACAGCCATGATTTGACACCCAATGACTTATTCTTATGCACTCACATCAAGAAACAACAGCTTGGTCAACGTTTTTCGACGAAGCAGCTGTCGAAGCGTTCAAAAATCATGTTTTGGAGGTGAATTTTCAACACACTGTAACCAAAACAATTCGCGCTCAAATGACAAAACGGTCTGAGTGAAGTTATGCTAAAAAATGTCATACTTTCTAATGGAGGTTTCAGTTTTCATCTGGCAACACCAGCATTGCCAGGACCGAAATATAAATAGCAACCCTCGTATAAGCACATACTTATGTGATATGCCTATGCAACAAATAAGTACTTATTACACTGATAGAAAAACCGTTCGTCACCATGACGAATAAGTTTGGTCAATATATCTTCGTACTGGTGACGAAAAGTTTCTTACATGCGCTGTTTTTGTACCTCAATAGAACGAACACGATCATCAAGTCATGTTTTTGGTGATTTCGAAATTCGTCGAGAGAACGATAAGGTTTCATTCCCACGACGAAAATATTTATTTGTCCATTTTGCTGAAAATATGATCAAACGAAGCAATCAAATTATAGTTTCTGCTTAAATGTACTGTTCTATATGCGTTCTGTTTACCTTAGTTAAATAATTTGTTCTAAAAGATCAATTTAAAAAATCTAATAATTAATGGCGAACACCGTTCGTCAATAGGATTATCCATTCGTCATGAGAACGATCGACTTATTCGCCCTTTACTTCAACGTCAACTCCTACAGCAAAACAAAGTAATGGCGAATTCTTTTCTGCAAAAAAGTGCAACATTTTCATTGCCCTTTTTCCGAAAACGGCACTTTTGTGATACTTATTTGAAATTTGGTAATTAAATTACTCGAATTTAGCACAACTGAAATATCAAAAAAGCGATATTATAGTGCAGTTTTTGGAAAAAGGGCAATGCAAGTGTTGCACTTTTTTGCAGAAAAGAATTCGCCATATGACATGCGACGTTGTTATGTTCGTTCATGTGTGTGTTCCACGCAGCACCGATTGGTTCAAACAAATCGCACTGACACGGCGTAACTGATGTTTGTTTAACACAACATCAAACACATGCATACTCGTACATGCAGCTCGACAAGCTGTATAAGTGTGAAACATTTGTGCTAGTGGTCTGTTGGCAAATACATTACTTGATGTGATTATTTTTGATTTAAAATAGCAGAAGTAATGAATACTTCTCGTTTGTTTGATTTCAGTCTTACCTGATAAGAACTGCGTCTCGAAACGAATATTCACAACTGAACCTAGCAATGCAGTCAAATAATTTTATTTTCCATACCATTTTAAATGGTTTAAAACTAGAACATTTATTGGAATTTTTAAAATTTAAATAGTCGTGGTGATGAATGGAATTCGTCGTGGTGATGAATGGAGTTCAGCATGGTGATGAATAGAGTTCGTTGTGGAGATGAATGTTATTCGTCGTGATGATGAATGGGGTTCGTCGTGGTGATGAATGGATCATCCTGAGGACGAAAGTTTTTGGAAACCGAAATTCGTCATGGTGACGAAGAAATTCATCAAGAGGATTATTCCGTACGTTAGCTGACCTTTGACGAAAAAATAATCGTGATGATGTACAAATTCGTCGTCATGACGAAGCGTTTTCTATCTGTGTATGCTACTTTATTGTATGCTTTTGGGAAGCACTTTCCTCCAATGACATCCCCATGTTAATATAATGAGAAAAGTGGCCAAATAAAAAGTACTTCTTACTATTATCGAACTTTTGCTGGGTTTTTAAAGATAATTGGGTGAGAAGCGGGTCGACTGTTTTGGAAAAAATAAAAAGCTTTTATTTCGAGCTTTGGACTGAACGCATATTCCGAATTCTTCCACTTCAATATGACCTCTAAGATAACTAACCTCTCTGATTTCCTTGAAAACTTTGTGGTCCAATATCGCAAAAACAATAGCTATCCTAGAAAAACGGCTATCACCACTGGATTCGGCTGTGTCTTAATAGGTATCTACATAGGGTCCCTTCTGTTATATTTTTGGACGAGCACAGTGAAATTACTGACGAAACGGCGGCATGAAAATATTAAAAGATTTGTGTTTTCGTTAACCTATGCCAATTTGTTGGTTTTTTATGTTCGTTTTCCGTAATTTCATGATATACCTCCCAGGTCTATATTCTCGATTCAGATTTCATCGCAGACTTTGATAATTATTGCAATGTAGTGTGTATGTTGTACCGAGTGTATATAAAATTTAAAAGTTGCTCATTTTGTTTGTTTGTTTGCATTAAGAAAATATTTACGCCTATTTGTTGTTGCACTTTTTATGTTCGTTTTGTTGGTTTGCTTTTTTGTTTTTATTTATTTTATTTTTTTTTTGGATTTTGTATTTTTGTATTTTACATGAATTAACCTGAAGCATTGCCTTAAGATAGATTTTGAATAAATTGTTGCATTTCTTAGTTAGTTTGTTGGGTTTTTTGTAGGTTTTAGAGGGGTATCTTTCTTTCTCTTCTTCATCTTCTGTTTTCACTGGCTTTCGTTAAATTTGTTGTTGTAAATATAATTTGAAGTGTATAAGGAATCAATCGATGCTTTCGTACGAATTTGATAAAAGTGTTTTGGCTTGTTGTTGTCGTTTTTGGTTGGTTTTTCATTTTTCGATTAAATGTAAATAAATAAGTAAATAAACTTCCGTCGGTTCCATCAGTCCTTTCCTTTTTTTTTCCATTTCTATTTCTATTTCAATTCTAATTTCTTTCCAAATAGGCTTTTGTGGCGATCGTTTGTGTGAATTTCTTTTAGATCTAATAGTTAGTTTGTTGCTTTGTATTTTTCATAGTTTGGACTTGGACATTTATCCTTTTCTAAGGATATTTGTGTGTGTGTGTGTCTCTGTTTGTGTGTGAGTGTGTGGTGTATATATAAATACGAAGATATAACTTTGGTTTGTTGACGGAGTAAATACATAAGTACATGTATAAAAAACAGTGAAGCTGTATAATATTTTTGAAAATTGATTTAAGATTGTTTTGTGTCAGTATTTCCTTTGGATTTCGGTTTTATTATTTCACAAGCTTAACTACATTTTTACACTTTTCCATTTTTTGTTTTTTTGGTTGTCCGGTTTGGTTGCTAGTGGGATTCTCTATTAAGTATAGATAGTTATAGATAGTAGATGTATATCATTTTTTTACAATAGTGGTTTGGTTTGAGTTCTTCTTGTTAGAGTGTTTCATTAAAAAATAAACATTTAATCAGACTAAAATACTGTTCATTGCTTTTCAATATTCACATTCTGTTCGACAATTCATATTGTTTGTTTTTATTTTATTTTTGTTTGTTTTTTTTTTGAGGGGGAAGGGGAGTTTACGGGGGGAATTTGTTGCAGCATATGCATCTGCTCCCTCGGCTTTGTTGTTGGTTGTTGTTGTTGTTTTATTCCCTTTTGGATTTAGGAGTAATTAATTGCTACGCCTTCGAGCCGTTGGCATCGTCCTTGTCATCGTTGCGATCATTGGAGTTATCACGTTGCAATAAGGATCGATTCTCATCGCTGGAACCACCGGCATCTCCGCTGCCATCATTTCCGCTATCCGCTGCTTCACCGCGCAGATTAACATTCGATGTAAATGTTGTTTCAGAATCTGTGGATGGGTGAACAAAAAGTATTACTAAACAATTCTAATCGAAATAAAAATAAATTTAATACGAATTGCGCAATAATTTTAGCCTATTGTGCTGGAACCATTTTGTTTATATTGTAATTATGCTACTTTTAAGCTTTCGTAATAAATAATATGGAAAATAAGCTGGACAAACATGTTTAATATAAATTATAGCGTTAAGGGAATGATTTTGAGAATGTGAAATGGGAATAAAACCTATGTTAAGTTTAGCGTATGGGAGAAAGTAAATAGTTTATTATTTTCTTAATAAATATTAATAAATTGCAAAATATTTCTTTTCACTAAATTTTTGGAATTTTAAAAACATACATAGACTATTTTATGGTCTCCGTTTTAAACATTTTCGTATAGATCTTCTGAATCCAAGATAGTCATTATTACTCTGAGAACTTAATACTGTTTCTGGATTAAAGGGAAATTTCGCATTTAACAAATCGTTTTTATAACCTCCATCATATGATGCATGGCATATTTATTTTGTCACTCCGTTTGTAACACCTCGAAATATTGATTAGCGATCCCATAGTATATACAGGGTGGAGCGCAGTAATTTGCTTATTTGGGAATGAAATAAAAATGTTATGAACCTTAGAAAAATTCATTTTATATTTTAATTATATTGAACAGTAAGGGAATTTTTAAATTACATGGTCTTAAATAGTGTATCTGGCAAATGTCGACCTTCGCTATCCACATACTGCTGCATACGTTTTCTGATGTTTCATGAACTCTAACAAGCATGTCGACTGGTGTTCTGCCAATTTCAGCCTCAATATTGTTAATTAGGTCTTCCAAGGTGTTGGGAAGGTTGATATACTCCTTCGACTTCAGGTAACCCCAAAGGAACCTTCGAAGACCTAATTAATAGTATACTTGGAAGCACTTTCCTAATATATACTTATTTATGAGGGAAGGTATTGTCAATTCGTCATTATATTTGTAATAAAATGAATTATATTACTATAAATATTACATATTTCTTTCAGTTTTGGCAACTGACATTTGGAACACTGTTTTCGCGAATTAATTATACCCTACACCACACTGTGGTACAGGGTATAATAAGGTCGGCACGGTTTCGGTTTCACGGCAGATGTTTGTAACACCTGGAAATAACACAGCTAGACACACCTTAAAGTATACCGATCGAATCAGAATCACTAGCTGAGTCGATTTAAAGTTGTTCGTCGACTAAAGGTCGCAATTTCACTCCGATCGTTCTGAAATTTTGCAGTTTAGAGTATTTCGCAGCTGCAAAGATCCCTATTGAATTTGGTTGAAATCGGTTCAGATTTAGATATAGCTCCCATATATATCTTTCGTCCGATTTGGACCTTTAGTCCTATAGAAGCTGTATTTTACATCCAATCGTTTTGAAATTTAGAATGCTAGAGTTTCTTGATCCATGAACCAACACTACCGAATTTGAAGAAAATCGGTTAAGATTTAGCTATAGCTCCCATATATATGTTTCGCCCGATTTTGCTCTTTAGTCCTGTAGAAGCTGTATTTTATATCCAATCATTTTGAAATTTAGAATGGTAGAGTTTCTTGATCCTTGAACCAACATTGCCGAGTTTGAAGAAAATTGGTTAAGAATTAGCTATATCTCCCATATATATGTTTCATCCGATTTGGCTCTTTAGATCCAATCGTTTTTATACCCTATGTACACCACACTGTGGTACTGGGTATTATTTAAGTATAAAATGTCCCAAAAGTAAATTTATGTGAACAATTTATACATGAATTACAAAATTTATATATCAGAGTTATTCAATATTACGAGAGTGGTGCAGGGTACTGGCTTACAGGTTTTATTTTAAATTTGGGTTACACAAGATTTTCCCCAAACCTCATACCGAATTCAATTGGAACAATGTAAGATATCTGAGTAGGGTGTAAATTTGACGTTTTGAAATAACTACCATGGAACGACGCGGGCTAATAGTTATGCACTTTAGTGGTGTTTTTTAATTTTTTTCTAACCGTTCGAAACGAAAAATTAACAGAAAACAATCAGTTTTGTTAGAATTTAAAAGTAAGAGCCTTATTCATAAAAAGTTAAAGACGGTTTGAGGAACGCTTTAGCAGTGTTAAAGCGTTCTTCAAACCTTCATTAAATTTTTATGAATAAGGGCCTAAAAATTTTATTTTTTGTTTACATTTTTCTTCAAATTGTCAAAAACAAAAAGTGTTGCCTAGTTAAAATGTTTATCCATTCATAATTTTTATCACCGTTTTTATTACCGGGGATAAAAAGATTGTTTAAACGTATACATATACGTTTATTTTGTGTGGGTAAACGTATATACGGGACGAAAAGAAAGCAGCTAATATTGTTTTAGTCGGGAGAGACGACAACATTTAGTTGAACAATTTAAAGCGTCTAAATTCATCATTGGGAAATATATGTTATTGAGTCTATATATAAATCTGAACCAATTTTCTTTAAATTAGATGTGTCGATTTCTGGTTGAAGGAACCGTTATATACTAACTTGTATGTACATACTTATAGATCTGATGAGAAACGGGTATTCTATGGCGCTTAGACCCAAAATTGGTATGTCATGTATATATGACGGATATATCTAAATCTGCCACAAATTCCATAAAATTTGCCTGAGTTTATTATTGCCTCCATCAACTTTTCTATGCCAAATTTCGTAAAGATTTGATGCAAATTGTGGCGTATGATGCCAAATCTTTAAGTACATACAAATGGTGTAGCAAAACAGTCAAATTTCTTTATGTTACCAGATTTGTTCTGACAAATGTACGAAAAGCGTCAAAAGCACTAACGAAAAACGTGAAAAGCGTAAAGTTAGTGCTTTTTTTTCATTTGGCACTAACTGACAACTTTTCGCGTATTGAGTGGTCTGAAAAGCACTAAATATGGTGCGAAAAACACTAAGATGGCATCCCTGCATGCGATACTTCAATGTGTAGGTCTTTACGAGTACTAAATTGCCTCATAGATGTCGCCGATGTACAACGTCATTTTCTAATGAAGACTTAACCTTTTTTGTTATACCCTCACTTTAGTGTGACGAGGGTATATATCATTTGCTACGAAAAAAACTGTAACACATCGAAGGAGTGATCTAAGACCCTAAGTATGTTCGGCGGATATTCGTTTTGGGTCATTTTAAGACCAATGAGCAATGTCCGTCCGTCTGTCTGTCTGTCTGTCTATCTGTCTGTCTGTCTGTCTGTCTGTCTGTCTGTCTGTCTGTCTGTCTGTGTGTCTGCTGGCTGGTGCGCACGATAACTCTCGAAAGGAGAAACTGATGGACTTCAAATTTGGTATGTGGTAATATTTTTTTTCTATCTCCGGCTAAGTTCGAAGATGGGCCATATTGGTCCACTCCTTTTAGTACCTCTCCCACAAAGTGTTAAAATGTTGTGAAATATTGAATCTTTAATAACTGCTATACTACTTATTCGAATCTTCTGAAATTCCACACATAGCATTGGTTTATTAGTCGCTATCAACTCGAGAAAAATGGACCATGTTGCTACGCCCCTTTTGGTACCTCCCACACAAATGCACCATTTTGCACCAAAAGTTAACAGCTTATAACATTAATACCAGTGCATAAAAATACTTGAAATTTTGTACAGTGTAATGCTTTCATAGTGCCTACAGTCCAGTGAAAAATGGGTGTCATATTCACGCCCCTTTTGGTACCTCTTACACAAAGGTACCATTTTGCACAAAAAGTTAAGAGCTCACAGCATGAGTACCAATGCACGAAAATGCAACAACATTTTGCACAGTGTAACGCTTTTGAAGTCCCTATAGCCCTGTAAAAAATGGCCGTTATCACCAAGCCCCTTTTTGTACCTCCCACACAAAATGGCCAAATCATACCAAAATTTAATATTTCATAACGTTAATATACCAGTGCAAACAACGTTTATAATTCGGCGCAGTGTAATGTATTTAAAGAATCTACTATTCAGCGAAAAACAGGTGTATTTGTTAAAAACATTCTGGTACCTCCCATACAAATTGACAGAATAATTCGTTTAATATTCCATATTACATTACTCACAAAGTGAGGGTATACCTTAGTCGGTTTACCCGACTGAAACTTTCTTACTTGTTTTTGAATAAAAGTGAGTACACCCAAAGCAAAATGTTCATGGTTTTTAAATCGATTTAATCCTATAGAAAAATACTTATATTTTAAAATTGTAGGTGTAGAAACTGCAGTAAGTGTAGTCTTCATTAGAAAATGATATTGTACATCAGCGGCGTCTAGGAGACAAATGTAGTACTTATCGAGACCAACATATTGATGTATCGCATGTGACAATCCAGCTACAAACAAAAAAGTTAAAAAAGCGATAAAAACGATTTTTGGGAGATTCCGTGGGCTCGGAAAAAAATTGAAAACAATGTTTTTGCAATTGTCACGAGGTAAGCTTTCAAATTCCGCCCCGCATCCGGGAACTTTTTTCTTACATGGAGCCCAACCCTGTTTAATATACGAGGTGCTGTATTTGATTTTTGATATTTTTGTAGCGTTATGTTGGTACTCATGTCCCGTACTTATGCTGACTAGGTCGGCCATTTTGAATGTTTAGTCAATTTTTGACAGCTGTTGTGCTTGTATGTGTTTTAACTTGTCTTCGATTTTTATCTATTTCAGAAAATGGGTCAAAGAATCTGCATCAAATTTTGTGTGAAAAACAAAATAATGTGTACTGACGTATTCCGAATGTTGACTGTGGCATATGGTGAAGCTACCTTGGACCAAAGCAACGTTTATCGGTGGTACAAAATGTTCTTAGAGGGCCGAGAAGATGCGAAGGACGAACAGCGTGCCGGACGCCCGAGCACGTCAACAACAGACGAAAACATCACAGTTTTCTTTGATTGCAGGGCCGTGGTGCATTATGAGTTCTTGCCACAGGGTAGTACGGTCTATAAAGAATATTACCTGCAAGTTAAGCGCAAATTGCGCAAAGCAATCCGCCAAAAACGCCCGGATTTGTGGAAGAACAAAAACTGGCTTTTGCACCATGATAACGCCCCTGCACACATATCGTTGATGTGCGCGAATATTTGGTCAAAAACAACACAGTAATGGTGCCGCAGCCACCGCATTCCCCTGACCAAGCCCCCTGTGACTATTTCTTGTTCACAAAACTGAAAAGGCCCATGAAAGGACGACGCTACGCCACGATTGAGGAGATAAAGACGGCATCGAAGGAGAAGCTGAACAATATCACAAAAAATTATTATTTGAAGTGCTTCGAGGATTGGAAAAAACGTTGGCAGAAGTGTATGTGTTGTATCTGAGAGGAATTACTTTGAAGGGGACAAAATAGATATTCATGAATAAATAAATACTTTTTGGAAAAATACAAAATGTTTTAAACATACTACGTACATATTCCTAATATTCTTAATTCTATGACGATTTTACATGTCCGTCAGTCTGTCTACAATAATTGAGCTAGCAGATTGAAATTTGGTACAGATACATTTTATAGATGAAGGTAACTTCGGAATGAAAATGGGCAATATCTTTTTACTATTTTTTAATATAGTACAATATATATCATCTGTCCGATTTGACTTCTTAACGTCATAGGAACAGCTAATTCCAACTGATCGGGTGTTTTTTTGGGTGTATTTATACCCAGAACCCTTCACACGGATCGCCATAGGTCCATGTTTTGATTTAGCCCCCACACAAAGGTCCCTCAAGATTTTACTTTTTAATACAAAATAATATGAGTTTATTTGTTCCCAAAACCATTCACATACGATCCATGGTGGAGGGTAAATAAGATTCAGCATGTCCGAACTGAACACCGTCCTTACTTGTCTTATTATGAGATTTTCATAAAAAACGTTTATATTGTTAATTGATTTGTTTATTTAACAAGTGAAAAAGAAAACAAAAGTCGGACGGAGCCGACTATATAATACCTTAGACTAAATTCTTAAAATAGTTATACATATATATAGACGAGAACCACGTTAATTGTACATACAAATTTCCGATGCTCTCCGATTTTGCTGAAACTTAGTGGAAATGTTAAATACGGTGCTCTAATATCGGATATACAATTTTTTGGAAAAATCTTCAAGACTATTTGAGATATGTACATTTAAAAGAAATTGGGATACAAATATCGAAAAGTGTTTGCATTCGAATGCTCATAACTGTTGTTCTACGAGAGATATAAAAATATTTAGTTTTGACCTACATTTCTAAAGACTTCAGCTTAAGTAACATGGAAGTGAATGCTGTTTGGAAACTGCATGATATAATTTTATTTTTAAACCAGTAAGGAAAGATAGAAAGTCGGGCGGGGCCCACTATATAATACCCTACACCTCCCTAACAATGCGATAAGGGTCATTGCGATAATAATTTTGAATAATTGGTAAATGGGTAGGAACATATATCTAATTCTGAACCGATAATCGCTAAATTAAGCAAAAGTCGTTTCTAAATTGAGAAACATCTTTTTGGAAAATTTTAATGGTCGGAAGTAAAATACAACTTCTGTAGGTGGCTGATATGTAATGCAACAAAGTAAAGCGCTATATTTTTTAATTTTTTTAAATTTTATTGTTCAAAAGCAAAAAATGTCGGAAATAACATAAAATTTTAGAAACAGTTTAGATTTTTTCGAATTGGCCACCTTTGGCACGAATTATGGCCTTCAAACGGCCGACAAAACCATCACACGCTGCACGAAAGTGGCTCTGCGGTATTTTGGCCCATTCCCGGCGAAGCGCCGTCTTGAGATGATCGATACTTTGGTATTTTTTAGTGCGAACCCTACTCTCTCAAATGCCCCAGGCGCAAAAGTCCAACGGATTGACGAAATAATAGGATTGGTCTCTTAATTTTGGCGCTTTTCTTCTATTTCTGCACATATGAATTTTAAACGCAAAGTTGCTAATGTTAATATAAGATATGGCTATCTTTTATTAAAAAAATATTATAAAAATATACGGGAATTTTAAATAAAAAATGCGTTTTGGGTTTTACGAAAATTACAGCTGAACCGATTTTTTCAAAATCTACGTTTAAAAAAGTTTGAGTTCCAAAAAAATTTTTTCCCTCGATTTTTTTTAAAATTTTCACAGAATATTCGCAAGGGCGTTTAAAATTCATATGTGCAGAAATAGAAGAAAAGCGCCAAAATTAAGAGACCAATCCTAGTATTTCGTCCATAACTTTTAAAAATACTGAGGCCCAAAACCATCGGATCAAAACTCCGGAACGACCCAATTCCTTTTGGCCAGGGATTGTCAACTTAATAACAAATGTATCAACCATTGAAGATTTATTAAACCCATTTTCAATATTATATCAAACTTCCATATCTTAATTTTAAGTTTTTTCTTCCAACGCTAAATATCAGAAAAAAGCCACTTTTGCAGGAGAATTACATTCGTATTCGTGCGCTTTCGATTGTGGAAAATTTACCGGCTCAGCCGATTGTTGAAAATTGATCGGCTCAGCCGATCAGCCGCCGCCGCCTATCGATATTTTTCCATTCGCCGCCGCCGCCGAAAATTTTGGTCGGCTTCATTGTCTGCTCCATGAGTCATCATTGCATCCCGAAAAAATTACATTGGGCCGTACTTCTTCCGTGATGATCAAGACCGGCACCTTACTGTGAATGGGAATCGCTACCGTTCAATGATAACCGAATATTTTTGGCCCCAATTGGAGGACATGTGGTTCGGCGCCACAAGCCACACAGCGAATGCCACAATCAATTTATTAGAAACCAAGTGGAGAAAGTGTTATCTCACGAAATGGTCCAGTCGATTGGCCGCCTCGGTCGTTGCGATTTGAAGCCGTTAGAGTATTTCCTGTGGGGCTACGTCAAGTCTATGGTCAATGCCAACAAGCCAGCGACGATTGATGAACTTCGTACTAATATCGAACGTGAAATTGCAGCAGTATCGGCCGATTTATGCTTGAAAACCGTCTGGACTTCTGCAAGCGTGCCCGTGGTGGCCATGCAAAAGAAATCGAGTTCCATACATAATGGCATCGAACGTACTTTCACTATCCAAAACCGTTTTTGTTATTGACGGACCCTATATTTTGACCCCATGGTCGATGAATACGAGCGGGGAGCGACCATCGGCCGTTACGGCGGCCCACACCATTACCATCGGCGGCGCTTGAGTTCTGGTGGCCAATCGAAGGTGTAAATTTTCAGCTGACCTCTTTGGCAAGTAAACCCGATCATTTTGTTTGTTCACAAACTGCTCAATTTGGAATGGCTTCTCATCGGAGAAAACCAAATTCGGTAACTGGCCACTTTCGTGCAAGCGAAGCAACTTCTTGGCTCTTTCCAGTCTAACTTTTTTGTGCATCGGTGAGCTCTTGCGCTTTTTGGAACTTCAATGACTTTAGTCCAAGCTCATTTTTGATTATGTGTTGTATCCGTTCTCGCGATATGTTCAGCTCACGAGAAATTTTTCTACCACTGCGGCGTGGATTTTGATCAAATCTGGCCTTCACTTTTCGGATCATTTCTGGTGTTGTTACCGTTTTTTCGTCCACTTTTTGGACGCGATGCAACACTGCCAGTATCACGGTAACGAGCAATGGTCAAGAAACAAAAGATTTATTCACATTTAAATGCTGGAGGGCTCTAACGATAGCCACTTGTGTTTTCCACCCAAATATAAAGCAATCACACTATCACGCTTTAATTCCATCACGAATAACTTTTTTCTGAATGCAATAGATCAAAATGCTTTTGTAAGCTTGTAAACAATAAAATTAACTTCTACTGAAATAAATCTGTCAGCTATCAGACTAGCGGTTTAGAAATGATAGCAACCTGAAGTTGGTTGCAATACATATCAGCCACCCTGTATATGGAGGATATATGTAAATCTGAACCGATTTTCCCTGAATAGTCATTCATGTAAAAAGCCCTCCTTCTGTCGAATTTCGTACTGATCGGATATAAAATACAGTCTCAACAGCGCTTACATGTCTAATCAGGGAAACATATATATGGGGGCTATACCTAAATCTGAACCGATTTTCTCCGAATTTGGCAGTATTCCTTCATGTAGAAGGAAACCTCTTTTTGTCGACTTTCGCACTGATCGGATATAATATAACATTTTTACAGCGCTTACATGTCAAATCGGGGTTAACGTATATATGTGGGCTATCTAAATCGGAACCGATTTCTTCCAAAATTAAAAGTGTTCATTCATATAATAGGAAACCTCTCTCTGGCGAATTTCATACTGATCGGTATAAAATACAGTTTTTACAGCGCTTACATGTCATATCGGGGGTAAGATATATATGGGGGCTATATCTAAATCCGAACAGATGTTCTCCGAATTTGGCAGTATTCCTTCATGTAATAAGAAACATCTTTTTGCCGAATTTCGCACTGAGCGGATATAAAATAACATTTTAACAGCGCTTACATGTCAAATCGGGGTAACATATATATGGGGGCTATATCAAAATCTGAACCGATTTTAACCAAATTCAATAGGGATCGTCCTCGGGCCAAAAAAAAGATATGTGTAAAGTTTCGTCGAGATCGGACCAAAATTGCTACCTGTACTTTGATTACAAAATACATGCACAGACGGACAGACGGACATAGCTAAGTCAACTCAGGAAGTGATTCTAAGTCGATCGGTATAATAACTCAATTTAATCACTTCCTGAGTCGATTAAACCATGTCCATCCGTCTGTAGATTTATCGTTGTAATCAAAGTGCAGGTCATACGAGAATTTATGGTACGCTTGTGATGAAATTTAGCTCAGTGCTCTTTTTGGCCCAAGGACGATACCTATTTTATTTAGTCAAAGTCGGTTCAGATTTAGATATCATCCCCATATATATGTTACACCCGATTTGACATGTATGTAAGCGCTGTAGAAATTTTATTTTATATCTGATAAGTACGAAATTCGGCAGAGAGAGTTTTCTTATTACATGAACGCTGCCAAATTCTTATTGCAATGCCCATTTTAAATTTAACAAATGTGGACCAGATGATAACCCATATCGTGCCCTATAGGTCCACGATCCATCCGTCATTGTGGGATCGCCTGTAGTTTAGGTGATATCAATAAAAGAATAAGAATCACTACCTGAGTCGATTTAACCATGTCTGTTCGTCCGTTCGTCTGCCCATCTTAAGTTGTTGGTTAAGTACAGGTCGCAATTTTACTCCGATCATGTTGAGATTTGGCAGTACAGACTCTTTCTAACCTGGGAAGAACCCTATTGACATTGGTCAAAATCGGTTCAGTTTTTCATATAGCCCCCATATGTAAGTTCCTTCCGATTTGACGAAATTTAGCAGGCTAGAGTTTCTTCATACAAGGACACACATTGCCGAGTTTGAAGAAAAGCGGTTCAGATTTAGATCTAGACCCCATATATATATTCCATCCGATTTGGTGCTTTAGCGCTACACGCTGAAAAAAAAATGCTTCTGTAGTATATTGTCCCAAACATAGTCCGTTGGGAACATACAAATGTTACAATCTAAATATTATATTTGGTACACACAATTATTATATATTTGGTAAGATGTATTAAGTATTCAGAAAATATATCGATACCTTCATTAAAGACAAGTTTTATGTTGTTCAGTAATTCAACGTAAATATTTTTATACCCTACACCACACTGTGGTACAGGGTATTATAATTATTGTTTGTTTCATGGCAGATGTTTGTAACACCTGAAAATACTATAGCTAGACCCACCTTAACGTATACCGATCGACTCAGAATCACTAGCTGAGTCGATTTAACGATGTCTGTCCGTCCGTCCGTCTGTCCATGTAAAGTTGTTCGTCGACTACAGGTCGCAATTTCACTCCGATCGTTCTGAAATTTTGCAGTTTACAGTATTTCGCGGCTGTTAAGGTCGCTATTGAATTTAGTTGAAATCGGTTCAGATTTAGATATAGCTCCCATATATATCTTTCGTCCGATTTGGCCCTTTAGTCATATAGAAGCTGTATTTTACATCCGATCGTTTTGAAATTTAGAATGGTAGAGTTTCTTGATCCATGAACCAACATTGCCGAATTTGAAGAAAATCGGTTAAGATTTAGCTATAGCTCCCATATATATGTTTCGTCCGATTTTGCTCTTTAGTCCTGAAGAAGCTGTATTTTACATCCAATCATTTTGAAATTTAGAATGGTAGAGTTTCTTGATCCATGAACCAACACTACCGAATTTGAAGAAAATCGGTTAAGATTTAGCTGTAGCTCCCATATATATGTTTCGTCCGATTTGGCCATTTAGTCCTATAAAAACTGTATTTTACATCCAATCGTTTTGAAATGGTAGAGTTTCTTGATTCATGAACCAACATTGCCGAATTTGAAGAAAATCGGTAAAGATTTAGCTATAGCTCCCATATATATGTTTCATCCGATTTGGCTCTTTAGATCCAATCGTTTTTTATACCCTACACCACACTGTGGTACAGGGTATTACTTGAGTATAAAATGTCCCAAAAGTAAATTTATGTAAACAATTTATACATGAATTACAAAATTTATATATCAGAGTTATTCAAAATTACGAGAGTGGTGTAGGGTATTATATAGTCGGCACCGCCCAACTTTAGCCTTTCCTTACTGGTTTTTTATAATTTCCTAAAATTCCTTTATAATTAAAATCGTAAAAGCTTTCATAATGAAACGTTGCTTGATGTGTTGATAAAAATGATGAATTGGAATAAATAGAAATTAAGTATAGTCCTTTAAAACAAATTTTATTGCTACTTATGCCGTTTTAAATTAAAAGGTATAACACGAAATCAATGGAAATAAAATTCGAAAAATTTGCAACGTTTTCAAAAATCTTTTTTAAATAAAGTATATTTGAAGAAATTCGTAAACAATAATTATACCCTCACTTTAGTGTGACGAGGGTATATATCATTTGCTACGGAAAAAAGTGTAACACATAGAAGGAGTGATCTAAGACCCTAAGTATGTTCGGAGGAAATCCGTTTTGGGTCATTTTAAGTCGAATGAGCAATGTCCGTCCGTCTGTCTGTCTGTCTGTCTGCCTGTCTGTCTGTCTGTCTGTGTGTCTGCTGGCTGGTGCGCACGATAACTCTCGAAAGGATTAACCGATTGACTTCAAATTTGGTATGTGGTAATATTTTGATCTATCTCCGGATGAGTTCGAAGATGGGCCATATTGGTCTACTCCTTCTGGTACCTCCCACACAAAGGGTTAAAATTTAGTGAAATATTGATTCTTTAATAACTTCTATACTACTTATTCGAATCTTTTGAAATTCTGCACATAATATTAGTATATTAGTCGCTATTAACTCGAGAAAAATGAGTGAAGTTGGCATGCCCCTTTTGGTACCTCCCACACAAATGGACCATTTTGCATCAAAATTTAACTGCTTATAACGTTAATACAAGTGCATAAAAATGCTTGAAATTTTCTACAGTATAATGTTTTTGTAGCGCCTATAGTCCGGTAAAAAATGGGCATTATTGTACAGCCCCTTTTGGTACATCCCACACAAATGGACCGTTTCGTACCAAAAGTAAACGGCTTGTAACTTTAATACCAGTGCATACAAATACTTGAAATTTTGTACAGTGTAATGCTGTTATAGTGCCTATAGTCCTGTAAAAAGTGGGCGTTATCACCCCGCCCCTTTTTGTACCTCCCACACAAAATGACCAAATCATACCAAAATTACATAGCTCGTAACTTTAATATACCAGTGCACATAAACGCTTATAGTTCAGCACAATGCAATGTATTTAAGAATGTACTGTTTACCGAAAAATATGTGTATTTGGAAAACCCCTTCTGGTACCTCCCACACAAATTGACAGATTTATTGGTGTAATGTTATATATTACATTACTCACAAAGTGAGGGTATACCTTAGTCGGTTTACCCGACTGAAACTTTCTTACTTGTTTTATTTGTATATAAAAACATATTTTATTTGAAAAAAAAATTGGCAAATATATTTTATTGTAATATATTAATATAAGCGATCCAAATAAATTTTATTGATTTTCAAATAAATTTTTTTTGCTCAAAAATATATAATACTTAAAAATTTGTGTTCCAAATATATTTTCTTTCGATTGAAACATATCAAATTGTTCATATTCTGGGTCCAATTTTGGCATACACTCTCCAGCATATCGGCGGGTATCTCACGAATAAATTCTTTAATATTGGCTTCCAGTGCGTCAACCGTGGCGGCCTTGTCCCTATAGACATGAGCCTTAATATAGCCCCACAAAAAATAATCTAAATGTGTGTTTTATTTATCTTCACTTTTGAAACCGAAATAACCCTTTATATTGTCCCAAACATATTCTGCTTAAAACATATATATGGAGGATTTCACGTCAAGTGAGTGAATTTTTAATTATAACACAACATTTCTACAATATCGGTTAAGGACTCTCTGAGTTGGAGAGTGTTTAATTTTTTCCCCATCAAATATAACGTGTGTTTACAAAAATGTATCCTCGATGAAAACAAAGTGCTCTGCATAATTTCGACACGCTGAATCGAATGGCATTAACAGTTTTTTTCCTGTGACATCGCGTTTTCGAGAATTCAAACATAGTTTTAGTATAGAGAACAAAATAAAGGAGACACTTCATGAAGCATATTTTTCAAAATGCCCAATTACCTCTCTTATCACCTTGTCCTATATCTAAAGACATATAAATCGATGGATTTTTTGGGTAATGTATTCGACAAAAATATTCCTTGTAAAAAATCTCTATAGGTTCCCACAATACACTTCAATGTTCCCAAAATACACTAAACAACATTTTGCACACACAGTGTTACCTATTGAATTTAGAAAATTTCGCCAAAAATGTTTCAAAAATATGTTTTCACAAAAAATTTCAAAAACGGAAATGTTATTTGTTCATCTTTTGCATAAAATCACCTTTAATTTTTTTAATTCTTGCCCAGAAAGGGAAACATTATTCTATTACTAAATGCGTGTAGTCCATTAAAGTTTGAATCTGATCAAGTAAGCTACAGAACGGATACAAACAGAAGGGGTGAGTCACTTCATGACTTTATTTAATCTGACTACTAACCTATCTATTTGCAAAAAAGGCAATAAACCAGCCTTTACAAAAGAATACAGACATAAAGTACCCGATGTCAGGTTCGCTGACACCTGGATCAAGCGGCATTTCAAGGCTGTATGTGGCTCTAACATATCCCCAATCGATGGAAGGACACTATAGTGGTATTTATACTTAAAGCGGGAAAGATATCATACACTTGCCAAAGGACTTCAGGCCAATTATTATATCCTCATTTCTATTAAAAGATCAAGAAGGGATCGTAGGAGCTTTCATTAGAGAATAGCTGGATACGAAGCTCTTGTCGATAAACCAACATGCGTAAAACAAGGGCAAGTCTACAGAATCGACCCTGCATGATCTGGCACTATCAAATCGTCCTTACATTTCAAGGAATTCACTCCCCAGCGGCCTCAGAAACATCCTACTGGAGGCTTTGAACAATTTGGCTGGTTGGCCCAGATGCAGCGGTTTGGACGTTAACTCAAACAACACAGAATTGCTCCACCTCCTCGGATAAATGGAACAGAGTTAGTCTTTTTCGAAAGTGCAATATATCTAGGAATAATTCAAGATAGGAAGTTTTCCCATAGACCTAGTGTACTGGAACATATAAGGAAGCCCAACGTCGCACAGTGGGAGGAATTAAAAAAAAAGGGAAATAATTCTTATTTGTAAAATAAAAATAGGGGAAAATCCAAAAATGGATTTTTGGGATTTTCTCCTATATCTGCTATACTAAAAGCGAGGATTCAGATTCCCTTTGCAGTTCAAATTACAACAAAAATATGCCAAAAGTTTTAACATTTTAGCTTTGCGATTGGAGAAAATGTGGCTTACTTTTGAAATTTGTATAAAAAATTGTGTAAATTGGAGAAGCTTGGTAACAATACCAGTAAATATTTTTGACCCGTTCTTTCTTTGAGAGCATAACTTCTTCTAAAACTTAAAAATACGACTTAAACTTTTTCCCTAAAAAATGACAAGAAATCGATTTTTTTTTATAATATGACTTCAAGGGGCCATAACTTTTGTCCTGTTGGTTATATCGAACCAATCATCATATAGGAAATTTTATTGCCAATCCAGACATGCTTAAGTTTATAAAATTGGTGTATATTCTGCTTCGATATTTACAAAATACTAGCACATGGTGGGGGAAAAATTAAAAATTCAATTTTCAAATGCAGATATCTCGGTAGTTCGCCCAATATTGTTTGTACGGCATTGTGGTGTGGTAGGCGGCAACAGATCCATTATCAATTTTTTTTATCAAAGGTTCAGAGAAGTGCATGCCTATGCATAAGCGAAGCTTTGAGTATTAGGCCTTAAATTAATGTACCAACGGTGTACATTAATGTACCAACGGTGTATACCTTCGTGAGGAACTTAACCACTACCTGCCAGAGAGGAATGGATTAACAGAATACCAGGTAATTGAAACCATCTCCACTTCCATACGGATGGTTCGAAACTTGATTAAAAGTTTGGCTTCAGATAACACCGTAAAGAACATAGTCTTGGAATAACGTGCAGACTATTAAATACATGCAGCGTCTATCAAGCCGATATAATGACAATATGGGAAGTCGCCAAGTGGCTCTGTCGCAACATAGTGACCAACACTTACGAGATGGCTGAGCAGTTTAACATATACCTCATATGGACCTGGGGAAATTCGAGAAGAATTTGCTTATATTGGTGTGTCACTATCCACAAGCAAGTTTTGGCTTAGGCAAAAAGAAAGTCCAATGAAAGATGGACACAAATTAGCACCTGTGTGGTAGCTAGACAAATCTGGCCAAGATACGACCTGAGAACGTCGCACTAGAGAGAAAAAGTCTATCTACGTTAGTGTCAGTTCTTACGGGACACTGCCAGATCGGCGAAGACGCAAGACGGTTGGGTATTGAGTCCAATGAATTATGCAGGGCGTGTGGTGCCAAGGAAGAAGTTGAGAGCATTGAGCATCTGCTTTCTTCCGCATTAAGTAAATGTCGTCTGCATATACTGGTGTCGGCCTTTCTAGGAAGTCTGATAGGTCTTTCAGGTACCGAGTTTGTTTATTAAACAAGTTGGTTTCGATGAGGGGCATTTTAGCCCGTGGTAACACTAGGCCCCTACACTGGTCTATGTGAGCTGGTAAATCCATCTGCAAACCTAACCTAAACCTAAGCTACAGAAGTTGATATCAATAAAAAGAATCATTCTATTTCAATTTTAATTCAAAAATTAATCAGTTCAAACTAACAATTATTTTAAATTTTTTCCGATATTATTCAATAATTAATTATTTTTCTTCAGCAATTTTACCTGTGTACTAAATCTTAAAATGTATACTAAATCTAAATCAAAATATTAAAGTTATCAATCTGAAATTGTACACGCAGCCTTTTTCATCAGTATCTAAAAATCAAAATATGTTTGGCCCGATATGAATATACTTTTAATAGGATGAAAATTGCAAAAACTGTTTCACAGATAGATTTTTAAAATGTTTGTATTTTTTAATATTTCTTTGGTAACTGTTATTTTAATGGCATGTTTTTTTTAAAATTATTTAAAAAATGTAATTTTGGTGGTATATAACACTGAACCATTGAACGTATTACAAATGGTATGAGAAAAAGTTTAAAAAAAATCCTTCCGATTTCCTAATATTTTTTAACTGAATCGAAAAAAATGTCGATTTATATTGAATTAGATGGGAAAAAAAACTAAACCAAATAACTTTTTTTTTTTGAAAATGCTACAAAAAAACTACTGAATATATTCTCAAATTTCTTTTTTTATTTGAAAGTACAATCCTTCCGGTTAGTAATGGAAAATAATTTCATTACTAACCGCTGCCTCGGCTGGCCATGCAGTAGCCTACATGATCGGTCCAATTTTTAATCACATTATCGATTGTGTGCAGCTGTATTTCACCAATGGCTTCACGAATATTGTCCTTTAAAGCGTCAATTGTCTCTGGCTTGGCGGCGTAACACTTATCTTTGAGGGCACCCCACAAATAATAGCCCAACGGTATCAAATGGCAGCTCCGAGGTGGCCAAACGACATCAGCTCTGCGGCTGTGTGGCACGTAGCGCCGTCCTGTTGAAACCAAATGTTGCCAATATCCTCCTCTTCAATTTTTGTGAACAAAAATTCGTTCAACATGGCCACTCCTTGCTCATTTTCGAAGAAAAATGTCCCAATTATGCCTCTGGACCAAAATCCGCACCAACCAGTGACTTGTTTTGGGTGTATCGGCTTTTCAATGTATGCGTGCGGGTTTTTTGTGCCCCAAATGCGACAATTTTGCTTGTTTACATACCCGCCAAGATCAAAATGAAAAAATCAAAATCAAATGAAAATCAAAAATGAAAAAAAAATTGAAAATCAAAATTTTCATATTCGTTCAGCGGAAGGATAAAACTAATTATCTGTCAAATCAGACATGAGCTAAGTGTTACCATTCACGAAATAAGCACTAGTTGAAAAAAAAACTTTAGATGGCTGACCCTTTTGACACGAGTGCCAGATTCAATTAAATACTAAACTAGCTTGATTCCAGAAACAAATTTCATGAACTTGTATTTCAACAATAACCTTTATTGTCGCCCAGTTTCATTTTTAATCAATACGCGAAATATAAACTTTTTTCTGAAACAACCTGTATCAAAAATTATATATACCCTCGTTACACTAAAGTGAGGGTACACAAAACCGACATCCTTTTAATTCTATTATGCACAAATAATATTTAATAGGTTGATATTACCAATTCTGTGCAGTACAATACAAAGTACAATGGCAACAAACGGTGGCACAGAAACAGACGTAAACAACAGGCTCAACAAAGCGAGAGCAGCATTAGGACGACTGCAGTGATTATGGAGAAGCTCATCCAGCATTTATCCAGGAAAACCAAGCTCAGAATATTCAACGCATGTGTTAAGTCAGTTCTGTTGTACGGCAGTGAAACCTGGCTTGTGTCTAACACCATCACGCAATGGTTACATGTATTCATTAACAAGTGCCTCAGAATCATATGCAAACTTTTCTGGCCCAACACCATCAGTAACACAGAACTATGGAACTTGACAAATGAGAAACTTATACTGAAGCAGATATGGCATAGAAACTGGAGGTGGATCGGCCATAACTTAAGGAAAACCCCCAATAGTATTACAAGGATGATACTTGAGTGGAATCCCTAAGGATTAAGGAACCGCAGTCGTCCAAGATACACCTGGTGACGCACAATTATCCAAGAACTACGACAAAACAATCTTACATGGGATGAAGCAAAAACAACTGCAGCAAATCGTGTAAGATGGAGATGCTTTGTGAAAGCCCTATGCTCCCAAGAGGAGTAAAGGAGAAAAAAACAGTAAGAAAAGGCTAAAGTCGGGCGCGGCCCGAAAGAATGGAAAAGAATGAAATATCCAGTGTATACTTCAACTAAAATTTGTTTTCACAATTTACATTTGGTACATCTCCTCTGCCTGTGGGAGCTATAACAAAATCTGAACCGAATTTTTTTCAAATTCGGAAATATTGGTCCATGGATCAAGAAATTCTACAACGCCAAATTTCAAAACGATTGGGTCTAAAGGGCCAAATCGGGCAAAACATATATATGGGAGCTATATCTAATTCTAAATCTGAATCGATTTTCTTCAAACACGGCAAAGTTGGTCCATGGATCAAGAAACTCTACCATGCTAAATTTCAAAACGATTGGGTTTAAACTTCAGCTTCTATAGGGTTAAAGACCAAATCGGACGAAACACATATATGGGAGCTATATCTAAATCTGAACCGATTTTCTTCAAACTCGGCAATATTGGTCCATGGATCAAGAAACTCTACCATGCTAAATTTCAAAACGATTGGGTTTAAACTTCAGCATCTATAGGGTTAAAGACCAAATCGGACGAAACACATATATGGGAGCTATATCTAAATCTGAACCGATTTTCTTGAAACTCGGCAATATTGGTCCATGGATCAAGAAACTCTACCATACTAAATTTCAAAACAGTTGGATATAAAATACAGCTTCTATAGGGCTAAAGGCCAATCGGACGATATAGGTAAATCTGAACCGATTTTCTTCAAATACGGCAATGTTGGTCCATGAATCAATAACCTCTACAATGCTAAATTTCAAAACAAGTGGATATAAAATACAGTTTCTATAGGGCCGAATGGCCAAATCAGACGAAACATATATATGGGAGCTATATATAAATCTGAACCGATTTTCTTCAAACTGGTCAGTGTTGGCCCATGGATCAATAAATTCGACAAAAAATGCCAAATAAAAATGCCAAATCGGACGAAACATATATAAGGAAGATATAGCTAACTCTGAACCGATTTTCTTAAAATTCAGCAATGTTGGTCCATGTATTAAGAAACTCTACCACGCTGAATATCAAAACAATTAGATGTAAAATACAGCTTCTATAGGGCAAAAGGGCCAAAATCGGACAAAACATATATGGGCAAATATACAATTTTTTTAATTTTGAAGTAAATTTTTATTCAAGATTTTTTTGGCGAGCACATCAACGGCTTTTACAACAGACGAAGATAAAAATATAAACATGCAAAAACCGTTGTTGTGAATAAATTTCTTCAAAGGCCGCGAAAGTTATGGCGGTTCCAAATTGAAATTTAAAAAAAATTGTATAAAATGCAATTTTCAGCGGAATTCGGAAAACTAAAATTACAATCATAGAACATTAGCATTTCTATCAGCCTATGGCAAAATATTCGCTGTAGCTTCATTATTCCGATAAATATAGCGAATCCAAAAATCGACCAGGTAAAATTTTCATACGAACATTATTTTTCTGGAAATATAATTTTTGCAATGTGCATAATTTGCACAATCATCAAAATAAAATGACGGCCCTCCGATTTCGGAATAGAGCGTTAAAAATCCTTTTATTTCATATACACTTCCGCCATATCTGTATCCCGCACTGGGTGGGCGGGATACAGATATTGCTGAGACAAAAGTGTCACGTTCTTCGCGTGCAAGACTTCAATCTTCAAATAAGTATCCAGGATTGTTAAGTGCACCACAGCAGTACGCCCGAAGAACATGGAAATTAATTTCAGACGTTTATACTATTAAAAATGCCAAGGACAAAATTTGCAAAAATTTAAAAAAGTGAATAAAATTTCAGCGATTCATATTTTTGTTACGGCCCCCTGATTTTTGGATTCACCAGGTCAAAAGCCATCTGGGATAATTAATTCAGCTCAACATATACATAACTGTCGATGTGCTACGCGAAATACACTATCAAAAAAAAATTCACGCAAGTTTAACAAAGGTTTGGGAAGCTATAGCGGTGGTTCCATTAAGAGCATATCAACGACACCTATACATATAGATTTGTAGGTATTTCAAGCCGCTATAACCGCTTCTTTAGTGTTATTTCATTACATCGCGGGCAGCGCTGACCGCGGTCAAAAAACAAAAAACACTTGAAATCGCATTTCAAAAAGTTATGAGGTATAATTTTTTGCGGAAAGATGTCACAGTGCTCACGAAAAAATCTTCCTCCATGTGTCCCTCGTGTTTATTGTAACTGACCAGTAACTTCAGAATAAATAGTTTGGCCACAACTTATAAAAAAATGGATACAGATATGACCATTTCTACGACTTTTTCACAATTTTGAAATTTATGTGCTTATAACTTTTAAAGTTTTTTAGATAATAAAAAAAATTTTTGGGAAAAAACTTGTATGTTTGTGGTTTATCTAATTCCATCAACTTATGCACCGAAATCTGTACACAAAGCGAGAAAAGGATAAAACAACATACATTACCCCTGTGTTAAAAAATTTTGATATTTGCCTATATATGGGAGCTATATCTAAATATGAACCGATTTCTTTCAAATTCGACGATTGGGTGTTAAATTCAGATTGTGTATTAAGAAACTCTACCATACTAAATTTTGAAAAGATTGGATGTAAACTACAGCGTTTATAGGTCTTATGGACAAAATCCGACATACATATATATATGAGAGCTATATATAAATCTGAACCGATTTTATTCAAATTGAGCAATGTTGGTCCAATGACCAAGAAACTCCACCATGCAAATTTTTAAAACAATTGGATGTAAAATACAGCTTCTATTGGGCTATAGTGTCAAATCGGACGAAACATATACATATGGGAGCTATATCTAAATCTAAACCGATTTTCTTCAAATTCGGTAGGTACGAAAGACTACTGACTGCAAAATTTCAGCACGATCGGAATAAAATTGCGACCTGTACTCTGCGGACAACTTTAGATGGACAGACGGACGGACAGACATGGTTAAATCGACTCAGCTAGTGAGTCTGAGTCGATCGGTATACTTTAAGTTGGGTCTAGCTGTAGTACTTCTAGGTATTACAAACATCTGCCACAAAACAAACTTATAATACCCTGTACCACAGTGTGGTGTAGGGTATAATTACATACTAATTTAGACAATAAATAATAAAGATTTTTTATATTGTTAGATCTAAAAGAGTAAGTTGAAACTTGGTAGTCATATAGTTATCCCAATGTATGGTTGTTTGAACCAAATTTAATAGATGTAGTTTATGGCTCAAAAAATATGTTTTTTCTTCGTCCTGCAAGCACGAACGGTGGTAGTATTTCAATAACAATATGCGTTTTCAGTTTAAAGTACGCTCACTCACATTTTACAGTATCCGTTATACGAGTATATGTACACCATTCCGCAAACTTAACATATTTTTCCTCTTTTCTTCAAAAAATTAAGATTGCGATGATTAAGATAAATGTTAATGAATTTCTAAGACGCGTTAAATAAGCCCAATCTGCTATAGAGTATTGTAAAACTAGTATATAATAATTTTTGTTAACAAATAAGGTAATTATGTAAACAATTAATGGAAAAATTCGTATGCAGGAAAGCAGATGATGTCGTAAAAAATGTAATATTTGTGCAAGTGATATTTTGTGCCAGAATTCAAGCAAGTGCAACTGAAGTGACAAAAATCTATTAGACAGTGCATATAGGTATATCTACATAGTTTCTATAGACTAATGAATAAAGGACATACAACAAATGTACCACCAAATATTAGGGTTTCCACAAAAACATAACCAACATAATTGTAGTAGAATATTCACAGACGGGCAGAGAGATAGAGAGTGGAGACATGCTTCAAAGATTGTATCGGTTAAAATGCGGCATCGAATATGACTGAAGGATGAATGGAATAAATGATCATTCAAATTGATTGTTTTGATTAGAAAAGAATTATGTTTATATATATATATAGATATATTGGTTTAGAAAGATGGTTTAGAGTTTAGTAATACGTTTTGTCATTTTGTTTTGGAACTAGTTTATCGCAGATGTGTTATTATGATGGATTATATTTACCTAAACTACTGTCCCTATTCGTAGAGTCGTAACGGCTACTGTCACCCGACAAATGAGATGCGGCACCAGCGCGAGACAACACCGGCTTCACTTGCCTAAGGGCCTGCTCTTCCGCTGGATAACGCGGCGTTTGGAATTTCGTCGGCTTCGATTGTAGCGTGGCCGGGCCTGAGCGTTGTTGCATTAGGGATCGATGCCTAAGGGGTGGTGGGGATATTGACTTAGCTAAAACTGAATGAGGTAATTTATTCGGTGAGTAATCACTGCCTGATTCACCCTGTTGATCGAAAACCGAAAAAATGTATAGATATGTTAATGTGAAATTTGAATTCATTATAAGGAAGAGGGATGGAGGGTGGAAATACTTACCATTACTGTGCCATTGTCGGAGACACCTGAACCAGACATGTTGTCTGCCAAGAGACGTTCGCTTTCCGGATCCGCCAGCACTCGCGATATATCCGATTTATTTTTGAGTATTGATTTAGATCGCCGATGGTGCTCCAAATTCGGTGACGCATCTATTGATTCTATCGATGAGGAATGTTTACTTTCAAATTTGGCTAAATAATTACAAGCAAGCAAAAACAACACCAACGTATATACATACATATATATAGAGGCAGGTCCAGTAAATAATACACAAGTACCAAAAATATAATCATATACATCAATCAATATTTACATAGTAACGAAAACCAATATAATACATCCGATACACATTTGATAAATTAAGCTGGAATTCCATTCAAATGTTTGTACATATAGGGATTTACATTTTGCAGAACATATTTCAAGATTATTTGGATTAAGTTGGAAATTATGGAGAACTAATTTGTATAAGACTGTAAAGGTAGTGAATCCTGGTTAACGCTAAACGGTCTACCAAGGAGTTGCTCCTAAAACCAGTTCCCCTAACACTGTCGTGTAGTGCGACCTCGTGCCCATCGGTGTATGTTTTGCAGACAAGGGTATTTGCTGCATTACCGAGGAAATGCTGTGGTGAACATAGGAATATCTCCCATACTCTCGAACTATATGAATAATAAAATACTAACTATACAACAAAAATAAATACGGTCCCTTGGCTCTGAATCAAACCGCTTTCAGTAGAAACCCTCACACTCCAATGGAGCGTTTTCTTCAAGTGTACGACTGGCCGTCCGTTAATCTTGGCCCAAAGCGACCTTTCCAAAACTGATGATAAAGACCTTACATTACTCACAGCAAGTGCTACAGTAAAAAGGGAACGTCATGTCCGAACGTCCAAACGGAAGCACAGAAAACAAGCACAGAGATATCGCTCTTCTTACCATGCGTAGTAGGAGGAAAGGTGTGTGAAATCGGGACACCCAAGTTTAAGTTGCTTCTGGCCATCTCTGACGTAGTTGCAAAATCTTGCATTTTGCTCTGGAAAGATCTTGACAGTTTCCTCAATAGCAAAAGCAAACAGTTGTCTGTCTAGGGATATTTAATCGAAGATACTGCTGTTATTTGCCTTAAGAAAAAGTGGTAGTATCGTCAGCTGTCTCTAGGAGAGTAGTAGAAGAAGCAACTGTAAATGTCTCTAGGAGAGTTGTAGAAGAAGCAACTGTTAATGTCTCTAGGAGAGTAGTAGAAGAAGCAACTGTAAATGCCTCTAGGAGAGTTGTAGAAGAAGCAACTGTAAATGTCTTTAGGAGAGTAGTAGAAGAAGCAACTGTAAATGTCTCTAGGAGAGTAGTAGAAGAAGCAACTGTAAATGTCTCTAGGAGAGTAGTAGAAGCAGCAACTGTAAATGTCTCTAGGAGAGTAGTAGAAGAAGCAACTGTAAATGAGACGTTAAAGTTCACTATCCTACTTGGGGTGGTACGGACACAAACAATATACGTGAGCCATTTCCTGACTTTATTATAACTAACAATCTATCTATTTGAAACAAAGGCAATAAATCGACCTTTACAAATAAGGACCGACAGGAAGTACTCGATGTCACGTTTACTACTGACTCACTGTCAGTCAAAATTATTGGGACGAATGTACTGGACGACTACTCGTTCTCAGATCACCATTATATAGATTACGATCTCGCTGAAAAATATTTTAACCTGCCGCCCAGAGGGATAAAGTCGTAGGTCTTTGAAGCGTCCATATAAAGCAAAATGCAAGGACGAGGCAAACTCTCTCTCAACAAACCGCCAATACTACTCGTCGCTTTTCTCTGACCATCGTTTTACTGTGGTTTTTTAAAGTAAGCGAAAGAACTCGAGACAAACAAGACAGAATTGGTTCTCTTTACTAGGAAGAATGTGGCCTCCTCGGATAAAGGGAACAGAGCTAGTCTTTTCTGAAAGTGCAAAATATCTGGTATAATTCTAGCTTAGAAATGTACTTGAACGTTTATGGATACCCAATGGAAAGCTGTAGCGTCGCGGTGTGGTCTCTCTCTTTTAAAATCGCCTATGCGATATACTAGTACATATATAGCAGTAGTTCATCCAAAACTGTTGAACGGAATTGTGGTGTGTTAGACGGCAACTAATGACCTATCCAATACCAACCAAGTATCAAAAGGTTCAGAGAACTGCCTGCCTCTGTAAAGCGGGGCGTTAAGTACTACAGCTACTGAGTCGCTACAAGTCCTACTCCATCTAGTGCCCATTGATATTATGGCGACATAAGTTGCCACTAGAGCGGCATTACGATTGAGGTGTCTTTAAATGTGGAGGTATAAAAACTACGGCCGAATGATGATATCACAATGTAATGCTGTGGTAACCGACCGAGTGGACTACTTATATATACTAACGGTGAACAACTTCGAAAAGAACTTCACCACTAAGATACCTGCCAGCGAGGAATCGGTTGGCAGAATAAATCAGATAATAAAAACCTTCGCCACTTCTGTACGGATGGTTCGAAGCTTGATGAAAAGTTTGTCTTCGGAGTACACAGCAAATAATTTAGTATTGATATAGCTCACAGACTACCAGATACATACAGTATCTATCAAGTCGCAATATTGGCAATAAGAAAAGTCATCAAGTGACTGAGTCGCAACATAGTGACCAACAGTGGTGTTGGCATTTATCAAGTTGGCTGTCATCAATTCTCTGGAGACCACATCCATAAATTCATAAACAACCCTCGACTGTCACAGATTTTTTAACGAGAAGGCTTAGCAGTTAAACATACCCCTCATATTGGAAATCTCGGGGAACTACATAGCTAATGAATTTGCTAGGAAAGGGACAACAGTACAAATTCTCGAAAATTTGCACCGAGTAAAAATTTGGTAAGTACATGACATTACCACTTTCATTACCAAGTAATGACATATCATTAACTAATAACTTACTGATATTGACATAAATGAGTACTTCTTTGTATGTTATTTTAAGTCGGATATTGTAAAATATGCGACACCAATTTTTAATAAAGAAATGTTGATTTGATTTAAAAAATTTAGTAACATTCCGAGAAAAACAAAACAAAAACTCCATTATTGCGATCGATATTATACAGATTCAAATATAGTCCTTTTAAAACTTGAAATATGTTCTTATCTTGTTCAAATAAGTCAAACCGAATGACGATGGCTATTTAAATTTGAAAAACTGAAGATATATATTTAAATATTTATAAAATTTAATCGATATGGTCGACGGGTTGATTGATTCCCATTGAACTCTTAATTATCGAAGCAAACAAATTATTCACAAATGTACACAAAATATAGTTTTTTCTTTTCGGCAAGAACGTAAATTAATATCGAGTGCAAGTCATACCTTTGGGTCCAACATTCTGTATTCCGAAGAGGTGCTGATTTATCAATTTGGTGGCAGTGGCTAAACTCTTGCCGGGCATGAAGGATGAACGTTTCTTTTTGCTTGTCGTACTGCTGGCCGGACTATTGTCGCTGCCGAGGTTTTCCTGTGACAACTTGGAGTCTTCGAAGCGTGCACGTGGCTTGGAGATTTGAGTCGTGCCGGTGGTGGAATGTGAGGAGGATGAGGAGGAGGGCATTACTGCGGCCGAGAAACTCTGTTGGAATCGCGTCTTGCGATGCTTTGGCACTGGATTCTCGTTGAGGCTTATGTGGCTGCCGCGATCGTGCGCATCGAAATTTTGATAGACATCATCCATGGGACTTAGACCACCAGCTGCCAAGTTTCGCAAAGCCGTATCACCAGATGCGCTCTTTTTCACATGGGCCCGTATCTGGCCCGAAGATGGCGTCGGCGGTAGACCCACCATATAACCGGTAGTTGTGTTACCAGCCGAGTCTTTTTCCAGTGGATTTATATACAAATTATCCATGTCAATGTCCAGGGCACATACCTCGTCGTTCAGGTCCGACGTGAGGTCGCCTTGTGACAAGAATGGGTGGGTTTGACAACTGGCATAGGTGTCCGAACTATCTACGCTTGCCAGATCGGCATTGTTATTATTGAAATTATTATTCAAATTATTGTTGCTGAAATTGTTCCCCAGTGCTGTCACACCTTGTTGGCTTGTGCTCATTGGCAGCGGATGGCAAGTTCCCAGAGATGTTGTATTGAAATTATTATTGTAATTGTGATTGAAATTGCTGATGGCGGCACTGGAACTGCTGCTCACATACGGTGGATATCTCAGAGTCGTATCTAATGGCAGCGCTATGGTGGTCGACGTGGTGGTGCCATACGACGACGATGTCGACGACGATTGTGAAATTGGCGCAAGGCCAATGCCGGTGGCAGTGTATGGCAGTGACGTCCTCACAACCCCGCCACTGCCGGCCGAGTACAGCAGCTCACTCTGTGTGGTGCCCGTGGAGGCGGTCACGATGCCACCGCCGCCCATCTGTAGCGACTGCTGCAGCTGACTGGACATGAATGCAGCCGCGGACGGTGGTATGGCCGCCGACGGTGGTGATGCTGCTATGGCAAAGCCACCAAATGGAAGGGTTTGTTGCAGCTGACGATTGGCCGCCTGTCGCATCTCGTAGCAAATGGGTTTATGGAAGTCCGATGTAGGAAGTGCTATAACACCTTCGGCATCTGTAAATTCCTTGAAATCCTATAATGAAGAGAAACAATTTTTTTCTGTTAAATACGATCATCAAATTTATGAATGGAATTGATCAAAAACTATTAATATTAGCACAATTACACGGGGTTTGCAAAAAACAGGAGACAACACGTATGTATATTGCCCTTCCAGGTTCAAAATATATTTACATAGGTTTCAAGTAGCAATTATTGGTTTTGTACGCAAATAGGTAATCATATCTACATACCGAAAAGAAACATTGCAATGTAACATCAGTATAACGACATCACTTAGATTTCAGTGTTACGTAGTGAAATCATATTAAATCAATACCGACATCGTTCTTGAAATAGCCGTGTAAAATCAAGTGGATTTTTGGTTGACTCAATGAAAATGCCCACAGATCAAAACAGAGCCGTTTTGTGGTTTTGTATGATTTTTTCTCGACGTGTACACATTAAATCCTGTCAAATTTACACTATGTAAAAAGGTTTAAACTTGCAACAACGTTTGACAAAATTGGTAAAAAACAAGGCTTTCCAAAAATTAGGCAGAGGTATGAATATCTAAAGCTATTTTATTTGATTTATGATTATTATTTGTATAGAGCTTTTCTTGAATATCGGGCGACTTTGCTTTTTTTGGCAAATTAAAAAAGGTGTAATTACTTGCTACTAATGAAAACCAAATAGGATCAAGTCAACATTTGTCTGCAACAGGGATCAGTGCTACGTATTGTTTAAAATTTTAAATTTTACATGTAAAGATAAGCAAATTACTATATATGCTGACTTGTCATAGAGGCGATTTGCAACTCAACTAGTAATGTCAAACGGGAAATCCCGATCGCAAAAATCCCGGGAAAACCCGTCCCGAAAAATCCGGGATTTTTTCAAAATGAGTACCGGAATATTTTAATAATAATATATGAAGCTGTCTCGTATAAAATATTAAGTGAAAGATAGATACACACTGTCGATAATGTTAACTAATGATGCAAATTGTTAACGTCAAAAAACATTGACGAAATCCGGTGAACAAATTGGAAATTTGGAGATGAATTACAAAATATATCATAAATTTAATTATAAACAAGTAGACTTAAAACAAGAACACAAATGGAGTTTGTGTCCCACAAAACGAAGAACATTGTATTATATTCTTTCAACTATATGAAAAATTCTAATATAAAATCTGATTTGCATCGACACATCGATTTGGTTCTCATAACAACGGAATTAGTCAACGACGGACTGAAATTGGACCAAACTATTCCATGGCTAAGATGTTGTGAAATATTTTAATAAAAGTTAGTATTTTTTAACAAAGTTAATTTACGCTTTAGCATTTTTATCATTATTCCAATTAAATTAAAACTGAAAATCCCGGGGTATCGAAAAATTTTGGGATCCCGAAAAATTCCAGTATCCCGGGATTTGCAATTTAAAAATCCCGAATCCCGGGATTTGTGAAAACAAATCCCGTTTGACATCGCTAAACTCAACAAATGAATTCGACAATTCTGCCCAAAAGTATGCTGTAAGTTTTCCGATACATATTTCTGCTTGGGTTGCCACTTTGCATTGCTTTTGCGTTAAATGAATATAAGGGTCGCGATCGGACGACTTCTAAAATACATAGCATGATTTTGTTCCATTTTGATAACATTTTTCGTTTTTATACCCTCAACCACAGGATCGGAAGTATGTTCATTTTGTCACTTCGTTTGTAACACCTGTAAATATTGAACTCAGACACCATAAAGTATATATTCGTAAACGCTGTAAAATTCTAAGACGATTTAGCCATGTCCGTATGTCCGTCCGTCTGTTGTAATCACTCTGCAGTCTACAGTAATAGAGCTAGATAACTGCAATTTGGTATAGATACTTCTTATAGCTGAAAATAATTTGGGATTTAAAATGGGCATTATCACTCCATTTTTTGATATATCCCCCATATATAGCATCTCCCCGATTTGATTTCTTAACGGCATAGAGACCACAAATGTTAATTGATCGGGCTGAAAAATGGTAACTGGAGTTTATTTATACCCGGAATCCTTCATACGAAAAAGTGTAGTCATATGTCCATCTTTTGATATAGCCCCCATACAAGGTCCCTCTAGATTTGATTTCGTAAAGCCACAAAAAGCTTAAACGCAAAGCAAAAACGAAATGGGCTGACATTTTGTATATTTAGTATATTTGCCATCCGTTCACATTCGATCCATGGTGGAGGGTGTATAAGATTCGGCATGGCCGAACTTAATCCGTCATTACTTGTTTTTTAGAGAAAGAAAATAAATTTGTTGCGCATAACGAGTTAGTTCTGTTTAGGTAGCACATTTTTTTTAATTTACTTTAAAATAAGAAATAAAACCACGCATTGGTGTTTTTTTAATGTTTATTCCAGGCACCTTATTATGCGAGCAGTAGAGTGTTTTAAAAGTAATTTTTATGTGGATTTCTGAGGAACGCTGAATTATGTATCGGAAAATTATTCTTTTGATAAATTTTGTAACATAGTTCATCGATAAAAATCTATCGTTTTCTGTAAATTTCATGTTGTTTATGTTGTATTGTTAAAAAGTGTAACAGTGCATTAGAAAGACAGAAAAAATTAAAAAAATAATTTAATTACATGCCACAGACAATAATTATAATTAAAAAACTTATTATATTTACATAAAAACTTACCTTCGCGTAAAGATTTTTAAATAGCTATATTTACTTAATAAATGTCATTCTACCAACTGTAATTTTTTTAGCCATAGACGTAAAAAATTTAACCCAGATGCGAAGAAATTCGGCATGTACTTTATTTTGCCTAGAATCATTCACACTAACAATGGTCATCCCCCATACAAATGCTACCGACTTGACTTTTTGACGCTTTCATCACCAAAAATATTAACCGTTTTAGGTTGGTCCATTGAAATGTACCCTGAACCAATTACACTAATTATCGACCTCATTGGCCCAAATTTGGATATATCCTTTGTATAAAGGTCCCACTGGATCAAGCGAAAGTAGGCTATCTGCATATAATTTTACCTAGGAGTAAGGAAAAGTCTCTCCCGATTTACGATCTAATTTCAGTAGCAAAATTTCGAAAAGGATTCTTCTACGCAAAATCAAAAACATTTTCCATTTTCCAGGCGTAAGGTTTATTTTTCTTTCGAGTATACCGAACCTTTCCAAATACAAAAGTAGGAAAGCGATATAGTCGACGTCTGTTGTAAGACAGAGTCGAAATGTGGACTTTTATGGATGTATATCTATACATATAAAGCTATCTTTTTGAATCTAATATAGACCACTAAGTTGACAAAAATCGAGATTATGACACCCGAAATACGTCTGCTAATAGACAAAATAAAAAAAACCAATCGGGCGGGGCCGACTATATAATACCCTATATATGCAGTATTCATATATGTAATAAGAAAACTCTTTCTGTCGAATGTCTTACTGATCGGATATAAAACACGGTTTCTACAGCGTTTACATGTCAAATCGGGTGTAACATATATATTGGGACTATGTTTATACATGTAATAAGAAAACCCTCTCTGTTAAATTTCGTACTAATCTGATATAAAATACAGTTTCTACAGCGCTTTCATGTCAAATCGGGGGCAACATATATATGGGGGCTATATCTAAATCTGAACCGATTTTGACCAATTTTAATAGGGATCGTCCTTGGGCCAAAAAAGAACACAGTGCTAAATTTTATCACAGACAGACGGACATGGTTAAATCGACTCAGAAAGTGGTTCCAAGTCGATCGGTATAATAAACGATACATGCAAAGAAAAAATTCGTTTCTGTGAACCGAAATATTAGACGACTACAATTCTCCTATACCTATTGGCAAATAGGTATATAAATATAACACCAATAACATTGTAACCATGAATTAGTACTTCATGTACATCACTGGCATAAAATATCGTGGGAAGCGCAACTAAAATTATTATCCTTGTTGCTATTGGGAACTACTTAAATGCAATAATGTTAATTTTTTTGAGCAAGGACGTTTTAGACCTAAAGCAAAAGTACTTTTACGTAATTTTGTGCACGAATAATTAGAACTTTTATATTATAAGTTTAAAGAGGACATGGCATTAATAATTTCTGGCTAAAAAAAATTAAGATCTTTACGATTTTTTTCCGATGGCATAAAATATCAATTTTTTTATTTTTCGACATAAAAGCACCATTAAAAGCTAATTTTGTACTTTTCTCAAAAATATTTTTTTAAAAATGATTTATTGTATTTTTAAGAATTATCAGGCGCAAAAAATGTGAGTTTATGCTAAAAGTTAAGCGTTGGAGACGGTTTTTGGAATACCAACCAAAAATATGTTAGACTTAAAACCAAATTACTTTTTCGGAATTTTGTGCGCGAATAATTTAAACTTTTATATTTTATGTTTATAAGGGACATTTCATTATTAATATATGGCAAAAAAATAGGAATCTTTACGAACTTTTTCCCGTTGCCATACAACATTAAATATTTTTTTATTTTTTTTATTTTTGGCATAAAAAATATCATATTAAAAGCATTTTTTTTATATTTTCCTCAAAAATAATTTTTAAGTATGAATTTTGTATTTTTAGGAATTCTGTCAGCGACTGTTTTTGGAATATCCCTACAAATGATATTTGAAAATAAAATAAATTTTTTTATGTTTGTGCGCAAATATTTTTTGTTTTTATATTTTTTATTTAATAGTGACGCTATATATATTGTTTTTGAAAAATACAATTTTAGGGATCTTTTCGAACTTTTTTTCTCATTCCAAATAAGCTTGCAAACTTTTTTCACTTTAAAAAAAATTACGAATTTTCTAAAGCAATTTTGAATAGTATGAAGGCAATTTTCTGCGAACTTGGCGATTTTGTGTTATTAGGAATTCTATTAAATATTATATACAAAAAGTTTGGATTAATATTATACAGCTATTTTACAAGCTACACTTTAGACAGTTTATTTTTTGGTCGATTTTCTCAAACAACCATTGACTTTGGCGCCCTCTCGTGGTGTCAAAAAGAGCTAAATCAAAAAATATTGATATTATTTATCTTAATTGGTTTGTTCATATATTAGGAGTACCAATTTTATCATTATTTGAGTCAATACATTATTATCCATTTTTGTCAATGGGACAGATCACTGTGCGTCTTTACTTAAATGTATATCCCTCATAATAAGTGTATCCTACCATATACGGGTGTTTTTTGACGTGTGGCGATACATTTTTCGGAGTTGGTCTTTTTGACAGCTGTCATTTGATTTATGCTCAGTTTGGTTTGCCATTTCATAAACTTACTCCGGAACAATGTTTGCAAATCGTACAAATTTATGACCAAAATAATGGTTCGGTTCGCGCGACACATCGGGCTTGTCGAAGCTGACTTTTGGATAAATGAGTACGTTAATAAAAATAATTGTCGCATTTGGAGTAATGATAATCCACAAGCCATTGTTCAGACGCCGTTACATCCACAAAAAGTTACTGTTTGGTGTGTTCTATGGGCGGAGGGAATCATTGGTCGATATTTCTTCAAAACTGAAGCAGGTCATAATGTTAAAGTCGATGGGCAACGCTATAGAGCAATGATTAAGGACTTTTTGTTGGTCCTGCTGATCCTCGGGTTCTGTTACAGAGTTCCCCGGGAAATGTGTGTCGAGCAGTACATTGAGCGTCTGCTCGCTGTTTTTATACCCTCACTTTAGTGTGACGAGGGTATATATCATTTGCTACGGAAAAAAGTGTAACACGTCGAAGGAGTGACCTAAGACCCCAAGTATGTTCGGAGGAAATCCGTTTTGGGTCATTTTAAGTCGAATGAGCAATGTCCGTCCGTCCGTCTGTCTGTCTGTCTGTCTGTCTGTCTGTCTGTCTGTCTGTCTGTCTGTCTGTCTGTCTGCTGGCTGGTGCGCACGATAACTCTCGAAAGGAGTAACCGATTGACCTCAAATTTGGTATGTGGTAATATTTTTTTCTATCTCCGGCTAAGTTCGAAGATGGGCCATATTGGTCCACTCCTTCTAGTACCTCCCCCACAAAGGGTTAAAATGTTATGAAATATTGATTCTTTAATAACTGCTATACTACTTATTCGAATCTATTGAAATTTCACACATAGTATTAGCTTATTAGTCGCTATCAACTCGAGAAAAATGGGCGAAGTCGCCACGTCCCTTTTGGTACCTCCCACACAAATGCACCATTTTGCACCAAAAGTTAACAGCTTATAACATTAATAACAGTGTATAAAAATACTTGAAATTTTGTACAGTATTATGCTTTTATATTGCCTACAGTCCAGGAAAAAATGGGTGTTGTTGCCACGCCCCTTTTGGTACCTCCCACACAAAGGTACCTTTTTGCACCAAAAGTTAACAGCTTATAACATTAAAACCAGTGTATACAAATACTTGAAATTTTTTACAGTGTAATGTTTTTATAGTGTCTATAGCCCTGTGAAAAATGGGCGTTATTGCCACGCCCCTTTTTGTACCTCCCACACAAAAATTCCCAAATCATACCACAATTTAATGTCTCATAACGTTTATACCAGTGCACATAAATGCTTATAAGTCGGCACAGTGCAATGAATTTAAAGTATCTAATGTTCAGCGAAAAAAAGGTGTATTATATAAACCCCTTCTGGTAACTCCCACACAAATTGACAGAATAATTCGAGTAATATTCAATATTACATTACTCACAAAGTGAGGGTATACCTTAGTCGGTTTACCCGACTGAAACTTTCTTACTTGTTGGTCCAGTTATTTGCCTCATCCTGTAAATATCCCACTGTACAGGGTGAAGCAGATAATATCTTCCTCAGCCTAGCGGCGTCGGAAACCTTTTCCATTTCACCACAGAAGGTATACCAAGATCGCCTTTGCGTCTTTCTAAGCTCCTTCTTATAGATCTTGAGTTGCTCTTTATAGGCATCCCAATCATTAGCGTCCCTAGTAGATTTAGCCTTATTGAATAGCTTGTTGCAGGTCTTTTTCATAGCCGTTAGCTCAGAAGTCCCCTTTGGGGTTTAGTTTTACCCTTGTACCTTGTTTTTGGACAGCCTTCTTCAAGGGATCTATTGAATGATATGGTGATATGATCGACCAGATTATCCAGACCGGCTTTGTCATTCGGTTCGTACAGAAGTTTAGAGTTGAGGACTTTCTTGAAATTCTTCTCATACAGGTGCCACTTTGTGTTCCTTACATTTCTGTGGACGGCGGGTTTAGGCGCTTTTTCCGCGAGTTTGAACTCAATATAATGGTGATCTGAGAATGAGTGGTCGTCCAGTACATTCCACCCAATAATTTTGTCTGACAGCCGGTCAGTAGCAAACGTTACGTCGAGTACTTCTTGTCTGTCTTTAATTGTAAAGGTCGGTTTATTACCTATGTTACAAATACTAAGGTTGGTAGTTAGAATAAAGTCAAGAAGCGAATCACCCCTATTGTTTATATCCGTACTACCCCAGATAGTATGATGAGCGTTCGTGTCTGCGCCAATAATCAGCTCGAGCTCGTCAGACATTGCTTCTTCTACTACTTCCCTGAATAGAGCAGTCGGTACTACAGATTCATAAGGCAAGTAGCTGAGACCACCCAATATATGCGATTACCGATCTCCAGGCTAGCAGATGTTTGGTCTTTGCCACTTAAATTAGTCAGGAGAAAGATAATTAGATCTTTCCTGGCCAAAATGCAGGTTCTTGGAGTGCCTTCACAGTTGGCCACAAGCAGTTTAAAGTTGGGTGTCCTAATACCGCACACCCTTCCTCCCACTACGTTGGGCTCCTGTATCAGGACGATGTCTACTGCGCCTGTGGACAGGCGCAGCAATAGAGCCGCTGAGGCTGCTTTAGCGTGATGGAGGTTAATCTGTAGAATTCTTACCATCATTGGTAATTGACAGATTAACATCCACCCCGACAAGGGTGTTATCGAACTCTTCGTCCGTATCGTCGAGAAGCATGTCCCCCGCCAGATGCGTCAAAGAGTCCGGAGACTCCCCTCAGCCTCTCTGTGTCCGAAGTAGAGCTTTTGTCCTCAGAGAAGGACGTTACAGATCTTCTGTTAGAGTTGGAGTCACCAGAAATAATAGGCGTGGGTACCTCCGCACTTCCAGAAAGTGCCACGGTGGACGACTCACCTTCTGCAGTGGGAGCTAAATCCTGCTTGTATATCTTCAAGACTATAGTCTCGAAGCCATATTGTAGGGTTGCACTCGCACATTGTATAGGTGGATTCAGCGTTTAGGATAAGATTGACCTGCAGCTTTTTACCATCCGCCTCGCCCACCTTGCTGATTCTCCAATTATGGACCGGCAGACCAGGATTGGAATCTTTTATTATTTCTAAGATGTCAGCCGGGTTGGAGGGCTCTTCTGTAACCCAGGTGATGGCTCTAGGGTGACTAGGGATGTTGTTTTTTTCGACAACATCCAACTGGGCATCCGGCCACACCTCACCCGCACGACTCAGAGCAGCCTTATACAGGCCTACTGATCTGGCATCACCGAAATATAAGAGCTTTACTCTCCCCTGATGCCATCCTGCATCGTTTGCAGATTGGTGGTTTGCCCGGCATTTCTCTATGGACATCGAGGTAATGAGCCATAATGGCTGATTGTACATGACTCCATTTGTCACTACTTCTATCTATAACAGCCATCACTAGACTCTCCTTCGCCACTTCATTGAAGGGCTTGGTGAGTGTCCTGTTGATGGTGACATTAGGACCTCTTGCATTTTTCGAAGGCAGGGGTTCATCAGGTGATCTGATTCGTTTTACTTTATTAGCCGTTAACACAGCTGAATTTGTGGCTCTTTCAGCCGACTCATTGGCCTTAGAAGCATCTATGACGCCTTTAGCCCAGGTAAGTGACTCTTTTTGTTTTTCGGTAAGAGCCGAAACCTCAACAGCCTCCAACTTCGTCAAAACTCTGAGCGCTATCCGGTGCTCATTGTGGTTCCGCTTTGACGGTCGGACATGACGTTTTCACCACCTGTTGTGAGTACTTGGGGGAGATTTTCCTCCATCGGAACACGAAGGCATCCCCGTCAAGAGAATTTTTTTGTCTGTATTAGACCGTAATAGGTACAACGATGTAGGCCTTACGGACTTTGTACAGATTTTTGCTATTGCGTAATAGGTACTGGTAACTATCCGCTATGTGATAAACACGTCCGTTCACTGCGAATGATCAGCAAATGATTCACTGCGAATGATACTAGCATAGTGTTGCATACGATCCATATCTAAGGTATAAAGTGTGTTACCGGCCGACAGTTTTACTTGTTGTGATGAGCTTATAATTCGTAATTTTTTGGCATCTTTCTTTATTACATGAATGAAGTCTAACAAATTATTCTTTCAGATTTAGATATAGCTCCCATATAGTATATGTTTCAGCCGATTTGACATGTAAGCGCTGTAGAAACCGCATTTTATATCCGATCAGTACGAAATTATAGAGAGAGAGTTTTTATGAACACTGCCAACTTCGGGGAAAATCGGTTCAGATTTAAACATAGTCCCAATATATATGTTACACCCGATTTGACATGTAAGCGCTGTAGAAATTTTATGGCCATAACAATTTATGTTCTAAAAAAATAGAACATAAATTGATTTGTATTTCAATTTATTTGTATTTTTTGCGAAAAGATATATGCAGTGTTTTGGAGATATAGGGGAATTAGGAAACGAAAGTATAACATATTTATATTTGTTTTAAAAGAAACTTCCAGGAGAATGTTTCCGAAAAAAGATTGATTCAACAGTTTGTATTAAGAGCGTTGTCACGCATCTCCAAATTACACAATATTTCTACTTAAATTTCAATACTAGGCCACATTCTCGGCAATAGCAAAGCTGTAATATGAAAACATTTACCTTTTTTGTATGTTGTAATGCGTTACATGGTAAAATGCAAAATGAATTCTGAACTTTTAGTATAATAGATGTTGGGGAAAAACTGAAACCATAAAAAATATAAAAATAGCAACAATATTGTTGGTAATGTTTTGAAAGCTAGCATCCTAATGAAGGAAAATGTTGATAAATATATTAATTATGACCCATATTGTAAAAGTAAGGAAAATTTGAAAAAGGTACTCGAAGGAGTGGACCAACACCGATCTTAGCCTGAGCCTGATTTAAAGTTATGGTGCACACCAACCAGACAGACTGACGGACATTGCTCAAATGACTTAAAATGGCCTAAAACGGATTTTCGCCAAATATTCTTGGGGTCTCCTAGGTCACTCCTTCGATGTGTTACACCTCGGGCCCGCAGCAACTGATATACTCGTATACCCTCGTTCACAATAGTGGGGGTATGAAAACATACGTTTGTTTAAATTTGCATTCTTCTACCAATTACACTCTACAAATTCACTATACTTTTGATCTACAGTTTATTACTTAAGTATTGTTAAAGAAAGTTCCCGAAGATATTGGTCTATATTACATAAATCACTGCGTGATCAGTTTTTAAGGCTTGTATTACTATTACTTTGTAGATCTATGGCATGCCTGCTGGAATTATTGAAAGTGCTCAGGAAGATTTTTTTATTTTGTATGCAATTATTTCTTTATTTAGAGACTAAATAAATATTAATTTTTTTTTATATAAACTAATACATACCTAACATAATTACAAAGAAAGAAAATAAGATGAAATGAGAAACGAATCGTTGTATGTAGAAAATTACAATTAAAATACTTTTTTAAAGTTCTACTTATACACAAATTAAAGCATTCATTTTCTTTAAAAAAATAAATAAATAAACCAAACAATGATATAACTACATACGTATTTATATGTGTTGGTGTGGATGTGTGTGTGTGGTCAATCCAATTAAACTAAATATGTAATTATTATATATATATATAAGTATAAATCTATACGTATGTAGGTATGAATTTATGTAGGTAGTTAGGCATGTAAATGTACGTACTTATTGTAAAAAACGTATGAAAAGATTTAACCAAAATTCTTTGAATTTTCGTCTGTCTTTTATGTGTTTGTGTTGCAGTATTTATGTCGTACTTAATGGGTAAATTTTTAGTGAGGACTTTGTTTCACTTGCTTTCTTTTTTAACAATTGTAAATTATATTTATGAAAATAAAACAGTAACAAAATAAAAATATTTAAATAAATAAAATTAAATAAACTAGTATATGCAATTTTTCTATATGTTATCATTTGGTCTGTACATTTTGGGTGGATTTTTACACTAAAAGTATTGGCGACATCTCTGATGTTCTTCGATGTTACATTTCTTATTTGCTTTTAGTGATTTTTCATAAAATCATTGGTAATGATCGCTCTGCTCATGTTTTCGTAAATCTGAACATTTTTATATACTATTCGCCCGCAATGGAATACATTCGCCTTGGCATCCTTGATATCCCTTTAAATAAAAATAAATAAACAGAAGGAATCAAATTAAAATCCAATTTCAAGAAATAAAAATTCAAATAAACTTAGGAAATTAAATAAATAAATTAATCGTATTTTACAAATAAGCCAAACAATACAAAGACCACTGGCAATATTTGAAATAATAAAATGAAACATTACTTCTTAACTCTCCTGATTTTTAACGCAATGTTTTCGTATTTTGATGAGCTTGATAAAAATTTGACTGAAAATTTATCTATTAAACTATCACATAATATTGGGAAAATTAGTAATTAATTGTTCGTTTCAGTCAAATAATTGTTTAATCAAATTTTCAGATAAATGCATCTTGACTCATTATCTAATTTAATTAGACTAAATACATCATTTGTGCAACTTAATCAATAAATCATACAATTTTGTTTACAGAAATTACAAATTTATTATTAATATTTAGATTTTCTGGGGCTTAAATGTTTCCAGATCTTATTCTCATATCAGTACAAAATTTGCATTGCCCTTTTCTTTGAAAGTATAATTTCTTATCCAATTTGTATACCCTACTCCACACTATGCTACTGGGCATTATAATTTCGTTAAATTGTTTGTAACACCCAAAGAGAGATGAGAAAGTCCAAGAGCCGAAATGACGTATAGATGGCCGCAGTATTTAAAAACAATATTTTGGTGAAATGTGACAACTTTACAGTATTTTTTAGTTTAGTTTTTATTCTTTTAAGCCATCGAAAACAAGCGATTATTCAAAAATATTTATTTGCTTACTCGTACAACAATAAAATATGAATTAGCAGAGTTTAAACCAGGCCGTACGAGCTGCCAAGACGAACACCTTTATCGACCCATTTAGTTGTCCACACAAAAAAGGTTTAAGAAAATCCTTAAAATGGTATTGGAAGATCGTCGGTTAAAGGTGAGTGAGCTAGCTAAAATGGCATACATTTCAAAAATCGACATTAAGATTGAAGATGAGAAGGGTGCAGCGTTTGCTCAAAATAGAACAAAAACATCGTGAAGATTCAATAGGGTGATTGGCGATGTTTCACCGCAATAAAGCGAAATTTTTGCGTCGATTCGTAATTATGGATGAGACCACCACTTCACACTTGAGACAAAGGTTCAGTCATAGTAGTGGACAGGCGTAGGAGAATGGTGTCCAAAGAAGGCGAAGATAGTTCCATCTGCTGGCAAAGTCATATCATGTTTTTGGAGACGCGCGTGGTACAACTTTATTGATCTTCAAAAAGAAATTTTGTGAAGAGTATCATCTGTCTCGAATATGGACAATATGTGATTTTGCATTTATGGTGAAAAACATTGCCCCCTTATATATACGACCCTTCTGATTTGGCATCTAAGCGTGATAGAAGTAGTATTTTACCTCTAAGCATTTAATTTGGCACAAAGAATTTTCCAAGAATAAACGTTGTTACTTTTGAAGAAAATTGGTATGTAGGGGTTATCGTAATTCTTAAAGAGTGTAACTGGCATTTTTATACCCTCTCTTTAGTGATACGATCATTTGCTATGGCCCAAAAGTGTAACACATCGAAGAAGTGACCTAATACCCTAAGCATGTTAGGCGGATATCCGTTTTGGGTCATTTTAAGTCGAATGAACAATGTCCGTCCGTCCGTCTGTCTGTCTGCTGGCCGGTGCGCACGATAACTCTCGAAAGGAGTAACCGATTGACTTCAAATTTGATATGTGGTAATATTTTTTCTATCTCCGGCTAAGTTCGAAGATGGGCCATATGGGTCGGGTCCACTCCTTTTAGTAACCCCCACAATGGGTTAATATATTGTGAATTATTGATTACACTGTGCTTGAAATGGACACTTTAAAAATGTAACAGAAATGAGACCCTATAGATATACCTATTTCGACATTGCTGAATCCAGTGGTGTTACCCGTTTTTCTAGGTTAGCTCTTGTTTTCTTGATATTGGACCACAAAGTTTGCAAGAAAATCATAGAGGTTAGTTGTCTCGGATGTGATTTTAAAGTGGAAGGCTACGGAATACACGCTTCATTCCAAAGAACGAAATAAAGAGAACCCTTCGAGAATAATTTCTCTCAAAATAGTCGTCTACGCTTCTTATCCCCTTACCCCTGAAAAATTTCAATTCAATTTTACCATGTGTCAAACGTCATACAAATCGTCAACATTTTTAGATAGTGTCTGTGAGAAAAATATTCCTCGCGAAAAATTACGATGAGTCTCCTTACAACATATTTATGAAAGATTAACAGGATTCATAATTTAGCAGGTTTAGTTGGTTATCTTTGAAATTTCCATTGACACTAACCAAAAAATAATGTACAAAAATTTAAATCGAAAAATGTTATTACAAATATTTTCTGCTATGAGCAGAAAATACACAAATTATGTAATAACTCCAAATCTGCTTAATTATCATAACAAAGTTGAGAAAGGACTTATAGTATTTTTTCGCGAGGAATATTTTTCTCAGCGATGCCTACTAAAAATGTCGACGATATGTATGATTTTTAACATATGATGAGATTGCATTACACTTTTTCAGGGGTAAGGGGATGAAAAACGTTGACGACTGTTTTGAGAGAAATAATTATCCAGTTTCCTTTATTTCGATCTTTAGACTGAAGCATATATTCCGAAGTCATCCATTCCAAAATCACCAAAGAGATAAGTAACCTCTCTGATTTACCAACAAACGTTGTGGTCGAATATCGCGAAAACAAGAGCTAACATAGAAAAACGGCTAATGCCACTGGATTCAGCCTTTCTGTTACATTTTTGGACTAGCACAGTGTTATTTAATAACTTCTATACTACGTTTTTGATTCTTGTGAAATTCTACATATAATATTAGTTTATTAATCACAATCACCTCGAGAAAAATGGACGCCCCTTCTGGACCTCCCACACAAATGGACCGTTTTGCACCAAAAGTTAACTGCTTATAGCTTTAATATCACTTCATGCAAATACTCGATATTTTGTACAGTGTAATACTTTTATAGTAAATAAAGTCTAGTGAAGAGTGGGCGTAATTGACAAGCCCCTTGAGGGATACAAATGGGATAATTTGCACCAAAAGCTAACAGCTTATAACTTGAATACCAGCCATACATAGACTTGAAATTGTGTACAGTGTAATGGTTTTATAGTACCTATAATCCAGTACAAATTGGGCGTTATAGCCATGCCCCCTTTGGCACATCCCACACAAAGGTACAGTTTTGAACGAAATGTTTAGCATATATCGTTAATACGATTGCCTACAAATACTTTAAATTTTGTACTGTGTAATGTTTTTATAGTACACACACACAGTCTGTCGAAAAATGGGCGGTATTATCACGCCCCTTTTGGTGCCTCCCATACAAACGTACTATTTTGTACAAAAAGTTAACAGATTATATCTGAATCAATACATATATATACTCTAAATTTTTGCACAGTGTACTTATAGCTTTTAAGATTCCTACAGTCCTGTTAAAAATGGGAGTTATGACCACACCCGTTTTAGTAACTCCCATACAAAAAAAGCCAAGACATACCAAAATTAAGATGATGAGTGTTCTAACGGGACACTCAAGCTTACAGGCACATCTTCATCGCATAGGACTAGCAGAAAACGACTAGTGCGGGGCATGCAGGGAAAACATCGAAACGATGGAACATTTTCTGTGTCATTGCCCAGCTTTCACACATGCAAGATCCCGATATTTCGGTTCCGACATATTGCCAGACTTGACTCATCTCAGAGGATATGACTGGAAGATACTGAGAAAATTCGTGTCTAGTACCGATTTTCTGTAACCCGTGGGGAATAAAAATCATAAATAAGGAGCGCACAACAGGCCGAACCACTGGCTTAAGTGTATGTCCATGGACATGTGACGTTTAAACGTCTCCTCTATTCAACCTAACCTACCAAAATTAAATAGATCATAATGTTAGTACATATACCAGCATATATGTACTATATGCTGGCATATGTATTCAAATGCTACAAATGCCAGCATATATAGCATATTTACATTGCTCACAAAGTGAGGGTATACCTTAGTCGGTTTACCCGACTGTAATTTCTTATTTGTTTCGAAATCTCCTTTACATATTCTGTAAACATTTAAACGTTTTCTATCTGAATATTTAAAAGAAGTGATTTCGCAAACTTGCCAGTTTCGCCCTTTCTGGATTGAAGTACCGATATACATAAATATTAAATATTTATAGTTATTCCTTAAAGGTGTCCTAAAATCCCAGAACTGGTAAATATACAGAAAAAAACGAAGCGAATGAATTCAAATACGAAATTTGTGTACACAATTAAAAATTCTGTTAAAAAATTATTATTTATGAATGAAGTTGTTAAACTGATTTATTATATGATTTATTCTAATTTGAGTCAAGAAAAGTTGCATTAATCTGAAAATTTGATTCAAAAATTAATTGGGTCAAATAAACAAATAATTAAAAATTGTACTGATATGATTCAATAGTTTAACAGATTAATTTGATGCCAAAATTGTTTCTGTGTATGGATGTACTGCCACATGGAAAATCTTATGTGCTTATTACACTATGCAACAAAATTTTTGTCGAGGGCTGTGCATAGTTTTTTCTGGAGTAATATGGTGTCCTAATCAGGAAAAAAAATATTAAAAAATGTTGAATGGCAATTTTTTTGTAAAAAAAATTGTCTTTAAAATTCCCGTTTTTGTGGAATGTGCCTTTAACACGAAAAAATATTAAAATTTGTTTGTATAAAATCCCATTTTCTTGGAATGTGCCTTTAGTATTTGGACCATATTTTTTGAAGTATATGCTCGATAAAGCCGGGATACACTTTATGTTAAAGAAATGATGAGGACTACAAATGTAAGAAATGACACGTTCACGTGGAATGAAATTTAATAACTGTCCTTAAAAAATTAGTAAAAAACCAGTAAGGAAAGGCTAAAGTCGGGCGGGGCCGACTATATAATACCCTACACCACTCTCGTAATATTGAATAACTCTGATATATAAATTTTGTAATTCATGTATAAATTGTTTACATAAATTTACTTTTGGGACATTTTATACTTAAATAATACCCTGTACCACAGTGTGGTGTAGGGTATAAAAACGATTGGATCTAAAGAGCCAAATCGGACGAAACATATATATGGAGTTATAGCTAAATCTTAACCGATTTTCTTCAAATTCGGTAGTGTTGGTTCATGGATCAAGAAACTCTACCATTCTCAATTTCAAAACGATTGGATGTAAAATATAGCTTCTATAGAACTAAAGGGCCAAATCGGACGAAAGATATATATGGGAGCTATATCTAAATCTGAACCGACTTTCTTCAAATTCGGCAATGTTGGTTCATGGATCAAGAAACTCTTCCATTCTAAATTTCAAAACGATTGGATGTAAAATGCAGCTTCTTTAGGACTAAAGGGCCAAATCGGACGAAAGATATATATGGGAGCTATATCTAAATCTGAACCGATTTCAACCAAATTCAATAGCGATCTTAACAGCTGCGAAATACTCTAAACTGCAAAATTTCAGAACGATCGGAGTGAAATTGCGACCTGTAGTCGACGAACAACTTTACATGGACAGACGGACGGACGGACGGACGGACAGACATGCTTAAATCGACTCAGCTAGTGATTCTGAGTCGATCGGTATACTTTAAGGTGGATAAAAATCTATTTATACCCTACACCACACTGTGGTACAGGGTATTATAAGTTTGTTTCACGGCAGATGTTTGTAACACCTCAAAATAACACAGCTAGACCCACCTTAAAGTATACCGATCGACTCAGAATCACTAGCTGAGTCGATTTAACGATGACCGTCCGTCCGTCCGTCTGTCCATGTAAAGTTGTTCGTCGACTACAGGTCGCAATTTCACTCCGATCGTTCTGAAATTTTGCAGTTTAGAGTATTTCGCGGCTGTTAAGATCGCTATTGATTTTGGTTGAAATCGGTTCAGATTTAGATATAGCTCCCATATATATCGTTCGTCCGATTTGGCCCTTTAGTCCTATAGAAGCTGTATTTTGCATCCGATCGTTTTGAAATTTAGAATGGTAGAGTTTCTTGATCCATGAACCAAATTGCCGAATTTGAAGAAAATCGGTTAAGATTTATCTATAGCTCCCATATATATGTTTCGTCCGATTTGGCCCTTTAGTCCTAAAGAAGCTGTATTTTACATCCGATCGTTTTGAAATTTAGAATCGTAGAGTTTCTTGATCCATGAACCAACATTGCCGAATTTGAAGAAAATCGGTTAAGATTTAGCTATAGCTCCCATATATATGTTTCGTCCGATTTGGCCCTTTAGTCCTATAGAAGCTGTATTTTACATCCGATCGTTTTGAAATTTAGAATGGTAGAGTTTCTTGATCCATGAACCAACATTGCCGAATTTTAAGAAAATCGGTTAAGATTTAGCTATAGCTCCCATATATATGTTTCGTCCGATTTGGCCATTTAGTCCTATAAAAGCTGTATTTTACATGCAATCGTTTTGAAATTTAGAATGGTAGAGTTTCTTGATCCATGAACCAACATTGTCGAATTTGAAGAAAATCGGTTAAGATTTAGCTATAGCTCCCATATATATGTTTCGTCCGATTTGGCCCTTTAGTTCTATAGAAGCTGTATTTTACATCCAATCGTTTTGAAATTTAGAATGGTAGAGTTTATTGATCCATGAACCAACACTACCGAATTTGAAGAAAATCGGTTAAGATTTAGCTATAGCTCCCATATATATGTTTCGTCCGATTTGGCCCTTTAGTTCTATAGAAGCTGTATTTTACATCCAATCGTTTTGAAATTTAGAATGGTAGAGTTTATTGATCCATGAACCAACACTACCGAATTTGAAGAAAATCGGTTAATATTTAGCTATAGCTCCCATATACATGTTTCGTCGGATTTGGCCCTTTAGTCCTGTAGAAGCTGTATTTTACATCCAATCATTTTGAAATTTAGAATGGTAGAATTTCTTGATCCATGAACCAACACTGCCGAATTTGAAGAAAATCGGTTAAGATTTAGCTATAGCTCCCATATATATGTTTCGTCCGATTTGGCCCTTTAGTTCTATAGAAGCTGTATTTTACATCCAATCGTTTTGAAATTTAGAATGGTAGAGTTTATTGATCCATGAACCAACACTATCGAATTTGAAGAAAATCGGTTAATATTTAGCTATAGCTCCCATATACATGTTTCGTCGGATTTGGCCCTTTAGTCCTGTAGAAGCTGTATTTTACATCCAATCATTTTGAAATTTAGAATGGTAGAATTTCTTGATCCATGAACCAACACTGCCGAATTTGAAGAAAATCGGTTAAGATTTAGCTATAGCTCCCATATATATGTTTCATCCGATTTGGCTCTTTAGATCCAATCGTTTTTATACCCTACACCACACTGTGGTACAGGGTATTATTTAAGTATAAAAAGTTCCAAAAGTAAATTTATGTAAACAATCTATACATGAATTACAAAATGTATATATCAGAGTTATTCAATATTACGAGAGTGGTGTAGGGTATTATATAGTCGGCCCCGCCCGACTTTAGCCTTTCTTTACTGGTTTTAAAAAAAATCGTTTTTGCTGACACGAAAAAGCCATAAAAATAGAAAAATGTGAAAAATGATTGTTCCACATTTTGAAAGCAGTATTTTGCAAAAAGTATTGTAAAAATAGGGAAATTAAAAATATTATTTTCATATTTTTTATTTTGGCAATTTTGTACGGTAGGTACCAAAAAGGGGCGTGGCAATAGGGCCCAATATTTAATATGCTATGGGTATTAAAAAAACGAAAACAATTAAATTTTTTCTAATCGTTTTAACGACATTTACTAAACTACCATTTCTATGTGAAAGCGATGTTTTCCGCTTTTCTAGCCATTATAATTCGTTTACTTTAAACGGCAACCCGGCTTTATCGAGCTTATATTTATATACAATGGTCTAATTACTAAAGGTAACTTCCATTAAACTTGGAATTTTAAAGAAAAAAAAATTAAAAAAAAAACTACAACAAAAAAATTTGTATTTTGGTATCATAAAATCATTCTAAAAAAGATGGGATCTCGGAGCTAACAAATTTTTTTGTAGCATAGTGTCATATATATCTATATTTTCGAATTATTATACCAAGGTATATAATAAGAAATTCGACCTAAAAGATCTGGCGAGTTAAGATATAATGAATGGACAGAAAGAATAGCGTGAATGGACAAATTTTTGAAATAGTGTATTTTGTTACAGTGATTATTATTTTAAAAAAGAAAAAATATATAATTTTACATGAAGACTTACAGAAATGATAGGAGAGACGGACATGACCACATCAATTTGATAAACATAAACTTTTAAATATTTATTAAATTTTTATTTTTAATATTTACTTTTAAACATTTATTAATAATAAATATTGTACTTGTATTATAGCAAGCTCTTTGTTGTCTACCGAATTTTTATAGTTAACACTACTACCTTCTTTGCAGATGTAACCAAAAATTCACATGTGGAAATACAAAATAATTCCTACAATCACTTTACTGTTTTATGGATCAGTTGATCGATTATCATAAATTTCGATTGCCACAACTAAACTGTGAGCTTTTAAAAATAATTTATGGTATAGGCGATAGCTGCAGAGAACGTTTTTTAATATTGGTTAGATATTTATTTATAACGGTTACTGCATTACTTATCTAACAATGTGCTTGATTTGTAAAGTAACAATACAGACTTTGACGATGTAGTTTTAAATTTTGTTATTGTTTATCAGCATATTTATGTTCCTGAACATGTTTCGCAAAGGAGAACGAACGTCTAAGTTTTTTTTAAAGTGGGTCAAAGTTTTAAATTTTTAGTAGGAGGGAGCATTATACTCAATGAAAACATTCTGTAAATAATGTCTGACAGATTTCTTTTTTTTTTTTTCATTTTTGTGGAAGATCTTAACACTCCCCGCTTAATGGGTCAATTTCGCACCTTTTTTGGAAAAAATCAAAAAAGTCCTTTCCAAAAGGACATTTAAGGATTAAAATATTCTAAGAAAATTGTTGCCGGAAAGTTTCAGTGGGGGTCACCATGGACACCAGAGTTGTAAATGTAGCTCTTTACGCTTATTTAGCAAAATTACACGCCAACTTATACAAATCAATCAAAACAAGTAAGAAAGTTTCAGTCGGGTAAACCGACTAAGGTATACCCTTACTTTGTGAGTAATGTAATATTGAATATTACTCGAATTATTCTGTCAATTTGTGTGGGAGGTACCAGAAGGGGTTTAACAAATACACCTATATTTCGCTGAACAGTAGATACTTTAAATACATTACACTGTGCCGAATTATAAGCGTTTATGTGCACTGCTTTATTAATTAGACCATTTTGTGTGGGAGGTACAAAAAGGGGCGTGACAATAACGCCCATTTTTCACAGGGCTATAGACACTATAAAAACATTACACTGTACAAAATTTCAAGTATTTTTATACACTGGTTTTAATGTTATAAGCTGTTAACTTTTGGTGCAAAAAGGTACCTTTGTGTGGGAGGTACCAAAAGGGGCGTGACAACAACACCCATTTTTCCCTGGACTGTAGGCAATATAAAAGCATAATACTGTACAAAATTTCAAGTATTTTTATACACTGTTATTTATGTTATAAGCTGTTAACTTTTGGTGCAAAATGGTGCATTTGTGTGGGAGGTACCAAAAGGGACGTGGCGACTTCGCCCATTTTTCTCGAGTTGATAACGACTAATAAGCTAATACTACGTGTGGAATTTCAAAAGATTCGAATAAGTAGTATAGCAGTTATTATAGAATCAATATTTCACAACATTTTAACCCTTTGTGGGGGAGTTACTAGAAGGAGTGGACCAATATGGCCCATCTTCGAATTTGGCCGGAGATAGAAAAAAATATTACCACATACCAAATTTGAGGTCAATCGGTTACTCCTTTCGAGAGTTATCGTGCGCACCAGCCAGCAGACAGACAGACAGACAGACGGACGGGCATTGCTCATTCGACTTAAAATGACCCAAAACGGATTTCCTCCGAACATACTTGGGGTCTTAGGTCACTCCTTCGACGTGATATATACCCTCGTCACACTAAAGTGAGGGTATAAATATAGTATAAACTAGCAGACCCCAGCAGATATTGTCCTGCCCGTCCTGTTTTGGAGTATTGGTTTGTTATTCATTGATACTTCATTCAAAAATGCATACATCCCGAGTTTCAGGAAAAAATCATGAAACAAATTTATATTGGTCGCTACAGCGCCATCTACCGGTTAGAATCATACATACAAACTATTATCAAGACAAACCACACATACATTTTAAATTTCACTCAAATCGCTCTAGAAATTCAAATGACCCCAGAATATAGCCCATTCGCTTTTATGGTTTCGGAGATCATGCGTTACTAACAAACGTACAAAGGATTTTATATATAAAGATTTGAACTGTTTATTTTGAAATTGGAGTAAACGGCATTCTGCTTTACTCGATTACCATTAGAAGAAGAGAGTTAATAAAACTAAAAAGCGAAAATTTTCAGTGAATATAGAAACATTGAAGACTTGAGATGAACTGAATGTAGATAATATATATATTATTTTAACAGCATTATTTTCATTTAGTATAATGCTGTCTTGGACGATTAAATGAATACTTTAACCCACTGTAAAAAGAAAACTCAGACTAGCTGGACCATAAGTTTATTCTACAAAAATTATCTACTCAACATGCCCTTTCAAAATTATAGGGTCGCTACTCTGTTCCAAAAATGCTGTTGGGCAGTGTAATAATTTCTGGTAAAAATAATCAAATACTGTTTGTATTAACTAGGGATACAATTTTGAGAAAAATTTGGAGCTTCAAATGACGTATTTAATTTTTGATTAAAAACGTTGTAAAAAGTTGCTAATTGGCTAAATAAGATCTCGTTATCAACATTTTTGGATTGTACCAGATTTTTAATTGCTCTTGAACTCCTGAACCGATTTTTATAAAGTTTTCGTTGTTTGAAAGACAATATAAGAGGAATGTTTTTTGATGATTTGGTTTAATTTATATTTTTTAACTTTTGACTTAACTTACTTTTAACTTAAAAATTGCTCACTCTTCGATTTTCTTCATTCATTCAAAAAATGTATGAGCGCCCCAGTTGGTCAGTTGGTAGCGTGCTCGACTATGAGTTTGGTGGTCGTGGGTTCGATTCCCACCAGAGGCTCTTGTCTGTCGCTACAAAATTATAACAAGCAACATGGTATTTGTCACGTGGCTTTTCCTTGGACCGTACAATTAGAATATAAATTAACTTTGTATTTTAATTCATATAAATAAATAAAAATTTATAATTTACAAAAATAATGTATCAAAATGTTTAAGAAACTTCAAAATTAAGAAATGCAGAATCACTCGAAATATCTGCGATTTATCAACATAGAGAGCACGATGTGGTTGTGGCAGTTTTACAGAGAATTATTATTTTAATTGCTGTGACTATCAATTGATCAGAAGAATTGTATAATGGTTGTAGTTTATATTTAAATTATATTATCGATCAAAACTGCAAATATGATCGTGGGGACAACTGCAGAACTTCAGAGGTACAGCACTATCGACTTAAACATCTGATGTAATAGATCTGTAATTTGATGTTGTACCTCTACAAATGTCCCTATCGACTTGAAATATTTGAGTTTGGCTTTGACAAAAATCATAAAACGAGTCACCATTGTTTGGTCTGTGTTTTAATATGGAAAGGTCCCTCGCAGTTGGTCTTCATTACGAATTCTCGTACCCGGTCGAACGTAACTCCTTTTTTATTTTGGACTCTTAAGCCCACTTTCCATTATTATACATTGCCATATGGCATGATTGTCCAGACAAGATACACTAAAGTGATAGGATAAAACAAAACAATGTTTTCCTCTACACCATTTTCAATTGCAATTCGAAAAAAGTCAATTGAAATTCGAAGATTCCATTTGAAATTCGAAAAATATCAATTGAAATTCGGATATTCCGTTTACATTTTCGAATTTCAATTGATGTATTTCGAATATCAAGTGATGTTTTTCGAATTTCAATTGGTGTATTACGAATTTCAAATGGAAAAATTCGAATTTCAATTGATGTATTTCGAATTTTAATTGATGTTTTTCGAATTTCAATTGATGCTTTTCGAATTTCAATTGATGTTTTTCGAATTTCAATTGATGTGCTTCGAAATTCAATTGATGTGTTTCGAATTTCAATTGATGTATTTCGAATTTCAATTGATTTTTTCGAATTTCGAATGGAATCTTCGAATTTCATTTGACGTTTTTCGAATTTCAAATGGAATCTTCGAATTTCAATTGATCTTATTCGAAATTGAATTGATTTTTTTCGAATTACATTTGATAATGGTGTAGACCATTTTTTTTATTTCTAACTCTTTTTTCAATTAAAGCAGAGTTTTTCCGCTTGGATAATATCATTTGGAAAATCAGATGAATTGTCAAATAATATACATTTACCTTGTCTTGTAATTAATATAAATAAAATGCATGAATAATTTGATTTTCAGGAGAAAGAAATTTCTGAGAAAATATGGATTAATCAATGATGAAATTACGATAAAAATTCGACAAAGATGATAGGTTATTGACGCTCTCTGTATATACGGGTATATATAAAAATGCAAAGAAAAACTAAAAAAAATATAAATTCAATAACAAAAGTATTATTTAACTGATTTTTGTTTAACGGGCATTTTCGTATATAAATATGAAAGGTAATGTTTGTGGTTTTCTGGAATAACAACCTATGTCAGAAAATTTCGATAACGGGATTTTAGCATAAATATATATAGATAATCTGTATCTATCGATTATACAAAATTCTTCTCTTTTACTGTAATTCTTTATTTATATTCAGCTAATCATTATCAATGCCCAATTTTTGGTGACTTTCCAACTATGTCCTGATTCACACGAGCCAAATTTTTCCAAGTAGGTGTCCAAAGTTTGTAAGAGAGAGAGGCAGGCGGAATGAGCTCTCTGCCTCTATCTCCTACAAACATTGACAGTTGCTTGAAAAAACTTGACTCGTGTGAATCAGGATCAAATGTACTGCGAGAAAAAAAGTATTTTGGATCTCCTGAACATTTGGCTTTTTTTAGATGTGCTGTTGTCCCAGAAAACCACAGATGTATGTAAAATATTTGTATTTCTACATTTAGCAACTACGAGCCATACGCGTACTGTCTTAGGCAAAATTCAAAAATGTCACTTATAGCCTGAAGGATGGGGGAAAGGGGTAATATTTAATGAAATTCTTCTACTATTACCACTATTATCATAGGTAGAAAACGTTGACATCGCCCCTTTCTATCATACTCTTCAGGGCCCTGTAATTCTCGGGCGAAGGCGGTGGTCGCACCAGCTGTTGCATGCGGTATTCTTTGCCGTGAAAAGTACAAACGCGATCCTGTAATATTGGACCTATGTTTACTGCGAGAAAAAAACTCAAACTAAACTTCCTATGTGAAGTAAGTATGTAATACATAATTAATTAATGTGCCATCACGTCGTAATTGAGTTTCATAATATTATAGTTAGAATTATTACATGAGTTCAAATGCTACAAACAATGTGTGTGTGTGTGTACCAGTATATACACTTAATTAGAAATACTCGCGATATAAGGAAATACCCGTAACGACATCAGCGAACATGCCAAGAGTCCTTAGTCACTGCGTGAGGAGCAATAGAGTAGAACAACTCGACATAGTTACGCTTTCGTGTACGGATATTCGTGGACATTTTAAAACACTTACCATCGGGTTTGTGTGTGTGTGTGTGGAAATTTGACAAGTGAAGTGTTCATTTATGAGCGTACATGTAACTGGTCCATCTCTTCGAGGTTGTTTTATAGACACTCAAATTTAATTGAATAAACACATTCAACTACTCCAAATCTAATCATATTTGAAAAATGCATTTTAATTTAAAAATCTGAAATACCTTTTTTGGTCTCAAAAGTAATATATAAATCGAAATGTGAACTATATAGGTAAATGTGGAAGAAGTATTAAAATATTCATGAGCATTGGTACCAAATTGTTTATAGAATTCAATTAACACATCTATGTATTTTATCCAAATTCATCTCAAGAAGTACAAATTTCGAAAACTGCTATTGTTAGTTATAATAGATGATATGAATTTTTAACACTCTTTAATTCATTTATCCCTTAACGTAAATCGTCCAAGGGCTTTTCTCAAACCAGAGATCACGATTTTAACTCTAGCTATTTTGATTTGACGATGCACAGTGGGAGGAATTCAAAGAAAAGGAAAATAATTGGGCCCCCATGGTATGTAGAGGTGGAGCTACAGGGCCTCAAAGTTGGCCACCTCCGTCACTTTTGTCTTTTTCGTCTGATTCATAAAAACCTTTTTCGTGTCTGCATATTGGGGTAGAATATCCAAAGACGTCAACATCCAAGACGTCACGTCAACTTTTCTAAATAGGCAACACAATTTGCTTTATATTGAGAGAAAAATCCTATAAATATTGAAACCTTTACTATTTATGTGGTATTGTGGTGTTGCATATTGAACTGCAAAAGAAGAAAGGGGAAAATCTTAAAATTTCCATTTTAGGGGATTTACGAAACTATTTTGGGAATTGTGGGTTTGACTTTTAGAAAATATAATGATTCACTAATGAATTACTTCCCTTTTTGTGCTGTCAAGACCTACAAACTCCATAATATTTAAATGGAAAACAAGTAAGAAAGTTCAGTCTGGTAAACCGACCAATGAAAACTCAAGGTGAGGAGTCTCAAAAAAATATTAGTAAATTTATTTATTTTTTTTGTTTTATTTAAATTATTATCAATTGAAATTGAATTTAATAACTTTAAAGTAGGTACTGCTATTAAAGTTAAAAGCTGTTTACTTTGGTACGAAATGGTCCATTTGTCTGAGAGGTACCAAAAGGGGCGTCCCAATAACGGCCACTTTTCTCTGGACTCTAGTTACTGTAAAAGTTTTACACTGTACAAAATTTAAAAAAATCAAGTTATAAGCTGTTAACATTTGGTGTTAAATGGCCCATTTGTGTGGGAGGTACCACAAGGAGCGCCCAATAATGCCCATTTTTCACTGTATTGTAGGTACTATTAAACCATTACACTGTACAAAATTTCAGGTATTTGTATGTACTGGTAACAAAGTTATAAGCTATTAACTTTTGGTTCAAAATTGTCCATTTGTGTGGGAGGTACCAAATGGGGCGTGGCAACATCGCCCATTTTCTCGAGGTAATTGAGACTAATAAATTAATACTATGTGTAGAATTTCAGAGGCTTGAAATTAGTATTATAGAAGTTATTAAATAATCAATATTTCACTAAATGTTAACCCTTTGTGGGGGAGGTACTAGAAGGCGTGGACCAATATGGCCCAACTTCGAACTTAGCCAGAGATAAAAGAAAATATTACCACATACCAAATTTGAAGTCAATCGGTTACTCCTTTCGAGAGTTATCATGCGCACCACCAAACATACAGACACACGGATATTGCTCATTCGACTTAAAATGACCCAAAACGGATATCCGCCGAACATACTTAGGGTCGTAGGTCACTACTTCGATGTGTTACACTTTTGGTTCGTAGCAAATGACTTATACCCTCCTCCCCTTAAATGAATACTTTAAGGGGTAATTACATTTCTGTCTGCATTTGAAAATCGATTTTTTACAGACCCTGTCGTTGGTGTCGTCCAATTCATGTCGTCCAATTCATGTCGTCCAAGGACAAACATGAAAACGCAATTTTTATTTTTCTTGTAGGCCTTGGCGAGTAAAACAACGTTTGTTCTGTGAAATTACACCCCCAAAATCTGGATTTACGGGCCGATTTTCTTGCGCTTTTTGCACATAAACGCCTATAACTTTTTTAATTACTAATCGATTATTCATGAAACTTTAATAACTCGGTCAATTGCAAGCGGACTTATAAGAGACTGATTGCATTTTTTCCTTTCAAAATTTATATTTACTTTATATCGATACCTCCATTCTAAAACATGCTAAGTCGACTTAGCATATTTTTTGGGAGATTGCATTTTTAACTTCTTAATATTCCAAATTATATTCAGTCAAAAATTGGTGTTTATGCGTCAACCCAATCAAAAGTTATTCACAAAACAGTAGAGGTCATTCGACTTGCATTGTAAAGGAATACCACACAAATTTAAAAAATTCATCAAACTGTGATCGCCTCTCCTGAAAAACTACCTTATTGCGCTTAGCATAGTTTAGAATGGAGGTATCGATATGTAAATCAATTAATTGTGTGGTTATCTCACAAAATAATTGCTAAAAACATTGCCTTAACTAGAAAATGTCGAAAAAAATGTGTTTGTAGGGCAAATATTCCACATATATTACTAAAATTTTAAATAAACAAAATATGTATCGTTCGAAAGGTCTAAGTCCAAACTCGTTTAGAGATTAAAATTTGGTTAATAATTAACAAAGGCGTTTAAGTGCAAAAAGGCAAGAAAATCGGTTTTTTACCCGTAAATCCGGATTTTGGGGTGTCCGAGGAAATTCAAAAAAAGATTTATATTTTACTCGACAAGACTTAAAGTAAAAATAAAAGCACGTCATTTGCTTTCAACTTGAGTTTATTTCGTCGCACTGTGTAATCATCGATCTATAGACAGTTGGCGATTGTGGCCTGGTCTACGTCATTATCCCAAGATGCATTGGATGTTCTTGGATTTTATGTGGATTGATTTCATCTCAAATTCGATAATTTTGTTTGTTGACGTACCCATTCATCAAAAAATGAGCCTCATCGCAGAAGATGACTTTCCGATAAAAAGCGCGAGGAACATTGCTCGGACATAATATCAATTTTGATAAAACTATTTATCATTTGCACATGTTGCTGAATGCTATATCCGTCAATGGTAATTTGTCGTAATAAATGACAGCCCAGTCGTCAGATGTAGCTTCAACAATATGGCCACTACTCGTGTCAACTGTCAAAGTTCGGAGGTTCCTTTTACAAGACCCTTTAAATTTGTTATTAAAAAAGTAAAGAGACAGTGCTATACCTTGTAAGTCTTTGTAAAAAGTGAACCTAATAAGAGATGGAACAGTTAAATATCACACATCGATAAACGGAACGCTCTCACTCACACTTATTTATGTACGTTGACAAACATCAAAAATGAACAGAGTCAACAACATTTAAAACGATTGAAATGGAACAGTGGGATGTGAACGGCGAAAAACACGAATACACACATCACTCTGTACACTGTGACTAATTGTTGATTAAACGATTGATAGGATTTGTTTTTTTGTAGATACCTTTGATGTGCAAAAACAGCATTCGAACTCCACCGGTACGTCCTGATCGAAATTATCCAAGCGTTGGTTTTGCAAATTCTCTAGCGCCACCTGACGACGTAGCTCGGCAACTTCCTACAAAATGTGTGTGGGAGGGACATGTAATACATTCTCAAACGCAATTTCAATTGTAAATTCAATTCAAGTCAGTTATAAATATTATTTAATATTCAAATGCATAAAGACAAAGTTCAAATTAAAAATCAATATTGGAAATATAGTAGAATTCATTATAATCGTCATTTAAAGTAAATAAAAAAATTTATTGTATGATATAATCGCACATAAAAAACAAATCAAACAGAACCATTGCAAAATGCAAGACGAGACGAGAGAAAAAGTACAAAAGAAAGACTTTGTAAGAACTTAAGTCAAAAATCTTTAAAGATAAAAGGTAATCGAACAAGGAAAATACACAGATATGTACAGATACAGATAAATTTACAGGACAATAATGACAACCATTTTAACATATTCATTGCGTATGTTTATGTGGGCATGTATGTATGTTTTGGTGTATGTGTTAGGGAGTATGTGTATTTATAAGTATCAATGAACACCGACGAACATAATTGAAACCGGTCCATATTTCGTCCATTAGGACGATTCTTTTTTGCTATATTTATGTATTTACTACTTGCATTGTTTCAAATGGAATTTTAACTCGTAGATGAGATATTTTATTAAAATTTAAAAATCATTCACGTTTTCTGTTGCAAGTTTTCGTCATCAATTCTGAAATGTGTATGTCTAAATCTTCTGGCCCAGATTTGCCAACGAATTAAGTAGACCTTTTGACGTATTTCGTGAACCAAATATGTATCTAAAAAAAAGAATTAGTCTAAAAAGTTGCTGTTACTTTTAAGACCTGTCGCGTTCCCATAAGATGACTTCATGTACTATGTATATGAAGACGTCCATACTACAAAGACTGCACATTTCATTGTTTCAAATATGAGTCATTCCATGCCAAACGGGACTATTTTTGATTGCTTTGAAATGTTGTGTATGTATTATTTACCTAAAAATATCTTATACGTAATTCAAGAAAAAATTTTAAAAAACTTTCTTTAAATTGCTCATAACTCTTAAAGAATTTTTTTTTAAATTTTTTATTGAGCTACGTATAAGATATTTTTAGGTAAATAATACATACACAAAATTTCGAACAGATCAAAAATGGTGATGTCAAAAATCGTCCCGTTTGGTATGGAATGACTCATATACAAACTTAAATAAAGGGTCCGCCATCTAACGTTTTTTTTTCAACTAGTGCTTATTTCGTGAATGGTAACACTTAGCTCATGTCTGATTTGACAGATAATTAGTTTTATCCTTCCGCTGAACGAATATGGTTGTGTATACGCTTGAACAACGCCGGGAAATATTGCGACATTACTTTGAAAATTTTGATTTTCAATTTTTTTTTTAATTTTTGATTTTCATTTGATTTTGATTTTTATATTTTGATCTTGGCGGGTATGTAAACATGCAAAATTGTCGCATTTGAAAGCCGATACACCCAAAACGAGTCAATGTTTGGTGCGGATTTTGGTCCAGAGCCATAATTGGGCCATTTTTCTTCGAAAATGAGCAAGGAGTGGCCGTTACAGTCAATGGCGATCGTTATCGGGCCATGTTGAACGAATTTGTGCGCCCTGTTTTTTAAGATCGCATTATCAGCCGAAGAGCTGATGTCGTTTGGCCACCTCGGAGCTGCGATTTGTCACCGTTGTACTATTATTTGTGGGGTGCCCTCAAAGATAAGTGTTACGCCGACAAGCCAGAGACAATTGACGCTTTAAAGGACAATATTCGTGAAGCCATTGGTGAAATACAGCTGCACACAATCGATAATGTGCTTCAAAATTGGACTGATCGTGTAGGCTACTGCATGGCCAGCCGAGGCAGCCATTTGAATGAAATTATTTTCCATTATTAACCGGAAGGATTGTACTTTCAAATAAAAAAAGAAATTTGAGAAAATATTCAGTAGTTTTTTTTTTATAGCATTTTCAAAAAAAAAGTTATTTGGCGGACCCTTTATTATGTTTTCAAATATTAATGACGATCCTTTAGTTAATTTTCTACAATTATCTCTTCCATTTGTTGTATTGCCATCTTCATGTTCCTATTTTTGTTGTATCCTTCTAGTTTTCAGGTTTTGGTAACAAACTTGGAAAAAGCCAAACCTATCGATGACACAATAAATTAGTTTATGCACTGTGGGCCGATGACCCACAAAATAACTGTTCTTCAAGCTTACAGCAAATCTGCTCTGCAAACCACACAAGCAAAGGAGCAGCCATGGTAATAACAACAATCAGATAGCATCAGGAAGTATAGCGAAGACATGGAAACGATGTAACATTTGCAGTCTTCGCACTTAGGTCAGAATTTTTAATATTTTATTTAGTTGTTTGCCTAAAAAGTTGTTAAATGGTAAAATAATTTCTCGCTATTACGTATTTTATCTTTAGGAACTTTTTATAAAATGTTTAATCAAAAGTGAATGTTATATTAAAAATTCTGACCCAGTAACACGATATCCATACTTTGGCCATATCTGACACATTTTTAATGTTCTGACAGTAAATCACAGAGGAAATTCGTGTCTAGTTTTCTAAATTTCCAAACTCTTGAAATGTCGAGGATCGTAATCTTTTTCTAATTTAGCTACTGGATCGGACAGGCTCGCGCTCTTAATAAGAATTGAAAGGTTTCGATAGAGAATCTACGAAAATTTGACAGACTGTGTAATTTGCTCAACCTTTTGGAAATTACTAAATGGCAGTCGGCACTACCAGAGTTGTATTACGTACGGATTTTGATACAAAGGAAAATATATGAGAAGAAATAAATTAAGTAAACAGAAAAAGAGAAAAACGTCACAGTGGCATTGAATTTGAAATAGAGTGCCAAAATCTTAACGTGTTTATATTTATTTTAAATCAGCTGTTTTCGGCAGAACAAGTCGTATTTGTGCGGCATGCGTAAACTCCAGAAATGGATTTTATATGATTCCGACACGATTGGGTAGTATCTCAAGCGATTGCATTATCAAAAATCGCATTTCAAAGTAGGCCAATTTAAAAGCCACCTATTTCATTAACATCTGACTTCTATTTTTACCGATATTTCAAAAGTTTTTAAGGTGATTTTGCAAAGATTTTAAAATGTGGATCATAAATGCATTATTAGACTCACTTGAGCCAAATGAAGGAAATATGACGCGTTTCTCTCTTCAGAGCTAAAAGACAAACTAAGTTTGTCGCAAATAGATGGGATGAGAGGAGATATTTTAAACGCCTCATGTCCAAGGACATACCCGTACACTTAATCCATTGAATCGGCCTGTTGTGCGCTCCTTATTTATGATCTTTTTAACCCTCAAGAGTCCCAGAAAATCTGCGCTTGACACGAATTTCCTCAATATGAACTGGTCAGATCCCCGAGTTGAGTCAGACCTGGTAATGTGTCAGAACCGAATAATCAGGAGCTTGCATGTTCAAAATCTGGGCATTGGCCTTGAAAATGTTCCATCGTTTCTAGTAATCTTTGAATCTTTTCATGTCATTTTACTAGTCTCGGTCTAAATAAGTTTCAGTAAACTATTTGTTTGCTGATCATTTTGGCTCACCTCAGTATCAGTATAATTTTGTGAGCTATAACTGACCAGTGAGGTTTCAAATTTTCCAGGTTTACTGCTTGAAGTTCTCTGCCATTTGAGGCTAAGCTATTTGCCTTTTTAAGATAGGTAGTTGACCATGTGCTCAGTAATCATAAATCGCTATTTTAAATTCCAATTCCATGATAGCTCGAACTTCCGCTTGAAGGACCGTATCATGGTCTGGTAGGCGGAAGGCGTCAACGGATTTCGGACCAATTAGCCTATTCACCTTCCTCATAAAAGGTTTGGAAAGACTTTTAGACCCTTACATTAGTGAAAACATGGATACAAAACTCCTCTCGGGGAGACAAGTCTACAGAATGTGCCCTGTACGAACTTGTGGGCGCTAACGAATCATCCCTACACCTCAAGGAATAAACAATGGTGGTCTTTCTTGACATAGAAGCGAATTTTTCGCTGTCACATCCTAGGGTGAACCCTAGCTTGATTAGACTAGACAGAAGACTTGTCTTGGGTCTGCAACTCTAACAAGATTTGTGAGTAGAAGGACCCCACAAGGAGGAATACTGTCTCAACTAATTTGGAACCTAGCGGTAAATGGAATCCTGTTAGATCTTGAACGTTGTGGCTGCAAAGTCATGCCATATGTGGATGACGTGGCAATTGCAGTAACTGGCAAATTCGCCAGCGTCCTCAGAGACATCTAACAGGTGGCTCTGAATATATTGGCTAGAGAACAGGCTCTCTTTACTAGGAAGAATAATGTCCAACATGCTGATCCTCCTCGGATAAATGAAACAGAGCTGGTATTTTCTGAAAGTGCTAAATATCTGGAAATAATTCTAGATAGGAAATTGTCATTCAGACTTAATGTACTGGAATGTTTATCCACTAAGATACCTGCCAGAGAGGAGTGGGTTGGCAGAATAGCAGGAAACAGAAACCATCTCCACTTCTACACGGATGGTTCGAAGCTTGATGATAAGGTTAGCTTCGGAGTACACCCTTATGAACTCGGTCTTGATATACAACCTACTGCAAAATGAACAATGTGGCTTCAAACCAAATCGTGGAACATCTGACTGAATATCGCACTACAGCAAATAGTCGAAAAGACAATAGAGTACAATAAAGAGTTACACATGTGTTTTATTGGTCTCGAAAAAGCGTTCGACAGCGTCCGGGGGCATGAAATATGGAACGATCTTAGAAGAAAGTCGACGAGGAACTTTTAAGAAGAATTCAAAGTTTCTACAAAAACAGCAGAAACATCAGCATTGAGAATTTCTCAATAATACCGGTAAGTCCATACCTCTTCATAATTCTTATGGATGACATATTAAAAACATGCAAAAATTCAAAACATTGAACATGGGATATTGGAGAATGAAACAAGTAAGGATATCTACGCTCTCGTGCTCCTGGCTAATTCCCAGGCGAATCTACAGGAAAATATAAATACCCTTAATTAGTCTCCAAAGAATTAGATGGTCGAGGTCTAATTATAAGCAAATCAAAAACCCAAACTATGGTCGTAGGAAGATAACTGAAAACATATTCAGTAATGATAGACCAAATTCAACTGAAACAATATCTTGGAGTGGGAACTAGCGATGACGGCAAACCCGACAAAAATATCAACCAACGAGTAGGGGCAGCAGGAAAGTTATAAAGGGTCCGCAATCTAACTTTTTTTTTTCAACTAGTGCTTATTTCGTGAATGGTAACACTTAGCTCATGTCTGATTTGACAGATAATTAGTTTAATCCTTCCGCTGAACGCTTCAACAACGCTGGGAAATATTGCGACATTACTTTGAAAATCATGGTAATGTTGCAGAATGTGTGCGAAAATTGCGTACGGATTTTGGAAGAAGAGAAGTACCGTCAGCTCCGTATGTTCGTCATCTTGTGAAAAAAGTGAAAGAAACTGGCATCCTCATCGATAAACCAAAGCGTGAAAAGCCAAAAACAGTGCGTACACCCGAGAATATTGCTGCTGTGGCAGAAAGTGTGCGTGAAGCGCCATCAACATCAATTTACCGTTGAACATTTCGGAGACATCATCGAGACGAATTTTTCATAAAGACCTTGGTATGACGCCATACAAAGTCCAATTGGTTCAGGAGTTGAAGCCAACTGACCATCCAATGCGTTTTCGCTTCGCTAAGCTATAGCATTTTCAAAAAAAAAGTTATTTGGCGGATCCTTTATAATGCCATAAATATAATCTTCCTTAAAAAAGAGATGTTACTGCGAAAACAAACTCTTACACTAACATATGGCTGCGAAACCTGGGTACATACCGACAAAAGACAATCACGCATACAAGCCTCTGTAATGCGATATCTAAGAGGGGTAGCAAATAAAATAAGGAGGGACAGGATTCGAAACGAACGAATTAGAAGTAGCCTGGATATTACCCCTTTGAACCTACGCATCGAAGATAGGAAGATGAGATGGTTCCGCCATGTCGTAAGGATTCCACCTGAACTACTCCCGACAAATACTGGAAGTAAGATATGAACGCACAAGGGAAGAATCGTTAGCTGCAACTTTCAGGAAACGCAACATAAATCCAACAAACGCGAGAACTATAGCTACAGACGGAAATAATTGGAAAAATCTTTGCAAAAATCCCCACACTGCAAGGTATGTAATACACTATATGTAATACACTACTTTCATTTGAAAGATCTCGGTCCAACCAATATTAAAACCGAGCTAGATTCTGCTCCTTTCTTTACAACTATAAAATATTGGGTGGCAGAATTTAAACGGGGCCGTACGAGCCGCCAAGACGAACACCGTAGTGGTCGGCATATTGAAGTGTCCACGGAAGAAATGGTTAACAAAAGTTGAAGGTTCGTGAGCTAGCCGATGTCATAGACAAAAAGTGCTATACATCGCATATTAACAGAAAATTTGATGAAGAGAAAGCTGTGCGCAAGATGGGTGCCACGTTTGCTCACAATCAAGGCAATGCACCAGTTCACACATTCACTACTGCGATGGCCAAAATCAATGAATTAAAATTCGAAATGCTTCAACATGTATTCGCCAGATTTAGTTCCTTTGGATTCTTTTTTGAAAAAATGGCTCGGCGTAAAATGATTTGCCAGCAATGAATAGGTGGGAGTTGCGGTTGATGGCTATTTTCAGCAGCTGGACAGTTCACGTGTGGGGCGTGTCATGTTATTTTTGTTAAGTATTGTTTGGCATTTCTTCATGGAAAGACTTACGCCTGAAAAACGTTTACAAATCGTTCAACTTTATTACGAAAATTCACGTTCTGTGAGAAATGTGTTTCGTGCACTTTGGTCAACATAATCGGCCTACTGAGCGTACTATTCGCAACACCATCACCCATCTTGAGACCCAGCATTCATAATTGAATAATATTCGACCGAATAGACCACGTCCAGCACGCAGTGAAGAAAATGTAGCGGCCGTACCTGAGAGTGTACACGAAGACCGTGGAGAGTCGATTCGGCGCTGTGCGCAGCAACTCGGACTGACGTATGGAACGACTTGGCGCATTTTAAAGCATACAAAATACAGCTTGTGCAAGAACTGAAGCCGCCCGACCATCCCAAGCGACATCGCTTCTCTCTATGGGCTCTTGAAAAGTTCCAAGAAGATCCGACGTTTTCGAGACAAATTTTGTTCAGCGATGAGGCCCATTTCTGGCTAAATGGATATGTAAGCAAGCAAAATTGCCGCATTTGGGACGAAGAGCAACCTGAAGAGATTCAACAGCTGCCACTTCATCCACAAAAAACAACGGTTTGGTGTTGTTTGTGGGCCGGTGAAATCATCGGGATAGACATAATCTTCAAAAAATAAATGCCAAAGAATGTTCTTTCAAATGATAATAAACATTTCCCATTCAATTTGAATTTTCTGTGCTTTTTTCTTTATAAAAATAGGGAACCTCGAAATGGATCATGCTATATAAACAGGTTATCGAAGTTATTGAAAATCGTAGGAAAAAGCGTATTGAACTGAAAGGAGATTATGTTGAGAAATAAAGAGGAATTTTCCCAAATTTATTGTGTTTACTTTGTTAGGTCGGCTTATTTTTTTGGACCGCCCTCGTATCTGGATTTTGTCCGGGTTTACATTTGATGGAATAAATTCTGTGGATTTTGCTGTATTTGTTGGGCAAATGTTTGATGTTTCACACTATTTGGTCGAGTCAAAAATCATAACTTTTAAAGGAGACATTTGTTTTCGAGGAACCAATTTTTGAGGCCCGGAAATGCTAGATAAGTTATACCTCATTCTAAATAAGAATTACTCTGTTTATTGCTTTCGCTGGCATTGCTTACAAATTTCAAAATTCTTTCTGGGAAGAGCATTAAATAATTTTCTCCATTCTTAGTTTACTTAAAATTCTAAAATAATTTTATATTTTAAAAATTGCAAATTATTCTCCAAAATTTTAGAATTTCTCGGTTTCATATATATGTTCGTCAGTGTAAGGACAATGCAAAACTATAAACAACATCCTTCATTCATTTGAAAATAATGCAAACATTCAAATTAAAGGAAATTATTATGTATATGCAAATAATTTAATTATTTATGTATGTATGTATGTATGTATATTCATAGTTTAGCTTCGAAATGTTTGTAATGAATTGAAAAGAAACAAAACCAATGTTGGGAATAATTCCAATTAAAACGTGCGTGCCTTGGTCAATGTTGTGTGAGGTACGTTTGCTGTTACATACATTCATATTGAATCATGTCGGAGATACATTTCACTCATTTCGTGCAAGAGCGTAACATGTGGAAATTTGAATTTTCACATAGAGGGCGATTTAAATGTTTTATAATTAAGTAATTGGCAAAAAATGGAATGTGATGATATGACTTTAGAAATTTGCGCAATATAGTTGCCTTCATCAGCAATCTGTCGCTAATGGATTCTAATATACGAAAGTAAATGAAAGTACGGACCTTTCACATGAAATGGCCGTTATGGATTTTGCATAATTTTTAAATTACATTATGCAACTAGAAAAATAAAGTACCATAATTATGGTCATCGTAGTGCAGTGGGTGATGATGTAGTCTTGGACAACTCAGGTAACGGGTTGGAGTTCATGTCGCTAAATATAACTTATATGATTGCCGAATACAAGACGCATTATTACTTATGAAAACATTCCCGTATACGATAACATCCAATGATAATAGTCTCCTACTATTAGCTTTATTCCTGTACCTACTATATGTTACTAGTTTTACCATTTTTAGTAGATTTACACCAAAAACGTTCCTTTACGCAATAAACTAGTAAAAATAGTAGGCAAATTTAGAAGATAACTTTCTCCTTCACTGACTTTCTATACTGTTTTACTCGACAATTTTTCCGAGCAAAAGTAGTGGCTTTAAAAATAATTTGAAAGGCTTATAACAGAAACTTTAAATAGAAGAACTTTTGCTGTATTTACAACTTTTACTAGATGTCCGTACTTTCTTGACACCTATAAACTCAGAGCGAAATTCTGATTTCTGTCTCTTTTTTTACCAAATTTAATACTATAATAATAAAATAGTAAGGCTTATAAAAGAAAAATATTGGGTGATCTAAGTAGAGATACTTTTTTCAATAGCCTTTTGTTGACAGATCACGTGTGAGACGTGTCATGTTATTTTTGTTAAGTATTGTTTGGAATTTCATCGTTGAACAACGTTTACAAATCGTTCCACTTTATTACGAAAATTCACGTTCTGTGAGGAATGTTGTTCGTGCACTTTGCTCAACTTATGGTCAACATAATCGAGTCATCGAAAATTGGACTCAACGGATGGACCATCTGAGACGTAGCCGCGATAGACATAATCTTCAAAAAATAAATGCCAAAGAATGTTCTTTCAAATGATAATAAACATTCCCCATTCAATTTGAATTTTCTGTGTTTTTTTTTCTTTAAAAAAGTAAGGAACCTCGGTGATCAATCCCTATATAAATCAACATACATCCGGGGATATGGATTATGCGAACATAATACATGGTTACCGCAATATTCGCACAATGCTGGGATGAAGCAGTATTAAAAATAGATGGAAATATATTATCGTATCGTAGCTGTAAAAACAGCAACTACTACTAACGCTTACGCCCTAAGTTATTTGCCTGAGCTTATCACAAGACGACAGAAAACATAAATTCTCAGTCGTTTGTATGCGACTGAGAAGTATTTTTGAATACCATCTACAGAAAGCGTTATTGTTATTTTGAAAGTCAACTCCGATTTTTAATCTATTGCAGATCCTATATTACAAAAATAGGCACCATTTAAGATTCCATAGATATTTTTTAGTAGAAACTTCAGATTCGAAAAGCATTTTCCACTGATTTTAAGATAACTCAATAACAATTTGTCCGAATTTGCTTAGATTTGCTTAGATTTTTTAGCAAAGATTTTAATACTTTTTTATATGAAAAAAAATCGAGATCAGATAAAGGGATTGGTTGAATCACTTTTATGACGAGAAACAAATGATTGAAACGTTGAGTTTGAAATTTTACTCTATAGAGTAAAATTTCCAGAAATGCGGAATTTGTTAATAACTTGAATACAGCGGCTCCTATCGAGATGCAGTTAGGCATACTCTCATTGATAATATAGATATAATGTGTAAAAGTAGCACAGATCGGGCAAGCCGTTTGAAGTTGCACTAGTCCAGAAGACGAATGTAAAATTCTATAAAAAAATGAACAAGAAAAATTATAATATTGACTCAATAAAATTGACATATCTTTTTGGTCCATCAGGGTTCCATTTTGAGTTTTTCATAGTCAGTTCATAATAGTTTGACCCTTTAGTACCAAACAATTAAGGGAATTAATTGATACTTTTTCAGGATATTCAAGTATTAAGGATATTTTCCATATTTTAACCTCCTTCCACCAAAAGGTGATAAATATTTCAGACCGCAACATTTAAAAGGAGTAGCAGAAATTTTCATTAGTATTAATATCTTCAAAATATTAACAAATAGTAATTTTGAGAAAAATCCTTGAAATAGGTAACTTTGGAGCTCTGTACCACAAAAACTACAATGCATTTTGAAAAACTAGAAACGAAAAAAAATTCGCATACACTATTAGAATTATTGTGCTAAATTTTGTGAAAATTTAAAGGGGTAATTTTTTGAGTTGGTCGAGCTGCTTTGGAATTACCTCTATAGCAACTGCATCATTTTATTCACAACATATCTGCTTTCACGATAGGAGTGGTGGAATGAATATTGCAAAATAAAAAAATGGTAACCTGAGTTAACCTCTATGTGTGTTCGTACCAATGGCAACTATGTTGATGATACAGATACACAGTGCAACACATAAGTATCAAACACTTTCTCGTGTGCTGTTTTTCGAAGTACTTATCGATACTGACAAAACCCCATTTGGTGTTTGCTGGTTTAGCTGCCGTGTGGGATTTATGGCCTCATGTATATTTTGGCTAAAGCTTAATTTTTCTGAAGAACATGCAATTTTTCTCACTTCTATATCTCGGAAACCAAGTTTAATTTTCTTTAGCTGTCTTCAGCACAATTGTAGCTATAGACTTCTTAGTAGAAAATGCTGTCATTAATATGACAAGACAATAACACATTGTTTTGAGTGAATAACAATTGAACAGCAAAAACATTAATGCTTCAATATGGAAAATAGCAAGTGCACAAAAATAATTGAATTTAGTTTCGTTTGTGGTGTACGGGTATAGTGCCCAAAGTTGGAAAGAAGGAGCAATTAATTTGTTAACTCCGAAATTAAATTTTGCGAATACTCAGTATTTCGATGAAGTGGATACAAGTGATGAAGATTTCACGCCGAATATACACGCAAAGAAAACTAAATATTAGACAACTACAAATCTCGTTTATGACGACTGATTTCTTTTTTTTTTTGGTCAGAACAATAAATTGCTTACGCGCAATAAGTTTCTGTCACAACAAACGAAATTCCAGTTCCGGCAAACGAGAATTGTAATTATCTAATATTTCGTTTTGCAGAAACGAATTTTTTCTTTGCGTATAGTGTGCAGTAATTGCTATACTTAGCACTATTTTGAATTGGTTTCATAGAATTGGTAATATACCCAATCGGTAATAGATCCATAGAATTGGTAATAGACCCAAACGGTCATGATAAAACCAGGTGCTACGCATGAATGAATTATGTTGTTGGAACAAACAAGAGGAAGTTTAAGATAGTAGCATATGTTGCAGCTTTTACTGCCTCACTTTAAGTGTCACGTTTTGATGGTGTTGAACCACCTAAACCTCCATGTCCTGAAATTATGTTTTCTCTTCGCCATCCAATTTGCAATATCCCGATTATGCACCAAAAGTAGAAGATGATGAACCGAACCCGCTAACACAAATCGAAATGGATTACATTGTGGCTAAGTTGGGATTATAAATAACAACGGAAATCAGAATTGTTAACCTCATTTTTGAAGCGCAGAAAACTCGCACAGAAGAATTTTAGCGCCACGGCATACCGGAAATAAATAAAATCGGTTATTAAAAGTATGAAGAACGGTAAAGCACCAGGAATTTAGGTTTACAATTGAGTATTTTAAGCCTGGCCCTGATGCTATGGCCACTATATTACACCAATTTTTTAGTCGAATCTCGGAAGACGAAGTCATTCCAGGAGATTGAAAAGAAGCGGTAATGGTGAAGTTCCCAAAGAAAGGAGACAGAAAGGTATTCAACATGAGAGAAAAGTAAGCATGGAGGAGAACTAAATTCCTTTCCACCAAGGGAGTGCGGCAATGATGTGCCCTTTCGCTTTACTATTCGCAACTGTATTGGACGCAGTTTTCGTTTATATACAGACCGAAAACTACGGTATAAACTGAAAATCCAACCAAAAACGAAGCGACTTGGATTACGCAGATGACCAAACGGATTTGCAGATATGCAGAACTTTTTTTTTAATAATATAGGTGGCGAATCAAAAAAGATCGGACTGAAGAATAACATAGAAAAAACCAAGTCAATGCGGATGGAATACCACGAATAATTCTCCATTCGTTGTTGACGGGGAAAACATAGAGGACGTAGATAATTTCGAATACCTGGGGTGTACACTGGCGATATATGGCGGAACTGCTTTAGATGGCGGTAATCGCCTTCGTAAAGCTAAAGTTAAGTTCCATCTGTGGTGCGTATATGGGCCACAAGCGGTGGTCTGGGAGTAGTTCTTTGGAAAGCGTAGTTGGTGATATGTATCACAAAGACCAATGATCCATTTTTTAGTCCCCCACGATTGTGCCGACAAGAGGTGTACTTGTTAAAACATGCGAAGCACATTGGCATGGTTTCAGACTCCAATTAATCATGATGTCGCAATATAGAGTAGTGTGTGCAGAAAGGCACAGTTTCATACTTAATTTGTTGTCAACATTTTGGATACCGTTGGTCCTCGAATCTAAAATGGTACGGCTGTTCCCGAGAATAACACTGTGCAACAGTGAAAAAAACGGACTTGACAGTGTAGGTTCGATTCTACTACCAAAGGGTAGTATAACCAGATACTTGCTTTGGCGGAATTGGTGACCAATTTTTTTTATGGGCATCAAAAGTTTTTGCAAGTCAGTAGGCATCTCCAAAAAGGAGTCATCAGCTTTTGCCAACAACTAATTCAGACTTGGTAATACCTCTTAACTATATTTTGCAATAATATAGCTAAGAAAATGCTGAACAAAGCTTGTTAACATTTTAAGCGAAAAAAAATGTTTTCCCGCCCTTTTTTTGAAAAAGTAAAGGGAAAAAATATTTGTTTCCACTTTTTTCATATGGACTCGGAATTTTTCACTAAAAATATTCGGCAAAATTGTAACCACGGTAAATCTGAACAACTTTCGTGAACATATCGATACCTCCATTCTAAACTATGCTAAGTGCAACAAAGTAGTTTTTCAGGAGAGGCAATCAAAGTTTGATTCATTTTGTTGCAATTCCTTTATAATGCAAATATATAGAATAACTTGTACTGTTTCGTAAATAAATTTTGATTGGTTTGGCGGATAATCACCAAATATTTACTGAATATAATTTGGAATATTTAGAAATGTAAAATGCAATCTCCCTAAAAAGTCTCCCTGCAAGTCGACATTGCATGTTTTTGAATGGAGGTATCGATACCAATACAATCTGAACGTACTTAGGTATCCTAAATAGCTCAAAAGGACCACATTGTACCTCAAAAATGTTAGTATTACACTATTTTGGAACTAAAATATTATTTTGGTGTAGAATATGTTCAGCAACTTAATAGAAAATATTAAGGCCAATATTTTTGTCGTACAGGTTAATACCTCCCCCACATAACTGTAATTTGTGGCCCTATTTTAACAAATCGTAAAAATACTCCTAAACAAGTATGAAAGTTTCAGTCGGGTAAACCGACTAAGGTATACCCTCACTTTGTGAGTAATGTAATATTGAATATTACACAAATTATTCTGTTAATTTTTGTGGGAGGTACCAGAAGCGGTTTAAGAAATACACCTATATTTCGCTGAATAGTAGATACTTTAAATACATTGCACTGTGCCGAATTGTAACCGTTGATATGGACTGGTATATTAACGTTGAGATATTAAATTGTGGTATAATTTGGTCATTTTGTGTGGGAGGTACAAAAAGGGGCGTGGTGATAACGCTCATTTTTCACTGGACTATAGGCATTATAAAAGCATTACACTGTACACAATTTCAAGTAATTGTATACACTGATATTAATGTTATGAACTGTTAACTTTTGGTGCAAAATGGTACCTTTGTGGGAGAGGTACCAAAAGGGACGTGACAATAACGCCCATTTTTTAATGGACTGTAGGCACTATCAAAACATTACGCTGTACAAAATTTCAAGTATTTTTATACACTGATATTAATGTTATAAGCTGTTAACTTTTGGTGCAAAATGGTGCATTTGTGTGGGAGGTACCAAAAGGGGCGCGGCAATAACGCCCATTTTTCACTGGACTGTAGGTACTATAAAAGCATCACACTGTACAAAATTTCAAGTATTTCTAAACACTGGTATTAATGTTATAAGCTTTTAACTTTTAGTGCAAAATGGTGCATTTGTGTGGGAGGTACCAAAAGGGGCGTGGCAATTTCGCCCATTTTCCTCGAGTTGATAGCGACTAACAAACTAATACTATGTGTGGAATTTCAGAAGATGCGAATACGTATAATAGCAGTTATTAAAGAATCAATATTTCACAACATTGTAACCCTTTGTGGGGGGGGGGGGGGGGGGGTTGGTACCAGAAGGAGTGGACCAATATAGCCCATCTTCGAACTTAGCCGGAGATAGAAAAAAATATTACCACATACGAAATTTGAAGTCAATCGGTTACTCCTTTCGAGAGTTATCATGCGCACCAGCCAGCAGACAGACAGACAGACGGAGGGACATTGCTCATTCGACTTAAAATGGCCCAAAACGAATTTCCGCCGAACATTCTTGGGGTCTTAGGTCACTCCTTCGATGTGTTACGCTTTTTTCCGTCGTCACACCAAAGTGAGGGTATAAAAAGAGGATGGCGGGGATGAAATGTTCTACAACAATTTTGGCCGTAAAATTTTATTAGAACACACCAAAGCCCAAAACTTAACACAAAAACCAAAAAATAGTCAAATTACTGTTAAAAACCCTCCTTGACTTTTTCGAGCATCAATGTTAGTCATACGACCTAGTGACCGAAGCAATAACGATACCAGTAAAAAGCGTTTTCTACTCGAATTTGAATGTTTTTTGGTTTTTGTGTTAAGTTTTGTTGTGTTCTAACACATATAATAAAATTTTACGGCCAAAATTTTTGTAGAACATTTCATCCCCGGCCTCCCCATTTTTGGGGATGTTTTTTACGATTCGTTAAAATAGGTTCAAAAATTACAGTTATGTGGGAGAGTTAGAGGGTAAATAAGTTCCACAAAAATATTAGCCTTAATAATTTCTATAAAGTTGCTGAACATAACCTAAACCAAAATAATATTTTTGTTACAAAATGATGAAACACTAACATTTTTGAGGTATAATGTGGTCTTTTTTTTAGCTATTTATGGTTCCTAGACACTTTCAGATTGTATTGTTGTTCAGATTTACTGTGGCTACAATTCAAATATTGTTAGTGAAATATTACGAGGCCCTGTAAGTTATGCTGGAAAAAGTGAAAAAAATATTTTCTTTCCTTCACTTTTTCAAAAAAATGCGGGAAGTTTTTTTTTCTCATAACATGTTAACAAAGTTTAATTTTTTTTGATGTCCATAAAAAGATTGGTCAACAATTTCGCCAAACCTAGTATATATCGTTATACTATCCTTTAGTATTAGAATCGAACATATGCTGTCAAGTCCGTGCAATTTTCAAAAAGTGTTCATTTGTTGCATAGTGTAATTAGAGCTATACTCTCCTATGGATTCCTGGTGATTAAAAAGAGTACCATTGAAATGCTATAATATGGAGTCCAGATATCAGTAATTACTACTTGGAGAAGTTCTCAATGTGATGCTCCACATATTGCCAATAGACCTTCACATAAAAGCAACGACGGGTTGTACTGCCCTGCTACAATATTCTATAGGAGTATGGAAAACTTTCGAAAAAACTTCAAGTATGACGTTTGATATTTAAAATTAATTTGAAGCCAAATTCTTTAGAAGAATATAATGGGACAAAGTAGAACAACTATTGTGATTTTACACCGAATTGTATACGGATGGATGCAAAATGACCTATATCAGACTCGGTTTAGTTTTCTTCTCCAAAGAATGGAACCCAACACTCTATGTCAGATGTACTGGTCATCAAGGAAGCCTGTATGTAATTAGATCGCTGATATGCTACCCATAACTACAACAAATCTACATAAAAACTCATGAACCCATATAAAGAAGAAATTGTGCCAAAGGGTGATGTCGTTTGGATCCCAGGTCAGGTGGATATATACGCAACTAAAGGACAGATGAACTAACTAGACGGATACCGTCTTTGGTAAGACCTATGTGTTTCATTCAAATAGATTTAAAAATAAAAAAAGGGATAAGAACGCGATATGTCAAATATCAAGATTTCAATATAAAACGAACAAATTCCCTTATCAGTCATAATTGCAAAACTTGTCTACATACAGTGGGGGCCCTTTAAAATTTAAATCGGCTATAAAAAAAGTACTGATTTTTTTTTAAATTTCCTATTTTATTGGAAAGGTTGAACTTTGTTATTTATTAACACGCTATAACATCATGACGAATTGTACAACGACATAGACCTAGAAGATCTAATTAAGTATTTCGGTAGGTGAGTAAAACAGACTAGCCGTAGTTGAGTATTTTTTCTGAAAGATGCCATACGATATTAATTAACGCTATGTCGTATGTAGCGACCACGTAATCCAACTAGAAAGAAGGAATGCTCAGACTTTAATTTCATACCTAGGCGGATCTATGCGAATGGTCTTTCAGGTGTTAAAACATATGTCTTACATTATATACTGACTTAGGAATGCCAAGACCTAATATTGTAGCTTCGACTTTTTTGGTTGGCAGTTTTCAAAATTTGTTTGTATTTGTGTTTTGACAAAAATAAAAAAAATCAATATTTAAAATTTATTCTTGACTATTGAGGCTCTTTAATGACACTCCAATGAAAGAGAGGTCACTAATTTGGATTGGTAAGGTCTTCATCTATTATTCGTCAACTGTTTTGTACATATATTATTCCAAATGAAGCTTTACTGGCACTGGTGTTCGATGTAGCGACGAGTTCACCCAAAACTTATTTTCCCAATCAATACGATGATTTTGATTTCGAATCAGTTGCTGATTATGGAACTGGTGGTCGACATGCTAATGACAGATCAAAGAAGTTTCTCTTCTCGAGTTTGCCCCGTTCGGCAGTGATGAATTTCAACGACCAACAACAAATGTCAAATACAACAACAGAATGTGGTTAATTCTTGAAGCAATTCTCTCCTCAAATCGGAATGCTAATTTTTTCCAATTTTAGTGACTCCTTTACCTAATGACGACGATGAGGAGCCCACACCGCTGGAAGAGGAAATGACAACTGCAACATCTGAACCTGACGAAAACCTCACACCGACATCACCATCCTCTACATTTCAGCCGGAGGACACACATCAAAGTACCGTAAGCAGTGTAGAACAAGAAACGAAAGCGAAGGAGCTAAGAAATCTTGTGCAACATTTGTATATTGCCCAAGCACGAGTACAGCTGGAGGCAGGTGAAATTAAAAAGGCCCAGGCCATAGCAAATACTGCCCAACAGGCACTCGAAGAGGCGGCTAATCATGTGCGAGCCATCACCGCATCCTTGCAGAGTTCACAACAAGAGGTTGCTGCTGCCGCCATACGTGCACAAACAGCTCAACTACAGCTGGCAGCCCATGATCAGCTCCTATTTGCTGCTCGTCAGGATGTGGATGCTCTTTCATCGCAGATGGTCGGCTTGCAGGCCGCAGAGGGTATATCACAACCTAAGATAACGGTTGATCTGTCGAGTCTGTTGGAGAAGCTGAGACAACCTTTACAAGAATCAGATAAACCGACACCAGTGCCACCGATAGTGACGATGCCCACTCAACCAAAGTCTAGTCAAATATTCCAACAGCGGCGTTATCAACACCGACATCTTGAACCTGGCTTTCATGAGCTGTACTTTGGGTAGTTATGGGTGACAGACTACCAGCAGACCACATTTTAGAGTCTCTATGTACAGTATATTATTATATTTATTTTATACATTTATTCGTATGTTATTTCGCTTGTATTTTTACAATTTGCATTTTTTGGAAGTGAAATACACAAATCTAATTGCAGATGAAGCTATGAAAGTTTTTACTTGGGTAAAAGGGCTAGAGTGCATAATATGCAACATCACGAACATTATAAAAGTGGTGTCTCTAGTACAGTTTAGTCCAAGCGTTATGAAAATAGTGTTCAAAATTGAGGTTCGGGCCTATGCAGTTTTTTTTTGATTAAGTTGTTGTATTTAATCTGATTTCGAACTATTAATTAATAGCAATAATGTCTGCCGAGACAACAGTTTTTCTTTGCTAAAATAACAAAAAACACTGTCTTAATACCCTCCACCATAGGATGGGGGGGGGGGGGGGGTATATTCATTTTGTCACTCCGTTTGTAACAAACAAATCTGTTGTAATCAGGGTAGAGTCCGTAATAATAGAGCTAGGTTGATCAAATTATGTCGAAATATTTCTTATAGTTGCAGGTTGTTTGGGATTGCAAATGGGCCATATCGGTCCATATTTAGATATAGCTCCCATATATAGCACCCAACTTCTTGTGATTCCTACTGTTAGGTTTGAGTTATTTTGTGAGGTCACATGCTATCCATGGTGGAGGGTATATAAGATGCGGCATGGCCGGACTTGACACTTTTACTTTTTTTTCCATCAGTTCATATTTTGTTATAGTCCACCTATACATGTCGCTCCCAAAAGGGCTTGTAGTCCTTGTGTAGATGTATGTCTCAAAAAGCTATTTTAAGCCATAAATACCACATTTTTCAGGTGAAGAGTTTGACTAAAGAATTTGCGGCCTAAAAATTGCAGCGTTCGTTTTTTTAAATAATTTACTTAAACAAAAAGGATCGCTTCATGATTTGCTCCATATCCAAAAATGTTTCCAGTAATAAAATTGTATGCAATCCATGGTGGAGGTGGAGATTCCGCATGGCCGAACTTTACGCTTTTACTTGTTGTTTTATGCTCTGGAACATAAATGAAGAGTGAGGATGGTATTCCAAAAAGTAGTTTTGGGTAGTGATAAGACAGCACATATTCGAAGGGAAACGCGTAGTCATGTGAAACATAGATAAAGAAAATTGCCACACGTTAGGGATAATAAAAATGTGTAAAGCAGATTGGTGGTACGGCTGAGAGATGCACGACGCATCGACCGGGAAACCACACATATAATGTAAATAAAGAGACGAGATCGATAGTGCAAAATTCTTATGCGGGCTGAACGTAAAAACCCTTAAAAAGACTTGCTCCGTCTCGTTTCTTCGTAATTTAAGGACATAGTTTTAAAATCTCATAGTTTGCTCTTATAGATAAAGATTATTCAAAACAAGTAAGAAAGTTTCAGTCGGGTAAACCGACTAAGGTATACCCTCACTTTGTGAGTAATGTAATATTGAATATTACACGAATTATTCTGTCAATTTGTGTCACTTTGTGAGTAATGTAATATAGAATATTACACGAATTATTCTGTCAATTTGTGTGGGAGCTACCAGAAGGGGTTTAACAAATACACCTATTTTTCGCTGAACAGTAGATACTTTAAATTCATTGCACTGCGCCGAATTATAAGCGTTTATGTGCACTGGTATAAACGTCATGAGATATTAAATTGTGGTATGATTTGGCCATTTTGTGTGGGAGGTACAAAAAGGGGCGTGGCGATAACGCCCATTTTTCACAGGACTATAGGCACTATAAAAACATTACACTGTACACAATTTCAAGTATTACTATACACTTGTATTAATGTTATAAGCTGTTAACTTTTGGTGCAAAATGGTACTTTTGTATGGGAGGTACCAAAAGGGGCGTGGCAACAACGCACATTTTTCTCTGGACTGTAGGCAATATAGAAGCATAACACTGTGCAAAATTTCAAGTATTTTTATACACCGTTATTAATGTTATAAGCTGTTAATTTTTGGTGCAAAACGGTGCATTTGTGTGGTAGGTACCTAAAGGGACGTGGCAACTTCGCCCATTTTTCTCGAGTTGATAGCGACTAATAAACTAATACTATGTGTGGAATTTCAGAAGATTAGAATAAGTATTATAGTAGTTATTAAATAATCAATATTTCACAACATTTTAACCCTTTGTGGGGGAGGTACTAGAAGGAATGGACCAATATGGCTCATCTTCGAACTTAGCCGGAGATAGAAAAAAATATTACCACATACCAAATTTGAAATCAATCGGTTACTCCTTTCGAGAGTTATCGTGCGCACCAGCCAGCAGACAGACAGACAGACAGACACACAGACAGACAGACAGACAGACAGACAGACAGACAGACGGACGGACATTGCTCATTCGACTTAAAATGACCCAAAACGGATTTCCTCCGAACATACTTAGGGTCTTAGATCACTCCTTCGATGTGTTACACTTTTTTCCGTAGCAAATGATATATACCCTCGTCACACTAAGTTGAGGGTATAATAAATTAGTGTAATACGAATACTCAAACGAGGAGTATCTTACAAATACTCACGGAGTAGAGTATGAAATATTTACTCACACAGAAATGTCGTATTTTTATTCCTTTACAACTCGTATAGATATTTATACTATCAATGTGAATATGCTTAACTGTATCTGTATCCGATAGGTTGCGCTGTATTACTGTTATTACAAAATTCCCCATTTATGGACCGATATGACACATATTGCTGTTAGATGTTATTGCTTTGATCGCCATTTGGCTATCTGTGAAGATGTTGGAATGTTTAGGCTTTGTGGTATTACTGAGCCAGTTCACACACTCCGTGATTGCTCGAAATTGTGCTTGAAATACCGTGTTATGGTCAGGGAGGCGGAAGTGAAGTTCGACTTCGGGTTCATCAAAAAATTCCCAGACCTGTCCATTCTCCTAGATTGGACCCATCCGTGTAGCAGCTGGTTCCCACTGGCACATGGGTCAGTGTTCCGTTTTCCCAGGAGCGTCTGTCTGGCACAAAGGATAACAGGTAGTTGTTAGCCGCACTTCAGGAATGCGGTCGGAGATTTCTGGTGTTTGAATGTGACCAACTAAAGATTCTAAAATCTGCTCATGGTACGACTTGTGTTCTCGATTTATCCATTCACCCATCACTTGTAGGAGTCTTGCTGTGAGGGCTGCCTCATACTTTATACGGATGTCCACTTGTTGGTTAATCAAGTTACCTTGTTGCTAGTTGTCCATGGTTCCTGGATCAAAGCAATATGAACCCTGCCTTTATTTATGATGTACATCAGAGCGTTGGGTTCTGTCTCGCTACGGTGGAGGTTTATCTGGATGACCTCAATCATTTCCATTCCAGTAAAAGTTTTTTTGGAAGTCTATCCTATCTGGTGGCACTCCCTTATTATTTGGTAGAGGGTTATTCTCCTCCTTTCGTTCACTACCTATTACACCATCTTCCAGTAGACATTTTTGGGAGGCTGTGTTATTTTTTGTCGCTCTATCATTGTTTTGAATCGCTATGTGGGTCTTTTTATTTTGATCATTAGACGTTACTATTTGTAAACTGGTGGTGTTCAGACAGTATATGTGGACTCGATTCATCTATAATGCCAATCGGGACTTTTCCAATTTTGAAAAAGACTGACCAGATCAACAGGTACGCCATTCCCTTCGCCATGACAAGATTGTTCTTGGATTCTGGGTCTATACCCAACACGAGGGGAGTACACTCGTTATCATCCTTCCTATAGAAGACTACTCACGGAATGTTTTGAATTCCGTTTGCCAATGATGCCGAGTATGTACTCTGATGAGAACTTACTGGAACATTGCTTGACATATAGAGTCGTTTTTATGAGTTCAGGAATGTCGCCTTTACTTGCCAATTTCAGCTTTGCGCCGTCCCAAGGTGAGGGGATGCTATCCACAAGTTTTACGAGGACACCAGCGCAGCGTTGTAATGCCAGCCATAGCATCAAAACACCCCTCTCAAACTTGCAACTCATTACTTCGATTGGTTGTTCTTCCTTAGATTCGAGGACGTACTCCGCTACCCTCGTATAGACCAAATCTTCGAAGTTACTTTTTTGGTCTTCGGGGATTCTGCCAGATGCTATCAATTATGGCATAGCATATATCGTCTCGGAAATGTTGTTTAGCTATATTAGAATAAGATGATGGCTTCTTACCATTCTTTATGGCCAATTGCTTTTTCCGTGTCTGGAGAGTCTTTTTGTTTAAAGCCTCATCCTTAACGGATGATTTGGTTGACTTAATCTGAGTTACCGGATCAACTTTACAGCACATGATCGAAGGATACCGACTAGAGACTTCCTTTTGTGTGGTAGGTTTTTCCGGGTTGCAGGAAGACGGCGACCCCTTTTTCTTCTTAGTTTCTCTTCGGGAGACCTGACCCTTTTAGCGGCCTCCATGTATGTGTTAGAGGTAGAATTGTCATCTCGTAATAGGTTCTGTCGGTTCAACTTATTCAGTTTCCTTCTTTGTGCCCATGAAAGTCTCTTTGAGTTAGCAACAATAGTGATATTATTTTCATAAGATTATTCAGAGTCAGAGTCCCCACTGGCTTTAACAGCCTGGGGTTGTATGGAGCCCCAGCTGGGTTCTGCTTCATCTTTCTTATCTTTTTTTACCTGCGGCTGGATGTGCTCTTGTTTCATTTTCGACTACGGAACCCAAGGCACCAAAGTTCGTAGAAGTTGCATGCTCACGATTGGTCTATAACGATGACACACATGACTCGTGAGTGAATCAACGTTTGTCGCCGGCACTGGGTTTCTTTACCATGCGCTGTAATCTCCTTTGTCTTTTTTGGTTTAATCATAATACTGCGTACTGCGTAATAGGTTAAAAAACTATTCGCTCTGCGATAACACGTCCGTTCGCTACGACTGGCGGCGACTGAATACTCACATTGATAATATATATAAATATATTGTGTAAACATAATAACTATTAATTCGTTAATATCAGTTCATTATACGTTATACGTTGACCTTTTAGGACAAAAAAATATAGTACAAAAAATAGTAAGGATTAAGTATGTTTCCTATATCTTGACCTCATGTTACCACAAGGACATTCTTTGAAAGGGAGTAATATAACTTTTCATTGGTAAGTATTAATATCTTCAAAATACGTGAAGATATGGCTATTTTAAGAAATGGCAATTTTGAGAAAAATCCCAGAATAAATTTGGAGCTCTGTACATGAAGAACTAACACGAATTTGGAAAACTAGAAACGCAATAAAATTTATACACACCTGAAGAATTGCTGCGCAAATTCCATTAAAATCAAAAGGGGCCATTTGTATAATGTGAGTTTTTTCACTTTTAAAAGTTCTAATGGGAAATAAAACTCGTTTAAGCACTTATTTGCACAGGATGAATCAGTTTTTCCACAATTATTTTTCAGAAAAAAGCTTAGAAAATATTATTTTCAAAAGCCCTGCTTAGTTATCTTGACCATTGCGAATCAATTCAGAATTTGGGATATTGGAACATGTGTCGAATTTCAAAACATAAGTGTGTCTAATTTCCTTTGGTGGTTGTAGCAAATTTAATGTTTGTATAGATTTGGAAAAACCCATTGTTTATAGGCAGTAAAACCCACCATTTCGATTGTACAAAAAATGTAAAATGTACAAAATAACTGCAGCTATTTCATCGGTTCTTCAGCATTCATTAGCATTTCTTTAGGGCTACTAAGTAGATCAGAATAAAGCATTCGGGACACAACTTTCACTATTAACAATTACTGTTCTTTGATAAATGTTGTTGTGAAAAAATACATTTTTTACTGCATATTCTTTTCGGCATCGCTATAAAATGGTGTTTTATAGTTTTAACATTATTTTCTTTTCCTATTATTATATACTTTTAGTAAACAAAATCGGACAAATTATTTTGTGTTCATATCAAAATCAGCGGAAAAGCTTTTCTAAAATCGCAGATTTTACTATTTTAATGATGAAAAGTATATATTTATTTTAATTCTCTCCGAACCTTTGCGCACCAAAGAAATATGTTTTTTGTATTTGTATTTTTTTTTATTGCAAAGCACATCATATTTTAGAGTCAATTTAATTCATCGCAAACTTTAGAAAATAACTAACTTCTCCAGAAAAGTAATTTTATTTCTATACCATTTCTAACCGTATTTGCTGAGCTGTCCTTTGCGCTGTGAATATATGTAAATGTTTCAAATTCACTTACACCAAGAATGAAGTGAAATGATGATAATTTGGTTTTTGTCGTACACGTGTCTAACTTTAACTGTGTCTTTACAATGACAGATGATGAAAATATAAAAAATAAGTGACTTAAGCTAAAATGAAAACTTGGTTTATGCAATCAGTTTTTTTCTTATTTATTATCTCTTAAATCGGAGCAATCAGTATTTAAATATTATGCGGATAATAAATAGTATCAGAAAAGAGTAAAATAAAATTATTGTTATCAAACTGGAAGTATTTCGTAAAAATGTATCTGATCTGCTTTGTAGGAAGTAAAAGAATAAAGCAATTTTCTGTTAATGAAATCAAAAAAGAAATCTCATTCCAAATAACTTGAAAATGTTTAAACGAATGTCCAATGATTGTTTTCTTTTCTTTTTTGTTTTGTTTTTTCTCTTGAGCATAACCGGTGCCAATGTTAAATATATTTGTTTTTATTTTTTTGTTCTTGTAATAAAAATTAAAAGAAAATGTATTTCCTTGTAGCTTTGGTTTTTTTTATAAGAACAGCCTCTAATTATAGTTCATGACATTATACAAAATTAAAGGAATCAAAATAAATTGGAATTGAATTAAGGAAAATACAATAATTTGTTTCTCAAAAAGTATTATTAAGTAATTTTAAGGTATTTTATTATACCTCCTTACTCCGTCCCCGTAGAATCTATAATTTAAAAGGATGTGTGTGTTTTTAGATTTGACAACAAATTCGTTATACAAGAGTTAATTACATTGATTGATATGAATTGTAAGTAGAGAAAATCAAATCGACAATGAAGTAAGAACGAAAATAATTTATAATTGCCTAGGTAAATAAAGCTGAAGTAGAAGAAGAAGTCCTAAATGAGGGGAAAGAAATGATTCGAAGACAAACAAACATATGAAAACGAACAGAAACGGAAACGGAAACATAAACGAATACTTTTTATTTGTTTTCTGTGGTGTTAAATTGATATTTTCTTTAACAAAACATTAAAAAATATTACATCGATTATGTGTACAATTAAAATGTGAAATAAACAACACAAAACCATATCGATATGAGTTTAAATAACATTGGTTGTTTTTTTATTTAAAATATCTAAATGTATTTGTTCTGTATGTGTGTGTGTGTGTGTGAGTGTCAGAGAGTGTGTGTTTGTGTAAATTTTAGGCATCGGGGTTTTAATTTGGATAACCACTGTTCATAGGTGAAATCGTGTCTTTTTGGGGGGGGGGGTCCTTCAATCGTTTATTGCAGGTTTTTATTTTGTTCGTTTATCATTCATAAGACTAATATTTTATATTTCCCTTTTTATTAAGTTTTTTTTTAAAGAGGTCACATATCTAATTTGACTTCCGAGTCAACAGTGACATATAGACTAAATATTGCCCCAAAACTCGAACAACGATATGCATCCCGTTACGATCGGTCATGCCAACACAGCATGATAAAATTGTAGGGTGTACAGAAAAAAAATTGTTGCCCCGGAATTGTCTCTGGACAATCTTCAGCAATAGGGGGTGACTGGTGCAACATTTATTTTGTATGGTGACCGACCGTTATTAGGGGTCATCTACTAGGACAGCCAGGCTACCATTAAATTTGTACCGCAGTGCTTCATCGCTAATTTACAAACAGCTCCCACGAAGCAGTTCTACATATATGTACATCATATGGCAGTTCCACGGGATATCCCTATGTACAGGTATAGGGATATCCCGTGGAACTGCAAGGCCGATGAACTTGCCAGCAAAAGGAATACATTAAACAATTTCGAAAAAGTCGCATATATTGGTACGCCACTGTCCGCATGCAGGGTTTGGCTTAGGCAATAGACAGACAGTCCAATGAGAGATGGACAGAAATAGACTTCGGTAGGGTAGCAAGACAAATATGGCCGAGAGACGACATAAGAAGGTCAACAAATCTCCTCGCACTAGAGAGCAAAATACTGTCTACGTTAGTGTCTGATGGGACTTTGCCTGATCGGTGAATACACCGAGGAGGTTAGGAATTGAATTCTATAACTTCTGGTATTGATATTCGTATTATTGATTACCTTGTGTATCAATCAGACCACATTTGGTTGATACGAACTGGAGTGTCTTCAAAAAAAATGTTCGCGAGTTCAAAGTATATAAGAAAATTTTTAAAAAATCTGGATTTTCTTCAATTAAATTTTCAGTGCTTAGTTTTTTCTGAAATCGAGCATGAGTAAAAAAACCGAGACAATTGCCATTTAAAGTCATTCAAACATCTTAAAATTTTTCAATTTGAAAGTCAGTTTTTCATATTTTTTGTGTAATTTTTAATGCAATTAGTAGTTCGACCAATACTGTTGTGCGATACAATACTATTGTATTGAGCACGTTCTTGTTCCGCATTTCATAAACTACATCTGGACATTCTGGGTCAACCTTTCTAGGAATTCTGACAGATTTGTTTGAAGCCATTTGGTCACTCCGTGACTTAAAATATCTAGAAACGGATTTGTGCCAAAATATAACAGTTAATAGGACAATTATTCTATTTATTATAATCTTTGTCAGTATAATATTATGTAAGCATACCCTTCTCTATGTACGAAGAGGTGCAAAATAATTTTTAGGTCTATGAAGGACTTAATTAGAACCCCGCAAAGGGCTACAATTTAGTAAAATATTAAATCTCTTATAACTTCTACATTAGGTTTGGTTAGGGTGGCATCCGGGGGCACCAGCTGATATTGAACAAATGAGGTTCTTAGTTCCAGGGGCCAACGGGCCCATTTGCCCCTCTTTGGATCCAACCTGTTTGATACACAAAATTATGAATAATACTAATGTCATGTCAGTACCGGCTAGATTTGTCAGACTTCCAATAATAGGATCTGCCAGACTTCCAAGATAGAACGCATTTGATCAAAGTCCTCCACTTATTTTTCTTTTCCACAGCTTCTATATAAACCATAGGATGCAATTCCCAACTTCAGAACTAACACTAATGTAGACAGCATCAGTATTGTGTGAAATATATCAAGACCAAGTTTTTATTTTTTTTGTTATCCGAAGCCGACATTTCTATCAAGCTTCGAACCGGCGGCCGAAATTTGGACCCCAAGAAAATGCACCCCAAATTGAAAATGAAAGTGCGCCCCAAATTTGGGGCATATTTTCGTTGCAAAAACTGATTAAGGAAATAACACCCCAATCAAGAAAACAGCATGAAATGAAAATAAACCCCAAAAAAACTAAGAAATATTCTCTTCGTAAATCTGGGGAGTACGCAATAATACACGTATACAAACCTATTTTCTAATTATAAATCTTATCCTGTGCGGTCGGCCTACGGCCTACGGCCTACGGCCTACGGCCTACGGCCTGCGGCCTCTGTTTAAGACTTTCTCCTATGGACAGGATCCAAAGTAGTTAATGTGGAGCAAATCTTTTATGCGTAGTCTCTCCTGTTTCTGAATTAATAGATGAAAATAAGCCCCAAAAAGCAGAAAAAAATTAAAGTAAACCCCAAAAAGCAGACAAAAAATGAAATTAAGCCCCCAAATAAAATTGTTGTTGTTTGATATGTTATTTTTTGGGGCCCATATTCATAAAAATATTGAGGTGTATTTTCCTGGGGCCCAATTTCATTCCGCCCTTCGAACCGGCTGCAGAGAAGTAGAGATAAATACGATGGTGGTCTCAAATTACCCGAACTGACTTAAAGGTGGCGTTAGTAGTTTGAAAAAAAAAAAACAAAGCGTCATCTTGTTTAGTTTTTTTTGACCACTCAAAAGTAAACGGTGAATTTGTAAACATGGCAAAAATTGGTCAATAGAATACTTTCATTTAAATGTCTTCCTATTAAAGCCGAGCTATATTCTACTTTGGGGGAGTCTGCTGCTTTGTTTACAACTATAAAATATTTGGTGGTAGTGTTTAAACGGGGCCGAGCGAGCTGTCAAGACGAACACCGAAGTGTTGGACCAATTGAGGTGTCCACACCAGAAATGGTTAAAAACAATCCACAAAATGGTATTGGATGACCGTCGATTGAGGGTTCGTGAGCTAGCTGAAGTCATAGGCATTTCAAAAACTACTATTCATCGCATATTGACAAAAACTTTTATGGTGAAAAAAAGATGGGTGCCGCATTGTCTCACAATCAAGACAATGTACGTGAACTATTGCGATGGCCAAAATCAATGAATTAATTTTCGAATTGCTTCTGTACGCACCTTATTCGCCGGATTTAGATCCCTCTGATTATTTTTTGTTCCCAACATGAAAACATGGCTCGGCGTAAAAAATTTTCCGGCAATAAAGAGGTGCAGGTTGCGATTGATGGCCATTTTCAGGAGCTACATAGTTCTTACTATAAACAGGGTATCAAAGCTATTGAAAATCGCTGGAAAAGTGTATCTAGCTAAAAGGACCGCCCTCGAACTTTATAAGTTCCTGTGTACACCCCATTGGAATATAGTCAACTCTGTCCGTTACTATAGCACTACAATGAGATATCCTCTTGTGGCCGTAGTTCTTGTACCTCGGGTTGGCTCGGGTTACAGCTTCTCGGCTGTTGGTGGAGTAGGATTTCTAGAAATTCTGTCGCGGTAGTTCTTAATTCTTTAGCTAGCATTTTCTTTATTTTTACATAAACTGTGTGGTAATTAAGTTACTCGAATTTAGCTCAACTAAAATTTCAAAATTTCAAAAAAGCGATATTATAGTGCAGTTTTCGGAAAAAGGGCAATGCAAGTGTTGCACTTTTTTTGCAGAAAAGAATTCGCCATAAGGGTACCGTCCATTGACACCTATATCTCATATATAGATAATAAGATCTGAAGGTTTTTTAGGAATATTTTTTTGAAAAAAAACGTAGTTTTCAGAGTCTATGGGGAATATTTGTAGGTTAGTGCTGTGCTCGGCCTAATCATAGACAATACCAGCTTTTTTTATAAATTGGAAACAATCACATCTTATTTTGTCCATACAATCTGACCTGTCCCAATATATACATCCAATAAGATTAGTTTAATTCTTTTGTAGTTAGTACGTTGTTATCTAAGAGATGTTTATAATTATGGGATCATTGATTTCCATTTGACTACCTATGCACAGTGGGACTTAAAATTATGTCACATTTGTTGTGGGGATTGCCCAAATAACACCCAAATCCAAATCAGTTTATAGTGTTAATTTGTGTGTGTGTGTATGTGAATATATGTGTCGGTGTATGTTTACTACAATTTACAACATATAAATTATAGAATCGAAAGATAAACAAATTGATTGAAAGAATGAAATCTGATGTGAACAGAACGAACGTTTGGTTTGGTCATTTGTACCATTATGACAGACGACAGACAGTTCAAGGCAACTCGTGAAACTTACCCCTGGCTTTATCATCATTTGAACGGGCAGCGCTGAGGGGGCCCCATCAGCATCGACACCGGCAGCACCACTCGCCGCCTGGGCGGTGCCCTCGTCGCCTGCCGTTGTCAACTGCTGTTGTTGGGCACCACCGCTGGGCGCACTGGTGGTGGTCATTGAATTCGATGTCAGTGCCAGGGCCGAGGGCAGATTTTGGCCAGGCTGCTCCTGCTGCTGCTGCTGCTGGAGGGCTTGCTGCTCGCGTCTATAGCTTTCCATAGCCATCATGGACGTTTGCCGCGCATTGGGATTATCGAAAGAGTACGGTGGCACAGCATCCTGCTGATCTGGCAATGATGATGCATGATGCTATTTGGGGGACAAAGAACAAAACAACAAGAGAATCAGTAGTGAGCATTGACAGAGACGTCGTTTGTTTAGTTTGCCAGAAAAAACGAGTCCATGAAATTTCGAAATATCTAATGATTTGTACGAAATTTCGTGGGATGAATACAAAAACACAATGAAAGAGCATTAGACAAATTGAAATTTACCTAAATTTATTTAAAAACAAATAATACATCAGTAGTACATTATTATTATTATTATTATTGTGATTAGTAGTATTGATAGCAGTAGCAGTAGTACGAGTACAAGTAGTATTTTAATTCAGTCAGTCATTAAATTGAATGGTTAACATTTGTATCGCTGTGGGTGGAGAGGAGGTATCGAAAGAAAATTCATACTCACATGTGGTGCATTCGAGTTTCTTAGATTAGAGACGTGATCGTAGTTCTTATAGCAACCGATCCCCGTCGTCGCCGGGTTGCGTCCGCTGGTCGAGTCGCCCTCCGTGCTATTCCCATCCGTCTGCGAGAGATTGTGCCCTGTGGGTAACGATCGTCGTAGGGCTTTTGTTAAACGGTGCCAATTTTTTATGGATCTAGAGCGACTTTCGCGCTTTTCTAATGTATGTACGTGTAAATGTATGTACGAGTATGTGTATGTGAGCAAGAGATAGATGTGCGGTAGTTTATGTATGTCGATGAGAGGAGCATGGGTGATGTAGGTGTGTGCGTATGTGTGCGTGATTTTCCGTTTGGTGTGTATGTGTGTATTTTTGTTATGATCACGATCATGACGACGATAATGGTGACCGATGATGATCGTTGTTAGTAGGAGTAGGAGGATGACAGTGGGACAGAAATGCGGATGCATTTTTCGATTAGAGCGATATTTGTTTTGGTTGGAGAGTTTTTTTTTTAATTCGAATTTGTGGGAGAGTAGGGAGAGAGATAGAACGAACGTTAAAGTGTTATATGATCGTGCATGAGGCCGGGTATTTTGGGGATTTCAGTTGCATTGATGTCATTAATTCGTAGTTGTTTTTGATGTTTTGCAATTCGATCGTTCGAAATGAGAGCGCAGCATTTGTCACCACATTCATCGTGATTTTAATCAAGCCGCATTTATGCAGTTTTGTTTTTTTATTTGTTTCAAACGATTTTGTGTTCGATTTGCCATTAGCATTATTAGTGTGTGTTTTTTGGAAAATGATTGCAATTAATGCATATGTTTGAAATGTTGTTGTGGTTGTTGGTTTTCGTTGTAGAGTTTCGATTTTTGTTTTCAATTCAAATTTCAAATTTTTTGTTTCGGTTCGATTGCCATTTCAGTATCGGCCGGGTAGGAGCGAGCGAGCGAGCACACAATCACAATTTACGAAAGAAAAAAAGGAAATTTTGTATGAATTCCATCTAGGGTTGGCTTCGTCGATATAATTTACACGCAGAACACAACAAACTTACAACATTTATGTATGTCTATATATGTATAACTATTGATTGTTGATTGATTGATTGAATGTTTTACGAATTAAAACTTTGGTAACAGATAATTTTAGCCAGCAAATAGTAGTAAGTACAGTTGGTTAGTAAGTTTGGGGTTTTAGAGGGAGGGGCTTTGAGAGGCGAGGGTAATGGTAAGTAAGTACACATACATAGTTAGTACGTTGCAATAAACTTCTGGTGGATTAAGGTTAGAAAATACTGAACATTATTAGTTACAAAAAAATACACACTTATATACTGAGGTGATTGCATTTATATAAAACTCTATATAAAAAATATGTAGATTTTTTAAAGACAAATTTTCGGAAAATTCTAAAAAATCATTCAAAGAGGATTAACAATTTTTGTAAAATTATCATGAGTTCACTATTTACTTGGATTTATCATTATTAAATGTATAAAATATGACATCACTTTGCTGATTTCATATAAAATCTAAATTTTTCGATAATTTAAATGTTTCTCCTTGATACAAAGCAAAAAAAAGTTACTATAATGATAAAAACTAATAGACACATTGCTATTAACAAAAAGTATCGGGGAAAATTATTACAGATTCGAATGCACTACAATTTATTTTAAACTTTCTATCAATGGACTGAAAGAAGTAATTGTGTAGAAATTTTGTAAGGACTTCCATTGCTGAAGGTAATTGAGCAGAGACGTGAAGCGATCATACTGAAATTATAGTACTATACCGTAGAGCAAGTCTTCTCGAATCCCTGGGGATAGGTGAGGAAATATTCTCATGTAGAAGTGCAATAAATGTAATTCCCCATGTATTGTGAAAGTTTGCATTGTTGAACTCTCAATGGCTCCCCTTGTGTAGGGAAAGACAACCCATTTGAGAAGCCCTGCCGTATAGCATAGCTGGATTCTTTCAAATTTAGTGAGCCACCGACGTTAGCATTTGATTCTCGATTTTACAATACTTTTGCTTCAGTCAGAAAACGTACAAATCGGAGCTTGAAAAAGGTGACCCTTAAAAATATATTTTTATTTGTTTTCTCGTGGCGATTTGACGCAACTCGAACCTTAACAAAAAGTGACATATATCTAAAGCCATAGAAATCGTTTATATTTTCAGATTTTATATCTGAAGAAAAAATTAACAGTGAACCATTACTATTGGTTAATTTCACAGTTCGTTTTGCGAAATCAACAATTTTTACGAAGTTTTTTTAAATTTTCTTGAAAAGTAACTTTAAAAAAAACTAATTTAAAAACCTATCAGAATAAATTGGCTCTGTTATGGGACGAATAACACATAAACTGTTCTATTACTATTATTAATTAACAATTTTAGATTTCAATGAAACTTCGCTGAATTGTTGGTACAAATATGATCATCGGGAAAAAAATTATGGAAGTCTTAAAAATATCGTCGGTGCGCCGACAATAACTCCCATGTGTTGTTTTACTAGTTTTTAGGAGAGAGAAAAAACCGCGCCATTTCGTCAAATCGACATATATTTAACATCTCAGATTTTTGAATTTATCTTTTAATTATTTATATATCATAACAAAAATCGTATATGTGAAAGAGCCATGAAGTGGTAAATGGTTTTCAAGAAAATCATTCGTTTAGTCAAGTTGGCTCAATTAATAACACAGTGCAACAACCAAAATGGGAATGGGATGAAACCAATTACAAATGAATGTTGACATTATCCCTAACAAAACCTTCAAGGGTTTTTTCAGTTCAGTGCTAGATTTTTTTTACACGCATTTGAAGTTGGTAATTTTGAACCGTTTTTTCAATGAAAATCGACAAGAAGTAGCACCATTTGTATGTCAGCGCCATCTAGCGTGAGTTGTAGGTAAAAATAAATATCAAACAAGAACTCCTCGACCCTAAAAACAGTAAGATACCACAACATTCCATGATAATAAAAAAATAAGCATTATATTATCAAATTTTCAATGATCTTTTCTTGTTGAAATCACCAACTTCAAATGCCGAGAAAAAAAATCTCGCACTGACCTAAAAAAAACCCCTTGAAGGTTTTGTAATGGATAATGTCAACTTTTATTTGCAATTGGTCTCATCACATTCCCATTCGGAAAGTTCAATTTTGTATCACAGTGTAATTTAATGGCCATACGAATTTAGAAAAAAATTTACGCAATACAAAAACATTACAAATATCGCGGACATTACAGAGCGTCTTAAAAATGATTATATTAAGAGGAAATTGTGTTACAGTTCTAAATTTCCACAAATCAAAGCAATTAAGTTTGTTTTGAGTAGAAATACTGTTTTTGCGATAAATCGTGAAGGGAAGTATAACGGATTTTAATCTATTCATAGCCGAATAGAGGGGATGATTCTGAACAAAACCTCATTAGCCATTTTTTGGCGTGAATCTAAGCCAACCTTCTATCTCTTGGGGCACGCTGTGCCTAAAACACATGGGTGTTTTTGTCGAAGAATTTCTATAGAGGAATAAACATAGGAGTATTGGGTAACTTTGGAACCGGTGAAGATAGCGCAAAATGCTTTGGTGAGTAGTCGTATGCCCGTGAGTACCAATATGCAATTTGCCCCGACCTGTGGATGATGAATGCCAATTATTTTCTGAAGAATTCCCTGTATTTCAAATGAAATTAAATTTAATCTGTTTTCTAGTTCTGCTAATACTACCTACATATATAACAAATTCTAGCAATATCAAAAGGTGTTGAAAATTTGTCCATACGTGTATTTTTCAACAGTTAAGGTGTGTAAAGAGCGCTTGCGAAACGCTATGCCTTCGTTGGGAATGCGAATTGTGTCTTGGGATGCCTCGCAAACATAGAAGTTGCAGTATTAGGTTTTTTTTTGCCAGAAGCACCAGAAATGCTTTAGTAAACGCAATACAAATCAAAGCAATTAAATATTATGCATATAAATTCCCAATAGAGCGTTCGAAGCTATCCCAAGAGATATGTACTCTCTTTATGTTTTTTAATTTGTATATGTACAAATAATACATCCTGAAAGTATGAGCCTAGTTAATTATACTGCAAATTAAATATTGACGTATTCCGAATTATAATATGTATTTGTCTGATTGGAAAGTTGTTTTGCTCTCCAAGTGAAAAATTTTAAAATTGTTCACTATTTAAAAAAAATAATGACATAGAAATAAGATGTTAATTGGCATTTGAACTAAGTTGTTAGTTCTGTGATATAAAATTTTAAAGCTGTCTCGGAATAGGTGTAAATATACTTAGGATGTTGTCAATACATGAAATTCAGCTACTTTTCGAAATTGCACAATCCTGAATCCAAAAATTTTTAAAACCCCAATTTATATTTACATTGTATTTCAACATTTTACAGGTCAACATAGATTTTCAGTCAAAAATTATAAGTAGAAAATTATTAATTTTTTCGATTTTTAACATAAATTTAAATAAGAATTGTATTTATAGAAAATGGCTTTATTTCATTCACCAAAATAGCTCCTGAAGATAGGTAAGAGATGTCTATGCGTTGTCTTTGATTTAAATTTCAAATTATGCCTCGTGCAATCAGTCTTTTATTGTGTGTTTGGAGAGAGTTTCCAATTATTTATATTCAACTGTCAAAATATTCAGTAAGGATTGCCATTTCGTCAGGCATCAATTCACGCCTGCGATCGTGTGGAAATGATTAAAAAATATATGCAACGTTTCACAGTGGTCCCAAACACAACATTATTTGGACAAATGTCTTGAAAGTGTATTTAAATATCTTTTGTGTTTCTGACAGGATCAAATACATTTTTAATTGTTTTAACAAATGTTTGAGCTAATATTGATGCTACTCTTACTAAGAGATATATGTCAACACTAGTTGAAAGGTCAGGCTAGCCTCCCCAAATTTAAATAATTCAGCTGTGGTCCCACAAAAAGCAAGATTAATATTATCCCAATTTGCTTTTTTCGTGGTTATATCTTTCTTAAACTCAGTTTTTTCCGCAGGCCAATATATTTTCATCGAAAATGATCTGCCTTTTTATGACACTTAGTAAACTTCGCACAAATACGAACTTTAAATTAAAAACGAAATATCCAAAAATGCATCCATGTTCGTTTTTTTTTTCGTAAATTGTATCGTAATACGATGTCATGCTTTTTTCAGTTTTTGTTGCTGTTGGCGGAAACATTTTTTCATCAACTTTACCTTCAAAATATTGTAATTTAGTTTTAAGATCTTCTCTACTTCTTAGATATACATACATATCGCTCACTTACTTCAAGAGTGGCATAACTCAAAATTTAAAATTTTTGTGGTTGCCCTATAGAAATGCGAATTTTGGAAATATCCATAAATTAATCTCAACGAAATTTACTTTATAAGTAAACAATCATATTTGGGATTATTCCACCTTTTTTAAACGTTCGATTTCATGTTATTTATCTTTTTATACGGACTTAAAGTTGCACATCTCGATAATTTTCAATTTTGAGTTATGACATCTTGAAGTAAGTGAGCGATGTGCAGCATGTATTCTCTTTTCTCATATCTTTAACAAATGTGGACGCATAAAAAATTTCAAGTATTTGTTTGCACTGGTATTAAAGTTATAAGCTGGTAACTTTTGGTACAAAATGGTCCACGTGTGTGGGAGGTACCAAAAGGAGCGTGGAAATAATACCCATTTTTCACGGTATTGTAGGTACTATTAAACCATTACACTGTACAACATTTCAAGTCTTTGTATGCACTGGTAATAAAGTTATAAGCTATTAACATTTGGTTCAAAATTGTCTATTTGTGTGGGAGGTACCAAAAGGGGCGTGTCAACGTCGCCCATTTTTCTCGAGCTAATAGTGACTAATAAACTAATACTATGTGTAGAATTTCAGAGGATTAAAATAAGTAGTATATAAGTTATTAAATAATCAATATTTCACTAAATGTTAACCCTTTGTGGGGGAGGTACTAGAAGGAGTGGACCAATATGGCCCATCTTCAGTCAATATGTCACTAAATGTTAACCCTTTGTGGACCGGTACTAGAAGAAGTGGACCAATATGGCCCATCTTCGAACTTTGTCGGAGTTTCGGGGAATTATCGGGAATTATCGTGCGAACCAGACAGCAGACAGACGGACGGACGGACATTGATCAAATGACTTAAAATGAGCCAAAACCCATATCCGCCGAACATACTTGGGGTCTTAGGTAACTCCTTCGATGTGTTACACTCTTGGCTCGTAGCAAATTATATATATACCATCCTCTCTAAGGTGGGGGGATAGATATATAGTATTTAAACCATTTCATTAAAGAAAATTCTATGGGACCATATGCAAAATTTGACTTTTTGCCAAAGAAATTGTTGTTTGGGACCACTGAGTGTTGTGTTGGACAGTCGTCAGCAAGTCTCTAGTGCTCAGGAAATTTGTCTCACCATGGAATAGTTTGGGGTTGAGTGCACTATTTTGAATCTTAAGCCTCCAACCAAGCAGAGGTTGGTAGTAAGTGAAGGAAAAATAGCTGCCTTAGCGGCCGGTATCGCAGGCAGTTCGTCAAATGTCTGGCGGGATCACGGAGACTTAACAACTCTCAATTATTTCCTCTGGGGCTGCGTCAAGTCCACAGTTTACACTAAGAAACCAACCAATTTGGACAAACTCGAGATGCTATTACCGAAATAACGGCGCTCATATTGGACATAGTCAATAAAAATTGGAGCTACTATTAATCGATGTCATATTCCATTTACAATGTCATAAATATAGTTTCAAAATGAAGATAAATAAATCTCAAACCTTTGTGGCTTAATTTAAATTTCTGCAATTTGTTCTTAGCTGGTCACCCTCAATTTGAATTGAGGGTAACCCCGATATCTGCTTTGTAATATCCATAGCATGCACTGCACAAATTAAAAAAGCGGAAAAAAGCACTAATTTTTTTTTTAATTAGAAAACTTTTTATTTTAGGATAAAAATTGCTTTATTCAAGGCTCTTTGGTATAACAGTAAACAAACAAAAAAATATATTATTATACATATTTATAATATATTGTATATATATATACATATACATATCAAGTCAAATTGGCTCAATTAACTGTTGTAATAAGGATATTGACAATGGGAGTTTGGTGCACTAACTGTACGCTTTTCATATTTTTTGTTAGTGCTTTTGACGCTTTTAGTACATTTATCAGATCGAAAATGGCAACATAAAGAAATTGTACCATTTTGTTACTGTATGGCAACATCTTAATTCTATGCACCTACATTTGTCTCCCACATTTCACTCTGCGTTTTAAATGTCGTTGGAATTAAGAATTGTGTACAACCAATAAAAACAATCGGTATTTTTAAAGCCTTTTAAGGCACTGGATGCACTTTTTTCGGATAGATTTGTTCGGCATTTTTTTCTCGTATTCAATACCTAATTTGCTTCAGACACAAAAGAGATATTTCGTACGGTATACCGAGAAAAAATATAGAAAATATGCAAAAAATCCACCTTGAGCCAAAAAATTCGTATGGCCATTTAATTATAATTTGAGCCAACTTGACTTGATATCTATTTGTATATATATGTACAATATATTATAAATATGTATAATAATATATTTTTTTGTTTGGACTATCAATTCTTGTTTACTGTTATACCAAAGGGCCTTGAATAAAGCAATTTTTAGCTTAAAATAAAAAGTTTTCTAATTAAAAAAAAATTAGTGCTTTTTTCTGCTTTTTAAATTTTTCATTACGCTTTTGCTTCAGAAAAAGTTGGCATCCCTGTACATATACATATATGAACGCTTTAGCGTATCAATAATTTCTAGGTAATTTCTAGAGTGAATAATATCCATTAATAGGAATAATTACATTGGGTTGTCCGCAGCCTTTATTTTGCTTTTTTATAAAAATTTATTTTTTTTTATTTGTTCTGGTGTATTCAATTTTAAAAAAACCTATTTCTAATAAGAATATTTTAATATTTTTTTATTTTTCAAAAATTATATATTCACAACTTTTGAAAAAGAAATTATTTGGGGTGAAAAACTTCTTCTGACTTCTGCTTTGGAAGTACTTAAAATGTGATTCCTGATTAGGTGGTACCTTTTTTTGCTGGGAAATTCAGAAAATTTTCGTATTATAAAGTAAAAGTTCCTAATGCTAAAAATGAATTGTTCTTGTTTTAATAGTTATGACGACTGTGGAGCAAAATCTTAAAAATGTAGTAAATTGAGTTCAGTGCTCAAAATATTGCTGTTAAATATAGTGGTTTTATTTTTTAGACAATCAGTTGATTTATCATCCATTATTGCTGACAAGTCTTTATTTAGATAAATTGCTATGTAACCAAAAAATCCGAAGTCCTGAAAAATCCTCGTATTTCCGCGATCTCGTTTTCAAAATCGCTAGCCGCAACTGAAGTTGTCTCGTGTGAATAGGTACCTGGTTTATACCAATTACCGCTAATCTTCTGTTGGGACTCTAGTGCGTATACATAATACAAAAATGCATATCAATGCAACATATTACTCATACGCACACTGGGCAATATAAGTATGAACTAAACATCACAGCATGAAATAGAAAGGCTTTTTTTATTTTCCAGGACTAATTAAACATGATTTTGTTTTAAATCTAACTTAATGGGATATCGATAAAGGAAAAAACTAACTGCTTCTGGCTTAACTGCTGATTGGAAAATTTAGAAAAAAACCGAATGCGGCACACATATTATTTGTTTCTTCTAAATTTACATATATGTTTAGGCGAGCCGTCTTGAATATGTGTATGTGTGTGTATTATTGTATGTACTAAATACTACACAGATGTAGATATGTATGTCATACATGGAGAGGGAGTCCAAATGATACTGAGGAGAAAACGTTTTGTCACGAAGTAGTTATGTGCATATGTGTGTGGCTTATGATTTGAATTGATTTTGATCTGAATAGAATGTTGAAGGTTGTAGAGGTGGTTGTATTGGTAGTGGTGGGGGTTGGGTTGGGATGGTTGTGGTTGTTCAGTATGAAAACATTGATAATTTTACACGATTCTGTTCGATCATATTGATCGGGCTCTGATCAACAGATTTGGTTCGAGCTATACTCTGCGGTATACAAAAATACTTAGTTTCTCAAGTTTAGCATTAGATTAGATACGTAAATATTGAGACAGAGACATTTTAAATTCTATATAAATAATTAAGCCGCACACAAACACTCAATCTATCATTAGAAAAATATAAGAATTAAGAAAAATTACGCCAGACATAATTCGTTTTTCTTGTGTTATCTTATCGAAAATATGTAAAGAAACAACCAAAAGTTAAGTAGAATTATCTGAAAGGACATTAGCTCTAAAAAGTACAGAATACAAAATTACACATAATACGAGTACTTAATACAATTTGATTGCATGACGTGGTTTTGGTGGTGGTGGTGGTTACATACGAGTACAAAGTAAGTAGTTAGGTAATTAGTAAGTAAGTAGATAACTGGAGAGAGAGAGACAAGTATGTAAGTACTAGGTAAGTAGACAAAGAAGAAAAAAGCCAGAAGTACTTGGAAACACATACACAGAAGACGAAGTACATACATAGTATTTATATTTTGCTGTTCATGTAGATACTAACTACATATTATAGTACATATTGATTATTTTGTATTATTAATTGTATGTGTATGCACGAGTATTTATGTAATAATTAAGTGCATGCTTAGATTACGCTTTATTTATTTTTTTTATTAAAGAACAGTATTGATATTGTTGTTAGTAAAATGGAATTTGAATAAAAAATAGAGATAAAAGAGTTAAGAAAAGAATCTTTGTCATCATCCATAGATAGAGAAAGATTAATGCTTATTGTTGCTATAATTGTTATGACTGATAATTGAAGAACAGATGGAAATTGTGGTTTTATGTTCAGATCTCATATCAAAAACTACATCAGTAGATCTCACAAACACAAATACAAACATTTGAGTAACAGAATTGCTGTTCTTTAAGGCAAATCAGTTACATGATAGAAATTCATTGGAAAAAAAAAACAAACGAATGAGAAACCCTGCGAATAAATGTCAACAAAAATTAAACACTTGATTTACTTTCAATATGTTTTCCAGTATATTTTCATATAATTTTTTTCAAGGATTTTGGTTTTGTGGTTCTAAATACTTAATATCTATATATATATAGTACACTTTCACACAATTTATCTGATTTTATTTTGGACATACAAAGCATTTTGGATTTCGGTAAGAGTGTGTGTGTGTGTGGGGGGGTAGGAGAGATACATACGTTTACATTTTACTTCACTAATGATCGCAAGTGCCAAGTTAAGCTTTTCAATGTGATATTGTCAATCTGCTTTATTTCGTAGACAGTTAAATGGTTAACGAAATGTCTAATGTTGAATTGTATGTAAATCTACGTTTCAGTATAAAAAATTCCGATAAGTGAAGTTATCTGTAGTGTACGTTACACCCGTAGCTTCTTATTTCATGTAGTTACGAGCATTATATGTTAATTTAAAAACGCATGAAAAAATATCCAAAACAACGGACTCCGAATCTAGTCGCTGTATTTTAAAAAGTTGATCCCGAAACACTATCCTAGTTTATTTCAATTTCCTTCAATTTTCCGTGCGAATACATAACGTATCAATACTTTATATTACTTATACGTACCCTGGGAAACTGCGAATAAAGAGTGTATGTGTATACAGAGTGTATAGAATAGAAGTATTTTCCTTATTATATTTTATACTAATTCTACTTATAATAAATAAAACCTTGTAGGTCGGCAGCATCAGACACCAGTCTCGCCGGCACACTTACATGCTATGGTTGATGCAATTGCTCCCTAGCTCAGAGATACCTACACATGTTGTATCAATCTTGCATATATACCATCAAAATATACCTTCATTAACATAAAACCAGCCGCTATTATTATGAGTTTAGCATCCGTAGGTGTTGATAGCAGTATACGTAGGTTCATTCATAACCTTCTGATTATGAGGCGCATATTAGCTAGCTTAGGGTCAACGAACCTCCATAGATTTGTCAGCAAGGGAACGCTCCAAGGGTATTACATAAGGCACTCCATACGACCGCAAGAAGAGCTTCCGATAATGGTCGTGGTGTTAAACCTGTCAAAATGGAGCTAGTTATTGAAGATATAAGATACCAACAGTTGTACCTCTCTCCTTGGGCGGTATTGAAATTACCTTTTCTGAGGTATTTTACCAGACAGGAAGTTGAACTTCAAACCCAACATTCTGGATTTGAAGTTCAAAGAATACACCTTCTGCGCGATACTCAACAAAGTTCAATGAATCGCTGCTATATGTACAACTGGTGCGGTGAGAACGACAAAAACTGAGGCACTAAAGTTTATACTACATTTAATGCCGCTAGACAGTATATCAATGCAATTAACCGCATATCGGACCATGAGGGCATTGCTGATTATAGTAGAACTGAATCACTTTTTGACGAGAAGCATCTCACTCTCATACCTGTTAGATCAGAGTGGAATGGTGGCATCCCAGGACATAGAAGATTCACTAAATTCTATGCAGATGGTTTCAAGCTCAACAACAATGTTTCCTTTGGCGTCTTTTCTGAGGAAATTTAGCTACCAAGAGCAAACGGAGATAACGGAGTGGTTAATATTCAGACAAAGGTCGATGTCAATATTTTCTCTGATAGTCAGGCTGCTATCAGGTCCCCGGAAACTGTATTCCTGAATTCAAAAACTCGACTGCCGCAGATCTCTTAACGAGATGATGGAACTGTTCAGTATTCACCTGACGTCTGTGCAAGGTCACAGGGGTATAACAGGGATCTGCAAGGCAGATTAACTGGCAAGACTATTAACTACCTAACACGCTCCAGGGAATATGTGGGTATGTGGAATATGTGGGGATGCTTCTTTACTAGAAGTTCTTTACTGTAAGTTCTTCTTTAAATGATGCCCTTAGGGCGACAAATGACAGGTGGTCACTAGTGAGGAACTGAATCCATTTCATTCATTTTGAATGTATTGTTTTGTAATGTATTTTCTCATACAAATTGCAAATTACGAAAATTTCTAACTCAGTGACATATTTTAAAATATGTCCCATAATGCGACATTCATTGTGTATATCCTAGATTAATCCCTCTATCCTTGCCTACAATTGGGTTTTACGAACTCAATAATCTCTACTGGAAGAATGGTTGGACAGCTCAAATTACACAGTAAAACACATGATTTTGGGACTCAATTCTGAGAATTGGACGTGAAAGTAGCGCCAAAAATAATAACTTCTGCATCATTCGTTTAGTCAAGTTGGCTCAATTAATAATTTAATGGCCATACGAATTTTTTGCTCAAGGTAAATTTTTAGCACTTTTTCTATATTTTTTTCTCGGTATTTGTATTTGTTTTGTATTTGTTTCTGAAGCAAAGTTGTAGATAATGAATAGAAAAAAATGGAACAAACCTACCCGAAAAAAGTGCATTCAGTGCCTGATAAACGCAGAAATGCCCACAAAGTCAAAATATATCGATACCTCCATTCTAAACTATGCTAAGTGCAAAAAGGTAGTTTTTCAGCAGAGGCGATCAAAGTTTGATGATTTTTTTTTAATTTGTGTGGAATTCCTTTATAATGCAAATCGAGTGACCTGTACTGTTTTGTGAATAACTTTTGATTGGGTTGACGGATAAAAACCAAATTTTGACTGAATATAATTTGTAATATTTAGAAATCAAAAATGCAATCTCCCTAAAACTATGCTAAGTCGACTTAGCATGTTTTAGAATGGAGCTATCGATTTATGTCAGTAAAATATTGAAATATTCAAATATTTATACGTAGTATGGATACGTATAAAACAGAACAGAACTTTTTGCGATTTTAGGACACTGGATGCACTTTTTTCGGGTAGGTTTGGTCCGCATTTTTTTCTCCTAATCATTATCTACAACTTTGCTTCCGACACAAAAGAGATATTCCACGGTATACCGAGAAAATATAGAAAAAGTGCTAAAAATCCACCTTGAGCAAAAAATTCGTATGGCCATTAAATTATTAATTGAGCCTACTTGACTAAGCGAATGATGCAGAAGTTCTTATTTTTGGGGCTACTTTTACGTCCAATTCTCAGAATTCAAGCTTCATGAATACAATTGCGAAACGTCAATATAAAAATCTATTTGGTGTGAATATTTGTTTGGTTTATATAAAAGCAAATTGTTAAATTTAAGTTAGTTAAACTTAAAAGTTCAAGTTTTCTCTGGAATTATAATACTGGTTTTATTGATAAATTTAATCATATCAAATAGATTCAAGTGTCTCTATCGTATTTTTGATTGTATTCTTCTTTCTGTAAATGCAATTAATGTAATTTCGTACGCTCCATTTTTGAACGCAGTATCTACAGTAGTTTAAAAATTACCAGATTTATAAATTTCAATTCAGAAATCTTAGGTGAGCAAAATATTGTCGTCCATCCCCTTTTTAAGAAAAACAATTTCCCAAATGGAAGCTTTGTGTGGGAGGTATTAAAAGCGACCATCATTCTCGATCTGTTAGGGCTAAAGAAACCCTTCCTTTGTGGGGAATTGAAAAAGATTCGAATACGAAGTATTGACATTAAAAGGGTTATACTATTTCTCTAAACTTTAACAGATTGTGGTGGAGGTACAAGAAGAAGTGACCCTGTCGAGAGACTTCGTGCGCATCTCCCAGTTAGACGGATGAATGGATGAACTGACGAACAAAACTCAAATGACTAAAAATATCATGAAACAGATATCCGCCAAACAAAAGTAGAGACATCTAAATTATATATACCCTCATTCACTCATAGGAGTAAAATTAATAAATATATACCTCATCTGAGGGCATTAAAAGAAAAAATCAGTTATACACGGTGGGCCAAAATGCTTCACCCTATCTGAAGGTGTTATACCTTTAGCAACTGACAACGAAGGTACATTTTATTTTGTTTCATGTGAAGCACTTAAGCAAACAATACACAGAACATGGGGTCCTAACCGCACTGGTTGTGTACCACGTCTGTCAGCCCTATAATACAGTATGGAGTTATTTTTTGTTGAACGTTGAGTCTACTCATTAACGTTCAAAGATTTGATAAATTATAGATTGACAAATATCAGTGACTGTGGACATAGTATATTCTGTCTGAAATTTTAGGCACCATTGACTGTTCTGTACGAGTACGAGTCAGTATTCGACAAGAAGTACCGCACACTTATAACTTATAACATTTTCCATTTTGTGATTTTAAAACCGCCGGTCTGGCAAGGCTGTCAGCTGTTAAATATCTGTCAACAGAAGCGTCATTTATTTATTTCATTTCATTTATTGAAAAGTTTTTCATTTACGAATATGGATCGTTTAACAACCGAAGAACGCGTTATTGTGTGCTAAAGCTACAGCCCTTCAATGCAGATTTTTTGAACAGCATTTTCTTCAGATTGTGAACAAGCCTTTCGGAAAAAGACACACAACACGGGCAATTATTGCTTTATTGCGTGAGAATTTTCCATAATGAATAATTGCATCATGCGATTTACGCCATTAGACTTATTTTTGTGGGACCACGAAACAGATGGATAATCCCCTAACATTAAGAGCATTTGATCAACCAACAAAATGTGGTCAACCATACACTCAAAAAGATCAATCCAGAGACGGTAATTTAAATGACAATGTATTTCATACATAATGACAAGGTCCAAACATTATAATTAAATCAAAGTTTCATTGAAATCATAGCTTTATGTGTCCTTACGAAATGTGTGGACTTCTATACTGATGACTCTAAACATAATGGTAGGGTTGGTCCCGAGGTCTACCGTAAAGACCTATGAATGTCTGTCTTGATATTAGAGAAGTATTATTTTCTCTGGTAGAGAAGAAGAACAGACCTCAAATACTGCAATAACTTGTGTAGATTCAAAACAGATGTGACCTTGTCTAATCTCCAATAGCACCAACGAGGTGCTGTCATAATCGAAACAGGGCCCAATCACTGCATTTGATATCAAAAACTTTTCAATCGAAAAGTAATTTTAATTTGTGTTAATAAAAAAAGCTAACATTGGAATTAAATAAAAAAATATCCAGTTTAGTTCAAAAAGAAATTATTTAAACAATATAAAATTCGACATAACGACAATAAAAAACAGATTTCTATCGTAAACTACTGGATATCGAACTTATCGTGTCTTTCATGTCGCATCAATGTCTTTGGACGCCACGCAGAGAGCCTTAGAGTCATGAGGAATGACTATTGCAGGACCTACGGTGACGAAGAGGAGTAGGAATCGATAAAACACCTTCTGTGGTATGCCTTGCTCTCACTTAAAGACAGCAGGCTACTATAGGCTTACATTTCTATGGTGACCTGGCAGACTTGGCTGATGTTAGAATTTGCCAACTCCTGGGATTTTTGAACCAATCGGGTTGGGTTTGGTTCAACGGTAGTGAAAAGAAAAATATTTTAGTTTTTCTTCCATCCCCATTGAGATTACTGGTCTCCTAATATCTAGCGGCCCATTTTTAACGGTACATGCGTCTCTCTTTTGGTGGATTTGATCTCATGGGACTAATAAGGACATGTGTAGGACTCTTGCAGGTTCAGAAAATGATATTCGACAAAAGTTGAAGGTCTTATTGTTCTAATGGCGTAAAAATGCCACAAAGGGTAATCGAAAATGTAGACCCATTTTACAGATATCAACATTCTAAGGACACAAATTGATTTTTTTTGTCGTTTTGTGCCGAAATGCATTTGATGACTCTTCTCAATCATTAGAGTAAAGGTTGTTTTTAAGAAATTGTCTGAAAATTGATTGAGGATAAATTATTTTGATTTGATTTCATATTTCTAAAAATGTTGTTAACTCTCATAATAAAGTCTCACCCCACAGATATGCAGAAAAATGCTTATTTATGTTAAAGCAATTGACATAGATTTCAAGCCAAAAGACTATAACTTTTTTTAATAAGAACAATTCTATCCTAAATAAAATTTAATAAAGATAATTTATTTTTGCACTTTAAAAAATTATGTTTAATTTGTTTTCGCATATCTTAGGTTCAAGTCTAGAATGTTCTTGTTTTGTGGCAATTTATCCTTGACAGGAAATGAGTAGCATTTTTTGCTGTGTACACAATATTACATCGGAGCACCAAATGTGACTTGACATTTGTGATCGATTTGATGAAGTAAAATTGTCCTTAAACTTTTGTATGTAGATACATATGTGTGTATATGTTTATTGGTTTGTTATGTACGATGTCCTTGTCGACGAGTAGGAAAACAGGCACATCGTGTCCTAGCATTACATTGTTGTACATACAATCACAATAAATTGCTTATATTGTTGGTGTGTTGGTTTGGTTGTCTGTTTTTGGGGAGGTAAACATAATATCTTGTATACCGTTGTTTTTGTTATTTTGTCTTTTTTTATTTGTACAGAACATAAATATAAATTATTAATCAAACACAATATTGTTGCTGTTCTTATTGTTCGGGTGGTGTTGTTGGTGGTGGTTATGATATCTGTGACATGTGGTGTTTATGTGTGTGGGTCCATATAGCATGTATGAGTATAACATTTTAATTTAGCTTTGCTTTTTTATTGTTGATGCGGTTGTTGTTTTTGTTCAGTTGCATTTGGTAACATTTGCTGGTAATAACTAACAATAACAATGCATAATAATCATAATTACAATAATAATAAATGACTATGGCTAAAGTCGATTTCTAATTTCAACATTGGATGACATTTCAAAATCGGTAAATGTCATTTGTTTGGTTTGGTTTGGTTTTTGTAAAACTAACATTTTAATAATCGAATAACTAAGATTTGCTAAATAAGGCATTGTCTTCTCTTCGTCGTCGTCATTGTCGTCAATTTTGTAAATGCATTTGCTAGAAATCTGGATTGGATTTTCATTTAGCTTCCAATAACGTCTTTAGGAACAAATTTCATCAATTGATTTTGCATAAAATGGATTCGAACTAAATTGACTAATGAGAAACAGTTTTATTTGCTAATTAATTAGACAAAATTATCACATAACACTTGGTATACTATAGATTTAGCATTGTACACCATTTCCAATTGAAATCAAATACGTTTCACTACTAAACTGAACATGCAAAGCAAATGTAACTTCGAACAATTATTCGTAAAAAAAAACAACTACGAAAGTTTAAGTCGTGTAAACGAGACTAATTCATACGGAGGAAAATGTTGATCATTCGTTGGCAGATTATAGAAAAGTAGTTTGAAATATAGAATCGGGAGACATTAAGATGAATTTTTTAAATGTTATGGAAAAATTATTTATTGGTCTAGGGATTATAATAAGGAGATAAAAATTCGGTCATTTTGCAGTTGGTACTTTAAAAGAAAATGCATTGCACCTAATTTGTGTGTAGACATGTAGAAATTATGACCTAATACATTGAGGTACGATTTGACCCTTTTGTGTGGGAGGTAGGAGGCAATCACGTCCATTTTCCCCAGAACTCTAGGCTACAAACGCGTATCTGTTTATGTTATCCGCTATTCCATATTGTTGTAAAATGGCCTGTTTATGCAGGAGGTACCGAGGTTGATAGCACTGGTGAAATTATTAAATTTTTTGAAATTACTGAAACTCTCGTTAACAGTCAAGAAGAGTTATGCGATATTATATATTTTACTAAATGACAATTCATTTATTGTACTTTAACGAATTTGGAGCCAATCGGCCTCCCTTTTGGAGAGATATGGTGTGAACCAGCTAGACAAACCGACGGACATTGCTCAAACTACTTAAAATGTCCTGAAATAGATTTCCCCGAGAATATGTGCTGAGTCTTGGACAAACGATTTGGTCTTTAAAGTGAAACCATAATTAATAAAGTTTCGCTGGAGTAGGCCCATCAGTCAAAATAAGGCGGTTTTTGATAAGGACAGGTAACAACATTTTTTACTGGTATTTAAGTTATGAGCTATTCAAATCTGGTACGATTTGGAGAACTAGTGCCGGGGGTACACATAAGTAAATTCGTCAGCCAGGCTGAATCTTCATGGATTGCATGCATAGCATAATAAATACATAATATTGGAAATTATACACAACATTAAAATGTCAGTCCAATCAGTAGAAATCTGTGATTTTTATGACATTTGAAGGCGGATTGAAATTGGGCTCCTAGGACAATACGCCCCAATATTTTTATGAATATGGACCCCAAAAAATAACATGTCAAACAACAAAAATTTTTTTTTGGGGCTTAATTTAATTTTTTGTCTGTTTTTGGGGTTTAAGTTCATTTCTTGTCTGCTTTTTGGGGCTTATTTTCATCTATAAATTTAGAAACAGGAGAGGCTACGCATAAAAGATTTGCTCCACATTGCCAACTGTGGATCCTGTCCATAGGAGAAAGTCTTAAACAGAGGCCGTAGGCCGACCGCACAGGAAAAGATAATTAGAAAATAGGTTCGAAGAGATAATTTCATAGTTATTTTGGGGTTTAGTTTCATTTCATGCTGCTTTCTTGATTGGGGTGTAAGTTCCTAAATCAGTTTTAGTAACGAAAATAGGCCACAAATTTGGGGCGCACTTTCATTTCCAATTTGGGGTGCATTTTCTTGGGGTCCAACTTCCGGCCGCCGCATTTGAAAGGTAAATTGGGAGGAAACTTTGTTTGACGGCAATATCGCTTATGATGAATGTTGTTCGCGTGAGAATAACCGGGTACCAATACACACAAATTAGCAAATTTCAGCCCAATAAATTCACATTTATTAGAAGTGTATCAAAAAAGGGACCAATATTGTCCAGTTTCAATCAAAAATGGCCTGCGAAATATTTGTTCAAAACTGCAGTTATACATCTCAATTACAGACACTGTCTTGGAACATTATGACAATCAAGAATATATCTGTGGTTTTCTACAATAACAACCTATGTCAATATTTTTCGGGATTTTTGCATAAATCGTAATCATTATCTATGACTTTTCCAACACACAACTGTGAATATTTAGTATCAAATGTACTGAGAGAGAAAAAGTATTTTGGCTCTCCTGAACATTTAGATTTTTCTGAGATGTGCTGTTATTCCAGAAAACCACAGATGTATCATGAATATATGAATATTACAAGAAATGAGTATACCCTAGTATGGGTAAAAAAATTGAGGCAGACGCCCCCTAAGTTTAAGGAATATCGAAAGACACATTCAGAACACCAACAATTTATTTATGGGCCAATTAGGTTTTATTGTGCTGCGCTGTTGTTTGTTAACTGCGGAGTCAATTTTGACTCTTGACTTCCTGCATTCCGTTTCCTATATCCATATGATGCCTATTTATCATAACGCCCAAGAAGGCTTCTAAGAACGATGAATTTTTCGCGTTAGAAGCACTTACACTATGCAACAAATGAACACTTTTTGAAAAATGCATGGACTTGACAGTATAGGTTCGATTCTATTACCAAAGGGTAGTATAACCCTATACTTAGTTCAGCGAAATTTAATGACCAATTGTTTTTATGGGCCTCAAAATTTCTGAAAATCAGTGGGCCCCCTCGAAAAAGGTGTCATCAGGTTTTTTCCAACAACTAGTTCAAAATTGGTGATATCGCTTAACTATGTTTGGCAATAATGTAGCTAAGAATATGCTGAACAATGTTTGTTAACATTTTAATCAAAAAAAAAAAATTCCCACTTTTTTTGAAAAAGTGAATATTTTTTAAATTTTTTCAGCATAACTTACAGGGTCTCGTAATTTTGCGCTAATAATATTTGTAGCCACGGTAAATCTGAACAACTTTTGTAAACATATCATTACAATCTGAACGTGTATAGGCGCCCTAAATAGCTCAAAAAGAGCACATTGTACCTCCAAATTTTGTAACAAAAATATTTTGTTGTTGTAGGGTTTTCCCAGTTTTATAACAAAATGATTTTTTTGGTATAGTGTATGTTCAGCAATTTTATAGAGAATATTAAGGCCAATATTTTGTGGAACATTTCATCCCCGCCGTCCCCATTTTTAGGGGCATTTTTTACGATTTGTTAAAATAGAGCCAAATATTGCTGTTATGTTGGGGAGCTAGAGGATTAATATGTTCCACAAAAATATTGTCCTTAATATTCTCTATAAAATTGCCGAACATTGTGTAAACACGTTCAGATTGTATTGATATGTTCAAAAAAGTTGTTCATATTTACCGAGGCTAAAATTTTGCCAAACATTGTTAGTGAAAAATTACGCTTCCCTGTAAGTTATGGTGAAAAAATTGTTTTCCTTTACTTTTTCAAAAAAAATGTGCGGAAGAAATGTTTTTCGAATAAAATGCTAACAAAAATTGTTCAGCATATTATTAGCTACATTATTGTCAATTATAGTTAAGCGGTATCACCAAGTCTGAATTAGTTGGTTTACAAAATTGGTTTACAATTTCGCCAAACTGAGTATAGGGTTATACTACCCATTGGTAGTAGTTATTTTTATTTACAAACAAAAAGTTATTGAGGTTTCACAAAAACGATGGTCAAGATGCTGTGTGTGACAGTTGTTATCCCATCGAAACAAAATGAATGTCGTTGTCGGAAATGTACATAACATTTTCTGATGTAATTTGGTGTCCTAAAGACGAAAAAAATATTTATAGAGAATTGGATGATATTTTTTTACGTTTTTATGGAAATTGCGTCTAGTATTTGGACTATAATATTTGATACGCGTTGAATTTAAGGAAATTATAAGGGCTGCAAATGTTGGAAATATTCCATTCGCGTAATAGGGGTGGAGGTTTAGTACATGTCGCTAAAAAATTAGAAAAAAATTTTCCCAAAAATATTTTTTTGCTGTTACGAAAAAACTATAAAAATAGAAAAAAATTATTCCATTTTTAGCTAGTATCATAAATAACTTAAACACTTTTCACAAAATCTATGAATAAATGTAAATTTCAATTAAAGATATATTTCTTATTTTGCCTATTTTGTGTGGCACAAAAGCAATTAGCTGTTCAATTGTTTTACACTATGGTCGATTTGTGTCGGAGGTACCAAAAGGGGTATGGCAACTTCACCATTTTTTCTCAGGACTATAGCGACTGATAAATTAATAATGTTTTTGAAACTGCGGAGAATTCCAATATGTTATATAGAAATTATTAAAGAATCAATATTGTACTAAATGTTAATCCTTTGTGGGGGAGAAAATCGAAGGAATGGGACTATAGGGCCCAAAAATCCACATACCAAATTTGAAGTCAGTCGGTTATTCCTTTCAGGAGTTATAGTGCGCACCAGACATACAGGGGCGGACGGACGGACATTGCTCAAGCGACTTAAAATGGCCCAAAAAGGATTTCCGCCGAATATACTTGAGGGTATAGAAACATGATTTTTTAAATTCTCTTACCTCTACCAAAAGGGTTTTGGTTTTGACATTAATCCGTAATTTTGTTTTAATTTGTCATTGTTTTTTTCGTTAGGATGCTGGATTATGAAAAATACAATAAAATATTTTTGTACGTTTTTTTTTTATATTTATGTTTTTTCGTGACATCAAAAACTATTTTGATTTTATGATGGTGTCGGATACAAAAAAAATATTTTTTTTGCATATTGAAAACGGCGTAATTTTGCAAATATTATCCATTTTCAATCTCAAATGACCTGGGAAGTATTTGTACAAAATTTCAGTTATCCCGTTTAATTAGACAGTGCAACACATAAAAAGTATACCCCGTTTTGACTTCAGTTTCTGAAAGTGATTATCGAAAGTAACAAATTGCCATTTGGGTTTTCCTGGTTTAGTTCGAGTTCGCTTTTATCGTATAGTGATGACATGTTCTATGGTTGGCAGCTATGACATGTTCTACAAAAATGTTGGCCGTGAAATTTTACTATAAATGTCAAAACACACAAAAACACAACACTTAACTCAAACACAAAAAAACAGTGAAAAACAAGTCAAAACCCTCTTTACTATTATAGTAATTACTTCGACCACTGGTTGCTATGATTATTAATGTTATGTATACGACATGGATAACATTGCTGTACGAACAGGAATAATAGGATTTTGACGGCCTTTTCACTGTTTTTGGTGCATGTGTTAAGTTTTGGGCTTTTGTGTGTTCTGACATACAGTAGAATTTCAATTTCATTTTAGAGTTTTTTTGCGATTTGTTAAAACAGAGCCAAAAATTACCGTTATGAGGGGGAGCCAGATCTTCCACATGGCCAAAACGTCAAGTACTGAGGCTTACATATTGATAGAAGATTAACATGGAAACATCATATTACAGCAAAAGGAAAACACCTTAAATTAAAAACCAATAGCAAGTATTGACTGATTCGTAAAGAATCCCAGCTTAACTTACAAAACAAAGTTCTTCTTTACAAAAATATTTGGAAGAAATACGGAATACAACCATGGGGTACAGCTTCAAACTCAATACACATCGGTTAGAAGTAATGTATGTCAATATTTTCCTAAATGTACTTCAACCAAATCGTCCATGTCGTTTACGAGTTGTTATACGTTTTTTGCAGAAATGTCTCAACAAATTGACAATTTCGCGAAATTTTGTCTCTTAGCCATTACCTACAATTATACTGCGGGCCGTAAAACAAAGTTCCGATCAGTTAACTAGATATAGCCATTGGAAAAAGTCATTTTTTCAGAAAAAATTCTCAATATAAAGATTCAGGCAAACTATTCACGATACGATAAAGTCCGAACTGGAGCTAAACCAGAAAAACCCAACTGTCATTTTGTTACTTTCGGGAAGCAAAATTCGATGACCTTGAAAATTTAGTTATTTAACATTGTGGCGTGATTATTACAGACGTACAGACAGGCATATATATCAAGAGTAGTACAAACGGATTGATGATATTAGTATACCCCTATACAATGGTGGTGGAGAGTATAAAAAGGGATGTGGAATGTACGCCCATTTTCCACTTAACTATAGACACTGCGAAAATATTGCACTGTACAAATGGGCGGCGTTACACCGGTACATGCAACACAGCTGACGCCACAATGAACATTTGGCATAAACGATTTGAGCGTCTGGTTATCTCAGGATAGGGCTATGTAAATTATTAAATATTACATACTGTAGTGCGATTGACCTAACTAGACCTTTTTCTTTTTCTGGGGTTATCTGAGGTCGCACATCAATGACAATAAACCCCAATCTACCGTGACTGCCATAATTCAATATAATCTAAGACATGGTTAAATTTCAGTCAGATCTAAAAAGAGTTGTAGAAAATTTGACCTCCCGGATTCGGACCTCCATCAGAGAAAAATTGGATATTTACATATGTTTATCATATTTCATTTATAATAACATACATGGGTTTTTATAAAAACAAGTTCGTTCAAGAAGAGCTCACTTTATTGCATATTATCATCGCAACTTGATAATATGGAATTTGGTGTACCCAAAGGGGTAGAATAATCTCGCCATTCTTTGTAACACGTGAGTTATTGTAAATGTATTTTAAACTACAGAAATTATGAATAGTTAATATTCCATCGGTGGTTTTCATAGTCCATTCCCAATTTGTTAGCTAATTCAAGATTTGACGCATTTGGTTTAATGACGGATTAATATTTAAAATGTTAAATCTACTAAATGTTTAATTGTTCTAAAGGATGAAGAGTTTATGTGAAGATCTTGAGCAAATACGCGTATATTAATACTAAATAGGATTCTTATATTGACAGGTGGGACAGAACTACAAAAGTTATGATCTTAGTTTGAACCGTTTGCAATAAAAATGTTTGTATTTTGATGTCTTTTCTGCTACATATTTTAGAATAGTAACGCAAATTTTTAATTGAAATCGACATTAATATTATTGTTTCAGAGAACTAAAACAGAAAGATTCAATTGGAAATGGTGTCATTTGAGAGAGAAAAAATAAACTATGCAAGCGTAACTAACTAAGTATAGATTAATTTTAATTTTATTTGGCTTTTGTCTTTTGGTTTTGTATTTTTTTATATTGTTTTCTATCTAAATTTAATTTTGTTTTTTTTTTGTTTGATTTTCATTTGTTCTCACAAATTTCAATCATTTAATTAAAAGTCATTATCAAAAAAGCTCGTGTCTGGTTCTAATTTAAATGTATAAAACTAAATCAAATATGTATGTATATATAGAATATATATATGTATATACTGGCATACTATGTATAACACAAACATACGCTGTAATAATAATAATCTATATTTGTAACACATAAAGCGGATTGTTCAACACACGCACGTAAATGTTTTTTTTTATATTTAAATATTCACTTTTAAGGCATTATTTTTGTGTGATTTTTGTTTATTTTGTTTTATTTTTTTTAATGTAAAACTAAGAAAAATTGGCCATTAGACATGTTGTCGAGTCGGGACATACAGGAAGATTTGATTTTGCAGAAATCACCAAAATATTAAATTTTCCTTATTTTGGACGGACTTTTGTTTGAATGAACTTAGGAAAGTCGTAGAAATAAAAAAAAAACATTTTGCAAAAGTTTTTGATATTTAAATAAGAATATGAAAAGACTGGGAGACAATCATATATATGAAAAAAAATTAACAAATTTCATGTAAAATACATTTTATTTTGATATAACTTTCTGTCTGTGCTAGAAAATGAATTTCATAGACTGAAAAAGCTTATGATCAATTTTTATTCTTGTCTGTATATTTTACTGCTCAAAGTTATATACTCGAATTGAACTCTGGAGATATGATTGAGTTAAAGATACACTGCTGTCTCTTTTTTTGCTTCAAACATTTTTGCTATCAAATATTGCGGCCGCAGACGTCTCTTAAATAAATAATTAATATAAAACATGTATGAGAATATCAGTCAAATAAATCGGCTAAGTTTACTTTACTTTCATAGGGCGGTAAATCATTGCGCTGTTGTTTTGTATCATTATTAAAGTTATGAGCTATTACATTTTTGGCAGATTTGTTTTCTGTAATTTGTCTGCAAAGCAACTTTTTTACTCCTGTTAATATTCTGAGCTGTTAGTAATTGGTACAGCATGGGTTCTGGTGAGGGATGTACCAAAAGGGCAATGAAACTTTCTCCAATTAGCCATGAAGAAACTATAGTTTGAGTGAAATCACTTAAGATTCGGAAAATTCTTAAATAAATTGTAAGAGATACAATATTTAACTGCATGTTAACTCTTTATACACATTCAGACATATGCTCTGATAGAAGAAAATATTGCCCAATAAAAAATTTTAAGTTTTTATCTTTCTCCCTTAAAGAGTTACCGACCAACCAGACGGACGTGATCCATTCCGTAAAAGTACGGAAAATGCAAAAAAATATGTTTCCTTTTTTTATTTTTGCCCATTTTTTTACTATCGGAATTGCGGAAGATTATGATAAGTTCAGAAGTTATTAATGAATCAATATAATATATCAATAGCAGTGGACCAATATAAACCATCATAAAAAATAGCCGGAGATGGAAAAAAATTCCACATAACTTGAAGAGTTATCGAGCGCACCTGTGCAGTATTTTCAAAAACAGGCGAAAATTGTCAGACTAGTCTTGGTATTTCGTCCATAACTTTTACAAATATTGAGTCTTCCAAACATTTTTTACTGTTCTGGATTTGTGAGAGTGTGACAATTTCGCACGTCGAAGGGGGAGCAAAACAAAAAATGGCGCATTGTGTCCTCTTTAAAACAAAGAAAACTTTGCAATTACAAATTTCGTAAAACATAAAAACTAATTTTTTTAATTTTTTTAATTTTTTCAAAAACTAAAATGCTCATAAATTTTGTTTTATAAAAATGATAGCGAGATCTTATTTTACATATTTGTAACTGCTTATAAATATTTTAGCCAAAACTAAACTACATAGGTCGTTATTAAATATTCTGACCCTACAATGTTTCCGTGTGCAGCGAAGTAGTGTACACTACGGCAAACGAAGTAATGAATGTCTTGATGCAGAGATGCAGACTTCAAGCTTATCATAAATAGATGCTTGCGAAACATTTGTGGAATATTTTGGCCTGAAACAATCACCAATGCGATATTGCCAAATAAGGTTCCATAGAGTCATAGATCAAGACGAGAAAATGAAGATGGATTGGGCATGAGAATGCCTTTAGATTGGAATCCGGATGGACGAAAAAGACAATGTCGTCCTAAAATGACATAAAGGAAAACGCTCTTAAAGGACATTAAAATAAATAAATGTATCATGGAATGATATTGGAAGAAATGCTAATGTTCCCTATGTTCCCAAGAGGAATAACTAAAGGAACAAAGTAACAATATAAAACCAAACGAAATTAACAGTTCCTTCATTCTTTTGAAGTAATAAATTAGATGTGGCAACTACGCTAATTTTTCAACTGTAGATTTGGAGTTCAAGGGGGTGTATGTCATAAGGTAAAAAAAGATAAAATCGTTTTTGGGGATTTTAATGCCAAAATAGCAACAACCGTCGGAAAGTTCAGCCAGCATGATGACACTTTCAATAAAGGAATGAGGCTGAAAAGGTATGTTCTAGGATATTTCCCGCAAAGTTAGCATGTAACAACATCAAGAGAAAGCTAGACGTTAAGAAGCTGCATTCACAACAGACAGCACAAGCCTACACCACGGAGTTACCCCAGGTGATCTTCGCGAAATAACCCCCTCCTGATGATATCAGCTCTCAATGGCAACACCTACTAGTCTCCGTGACAAAAGTCGCAGAAAAAGAAATTTGCTATCGAAGCGGCCAGAAAGGTACGATGAGGAGTGTAGAGCAGCCGCAGAAGCTGAGAACGTAGCATGTTAGGCAACATTGGCACCTATGGCGACGCAAGCGATATCGGGCGTTGAGGAGGGAGGAGAGTTGCCTATTCCGTTGGAAGAAGAACGAGTTGGACAGGCGAGAATGTGAAGAGACAGAGCTTTATGGTAAAAGAAACGATGCCAGAAAATTCTACCAATGCATGAAACACTAGGCGAAAGAGGCGTCCACTGGCAACGCTTTGTGTCGAGATGAAAATGGGAATGTGGTGTCGGATGCGTCGAGTGTGCTGAGGATTCGGTATAAACACTCTTCAAATTTACTGGCGGCTGAAGATACAGCTGAAGAAAGCGGCTCCAAACCAAAGCATACATGATGATGTTGATTGTACACCGCATTCCCAGCAAGAGGTCCAAACAGCTGTATCCCGGCTTAAAAACAACAAAGCTGCAAGATCCAACGGAATATCGGAAGAGCTGTATAAGACCGGAGGAGATGTACATTTTGGTAGGATGAACGCATGCACAATGTTTGAAACCTCAGCCTATTATGCCCAATTTATAAATAAAGAGCCAAGACAGTTTGCGCCAACTACCGCGTAATAAGTCTCCTATCCATGAAAGATTGAAGCCTAAAATCGCAGATCTGATCAAACATTATCGAGTATCTTCAGGCCAAATAAGTAAACAATCGACCTGAGACAAATTCTGGATAATACCCAAGAAAAGAGAAGAAATCGATACATACATCTTTTAATCGATTTTAAGACAGCATTCAACATGAGAGATTAGAGAAAACTTATTTTAAACCATGTCTACGAATCGAATCCCAGCAAAACTTATACGCCTGTATAGGACGACACTGAGAGACACGAAATCCTCAGTTAAAATAGGAAGTGACCTCTCCGAACCATTCAAGAGGCCTAAGACTGGTCGGCAGCTTATCGTGTAACTTCTTCAACATCGGCAAATAGGCGTTATATAACAAGTACCACGGAAAGTACCGACAGTGAAGACTGACCCTCCAGTTGAAGCACCAAGTGGATGAAAATGCGAAAAACCTTGGTTTGACAAATTTGGGACAGCACGCACACTGAAGTGCTTGGAGATCATTTATTAAGCAGGTCAAGACTAACAACAGATTGTAGGGCCAGCTTAAGTAAGTAAGTAAGGTTGAACATAAAGATTATATGAAATTACAGAAGAGGTTAGTAAATAGAATTGCACTAATAAGTGATTCGATATGGGACTACATTTTAAGATTTTGTGGGGAGGTACCAATAGGTGTGGACCTATATGGTCATTAAGATTTGTATTTGGTATCAATTATTTTAAAACGAAATGAATCGATATATATCATAGGCGGAATGAAATTAGGCCCAGGGAAATACACCCCAATATTTTTAGGAATGTGGGCCCCCAAAAATTACATGTCAAACAACAAAAATTTGTTTGGGGCATAATCTCATTATTTTTCAGGGGAGGCTACGCATAAAAGATTTGCTCCGCGTAGCCATCTCTGGATACTATCCATAGGAGAAAGTCTTAAACAGAGGCCGTAGGCAGTAGGCCGACCGCGTAGGAAAAGATTAATAATTAGAAAGATTGAGACTATTTCTTAGTTTGGGATGTAATTCCCTAAAGCCCCTTTGTAAGGAAAATAGGCCTCAAATTTGCAGCGCACATTCATTTTCAATTTGGGATGCATTTTCTTGGGGTCCAACTTCTGGCCGCCTATATTATAGGCTATGGGGAAAAAGTAAAAAAAATGCATACGAATATATCTGGAAATAAATCAAGTTCAACCATGGATGTTAAGGGAATTTATTAGGTCTTCAGCAATAGAATCAACTAACTTTACTTTATACTCGTACGAGGGTTGCTATATATATTTCTGGCCTAATAATGAAAATGCGAATATTTATCATCAAAAATGGTTTTATTGTTTTTCAAAGTATTCTTCAGCATGATTTATACACCTTTGCTTGCGCTCAAACCAATTTTCGAAGCACTTTTCCACTCCGGTTGAGACATCTCCAAAACATGGCTCTTGAACGCTTCAACAGCAACTACTGGAGACGAAAATCGTTGACCACGCATTTTTTTCTTGATGTGCGGGAATAAAAGAAGCCCTGACTTGGCACCCAATGAAGGCGCTGGTTAGAGCCGATGTGTGAGAGCTAGCATTGTCATGGTGCACAAAGATTCGTCTTCTCTTGTTCTTTTTTCGAATTTCTCCGAAGACTTCAGGCATACAAATTGTGGTGTACCACTCAGAATTGACCGTCCTACGTTGCACAAGCGGAATAATCGCCACATGACCAGTTTTGCCGAAGAAACAGGCGACCATTAGCTTCGAAGTTCTTCCTCCACGAACAACTTTCGTTGGATTTGGCTCGTCTTCGAAGACCCACACGATCGATTGCAGTTTTGTTTCGGGCTCATACGCATATTTATATCCAAGGTTCGTCACCTATGACGATCTTTTCTTTTGAAGCACCGCGATCGTTTTTTTTTTCAAAATTTCTTTGCACCAATCGACACGATACTTTTTTTGAGCGATTGTCAAATTGTGCGGGATCCAACGAGAACAAACCTTTTTCACGGCCAGGTGTTCATGCAATATCGGATGTATGCTGGTGGAAGAAATGCCCAAGGGTGCCTCTATCTCACGGTATGTCACATGACGATCTTGCACGGCATCAATGTTCTCTGGCACAACGGCCGTTTTTGGACGACCTTCACGACCTTCGTCTTTGAGAGAGCGTCGACCACGATTGAATTCATTAAATCAGTTCTTCACAGTGCTATAGGATTTTTTCAAGTCACTGTAAACAACACAAATGATGGTCGTACGTCAAAACGTTCTGAGTACGTTTATGCTAAAAAATGTCAAACTTTCCAATGGAAATGTCAGATGGCGCCAGGCAACACTTAGAGTTGCCTAGGCCAGAAATATATATAGCAACCCTCGTATAAGTTTATAAACAGAAAAGTTGCACTCATTTACAAGTTGTTTGTATTTGAATTTTTTCGGAATTTTGAATAAAATAATTTCATAAAATACAATTACATATTTCAGTTCGATATACCTCTAGGCTTAGGTTCGTTTGCACTGGAACTTCAAATAGAACTAAAGCAATATTTTTAGAAATTTTGAGGTATTCAGAAATAAATGGGCCCTGTATCATTTCAACAGGGTGATTGCGGATTTCGATACAAACGAAAATTTTCAAATTTGTACTTTTATTTTGAACATTTTTGAACAATATTTTTCAAGTTGTTTTTGTTTTTTTGTTTTATTCGATCTGCTTTCATAGTACATATTTTGTTTTTGTACTCAGGCTCAAGATCGTTATTGTTGTTTTCAGTATATGAAAACAACTTTGTTAAAAATTAAAGAAGAAGCAAGTGACATGTATTGGGGGCGGTTGTAATGGTTGGATAGACAGATCTGTTTCGGGAGCCACCAAACTCCCATTATCAATATCCTTATTACAACGATTACTTCAGTCGAAATTATTAAATATATACGCACAGCCAAGTATCATTAAACGAGAACTGTTTGCTAAAAGCGCATATCTTCAAAAAAAGACAATTCAGTAATCATCGTCCCTCGTACATGCACCAACTTCCACTCTCGTGAGTCTTTACAATGTAAAGAATTCACACGAATGTTTTGCTGTAGTTGACTATACAACAACAACGTATTTGGTCGTGCCCTACCATTTCTTCTTGTTTTTGTTTTTTTTGTTTTATTCGATCTGCTTTCATAGTACATATTTTGTTTTTGTACTCAGGCTCAAGATCGTTGCTTCTTCTTTAATTTTTAACAAAGTTGTTTTCATATACTGAAAACAACAATAACGATCTTGAGCCTGAGTACAAAAACAAAATATGTAATATTTTTCATGTTTAATAAAGCGGTGACAGCCCTGCTCCTGACAGTCTCCAGAATTACATTCAATATTTTTATAATATACCTAATCTTCACGGTCCCTCGATATATCGCTGCGGTCCTTCTGGAGTCGGCGAACCACAATTTGAGAAACTATTACAAGGTCATCAATAGGGAGAGTTCTTTAAAGATTTGAGTAAACAAATTTAATTAACCGGTTATACACAATGTAGTTGCCTAAAAGTTTGTTTTGCAGGAAATATCTTTTTTTGTGTGTGAATATTTATTATATTACTACAGAAAAATGTATATTAGTACAGAACGGAGGAGGTACAGCATAGAATTTTGAATTGTACGCTAAAACAGCTTCTGTTCCGTAAAGAGATAATCTTCCGATCATTCTGCCTGTGGGGAAATTTTTCTTAAATGTAATATATGAATATATGCATGTATATTTAATATTTTAAATTTAAATTTTTATCATGTAATTTGGAAGAAGATGAACCCAAAAGCAAATCTACTGAATATTGAGTAACAAAATATTTCATTCAAAATAATCCATGAACTTGTGTATCCCTTTTTGGCGAAAATGTAAAAAATGTGACTTATTTTTGTTAGTTTTCAAGTGCTGATTATAAATATGTTTGTATAAATTAGTTGGTACTTTTGCAAAACAGAAAAAAAAACCGAAAACACCTGCATTGTTCAATAAATTCTTCAATGGCTCAAGAAATAATCCAAAATGAAAATAAACGCAAATTATTCAAAAATAATGCATTAAACTCATATCAGAGAGAGTATTATTGAATTGTATGCCTTAAAATGATAACGAAAATCAAATACAAATCAAATGAATACCAATTCAAACAATTAAGCATCATCCGCACGGATTTGGGATGGGCTCAAGTGGGTCTCGCAGATCTGGTAGGTTATTCGATATTGATTGGATTGGATTTGATTCGGATTGGTACATTACAGATTGATTGGTATGTTGATTTTTGTATAGATTTTTGTTTGTTTGTTCTTTTTTGGTTTTTTCAAATTTTCTAAACTAATTGTTGTTGTAGTTTCGTTTATATGTTACAGGAATCACAATCGCAATTGGGTACACTTACGTTTAGTTGAAAATTAGTTATTTAAAATTTATATGGTTTAGTTATTGTTTTTAGGTTTTCATAGTTTTTTGTTTGTTTGTTTGTTCGTCCTTCTGTTACTTTTCTATATTCTATTACAACTAAGTAGAGTTAGTTATTCTATGGAAATACAATAACATTTTATGTGATTTTTGTTAACTTGTTTTTCATGTGTGGGTGTTTTTTTATGTTGAATTTATTTTTGTGTCCGCTGCTTTTTTGATTTTTTTTGTTGGTGGTGGAATCATGTTTGACATGGTCATAGAATTTTACATACAAATGTATCTGCATTTTGTGTTTTGGTGTGGTGGTTTGGTGATGGCGATTTATTCTGATATCTGATCTATTTCTATACAAACCTAACATTAACTAATGGCTAGACTTTTGTAGAAGTGTATATGTGTGTGGGTGTGTGTTTGTCGTATAGTTGTTTGTCCTTTAATGTTCAAACGATGACTGGAAAGTTGCTAAAGTAGGATTTGGTTGAAATAACTCTGGAAGAATTTACTTGGAAGCCAGGCTGGTAGAGTGTTGGTCGACCAAAAAATATTAAAGAAATAAATTTTTTTCACTGCCCGTTATATAGTAATATATAATCTAAAGAGTCAAAACATTTGACAGAAAAAAATTTGTTACTATCAGTGTTATTTAAAACAAAAACTGGTTAAACAAGCCACTATTTTTTTCGAGGTACTGTACCCACCGTTTTACAAAAAAAAAAACAATATTTAAAAATTCTGTGGATAATAAAAAATTCTTGAGGAATTTCTATCTTCAAAAATTGTTTCCCATAAAACTTTTAACCGATTTTGTGTATAAAAATAATCAAAACTAAATTTAAACTGTCTTAAATTGTTACTAAAACAATTGGTAATCCAATCAATAGTTTGGAAAATATTTAAAAAATCGGTTTTATTCAAAATTTTTGTATAATAACATTTGAAAATAGAAAACGTGAAAAATGTTTACAATTTAGAATTTTACAATTTCAATCTTCAAAAATTGTTTCCCACAAAACTTTTAACCGATTTTGTGTATAAAAATAATCAAAACTAAATTTAAACTGTCTTAAATTTTTACTAACACAATTGTTAATCCAATCAATAGTTTAGAAAATATTTAAAAAATCGGTTTTATTCAAAATTTTTGTATAATAACATTTAAATTGAAAACATGAAAATGTTTACAATTTAGAAAATTTATCATGTATTTACGTTAGTTTTCAAGAAAATATGTCATATCCGAAGAAAATCTGCTGATACATTGAAGAAATAGATCCATTAGGAACATCCCCCGAACAAAAAAGGTTCATTCGAATTTAACAGTTTTAAAATTTTGCAAGTCGTATTTCTTACTGATGCCTAACTTGTGTTTTTTCAGAGGTTCCATTTTGCGATAACGATTAAACGGTAAACAATTTCTCTGATCTGGCAGCGCTATTATTGCTTGTGCTCGGTTTGGTTTGTAAATTCATATTGAATATATTAATGACAAAAACACGCTTGCAAATTATGTTTATTTGGTTAAAAAATCATGGACCGATTTGGGGAATGTTATCGTGCGCTTATTTGGCTCAGTGAGCAAAGGCATTTGGAGTTTGGAGATTCAGTGAAGGCACCCTTACATCCACGAAAATCAACTAGTTGGTGTGCTTTATGGAATCGTTGGCCGTTGTATCTCTAAAAATTAGAAGGACGAAGGATGATTGCCGATTATTTCCAACAAAAAACAAAAGGTGACCAAAAACATCTTTTGCTTATATTTATTGTATGAAACCATGAAAAACAATAGAACTGTTATTTTGGACTAAAGGGCGACATTTCGTATGTACAGCTAGAACTCGCTATTCTGCTTAAAAGAGTATCAATATTGTGATTCTGGTTCTGATAGAACCGAAGTCATTCAAGATTTTAGAGCGTAATTTTTCATGGAAGTAGCTGTGAAGTATAACTGCTCTAATTTCAGGCAGAGCAGTTGAAAAATGTGTTCTCCAGAGCGTCAAGAAGTGACATCAGAAGGGACCTTTATATGGGCGCTATATAAAAAGATGGACCGATGTGTCCATTTTCAATAAGGAGCGTCCCTGACATAAAAAAATACAATGCACTGATTTTTGTAAAGATCGCTTCACTTTGATCACAAGAATGTATGAGCAGGTAAACATCGCTAAATCGACCCAAAAAGTGATTAGGATGACTTCAGTCGGGTTAACCGACTTATGAATCCCATCACCTTGAGTCCCAAAAAATATTCGAAAATTTATTTTTTACATTGGGTACAAAATGGTCCATTTGTGAGGGGATACCAAAAGGGGCGTGCCAATAACGCCCAATTTTCTGTGGACTCTAGGTTCTATAAAGGCATTACACTGTACAAAATTTCAAGTATTTATATGCACTGGTATTAAAGTTGTAAGTTGTTAGCTTTTGGTGTAAAATGGTATATTTGTGTGGGAGGTACCAAAATGGGCGTGCCAATAACAGCCACTTTTCTCTAGACTCTAGGTACTATTAAAGCATTACACTGTACGAAATTTCAAGTATTTGTATGCACTGGTATTAAAGTTATAACCAGTTTATTATTGGTGTAAAATGGTCCATTTGTGTGGGAGGTACCAAAAAGGGAGTGGCCACTTCGCCCATTTTTCTTGATGTGTTAGCGACTACCAAACTAATACTATGTGTGAAATTTCAGAAGACTCGAGTAAGTAGTATAGAAGGTATTAAAGGATCAATATTTCACTAAAAGTTAACCCATTGTGGTGGAGGTACTAGAAGGAGTGGACCAATGTGGCCCATCTTCGAACTTAGCCGTAGATAGAGGAAAATATTACCGCGTACCAAATCGGTTACTCCTTTCAAGAGTTATCGTGCGCACCAGCCAGCAGACAGACACACAGACAGACAGACAGACAGATAGACAGACAGACGGGCATTTCTCAAATGACTTAAAATGACCCAAAACGGATTTCCTCCGAACATACTTAGGGTCTTAGGTCACTCCTTCGATGTGTTACACTTTTGTTTCGTAGCAAATGATATATACCCTCCTCTCTAAGGTGAGGGGATAAAAATGGGAAAGGAGTAATGGTAGATCGCTTCGTCGTAGTGCGCCATGGGGAATGCCAAACGATCTACCACTTTTACTTAAAAAACCCCCAACACCGGTTTGTTAGGCATGCCCATCGGTGCACAGTGGGAGGAATTCCAAAAAAAGGAAATAATTCTGCCGTTTCTTAACCAGACAACCCATTGCGACCAATGTTGACAGGTTTGTAGAAAAGCTATTAGAGACATCATGTTTTGGGCGGAGCTGCAGGGCCACAAAGTTGCCCTCCTCGGGTGAACAAAATGTTTAAGCGCGTGTAACTTTAGTCTTTTTCGTCCGATTTATAAAATCTTTTTTGGTGTTTATTCTAGTAACCGCGGTCTGTAACTTTTGCAGAACTCGGTTTCGGCACATTTGACCGAAATTTTGTACAGCATATAGCAAATTTTGTTGTCCATTTAGAGAAGTTGATGTGAGAGCTATCGGTTTATATTCTGCACTGATATTAAGCAAATGCTAGGACAGGGTATGGGTTTCTTCCTTACGAATCATCCAAACCTTAGATTACCCTGTCGATATAGACTATGTGAGGTACTGTGTAAACAAAGCAAGTCAATTTTTGATACAATTTGTTATCGATTTTTAAAACCATAAGTTACGAGTTAAAATAGGTCATACAATTCCAGAGTAATGAAAAAACTAAAAAAATTTCGAAAAACGTGTAAAAATTCTGAATAACTACACTAGAAACGAGTAAGGAAAGCCGATCAGGGCCGACTGTAAAATATCCCTTTTCATATTTTACGGCCCCACCAATGCGCAAAGGGTAATTTTGAATTATTATTTTCGTTCAAGTTAATTAAGTACTTAGCTCCACAGAATATATATAAACCAATACGAGAGGTATCGTTATATGAGGACATATAAATATATTGACCGATTTGGAATATAGGAATTGTTAAGGATAAATAAAATACAATCAGTCAATTTACAGCCACTCTGGTTCTACAACTATGATTCTAGATTGTGATGAAGTTGAAACGGAAGGTACGGTTTTATTGGGCGGTATGAAAACATGGAAGGAATATTTAAAGGCATAACATAAACTAAACTACAAAATTTCAGCCGGAGCGATTGAAAAAAGTGAAAAATTGACTGATTTGGCCCATGTTTTCAGGCATAGTTAGGGGCATAATAAAACATAAACTGCCAAATTTCAGCTGGATCGGTTGTACAATGTGGATTCTGCAACGTGAGAAATCCAAATCAGAAGTTACTTTTTTATGGGAGCTATATACAAATATTGACCGATTTGGGCAATTTTTTCAGGACTAGTTAAAGACATAATACAAACTCAACTAACAAATTTCTGCCGGATTGTTTGAATGGAGTGACTTCTTGAACGTAAAGAAGTCAAATAGGAAGGTACAGATATATGGAGGATATATCAAAACATGAACCTATTTTGCTCATTTTTGTACGGGAATAGTAAGGGGCTTAATACTTATATAACAAAAAACTGCAAAAATTTCAGCCGGATCGGAATAGCCGGAATAGGGTGATTCCAATAACGTTAAATAGTCAAATCGGAAAGTACCTGTGCAATAGTGCACCAAGAAAATCCCTATGCAAAATTTCGTAAGGATAGATTACTATTTGGGAGATACAGAATGTGCTCAGACAGACGGACGAGTGGACAAGACTAAATTGATGATCGATATTAGAAATGATCGACTCTATATCTTCTCCCTAAAGGTGTTACCAACAAGTGCAGGATATTATGTACTACAGTGTGATCTAGGGTATGCAAATGTGTAATTATCGAAATGTATTTGGTCATTTTATGCTGTGTACCCGCGATATGTTTGCAAGAAGTTTTTCTATAACTACAGTAAAGATTGAAAATACAAACATTCTTTCAACAGACTGACTTGCTGAAGGAGGGCGGGTACCTCTACGTCTGCTCTAAGACAACACTTGATAACAAAGTGAAAATCCGACTATAGTAATATCTAAAGACGCGCCGCCGCCGAAACGTTAAAATTAATTCCCATTCTTAATTTTATAACCATTTGTTTGGTTTTGCTTACAGAAGTATTATTTAGTTATCACGGGGAGAATTTGAAGCGGAAGGCTTCGGAATATATTATTATTATTATTATATCCTTTAGATCCTATAAGTATAGCGTCATTACAAATTCCACTTCCACTTATATCTATCCACAGATTACTGCTTTAATTCATTACAGCATTTTTTGCAGGGCGACCTTATCTTAGGCTTCCTTGAGGATTCCACTCAATGGCAGACTTGGTTACTGCGCCATCAGGTTTCCTCAGGCTGTGACCAATCCACCTCCATTTTCGGCGGAGGATCTTAGTTCTGATAGTAATTTGATATAAATATTGTTTGAAGATTGAAACTGGCCAAATTTATGGATAATGGACTTGACCAGTTTATGCTTTCTGCCTATGATAACATTTATTACAGAATCAATATGGTTAAACCTAGTTGTTAGGGACCGATAACTAAGTAGTATTAATTACTAACCACGTACGAAACTGATGTTCCGATGGGAATATAGATAAATATTTTAAAAGTGGATTCTATTTGTTAGCGGACTAAAGTACACGAGAAATATAACTAATAATGAATGAAATTTCTATGTTTCCTTTCTCCTAGTTTACCCTTCACACTTATATCGATAAATATCGTCGTTTATCTATTGGATGTTTGGTGCCATCGTTTGAACACTAATGGACTCTGTCCTGGAACATTTTGTTACATTTGAATTTATAGGAATGACATTAACAACACGGACATTGTGTGTGTGTGTGTAAGTGTTCTTAGGTCTAATTTCTAATATTAAGGACTGTTTATCCGCTGTCTTCGGCATCGCTGTAACTGCTCTGGATTTGGCCATCTCGCTCCTCAAGTAGACTGCGATTCAGTTCTTGTATGCGGGCTGACAAGGCTCGGCGGCGTGGTGTACCAAATGATGGAATCGGTGGCGGCTCAATCAAGGTATTCTTCTCGCCTTCAGTCGGCGCATGAGCAACATTTTATTATTGCGAATATTACATTAGGGTGGATGGTATAGGTCAGAGATCAAAAGTAGGTTCATAGATCAATATAGTATATAGATCGAGCCGATTTGTGGGTTTGTTGGAAATTGATTGTTGGTTGGATGATTGACATTGGCGATTATGGTGGAGTGGATGTGGCGTGTGTTGTGAAAATGATTAAAAGGTCGAGTTCGCGACGCATTGTAGCAAAATGGTGGTCATGGTGAGTGGGTAAGGTGACATTCGGGTGTGTGGGTATGTGAGTGATTATTCATGTTTGGTGGCGGTGTGTGGAGGGTGGTTAGGCATTTAGAGAAACATTTTTTGGGGTTTTGAAATTAGAGAAAGAGACAAGAAGAGGAGAGATTGAATTTTACTTATCTGTTAAATAATACTTATCTAAATTTTATATATTTTTTATTTAGCTGAATTGATTGATAGTTCGTTGGTTTTGTAAAAATACTTGGCAAAGAAAATATTACATTTGCTAAAAATTTCAACTATAAAAAAACTCTAAGAAAATATATATGTATATATACGCTGTATATTTGTAAGTATTTATACAATTAAAATAATTACAGTATATGTATGAAATAAAAATGAAAATATGCTAAAAAGCTAAACCAAATATTTCTGATTTTCTAACAGAAGGTCAAAGGACAAAATTGCCTTTTTTGGAAATTATTTCGCGATTCTTGGTTGACTTGTCGCGTACGACTTATTGTGTCCGGCAATGTTGCCCTTTGAGGCGGTGTACACTTACACAACCAAAAGATGCCAAACATAAATTTTAATTCAAACTAAATGTCATGCAATTTTTTCTCAGTCTAGATTTCTAATAATTGAAATTTTATAAAAATTTGCTTTCTTTTTTGTTGCAAAAAGTATAACTACTACGGCTGCTGTTGTTGTTGTTATTAATTAACACTTTGTTGATATTACATACAGAATTTATAATCAGCACTTGAACCAAATGTACTTTCAATTAGGAAAACCAAAATTTAAAGAGATCACAACTAAATGGAAAAATAACTTTTTAAAATATTTTAGAATTCTAATTTAAAGAATATATGTAGCTAAGCTAATACAAACTTGTATTCAAGGTGTGATATTAAGTGACGTCCTCAAAATATACAAGAGAATATGCCATATTGTGGTAAATGGTATTTTTTTTAGATATGCCGCCCCTTTAGTCAATCTGAAATCTGTATTTTTGTGGTCAGTTAAATACAGAAACAAATTTAATTATATACAGATAATCTTTAAAATAATCTCTATAAATAAATTAATTGTGTAATTATTGTATAAATAGCGAGTAAAATTCTTTAAAATAAGAAAATATTTATTTTGGTCTGCTAAGAGTGAGGTGAAAGTGTGTAATAATTTACATATGTCAACTTCAGTAACAGTAGTTAGTTTGAGATTCCAAAAAATAGTTACTTTGTCCGCCTAGTCACAAACCATCCCGTTACACCCAGGGAGAATGTATTTTTAAATTCCAAATATACAAAATAATTAATATTTCGCCAACAATTTGTATTAAAAAGGAGTTCTGAAAAATTATGATATTTTTATGAATTGTTCAGTCGTTGGGTTTTAAATAAATTTAATAAAGCAAAAAATATATAAAATGTCCTCTTTTAATCATACTCGTATATAAATATAGCGGACATGATTCTTCTAAGACCACATTAATTTCTTATTTTTAATGTTCTGCTTTGAATATAAAATTGAAAATAATATAGAAGGTTTAAAACAAATTGGCCTTTCCTTGCCAGTCTATAGTCGATGGAAATGTCGTCTAAACTACAAAATATGAAAACATTTAAATGCTTTCTGCAGAAGTTGTTGGAAAGTTGTGTTCGAATAAATCGGTAAACTTGTGTGGGCGGCACCAGAAGGGTGCCGCTTGACAAATACACCTATTTTCCGGTGAACAATAAATACTTCCGTATCGAATTGTAAATGTTTATGTGCACTGGCATTAACGTTATAAGCCATTAAATTTTGGTATGATTTGACCATTATGTGTGGGAGGTACCAAAGGGGGCGCGGCTGTAATTCCATTTTTTACTCGGCTATAGGTACTGTAAATGCATTAAACTGCACAAAATATCAAATATTTTTATGCAGTCGTATTAAAGTTATAAGCAGTTAACTTTTTGTACTAAATGGTCTGTTTGTGTGGTAGGTACCAAAAGGGGTGATATCGACACGTATTGCTGCGCCACTATCCACATGCAATCTTTGGCTTAGGCAAGAGGCAATGAGACAGTCACGAAGATACTAACAGAGAAGGTCGAAATGTCACCTTGCACTAGAGAGGAAAATACTGTATGCGTTAGTGTCAGTTCTGACGGGACACTGCATAACGATGGGTCCTATGACTTCTGTAGGAGCTGTGGTTATGAGGAAGAAGTGGAGAGCTTTAAGCACCTGTTTTGCTATTGTCCTTCATTAAGTAAACCATGTCTGATTATACTGGAGCCGGCCTTTCGAGGAAGTCTGACAGATCTTTCCGGTACCAATATTCGTTCTGTTGAGAATGTTGTTTATCAAAAATATTGGTTTCGATTAGGGGCACGTGGTATCACTAGGGACCCACATTGGTCTAAGTAAGCTGGAAAAGCTGTCTGCCACCCTAACCTTAAAATTAAACCTAGTGAAAACAGATAAGCTATTACCACGTGTGGAATTACAGAGGATTCAGATAGTTAGTATAGAAGTTATTAGATAAACAATATTTCACAAAATGTGAAGTGAGGTTCAGAAGGAGTGGACCAATATGGCCTATCTTCTAACTTGGGAAAAAATATTAGCATATACCAAATTTTAAGTCAATCCGCTACTCCTTTGGAGTGTTATCATGCGCTCTAAGCAGAAAGACGGGCGGACGGACATTGCTAAAATGAATTAAAATGTCCTAAAACGGACTTCCGGCTAACATAGGTCACTTCTTCGGTGTGTTGCACTTTTGTCCCGTAGCAGATGATATATACTCTCCTTCACTGATATATGGGGGATTTCATGTCAAGTGAGTCACCTTTTAAAACCGATGTCTTCCGATCGGGATGAAACATGCTCCAAGTTTAGTCCTATTGGATGGATTTTTTTGTAAATCGGGATATATTTTTGGTGTGTGGATCTGGGGATTTGGCGGGTATTGCAATTTCTTATTTTTATTTGTTTTCATGTGTATTTTCTCTTTAATCGTTAAAATTGCCTATAAAAATTGTGTCAAAGATTCGTACAAAAGTAAGCTTGAGTAACCCTCTCGCTGTGTATTACAGTATGACTTGAATATATGATCTGTTGTAAATGCATTTCTATAGATATATAAGATTTTCAATGGAGAAAAATTCTGCTAAAGTATAAGTTAAAATATTGTTTGTGTTTTTTTTTCGTAGGAGAGGGGGCTCCGACACAAAAAAAAAAACTGGCAACGTTGCTCCTACACCATGTGTCCGATTCGCATATTCCAAGTAAAATATTCATCAAACCTCACCTCAAATTTCATGTAGTTAGATTGAGAAGTTTGACCTGGGCGGTAGCATTAGCAAGTCAGACAATCATGCTAAAATTTGTACATACCGAATCACAACTTGTTTCTTGGAAGTATGATACCTGACGAGTTTTTTTGAGTTGAAATAACAGAAGTGAGAAATACTTATTTTTGGTTTGGAAGAAGCTATCCTTCTTACAGCTGTATTTTTGACCGAATAATCACAGCTAAACCTTGAAGCTGAGCTATCAAGTAATTGTATTGTGTATAATGACAGATTAACAAGTAAGAAAGTTCTGTCGGGTAAACCGATTTATGAATCCCCTCACCTTGAGTCCCAAAAAATATACATAAATATATGTATTTATTTGTTTGCTTTAATTAAATAATTATCAATTTAAATTGCATTGAATAGCTTTAAAATATGCACTGGTATTAAAGTTATAAGCTCTTAACTTTTGGTGCAAAATAGTCCATTTGTGAGGGAGGTACCAAAAGGGAAGTACCAATAACGCCCACTTTTCTCTGGACTCTAAGTACTATTGTATGCACTGGTATTAAAGTTATAAGCTGTTAACTTGCAAAATGGTTCATTTGTGTGGGAGGTACCAAAAGGGGCTTTGTATCGCCCACTTTTTTTCTGGATTCTTGGTACTATAAAAACATTACACTGTACAAAATTTAAAATATTTGTATACAGTAGTATTAAAGTTATAACAAACTAATACTATTTCAGAAGATTCCAGTATATAGTATAGAAGTTATTAAAGAATCAATATATCAATAAATGTTAAGGTACTAGAAGGAGTGGACCAATTTGGCCCATGGAGCAAAATATTATCGCATACCAAATTTGAAGTCAATCGGTTAATCCTTTCGAGAGTTATCGTGCGCACCAGCCAGCAGACAGAGGGACGGACATTGCTCAAATGACTTAAAATAGCCCAAATCGAAATTCCACCGAACATATTTGGGGTCTTAGGTCACTCCTTCGATCTGTTACACTTTTGGCTCGCAGCAAATGATATATTCCCTCCTCTCTAAGGTGAGGGGATAAAAAGGTGTTATTAAGAAACCGCGTATTTTTCGTTCGTCTTTATGTATTGAAGCAGCATTTCTTCTATCATCCTGTACACGGATGATGTTTGTCAATTTTCTAAGCGAAATTAAATAATTTTTTACCTTAGGAAATATGAGATCCACCATAAATCAGTAAATTGCAAATAAATAAAATATTTGATAAGCATACTCGTATTGTATTTGAATTTAAATTTCGATAGATACAAATGTATATCGGTGGAGAACTTTTGGATTTATCTATCGATATTAATATGTTATGCATAGTTCTGTCTTGTTTAATTAGCCAAGTAATTTAAGTGGAAAATCTTGATGCTGTTTGATTTATCGTCATTTAATTGGCCCATCGATATAATCCCTAAATTTATTTTTGTATACTGCATAGCTTCGATATGAAGGTGGTTCGATAACATTTCAATCTTTTTGTTATATTTAATGGATTGTAAAATATATGAGAAATCCCGATAACCACTAAATATCGTCCATTAAACACCATAAATTACAAGGCACAGCATTTTTCAGCTCATTGATTTGGGACTCAATTCTGAGAATTGGACGTGAAATATGATTTTTTTGCTCAAGGTGGATTTTTAGCAATTTTTCTATATTTTAACACGGTTATATCTCTTTTGTGTCTAAAGCAAAGTTGTAGAGAATGAATTGGAGAAAAAAATGCGGAACAAACCTATTCGAAAAAAGTGCATCCAGAGCCTTAAAATTTTTTTTACAACTTTGTTTCCATTTTTCACCTTTTTTGCTCAATAACTGGATTACAAATTCTCAAATATGCCGTTATTTTCTTTATAAGCTTTAGTTTGCTTGAAAATAAATATTCCGATTCATATTACAGCTATTCTTGGCTATTTTTGGGATGATATGACCACAAACGTAGCAAAAATCATCCAATTTTGGGCACTTGTTATTTTCGATATTGAAATTTTGAATGCTATTCTGCTTTTAAAATGTTTTCACTCTAAATTGTTATATAAAATAAAAAAAAATATTTTTCGCGTTGGTCGGCACTTTTTGTATGACAAAAATCGATCAATGAACCCCTATAAATACTACGTATTTTTACTGACAGGAACTTATGTCTTTATTCACACACGTGTGCGTTTAAAACTTTTCAGAACTTTCCAAAAAATTAGGAGTCATAAATTTGGGAGGAGTTTCTGTAGAAAACTCATTCATTACAGGTAGCCAACGGAAAAACACACATCATTAAAAAACTCCACTTCCCCTTGCTCCCTTTAATTGACTGTGAACGGAGTAGGTATCATGAAGGAACAAGAAGAGCAATTCAGCGTCCACGCAGATTTATGAGCGTTTATGCAACTGCGGTTCTATGTTCTGCATTTTCATTATACCATTTCATATAGATCATCGACGAAACGTCCCCACGGTATTGTAAATAGGCACTTCGAAAATCAACATATTTGTGGATTTGTAATCCAGTTATTGAACAAAAAAGTGAAAAATACGGAAAAATGGGCATTTTTGAGGCACTGGATGCACTTTTTCCGGGTTGGTTTGTTCTAAGTTGTTTCTCCTATTCAATACCTTCAATTTTGCTTCAGACATAAAAGAGATATTCCGCACGGTATACCGAGATATAACCGTGTTAAAATATAGAAAAAGTGCTAAAAATCCACTTTGAGCCAAAAAATTCTTATGACCATTGACTAAACGAAAGACAATTCTTATTTTTAGGGCTACTTTCAGGTCCTACTCTGGGAATTGAGTCCAAAAGTGATGTGTTGTACTGTGTTAGTCAATGCATAGGATCCTTAAAGCTGCTATTTTAGACGAGTGAGAACGTATAACGCAAACACGCATGTACTACCACAATACGCATTGGCGAACTACTGATATAAATATGTAGTATGATATAACATACCTGAATAACGAGTACTTAACGTGATATTTTCGTGCTGTAATAACTGAAGTAAGGTAAAAATTCACATTCGTTTGACCGAATAATCACAGCTAAACCCCGTTGAATGATCGGAGTAGCATCCGTGAAATAGCTATACAAGGAGCTGTCAATTTCGTATTGTATTTTCTTCACCGTTTTTAAATAAACTTTGCATTCTATAAAACATAATAGAGGCAAAAATAGTCTAAAGCCAGGAGAATACCCTAGTGACAAATCAATAATGATTTAAAGACCGAAATAAAAACAAACGAAAATACAACTTGCATAACTTTTTAAAATAAAGGGTCCGCCATCTAAGGTTTTTTTCAACTAGTGCGTATTTCGTGAATGGTAACACTTAGCTCATGTCTGATTTGACAGATAATTAGTTTTATCCTTCCGCTGACCGAATATGGTTTGGTATACGCTTGAACAACGCTGGAAATTATTGCGACATTACTTTGAAAATTTTGATTTTCTATTTTTTTTTCATTTTTGATTTTTTCATTTTGATCTTGGCGGGTATGTAAACAAGCAAAATTGTCGCATTTGGGGCACAGAAAACCCGCACGCATACATTGAAAAGCCAATACACCCAAAACGAGTCACTGTTTGGTGCGGTTTTTGGTCCAGAGGCATAATTGGGCCATTTTTCTTCGAAAATGAGCAAGTGGCCGCTAAAGTCAATGGCGATCGTTATCGCGCCATGTTGAACGAATTTTTGTTCACAAAATTTGAAGAGGAGGATATTGGCAACATTTGGTTTCAACAGGACGGCGCTACGTGCCACACAGCCGAAGCTACACTCGATGTTTTGCGCCCTGTTTTTGAAGATCGCATTATCAGCCGCAGAGCTGATGTCGTTTGGCCACCTCGGAGCTGCGATTTGACACCGTTGGACTATTATTTGTGGGGTGCCCTCGAAGATAAGTGTTATGCCGACAAGCCAGAGACAAGTGACGCTTTAAAGGACAATATTCGTGAAGCCATTGGTGAAATACAGCTGCACACAATCGATAATGTGCTTACAAATTGGACCGATCGTGTAGGCTACTGCATGGCCAGCCGAAGCAGCCATTTGAATGAAATTATTTTCCATTATTAACCGGAAAGATTGTACTTTCAAATAAAAAAAGAAATTTGAGAAAATATTCAGTAGTTTTTTTTATAGCATTTCAAAAAAAAAAGTTATTTGGCGGACCCTTTATGTATTTTTATTTATTTTTTTATGATTAAAAACATTTACCAATATGTTCTATAATTTTTACCGCTTTTTGGTTTAGTTGGGAAAGGAAGAGAAAGTATCTTATATCCCACTCTCTCGCCAGTACGTTGTGACAACTTTGGATTTTTCGAAAATATTCGGCGTATTCGAAAACGTATTTCGGTATGTCTAGAACAATTCCATTAATTTGAAATTTATTTTGACAGACGACATACGTTCTTACACGTATTTAGAAGACAGTCTGAAATTCTTGGATTATCCGTATTTATGTATTTATATGGATAATCCTTATTTAATTTGATTTATCGTCCATAAATTGGACGATATATTGTTCAATCGATAATATGCTAAAAATTTTTGGATTGTCGGAAGATAAATGTGTCAATCGATAATATCCTTAAATTTGTCGTTGGTCGTCGTTTTCTAGCTCACATCTCTCCCTTGTAACGTGCGTGACAGACGATGCGACGGGTCGGGTCGGGTCGTCGTGTATTTTTGTGGTGTATTTGGTTTTAGGTGACGCAGAGTGGTGGTGGTGAAATATGCGTGACAAATCAAGGATATACGAGTACCAGGTGATGAATGAGCCCTGTGTCGTTTGTCGGTGACTGTTTTGTGTGGGCGAACGGGTGATTCTACATACAAAATACTGCATATTTATGTACATCATATGTATGTACAAGTATGTAGATACTAATGTTGTGGTCTCTATGTATACATAGTTAAATGTGTTTGTGTGTGTGTGTATGTGGTTGTGTTTTAGGAGCATTGTATAAATATATATGTACAGGTGAAATCTTCTACTAACTCTATTCGAAAGCCATTGAATGTTTCAATAGTTAATTGATGTAATTAAATACTTTCGTACAATAGAGAAAGAAAAAAATGGGAAAACGAAAAGAAAAGTTGTTTCAAGAAGAATTGGAATTCGTATTCACCTGACAATTTTGAACTGAGGGGTTGTTTTGCTACATTTGTCGCTGTCTGTCTGGTTTTACCTTTCGGGTGTACGACGTTCGTTTGTTTGCTCCCTAGAAGAATACACATACATACATTCAGATGATGGTTGGTACACAGATGATGGCTTTGATAGGTTTTATTTTTTTGTGTGGCTAAAAGATAGTTGGCTAGACGCAGTCTGGCTTATGACAAAACTTAGCTCATGTTCAAACGCAATTTAATTTAACTACTTCTTAGTTTTTGTGTGTATATTTGTGTATGTGTGTGTGTGAGTGTGCATGTCTACAGTATACGTGTATATATGGTTGTTGTTTGTTGATAACTTAAAGAGCGGTAGTTAAGTTGGCTTAAATTGATTGCATTTTACGATAATTTCTAAAAACTTTTTGCTAAGCTTAAAATAAAGCAATTTCGTTGATTGTTTTTTCCTGTCTGTCGGAATGTCTGTGATGTCCGGGGTCCGTATCCGTCTGTCTGTCGATGTATTCGTCGAGTGTGTATGTTTATAGTTATATAAATGTGTGTGTGTGTGTGTGTGAGTGTGAATATACTTATATAAATGCATAGTAATCAGATCAACAACAACTTAATACGTTTATCTACTTAACTATGAACGTTTAAATTAAATGTATCAATGCAAAGAACTTGGCTATTACTGTTGTTGTTTTTGTAGTTTCCTTTGAGTGTGTAATTTATGTACATTTAAATAAATCGAATGGATTTGCTAAAAGAAACACGAGACTAGGTTATGTCTATCATTTGCTAAAACATTTGTCTTCGAAGGGTTTATATCACCTCTCACGGCTTAAGTAGAATGTAATTCCGTGTAAGTCGTGTAATTACCGACAAATAGTAGTAATTGCCTACAGACAAACTAAAAATAGTCATTACTTTGATGGAATACGTTTTAAGTGGCATTTGTGTTGTGTGGCCATAATAAATAACACTGTTTTACGTAATATTTAATCTATTAAAGTATTTAGCTGCAATCTAAAATTTTACACATTTTCGACATAACTAACAGGGGTTTTACGCACGAGATTTATTCGACAAATATAATCATACAAAATGAGCTGCCGCTGCAGATGTTGTTCTGCATTTTGCTCCTAGAACAGCTGAAGGTTATTTGTGTAATATAAGTTATATATATATGTATATATTTAATATTTCCAACTAAATCTTATTTTTTAGATACATTTTATTAATTTGTTTCTATGTAGAAAGTATACGAAATTATATTCTGCCTGTTCTATCTAGCAAAGTTGCATACGTTTCGCATTACATTTTTAGTAGATCTGAATCTGAAACGATTAGCTTTAAGCTCTCAGTGTTCGTTAGTGGATCAATAAATTCCTTTCATTCAAAATTGTCAAAATATCGGTTTTAAAATGTGGCTTAAGCAATGCTCGATTTCGCAGTGGCCGTTGAGTAAGTAGCTCCTCTCTACTAACTTTGATAATGATCGGATGTAGAATTTATCTTCTATAACACTGAAACACAAAATCTGAAGGAATGTAGGTTCCATATATAAATTAGAACCAATTTTCTTCAAACTCGGCACTATTCTTCCTTGGATCAATGAATCATTATGAATCTACTAAATTCAGCTTCAAGAGCGCTTAGATATCAAATCAGATCGAAAGAAAAGGATTAGATGAATACATTTGTGGTAAAATGTCGAGATCGGATTATTCCAGAATACCACAGATATACGTATACATAATGACTATATCTAAATATGAACCAATTTTCACCAACTGAATATGGGAACGTCCTTGAGTTAAAAAAGAAGTTCTTATCACATTTCATAGTTATCGGATCATAATTGCGATCTGTAGCTTGATTACAAGAATACTAATATAATTATGTCTGCTGATGGGCCATATCGGTCCATTTTTACATATAGCCCCATATATAGCATCTCTCAGATTTGACTTTTTATATATAGACCAAAAATTTCAACTGATCGGGCTGAAAATTGGTAAAATAGGTATAAGTATACCCAGAACCCTTCACACAACCAACTTTCGTAATAGATCTAATTTTTTGATATAGCTCCCATACAAACGTAACTCTACATTTGGCTTTTAAAGGAAACAAAATCAACAAATTTCAACGAATCGGGTTGAAATTTGGTTATATGAGTTTATTTGTACCTAAAACCCTCGACACTGACAACAGCTGTCATTGGTCCGTCTAGATTTGGCTTTTAAGGCAAAATAATTCATTTGGTAATATGAGTTTATTTTCATCCGAAGTTATTCACATGCGATCCAAGGTGGAGGGTATATAAAATTCGGAATGACCGAACTTGGCGCTCTAACTTGTTTTTGCTTAAACGAATGCTTAGGTCTTTTTCTTCAAGAGCTTTGTGACCTATTAGTGGAATCGGACCTTTTATATATCAAAATTAATAGCCTTTAACGATGTCTTACAAGACATTGCGAAAAATTATATTTTTGAGAACATTTGAGAAACATCGAAAAATGCACAATCACTATATTCCTATTATTTTATCATATGGTCCGATCGGTCATGAATAAAATGAGACCATTCCGAAGAAAATCGTTGCAGAATCTAAAAGGTTGAAGCTTCGTTGAAGCTTTTATGCTTTATGGGGTCTCCGATCAATATTTCGAAGTGTTTCAAAGGGAGTGACAAAATGAATAAACCCCCTCCATATGGTGGGGATATAATGGCCCAGAAAGTTATTTTAAGCCGATTGCTATAATAAACACTCCGAAAGGAGAGGGAATAAACCTAAGTATTTCCACTCTGAACAAAGTGCCACACCACCTTGTACCACAGTGTGGTGTAGGGTTTACAAGTGTATGGTTGAAATCAAATCTAGGGCTTTATGTATGTCACACCTGTCAGAGAGATGTTCAAAATTTATAAAAGGTCACGTAACTGATGTCCAACAAATATTTCTTTCGATGTTTTACATCCTCTTTTAATTTTCCTATCCTACATAGATATATATGAATGGGGTATACATACTTATTAATACCATAAATCTCGCAAGTAAAGATCCCCACATAATTATGTGAAATGTGGTTTGTACCTAATGAAAACTTACATTAAAAAATATTAATATTTAGTTATTCAAAAAAAATAAAGAATTCCTTTTTTTATTGGAAAAAAGTTGGAAAGGTTAAATAAATTACAACAAAAATCTGAATGACAAACATTGTTTGTGTACACTGAAAGAAAACTCGTTCGTTGCAAAAACTAACCAGAATAATTAGTCTTACTAATATACTTATATTTAAATAACTAAATGACACTTTATTAAACAAATCGCCCATTTGCTGGAGATTTTGGGGAAAGGTACTTGTAATAAAGCAGATAAATTCAATCGAGCAGATCGAATTCAATATTTCATAAAATTTAACCCTTTTGTAATGGGCCTGCGACAGGTTAGATTATCGCATAAAAAATGGGTGCAAATCTGACCACATTAAAATAATATTTAGATTAAGCTGTACTTGATTCGATTTTATTGTATTTTAATATTAGTATTTTGTTGCGTTAAAAAGTGCATTGTAGCATCAATAAAATTAAATGGAACCATCTGGACAATTCCAAAGAAAATGAATCGAAAGCGCACATTTTAAAAATGTCCCCTTGTGAATTTAATAAACTTTGCCACAGTAATTCTTCAAGTGTGTATACTTTTTTTTAGCGTTTTTGGTTTTTTTTTTAAATTCATTGTAGTTTTTGAGGTACATAGCTCCAAAGTTACCTATCCCAGGGATTTTTCTCAAAATTCCCATTTGTTAAAATTGTCATATCTTTTTAACCGCTTCGCGTACTCCTATTTTAAAGATTTAAAACCAATGAAAAGATCTTCTACTCCTCTTCAAAGGTCAAAATATAGAAAAAATCTTTACTTAGTCCTTAAATATCCTGGAAAAATATCAATTCAGGCCCCTTCTTTTTTGAAACTCTAAAAGAAGCCTTGATGGACTTAACGGATATTTTTTGCACATTTTTACATAGAATGTTATACTCGACGGTTGGATTAGCGTAACTTCTAAATGGCTTGACCGGATAATTTTACTTTTACTCATTATATTTATAACGGGTCCGCCATCTAACTTTTTTTCAACTAGTGCTTATTTCGTGAATGGTAACACTTAGCTCATGTCTGATTAGACAGATAATTAGTTTTATCCTTCCGCTGAACGAATATGGTTGTGTATACGCTTGAACAACGCTGGGAAATATTGCGACATTACTTTGAAAATCATGGTAATGTTGCAGTTTGCAGATCGCATTATCAGGCCACCTCGGAAGTGCCACCTCGGAGCTGCGATTTGACACCGTTGAACTATTTTTTGTGGGGTGCCCTCAAAGATAAGTGTTACGCCAACAAGCCAGAGACAATTGACGCTTTAAAGGACAATATTCGTGAAGCCATTGGTGAAATACAGCTGCATGGCAGGAAATGGCTAGTGCATGGCCAGCCAGACAGCCATTTGAATGAAATTATTTTCCATGATTAACCGAAAGGATTGTACTTTCAAATAAAAAAAGAAATTTGAGAAAATATTCAGTAGTTTTTTTATAGCATTTTCAAAAAAAATAAAGTAAAAAAAAAGTTATTTGGCGGACCCTTTAGACCCTCTGGATCCGATAGGAGGCTCTGTAGACAAGTTATTGAAAAATTCCATTTATGATGATTTTGTTTAAAGAGAATCACAACATATGGATTCAATTGGTGGTACAATCTCCAAAATCCTGTTAATATTATAAGCTCGTTTGTTTGTTCCGGCATTACGAATAAAGTTTCGAAACTATGTTCTTTAAACTTTGTGTATAGATAGACTAATACCGAAAAACTAAAATAGGCTGCCATTTTTCGCCTAGAGATTTTTGAACACTTGACTGCTAAGAGGCATTGAATACTTCAATTGGGCATTGAATACTTCAATTGGGGATTCAATTGAAGAGCAGCCTGCGAGATTGTAACCGAATATAGAATTCGTTGGGCTATCAAAACCTTTAAACCTTTTAGGTCGTCAGAACCAGACAAAGTCTCGCCGGCGTCCCTACAGGCAGTAACTGATACAATTGTTCTCTGGCTCACATGTTATGTTGTATCAATCAGGCCAACATAGCAAAGAAATTGAGAAAAACAAAGATTGTTTTAATCCCAAAAGCGGATAAGCCGTCCCACACTGGAGCTAAGGATTTCCGGCCAATTAGTCTATCGCCATTTCTCCTTATAACCCTGGAGAGATTAATAGATAGTTACCTTAGGACTAAAATTTATCACAGACTACTGTCCAATCAACAGCATGCCTACAGCAAGGTCCAACCTGGATCATGCAGTCCACCGGAACCGCCCTGCATGATCTACTCGGCTTTATTGAAGAATCTCTCTCTGTAAAGAAATATACTATTGTAGCTTTCTTAGATATAGAGGGGGCTTTAATAACACAAATCCAGCCCCTATATTTACGGCTTTAGGTTCATTCATAACCTTATAATATAATATGATATAATATATCATAACCTTATAATAAAGAGACGCATTTCAGCCAGTTTATGGTCAAATGACCTCCATACATTTGTCAGCAGAGTAACGCCCCCAGGGGGTATTCTGAGGGAAGTATCTTAACACTCTCATAGACATTCTACAGCAGACCCTTCTTACCACCGCAAGATGGGCTTCCAATAATGCTCATGGTGTTAAACCGTCTAAGACGGAACTAGTTCTTTTCACCAGGAAAAATAAGGTACCACCAGTTACACCACTCTCCTTGGTGGGTATTGAAATTCCCCTCTCTGAAAGCGCAAAATACTTAGGTATTTTACTGGACAGGATGTTACCCTTCACTTTTGGAAATACCAAATAAGGCTGTGATAGCACTATACGCCTGTAAAAGGGCAATAGGAAAACGATGGGTCTGAACTCGCATATAGTTTATTGGTTGTATAGGTAGTAGTCAGAACGATAATGCTATTCGGCATTGTCATCTGGTGGACAACTCTGCAAAAATCCACCTTTTCCGCGATACTAAACAAGGTTCAGCGAATGTCTGCTATATGTATCACTGGTGCGCTGATAATGACACCACTTGAGGCACTTAATGGTCAGGAAATGGCTACGGACATAGTGTCATTCTAGACAGAGTGCCTGACCTTCCGGGCGCTGTTGATTACACTATGACTGAACCACTCTTTGACAAGACGTATCTCACTCTCATACTTGATAGATCAGAATGGTGTGGTCGTATCCCAGGACAGAGGAGATTTTTAACTTCTAAATAGACGGTTCCAAACTCAATAACCATGTGGGCTTTGTTGAATTTTAAGAGGAACTTGAGCTATCACTTGTAGTTTTTACCAGGCAGAAAAATTACCTATTAAAGATGTAGCGGAAGGGCTGTAAATTAATGTTCTGACCAAAGTCGGTCTAAATATTTTCTCTGATAGTCAGGCTGCTATCAAGTCCCTGGATACTATATCTTAGCAAGATGGTTGAACAGTTCAATATTAACCTGATTTGGGTGCCGGGCCACATGGACATACCAGGAAACTTCAAGGCAGTTGAAATATGTGTGGGACTGCCTCTGGCGACATGTAAACTCATCTTGAGATATAGTGCACTTACGGCAACAAATGACAGGTGGTCACTAGTCAGGAACTGCATACATTCCAAGCTGATGTGGCGCGGACTAGACTTAAAACGAACCAACGCACTACTGTCTTTGACGAGACCGGACGTCTAACTTATCGTGTCTGTTATGACGGGTCACTGCGTTATTGGGAGGCACTCAAGAAATTGAAGGTCTTGCATAATGACTTTTGCTGAAGCCATTGAGACGAAGATGAGGAGGAATCAATAGAAAATCTGATGTGTCTGTGCCCCGCTCTATCTAGAAGGCGTCATGCAACCTTAGGCTTTAGATTCTGTGTGGAGTTAGCCAACTTGTCTGATGTTGGAATCCGTCAACTTTTGATATTTTTAAAGCAATTAAATTGCATTAACGGGAGGGGCTAGGGATAACTTATGTTTTTCCTTACGTCCCTGTGTAAACACAATGGACTCTATAGATTAAGTGAGTCTGTTTTACAGGGTGCCACTCATAACCTAACCTTCCTTGCTATTAAAGGATTCTTAAGAGCTAAAAAAAATCTAAAAAGTTATATGTTATATATACATACTATTCGATTTCCAGCCTGAGGTGAATCGGTCATAAAATCACGTCTTAAAATTTCTAAATCTTTTTCAAAATATACCGCCCACCACTTCCTGTGGTAACATATCTAACGTTGTCAATTCTAATTTAAAACCAGTAAGTGCCCTGACACATATAGTGAAAGGCCAACATTTTTGTAGAACATTTCTTCCCCGCCCTCCCCATTTTAAGGGGTGTTTTTTACGTTGTGTTAAAATGGGGCCAAAAATTACAGTTATGTGGGGGAGCTAGAGGGTTAATGTGTTCCACAAAAATATTGGCCATAATATTTTCTATAAATTTGCTGAACATACCCTATACCAAAAAAAATATATTTTTGTTACATAATAGTGAAATACTAACATTTTTGGGGTACAACGTTGTTTTTTGAGCTATTTAGGGTGCCCAGACACGTTCAGATTGTATTGATATGTTCACAAAAGTTGTTCAGATTTACGTTGGCTACAATTTTGCCAACTATTGTTATTGAAAAATTACGAGTCCCTGGAACTTATGCTGAAAAAAGTGAAAAAAAATATTTTTTTCCTTTACTTTTTAAAAAAAAAGTACCGGAAAATTTTTTTTTTCGCAAACAAATTTAAGAAACTTTGTTCAGCATATTCTTAACTACATTATTGCCAAATATAGTTAAGCGGTATCACCAAGTCTGAATTAGTTATAGGACAAAAGCTGATGACACCTTTTTCGAGGGTCCCACTGATTTTCAGAAATTTAGGAGGCCCATAAAAAAAATTGGTTACCAATTTCGCCAAACCGAGTATAGGGTTATACTACCTTTTGATAGTAGAATCGAACCTATACTGTCAAGTCCGTGTATATTTTTCACTGTTGCACAGTGTAATCGCTAAATTAAGCAATATTCGTTCCTAAATTGAGACATCTTTCTGGAAAATTTTAATGATCGGAAGTAAAGTACAACTTCTATAGCACTTTGATACCAAATCAGGTGGAACATATATATGGAGGTTGTATATAAATCTGAACCGATTTTCCCTGAATACTCATTCATGTAAAAAGACCTCTTTCTGTTGAATTTACAGCGCTTACCTATCAAATCGGGGGTAACGTATATATGGGGGCTATATCTAAATCTGAACCGATTTCTTCCAAATTTAACAGACTTTATTCATATAATAAGAAACCACTTTATGCCGAATTTCATACTGATCGGATATAAAATAAAGTTTTTACAGCGCTTACATGTCAAATCGGGGCTAACATATATATGGGGGCTTTATCTAAATCTGAACCGATTTTAACCAAATTCAATAGCGATCGTCCTTGGGCCAAATAAAATATATGTGTAAAGTTTCGCCGAGATCGGACCATAATTGCAGACGGACAGACGGACAGACGGACATAGCTAAATCAACTCAGAAAGTGATTCTGATTCGATCGGTATAATAAACGATGGGTCTATTTTTGCTCCTTTTGGTTGTTACAAACAAATGCACAAAGTTATAATACCCTGAACCACAGTGTGGTGTATGGTATAATTATATGTAAATATATAGAAGAAAAATTCTAATATTGGCTCAATAAAATTGCTATAGCGTTTAGGTCCATGAAGTCTCACATTAGAATTTTTCGTGGTCATTTTTACTTTTCCAGGATATTCCAGGATTAATTATATTTTCTATATTTTTATCTACTGTTACCACAAGGTCATACATATTTTATTTCACTGCTTTAAAGAGAAGTAGTAAAACTTTTCATTGTTATTATGTAGAGCTTTTAAGAATATATGACAATTTTAGTATTTTTTGTATTGCAAAAAATACAACGAATTTTGAAAAACTAAAACGAAAAAGTATTCCCATATATTAGGAGAAATATTGTGCTAAGTTTTGTTTAAATTAAATGCGTAATTTTGTTCGCTGCTGCAACGAAAAATTCTTTCTGGCAACGAAGCTTTTTCCTTTCAGCGTAAATGTTGCAAATTCATTTAATATTTCCAATTATGGCAGAAAAATTACACAATTAAATGACGAAATAAGAAGTGATATACATTTTATATATATTCGAATAATAAGCTGATTGTACTAACTATTCTTTAAATTTAATTAATTTCTTAGTTAAATTAATTATTTTTTTTTTCATTAGAAAATAATGAACTATAATTCATAAACCAACCAATTGTAAAATTATTTAACGAAACATGTTTCATTTATTGCAATCTTTTGCACTCTATTCCATAAGTTTGCTGTCTAATAATGCTGTTCAGTTCTCTGAACTGAATTGAGCAGGTAGCTATAGAGTTGTGATGATATTTTGTCTTATGTGATTTGATAATAAGAAATACAAATACATGGGTGAAACTTATGCCAGACATATGGCTGAAATATGCATCACACACTCTGTAGTGAAGAAAAGGGACAAGTCATAAATTGTCGTATTTTATAGTTTTATTTGTAACAACAACAATGTCTATATGTTGATTGTTATCTTTGGCGACCGGCGGTGCACATAGATGTGCACTGCGTAGGTCGTTGTGCTATAAAACTGTCTTCTCTCTTTTCGTCTTACTTATAAGATAGGTTAAGAATTATTTGGTTAGTCTTAAGTTAAGTTAAAATATTGTAAATAAAATTAGTTCCTATCTAGAACTCAAGTCGTTCAGGTCTTCTTATTTTCTGCTGCTCGGCTACAAACAAATGCCACTAATTTAAAATAGCTAATGTATCGTACGGAAAGTTAAAATGAATTTAAATTTGTACGTATGATATATATTTTCAAAATAAAGTTGCATCTACATTACACTCTTCCTTATGCTCATACTATATCCAATGAAATTGTGGAAAAATTACAACACCTAGATGTCTATTGTAGTTGGGTTTTTTATTGCAATAATAATTCTAATGTTTATGGCAAATTTAAAAATCTCGGTTTCCTATCCTAGAAATACAATAAAATGTTTTAAAATTTTTGCATTTCGGTTGGAAGTTAAAGAAAAATGTTTTGAATGAGCTAAAATTAAAATGAAATCGTAAAAATCGGAAGATGAGAATTTCTATCATTAACTGATTCGTTTATATCTTCAAGGCAAAAACACAAACTAAAAGTAAATGCGAAAAGAAACGTATTTAAAAAAATTTCTTTTATTTCTATAACTCAGCACGAGAAGCGAGAAAAGAAAATTTCAGAACAAGAACAGAAAGTGGCATACAATCGAACTACATACGAATGATGAAGAAATAACAAAATCGTGAATCGAAATATGTGGAATCAACTCAAAAGCCATGCTTCTTTCTCTAGCGCATACGGCGGTGAATGGAATGATCGAAAGATGTGGTACAATGCGATGATTGGGAAAAACTCGTAATCGAAATCGAGAATATAGGAAACAAATAAGCAATAATCTTTTCATTTTCTTTAAAGAAACATGTATATATAATGGGAGGGTGACAAATACATTTAGATGGGAGGGGGAGGGTCCAACACAGTGGGACATGGTTTGGGCGGGCTGAGGGTTTTTTTTTCGGAGATAGAAGCAAATTAAAGCGTAACATGATGTGATGATAAAAATACACATTTACACATTATCGATTTATCGATATTATTACTCATCGGTTTATTGCCCAAATGGAAAATGTGTGTTTTTTTTTCGCTCAAGTATTTGTGTGATATATTTATATATAGATATATATTGTAATGTATATTTAAAAATATGACAATAAATACAATAGCTATAATTACGATATACGAGTACGATACTGGTGTGAAAAATTCACATACATTATATAATATACAAGTGTATATAGACATATATCGGATATATGTTATGGTTTTTTTGGTTTAAGTATATTTTAAGTGACTTACCTGTATCGACGATGACATCGATGAGATCCATGGATTTGGCAAAGGCATCTTTCAGATTGATATGATGGAAAGAAACAATGCTACCCTCACGTTTGGCACGATCGAGCGCCTCGCGGCGTTTGAGCGCCTTCTCGCGTCGCATCTGATTCTTATAAAATTCAGCGAAATTGTTAACTATGATGGGAATAGGCAAAGCGATTACCAGAACACCGCATATGCAACACACAGTACCAATAACCTTTCCCAGTGCAGTAGTGGGATAGATGTCCCCGTAGCCAACAGTTGTCATTGTAATACCCGCCCACCAAAATGTTTCCGGTATTGAAACGAATTTTGTATCCTTTTCATCCTTTTCGGCAAAATATGCCAGCGAAGAAAATATGAGAACGCCCATAGCCAGGAACAGCATTAGTAGACCGAGTTCCTTATATGAATTGCGTAGCGTAAAGCCTAACGACTGCAGGCCCGTTGAGTGACGGGCCAGCTTAAGGATTCGCAGGATGCGCATGATGCGGAATACTTGCACCACCCGGCGCACATCCTGGAACTGGTCCGTTGCATTCTTGTTTGTCTCCAAGAGGAACAGTGAAACAAAATAGGGGAGTATTGCCAATAGATCGATTATATTTAGGCCGCCTTTGAAAAATTTCCACTTGTCAGGCGACGCACTAAACCTAAGTATATACTCTAGTGTAAACCACGATATACAAACGGCCTCAACCATAGCCAATTGTGGATTATCAGTTGGTGTACCCGTATCAACGTCATAATGTTGTAATTGTGGTAGGGTGTTCAACGTCAGGGCTATGGTAGACAGGACTATAAACAATATGGATATCACAGCGATAACCTGCATGGATCAATACAGAGAGAGATAGAGACATATTTTTTTTAATAATACAAAAATTCTTTTTGCTTACAACACAGGCGATACAAGACACCATATATTATAACAAAATATATACTCTATACACATATATAAGAATAGCCTAAATAGATATTTCTACAATTTTATTTTTTACTTTCTCTCATTTTCAATGACACTTATACTACCCTAAATGGACGGGACAAGCAAGACCTATTACATAGATACACTAGAGGGGGGATGGATGTTAGTCGTCTCTTTTTGTTTTTGTTTTTTTTTTTTGTAACACACACTCCGATTCAGTTTCAGGGAATTATTTTCAAGTCAAAGCGCTGAAGATTGTTGTTGGGTACTTTGTTGCAATAATGCATCTTAATATGTTAACATATGTCTAAATATTTTCATAGAAAAAATATTTACTCGTTCATTCGGTGAATGAGGGTTTGGTAGGTTTTTCTCATTTTTTTTTCTTTGGGCTGGTGGGTTGGTCAAACATAAATCATGGGGGGTGGTGGTGGTAAAGGGGGGGGGGTGTAACTTGTGGGAGATTTCGAGAATATCTTCAAATGAAATAAATAAATGTTTTGGTTAAAGTTTTCTTCAAAAATATTGTTTTTGTTATTGCGTGTTCGAGGATTGACTTTTGAATTTGTTTGTTTTCAACTGAATTTTGAACCTGATCGTGGTATTTGGACTATTTCGTTTCTTTACGACTCCTAACAGCATGAAAATATGACAAAATGTTAAATATAACAAAAAATCAAAAAAATGTGAAAGAAAAAAAAAACTAATATTTATTAAATTAATAAATAACATAAGAGGTCTGAAATCATTTTTTTCGTTGTAAGAAATCGGATTGGACCATGTTAAAATGTACGTCTTTCGCAGGGACATCTAAAACCGCATTTGCATATTAGTTCACACCAAACAAATAAGAATTCTTCCACTTTTACCAGCTGTTATAATGTACAGACGCATTTGATAGAAGTTTAACTATTCAGATATGTTCTGGTACTCACAGTGGCTTTCTTTCACCACTCACATACACATCACGAAACAAAATGCGGGTTTTCCGATGACACATGTGAGTATTGGTTTTGTAATTTCTCCTCGAGTATGGCCAAAGATGTGGTTTGTCAGAAAATTTATATGATTTGCAGACGTGAATGTGACTTTTCGAATACCTCCCTCGTGAGATGCTACAAGTGAGTGACAGAACACACCCGATAGTTTTTGTAAATCATAATTATATTTCAAGTATTTATTTAATATTGAATCAAATTTGGTGGTTTCAAATAATTTGAAACCACAAAGTTCAAAATCGTGTAAATTAATTATAATGTCATTATAGATTGTCAATATCGGCAGAACTTTGCCAATATTAAAACGTATGCCAATATTTATCTACTTATAATTAGACCCCGATTTTTGCATATTTTAATTTGTTATGCGATTGGAACAAAACTTTGCATTTAGACGTTTAACCGTTCAAATATAGGAAGTGCATATGAAAATTTTAAATATGCGAAAAATCCGAGGTCTACATATAAGACACACTCATTCTCCAAAACGAATGGGAACTACATCATAAGTCTCATATTTCATCAAAAAAATATACACATTAGAAAAATATCTGCATGAAGCAATAAATTAAACATGTTCATTAATTCCATGACATGGCTTTATTATTACAATGGAAATATTACATTAATTTTATGTTCGATACATTGAAACAGTTTCATTAGAAAATCGTGTATTATATTTTTATTTTCCTGGCATTAGAACTAAAATTTAAAATGTTAACCTTTTGTTAAAGTAAAAAATCGTGTAGTCATTGAGACGCATTGACAATAATCCAATATAATATATACTAGGTTAAGATTTGTTCACTTATTGCCATTTTCATTGTTTAATAATGAAAGCTTCAATAATAAAATGTCATGAATTGAAAAAAAAACATTTTTTTTATAAATTACAAGAATAATTAAATCTTATAAAAAAACATTATTTAACCAATTCACTTCAACACGATAGTTTCAAGTCAGTTTTAGATAACTTATGCGAACGTAGCCTATATGATTGGCAATTTTTAGAACAAATATTTTATATCATCACATCAATGACACAACACGCTGAAAAAAATTGCTTCTGATAAAAATTGCATTTGTGCACAAAATATCAATTATCATTTCAATATATAATTTCATTATATCAACGAAATTCTTCAGTATATAAATAAAAACTCAGTAATATAGCAGTTGCATTGAGAATAAGAAGCTTATTTCTTTCAGTGTGTAAATCAAATGTTTTATTTTAAATTTAAATACAAAATGGGCTTTTTTTAAGGTTCTAATGTCTTTGTATCAAAATCAAAACCAATATTTTTCAATGTATACTCGTATATGGGGGATTACATGTCAAGTGAGTTAATTTTGAATACAGATGACTTCGGGTCGGGATGAAACTTGCACAATGTTTAGTCCTATTGGATAGTAGTTATGACACCAAAAGTTTATCGAGATCGGTTAAGGACTGTCCGAGTTGGAGGGTGTTGAATATTGTCATTTTGTTCAAACATTCCTTTTTTCCATCCATATAAATAATTACCTACTGTACAGGGTGGCCCCAAATAAGTTCATCAAAACTTTTTATTTACGACATAGTTATTATATTTTTTAAATAAGTATGGATAATAATGGATAATATCTTTTTGGGCACGTTTTTCAATTGTGTACTGTCGCATTTTAAATTCTTTTTTACAAAATATTGAAAAGAAATAAAAAAAATATATTAAAAATGTTGGGCCAGCCTATATAATATATACAGAATAAAAAATATTCTCCTTTAAAAATTAATAATTATGTCGTCATTTTGGGCTACCCTGTATTTAGAAAAGTTTGCTCAAAGTGTACACGGGGCTAAATTGTATTTTTTGATATGTGTGAATCGAAAGAAAAAATATATTTGAAACATAAATTTTTAAATATTATATATTTCTTAGCAAATAAAGTTTATTTAAAAATCAATAAAATTTATTTGGAACGCGTATATTAATATATTACAACAAAATATATTTGCAAACTAATTTTCTCAAATAAGATATGTGTTTATATACAAATTAAATTCTTGTTAAGGATTTTTTCAAATATATTTTTTTTAAAAACGATTTATAAAACGTTGTAGATTTTAATTTAATTTAATTTTTTATTTTTCATTGATTTCGAGTTATACCCTATAATTTAAAATGACATAAGTAGCAATGACATGTGTGGTAAAGCACTTGTTTTTAATTTATATATATTTAATTTATATTTATTCCAATCATCATTTGTTGTCAACACATCCTATATCTATACGATTTCAATTATAACGGAATTTTCGTGGAGTTACTGAAAAACATAGTACTTGTCTTAAAATTAAGATATTGATATATTTTCTGTATAATAAAATATTTGTTTCGTAAACAAAAATTATTAGAACGGAGACAAAGATTTGTTTGGAATAACATCTTCCCAAATATTTAATTTTTGTGTGTGCCCAATATATATAGTGTGTACCCCAAATATTTGTATTTATATTTCAAGCAGAATATATTTGGGACAATAAACTACAGAAGCAATTGTTTTCAGCGTGTATTTGATAGCTTCTTCTTTAATTTGTTTAAAAACATTCATAAAAATATTATATACATATAACGAATTATCTATTGTATTTAGAAAATTTAGCTCAAAGTGTATTTTATAACTTTTACTTTAATTTGTTTAAAAAAAAAGAAAAAAAAAATACAAAAATAATTTTAAGACTTATTTTGACATATTTGTTAAAATATATATTTTTAACAAAAATGTCAAAAAAGTCTTAAAATTATTTTTGTAATTTTTTTTATTTATTTTTTGTTGCTCAAACGAAAGCTTAATACATTTCCTTTAATAGCTTAATGGTCTATTGGTGGGATGTGACTTGTATATCTGTCAAAATATTTTAGCATAACTCAAGAACGATTTATCCTAATTTTTTCTGGAAAGCTTTAAAGAGTACCAAACTAAGCAGCATTTATCTTTTTCTAAAAAAATGTATATTTTTCAAATGAAAACCTCTTAAAAACATCGAAAAATTCACAATAATTATATTTTTAGTATTTCATCGTAAAGTCGATCGGTCATGAAATAAGACCATTCCGAAGAAAATCCACGCATAATTTAAAAAGTTGCAGCTAATTCAGCAAGTCTAGAAACATAGACTATTCGGTATAGTTGTGCGCTGTTATGATGATGTTAGGTTATTTAATATAGTGTTCTGTGACTTTTGGTATTTTTTTTTTTGATAACTTGTGTGGTTGTTATATTTGCTAAATTAGTTACAACTCTTTAAGTTATGCATCGATTTTCTTTGGAATGGTCTCATTTTATTCATATCCGACCACGTTGGGATAAGATAATAAAAATATAATAATTGTGAATTTGTCAATGTTTTAAGAGGTTTTAATAAAAAAATAATAATATTTTCTCAAAGTCTTGTAAGATATCATTGAACCCGGTGATGGGATGAAAAAAATATATTATAAGAAGATGAAGGGTACTTAATTTAGGATTCCTTAAATATTTCCAGAAGCAATTGGGATAAATGGTTCTCGAGTAATGCTAAAATATGTGGTTCAACCACATTTTTAGATATTTTTGTTTTTATTTTGATACATATACAATTCCCATCCCACTAATAGACCATGATGCTCTTAAAATAAAAAACCTAAGCTTTCGTTTGAGCAAAAAAATCAACAGAAAAAGATTGAAAAAAAAAACTATAGAAAACACTTTGGACAAAATTTTCTAAATACAATATGTAATTAGTTATGGATGGGAAAAAAGGACCGTTTGACAAAATTTTCAATATTCAATACCCTCTAACTCGGACAGTTCTTAACCGATCTGTATTTTGTGTCATAACTATTATCCAATAGGAATAAATTTGGTGAAAGGTTTATTCCGGTCAGAAGACATCAGTTTTCAAATCTGACTCAGTTTAACTTAAACTTGATTGGTTCAGAATTTTTAATATTAACTAATGAATTTAATTTTTGCCTAAAAAGTTGTTAAATGGTAAAACAAAACACCGGTATCTTTTATTTTTGAAAAAAAAATCAAAAAATTCTATGGGGATTGGAAATTCAAAAGAGATTGAGAAAAATTCATTTTTGGGTTTTACGAAATTTTCAATTGCTCTTGAACGGCTGAACTGATTTTTACATAGTTTACGTCATTTGAAAGAAAACATAACGGGTTCTTTGGTCCTTTCTTTAATAAGTAGTAAATTTCCTTCTCTCGAAATTGTTTATAAAGACTTTAACGCCAAACAAATTTTCTCATTTAAGTTTTTCAAACTTACACCGATAGTGCACCTGACTATCAAAAATCCAAAACAGTAATTGGAATTTTGGGGACTTAATATTTGAAAAAGTTAGAGACGAAATACTGTGGTAGGTTTACAAATATTGAAAATTTTTCTTCTGTTTTTTCTTCATTTACAAATGTTGAGACCCAAAAATCTAATTACTGTTTTAGAATTTTGAGAGTTTAGTGCATAGTCTATGTAAATTGGAAAAAAATAAGTTGAAGCATTTTTTTTTAATATGTCTCGTTACGTTCTATTTCAAACGACGTAGACATTGTAAAAATCGGTACAGCCGTTCAAGAGCAATTACAAATTTCGAAAAAGTCCAAAATGTATTTTTATATATTTTTAAAATTGCAAATCCAGATTTTTGAAAAAAATTTTTTTTCAAAAAATAAATGATGGCGGTATCTTATTTATCTTCTTATTCCCAGGATGGTGATCCCAGATTGGTCACCAGTCCTATATTTTCTGGAGTCTAACTGGCAGTATCTTAGGCTACGAAGTATGACCAGAACACTTTATGTGGTACCACTGGAGTCAGAAAAGCCCTCGGGACGCAGGTTTCGGCCTGACTATTGGTGAGGACCCTATTGGGTGCCACGTGGTGGCTGTGGTTGAAACCAAAATAGCTGGGAGAGAATATTCTCGGATGTGGAGTTGCAAACCAACCGGGCGCCATGACCCTTAAAATGACAAGGAGTTTTAGATGGGCTCCGCTCCTAACCAAGGAGGAGGGCAAAAGTGTCCAGAAACACGGAATTGATTGGTACTCATGCACATTGTGTGTGGGTTCATTGGTCCACGCATATATTCACCCAGGTGTTTAGAGCACGGTGGGTTTAAGCCTAACGGCAGGAACTCACCTAAATCCAGAATACCTACTGTTGTTGTATTGCGGGAGATCTACGAATGCTATAATTCCCATCTATTCCCAGGATGGGGACTGGACAGTGATCCCAGATGGATCACCAGTCCATGATTTTCTGGGGTCTAATTGGTAGTATCTTCGGCCACTCAGTCTAACTAGAGTCTATAATCTGTTACCACGGGGGTCAGGAACGCCCCTGGAAAGTAGGTTCCGGCCTGACTATTGGTGTGGTCCCTTCGGGGGCATCGTGGTGGCTGTTGTTGAAACTAAAATCGCTGGGAGGGAATAGTCTCGAATGTGGAGTTGCAAACCTGTGTGTGTCTGTGGGAGCTTTGGTCCACGAATGTCGTCACCAAGGAGTTTAGAGCACAGCGGGGTAAACCTAACGGCAGGAACTCACCTAAATCCAGAATTCCTATTATTGTTGAGTTGCTTGGTGCTTTGTGGAGCAACAACTGGTAAGCCGGGTCGGGTACGTTAATCTGGTGCCACGGGTGATCAGGTGCTCTTCTATATGTTGATAGAACCCGCTCAGTTGGGAACGGGCCTTTATGGGAGTTTCGTGGTGGCTGTGGTTTAAAGCTCAAATGTGGGTAGAGTTGCATTGCAACCGGTTTCTGCGACTCATAGCTCAGCAGGGCTCAGATAGGCCTGGACCGTCACCAATGGGTATGGTTTACATTCATATTAATGTAAACCTATGTGTGACAACGTAAGGAGGAAGCTTTTGCTGAATTCAGAAGGGGCAGCCGCTTTACATCAATCTCTCGTGTCGTGGCACACTGTGGTTCAGGCATACAATCACATAAAACTCACTTACACCTGGTGTTATGTTGCGGGCGATCTACCAATCCTATAGTTTCCATATATTCCCAATGTGGTGACTGTAATCTGGTACCACTGGAGTACGGAGCCCCTAGAACTTCTGTTCCAGCCTTACTGTCGGTGCGGTCCCTTCGGGGACGTCGTATTAGCTATGGTTTAAACCAAATCAAATCAACCATGACAGGAGTTTTAGATGGGCTCCGCTCTTAACCAAAGAGGAGGGAGAAAGTGTGCAAAAGCACGGAATTAATTGGTACTCATGCACAATATTTGTGGGGACGTTGGTCGAAGCATTATATTCACCCGCGTATTAAGAGCACGGCGGAGTTAAGTTGGAATTCACCTAAATCTTGAATATCATCTGATGTGGTGTTGCCGACCACAAAAGGTTCTTGGTTAAGGTTCGGGGCCAAAGTATTCGCAATATCTTCCGCAAACAGATGTTCACAAATGTCTGCATATCTCGAATATCATGGGTCGTCATGTTCCAAGATTTGCATCCATAAAGCAGTGTTGATTTTACCTTGGAGTCGTAAATGCTCACTTTCGTCTTTTAAGATATACTGCTGTATATCCGCACTCGGTTCAGGATATCAAATAACTGTCGGGCTTTGTTAATGAGGATTGATATGTCTTTTTTCGACCATTTGATCTATCAAGAAGACTTCCTAGATAGCAAAACGTTTTAACGTCCTCAATCACTTGTTCATTGATTTGGAGCCTCTCGATGTTTGAGACATTTATTTGCAGAGACGTTTTTTTATATTTATTTTTAGACCGACGCTGAATCTTGTGTCTCAATAGGTTGGCTTGCATGTCGCCGAACGTGTGAGCAAGCAGACTTATGTCGATTCGCGTAATCGAGATCCTTCAGTTTCCCATAAAGTCCCCAGGATATATGTACACCTTCTGTGCCAAGTACATCACCTGGCCAAGAACGCAGTTAAATAAGATAGGAGATAACAAATAACCCTGCCTGTCTCCAGCGTTTATGGGTATTATCTCTCAGAGTATAGATATTGGAAAAATTTCACAAGGCTAGCCGCCTTTTAAAATTCAATGGGATGGGAACGGGAACAGTTCATTTAAGATACCTTGCTCCATAAATTAAAAAAAACTCGGTAGTGATATGTCATGGTATACCGTGTAAAAACACTTGGATTTTAATTTCGATAACAAAATTTGTCGAAAATTGATATGGTCGAATAATACGTTATACCTACCAGATCTGTAACGATAAAAATATTTCGAAGTTGAAATTAATTAATTTCCTCTACAAATTTAAAGAATTTCTTATATCTTTGCATTTTTGGTTAATCGTCAGAACAGAGGCACACGACAGAACATAATTGAGAAGACTTTGCAAAAACCTCTAGAGAAAGAGGTCAGGATATAAATACCTAGATTTATGTAATTAATTATTGGACGGGAAATGGTCTGTTAACACTGCTTACCAATGATTTATCAACATTAGTTTTGAACAATATTTCAGTTATTTTAATTTTGTATATATTTCTTATCGAAAGCCATAATTTTGTTACTGCGTATTCTTTTGTTTTATAGATCAGGACATATTCTATAAATTTGGAAATAAAAAATGATAAATATTTTTTTAAAAACCTGATAAAATTTGAGTTAAAAAATAGAAATTTTTTTATTGAAATGGACTTGGTCATTTTACACACTTCGCATTGAAATATGATTAACTATTTTGTTGAAAAATTCTAAATTTATTTGGCATAACGATTTTAAATATATTTACATATATATATATTGGCAATATTTATGACTACAAACTGGAAATATAACATATGTTTTGCTGATGAATCTGCATCTTCGAGTATGTATTTCTTTTCTTACAATCCAATCGAACGAAACAGACTGATTTAATGAAATTGTGGTTTCTAAATTTATTAGATTCTTAGCGGTTTATACTGAAATTTGAATAGAATATATTTTCATTTGGTGCTAATAAATGAAAACAATTTGCAATTTTAATGCATAAATCCGATTTCTCACAATTTTTATTTTTCATAATTCATGTCATTTGTGTTCAGAAAATATTATTTTTGGTGTTGTTCATTTGGAAAAACGAATTCCTTTTGGGTTGGTAGATTCCCAAAGTGAAGTTGGGTGGTGAGTGGTGTTCAGAGGAAGTTTGTTTTTCTTCCCGCTATACAGGGGAAACTCACATCTGGACGTACATATGTGACGTGAGAGATCGTTTTCGTTTCTACAGAGTTTAGTTGTGGTTGAAGTGGAGTCGTGTGGATTGGTGTGGTGTGTGTGTATTAGGGTGGTACGTACGGGGGGAGGGAAAGAGTAAATGCTTTCAAGTTTTGGTCATAACAAAAAATAGGGACAATTACGGTGTATTTATTATAACAAGAAGACTAAGTAAACAAATCAGATACATTGAATGAAAGAAAAATTGTAAAGAATATAAACTTAAAACTAACTTAAACCAAATACGTACATAGTTTGAAAAATAAAAATAAAATAAATACACAACGGTGTGTGCGGACACAGTCAGTACTGGATACAATGCACAAAATAGCTGATATGTATCTAAATTATATTAGACGACTTAGACGCTTAGATTAAAACACAAAGATAATTTGGACTAGAACAACCAAAGAGAAGCATAAAAATAGACTTTTGTAAAGAATAAAATTGAAGCCAATAGAAAGATAGAAATTAGACTTGACTAATATTGGGAACTGGGAAATAGGGCTAGGATATTGTTGTTAATTAGTTAGTTTTGGTTTTTGTAGTACTAAACTACATTGGAAGCAGTACTAATTGTTCCTTTGGTCGGTTGTTTCAGGATTGTGGTAGTGTACGGTTTGTTTGTTATTGTTGCTGTTGTTTTTCGTTCTTAGGCAGTTCTATACAGAATACACATCAAAGGAAACCAAATAATAAGAAACCCAAAACAAACATAAACAGAAACAGAAACACAACATATAAAACAATGAAATTAATTAATAATAAGAATAAGACGTAGAAATAGAGGAGGAGCAGGAGCAAGAAGAAACTAGATATTCTTCTACATGGTTGTACTTAAAAAAACAGGACGAAATGAGTAACTATCAGACTCACAGAAAATATTGTGTGCTCGCCATCCGCCTGTATGTTCTCCGTTCGCTGTGGCCACACATTTCCAGACGAACGAGTGGGTGCTGGCTCGCTCTCTGGACCCCTTACCCCTCTGGCTCTGGCGCCTGAGGGTCCAGGTGTGTTTCTCATTTTGGCCCTTTTGGTTGGGGAGCAGACAATCTTTTCTGTGGTTTCTGTCGTTGGTTCAAACTACTACGAGCATCTACAATTCCGGGTCTGCAGTCGATTTGATAATGATTTTAACAATGATTGCCATTGATTTTTTGGTTTGGTTTGATTATTGTTTTATTGTTCTTGATTAATTAGTTAATTCATTGATTGATTGATTGATTGGCTAATTGATATTAATAACAAAATATCAATTCAGGTTCTTTTTTCTTTGCTTTTGTATTTGTTGTTTTTTTTTTCTTATAAAAAAACAATAATGTTTTGCTTGATTGGAAAAAGAGTGTTGTTAGGGTTTTGGTGATACTAATGTTCTGTTGTGGTTACATTGTTTTAGTTTTTTATTGTTTTTTGAGAACACAAAACTCTAAAGGAAAGGAACGAAACGAAACGGAAAACGGGAAAGAAAAACGTTCTAAAGAAATTTCTCAAAACTCAAAACATTTTGTTTAATAGAGGGAACACAATTCCAAACCCATAAGTCAAAAAAGGAAAATGAGTAAAACATTTTTATACAAAATGTTCGATTGTTTTAAAAGAAACTGAAAAGAAGAAATAAAAAAGGAAACAACGGAAATTCGGCATAAAAAATAGAGGACGATTTATTAACACACTTCATAGCCACATTCTATTGGAGGGAACGAACGAACGAAAGGAACCAAAGAGAAACCAATAATCAAAATACATGTATTTCAATATAAGAGGTTGGTTGGTAGTTTGGTATGGTTGGTTGGTTGGTTGGTTGGTTGGTAGAGGTATAATTAATAATGTTTAACAAACAGCTCATTTAACAACATTGACAAAACTCTTTGTAAAATAAAACTCAAAATTTGTTTATGAGTAATAATGTTCACTTTTCGCTCTCATCATCATCATCATTTCGAAATCAGTGTGAATCTAAAATGTTTTTTAACAAAAAACGTACAAATTAAGAATTTAAAAAAATTATCTAAAGTTTTGCTAATTGTTAACTACGGTAGAAAAGAAGGGAAATGAAGGATTTATTGATTACATATTCCATAAAACAGATTACATTAGTTTTGTTGACGGAAGGAGTTTAGCGTTTCACGACTAAAGCACAACTCAAACCAGTCTGGCAATATGAGGGGTTTTATTGAATTTTATTGAAAGGACATGCTTCATTAACCCAAGGGACCATTTTTTATAAATATCCGTAACCGAGAGACCATAATTTATTGAAATAATTATACCCCACATTACACTGTAGTATAGAATGTCGGTAATAGTGTTAACAGCCGCAATGCATATTCTTATGCGTACAATCCATTAACGATTTGGTCCCTTAAGGCGAATAACGAGCAAGCCATTCGGGAGATAGAGCCAGAAACCGACACCAAGGTCTGGGAAAATTGGGTTGATAGGATGAGCTACTGCGAGGCCAGCCGAGATAGTCATATGAATGAAATTATGCTCCATAAACAATGGGAATGTTTACTCTCATGAGTAAAACATTAACGATGCCGAAAAAAATGATTTTTGTAATTTTTTAAAAGAAAATTAAATATGGACCCCCCTCTTTATATCTTCCTTCCGATTGGCCTCTAAGCGCTATATAAGCTACATTTTAAAATCCAAGACTGATCGCTGCCAAGTTTGAACAAAATCTGTTCATATTTAGATATAGTCGCTATATTAATATATATTCCCATTTTTAAGAGCCAACATTTCCAACCGATATTTATGAACATTGAAAGAAAGTATTTTCTTAGTCGAATGGATAGTGTGAAGCTAATCTTACAGATTCACTATGAATAAGCATTAGCTAAATTTGCTCAATCAAAGCGGTGTTGGGTATTATATAGTCGGTATCACACGGCATTATCATTTTTCTATTTGGTTGCTTCGGATCTTATAGTATACCGAGACACTGATAACACTATGCAACAAATGAACACTTTTTGAAAAATACACTGACCTGACAGTATAGGTTCGATTATACTATCAAAGGGTAGTATAACCCTATGCTCGGTTTGGCGAAATTGGTGACCAATTTTTTTTATGGGCCTCCAAAGTTTCTGAAAATCAGTGGGCCACTCGAAAAAGGTGTCATCAGCTTTTGTCCAACAACTAATATAGACTTGGTGATACCGCTTAACTATGTTTGGCAATAATGTAGCTAAGAGTATGCTGAATAAAGTCTCTTAAAATTTTTTGCGAAAAGAAAATTTTTCCGGTACTTTTTTTGAAAAAGTGAAGGAAAAAAATATTTTTTGTCACTTTTTTCAGCAAGTACTTTTTTCACCGAGTATAGGGTTATACTACCCTTTGATAGTTGAATCGAACCTATACTGTCAAGTCCGTGACTTTTTTCCACTGTTGCACAGTGTAATCTGTCATTCCGACCGCCCGCCAATTTTGCTCCGATCTTGATGACATAAGACACAAACTCTCTTTTGCCATCATTTCATTTCGTTTGTAATATAAGCGGTTTGGAAAGCGTATTTTGATCAGAATCACTATCACATTTTGTAGTGAAAAGGTTTGCAATACAAGAATGAATTCTGAAAATTTTTTTGAAAGGTATATTCATTATTAGGTGTGTCTTCTGATTTGGAATTTAAGCGCTAATGAACAATATTTTGGTAGGAATCTTTACGAAATTTGGCAGAGACGGAAACATGGATAAATTGTGCAATATTTAATAAAATCGATTTAGATTTACATACGAGTATACAGCACAATGTAAACCGTATTCTTTCTGCAGTTTGGCAGATGAAGTATTTATGCCCGATACCACACTTTGGCACAGGGTGTTGTGACATTTGTCTGAAACGCCCTAAAAATATCGTTTTCCGTCATGAAGGTCCCTTTTGATTTGACCCCTTGACGGTGCCTACAACCCCCACCTGCCTGCAATTTAGAAATTTGTAGTCTAATTAGCCTCAGTCGTGTATATTCCTCCGTGTCTTGTTTGGCAAATAATGACAGAATGTATTATACAGTCAGCCCGTCCGACCCTGGTCTTTCCTTAGTTGTTAGCAATTAGGTTAAAAAAACAATTTGATATTTCTGCTTACTCTGTGACTATTAGAGTGATGTTGGGCATTGTATAGTCTACCCCGCCCGAAATTAATTTTACTTTACTTGGTTTTTTTTCGTTATCTCTTTTAAATATCTACATTCTATTGTGACTCCGAAAAGGACTCATAGATGTTAAAAAAAATGTCAGCGACGAGGCTCATTTTTAACTTATTGCGTACGTCAATAAACAGAATTTCAGAGGCTGTGGCAATGGAGCAAGGTGCAAGGTATCGTTCAATGATCACGATTTTTTTTACTTAAAGGAAAATTTGGAAAGTTTCGAAACAAGATAACGGTAGCATATATCACACAGTACCCAAGACCATGAACCAATTGAGATACGAGTTTAGTGAGCAATTAATCTCCCGTTTTGGCAACGTTGAACGCTTCGTTCGTGCGATTTGAGTCTATCGTCTATAGGGACAGGTCAAACACGAATGTTGCCTTGAAAGAAATGAGTAAATACCTAATAAAACCGCGGAAATATTGAAAAAAGTGTCCCAAAAGAATGGACTACCTGAATCGTAGCCGTGGGAAACATTTGCATGAATTATATTGTAAGGTAAATGGCATGTCCAAACCGAAACACCGTAAGGCTCTTGATGAAAACTCATTTTCGCCAACAGAGGAACTGTTTGCAGAACGATAATGTGAGCTAAAAATTGCTTTTCTCCTCTCAAGGCTGCGCAAACGGATCGAATATTTCCATCATTTCTTCAGAATGAGGTGGATCAGAGATATCAACTCATCTGGCTGAAGTTTTCACTACATACTCATACATATACGAGTACTCCAAAATAGGGTAGGTAGTTATACGACCCTCAGGCATATCGACCCATTAGCCTAACTTATTTCCTGTTAAAAACAATGCAGAGAATAATTAATGACATGGTCAAAATTAAAATAGCGGATGACAGGCTAACATTCCAAAAACACGTGTATGTCAAACGAAGATAAGTGGAAACAGCTGTTTATGAGGTAGTGCACCTGAAGAGTCATTCAAAGAAGAAAAGTATTCACTGGCCGATTGTGTAGACATTGAGAGCTCATTTAAATATGTGCTGCCGGATACACTTATCCAGTCCTTGGACGAGTTTCAGGTTGACCGGGCCCTGGAAAACTGGATCAAAAATATGCTAAAGAATGGGTGTATTATTTGTGGGTCATATGGCGTAAAAATTAGAGACAGGGGGGCTTTTTATCGCCTCTTCTATGAGTTACGAAGATACACACACAGTCTCCTAAAAACTCTAACCAATGAAGGACTTAAACCAGTATGTTATACAGACGACATTGTAATACTTCTAAGGGGCATACATCCAAAGCAATTATGCAGAAGAGCTGAGGAGGCACTTAACATTGCACATAACTGGGCACAATCAAGGGGATTTAATGTTAACCAAGACAAAACAGAAATATGTCTATTTAGAAGGAAAACAAAGATCCATCCTTTTACCGTGCCTCGATTCCTGGATAAGAATATTGCCATATCTAAAAGGGTAAAATACTTGGGAGTGATCTTTGATTAGAAACTGTTTTGGAAAGATCATATTGAAGAAAATGTTACCAACATCACATATGTTGGTCGTTTTGCAGAACATATGTGATTAGTCCCCATTAGTTTCAAAATGGGGACTAAGTTCAAATATGACTGGCTTTACATCAGCGTGATTAGACCAATAATCACCTACGCCTGTGTAGTGTGGTGGACATCGATGGTAAAGAAGTGCAATGTAAATTTATTGCAAAAAGTTCAACGTATGTGCTCTCTAGGCATACGCGAGTGAATTAAAACTGCACTTACAATAGCATTGGTGACTATACTGCACATGCAACCAATAGACATCCGTATAAAGTGTGAGGCAGCCATCACAGCAAGACCTCTACAAGTGATGGGCGAATGGATAAATCGAAACCACAAATCGTACCATCAGAAGATATTACAATCACTGGTCGGCTATGTTTAAATAACGGAAATCTCCGACCGCATTCCAGAAGTGCGACTTGCAGCTACATGTCATTCGTTTGTCCCAGACAGACGCTCGTGGGAAAACGGAACACTTGAGCATGTGCCAGTGGGAATCAGCTGCTGCACCGATGGGTCCAAGCTAGGAGGAAGGACGGGTCTGGGTCTTTTTATTGAGGAACCTCAAGTTTAACTTTATTTCCGCCTCCCAAACCATAACACGTTATTTCAAGCGGAAGTTCGAGCAATCACGGAGTGTGTGAACTGGCTCAGTAATATCACAAAGCTTAAATACGCGAGCGTCTTCACAGATAGTCAAATGGCGATCAAGTAAAGGGTCAAATCCAGAACTGTGTTGGACTGTTAAAGAACGATAAATGAATACTCAGCCCATGCATGGTTAACCGTGTATATTCTGGGTGCCAGGACACAGCGGAATGGTTGGAAAGGAACGGGCAAACAGCTTGGCCTCAAAGGGCAGATAACTTCGAGTAGTAAACGTAGAAAATTGGAAACCTTCCGAAGCCATGAAGGATGAGTTGAAGCACTGAGCATTTATGGCTCACATAACTTTGTGGGTTAGTGAAACAGTAGGATAAACTGCAAATATACAGTGGAGTGACCCAAATGAGAAGAAAACAAGTAGTTTTCTGAAACTAAACAAGATCGAGAACAGTAGGATGATGAGTGTTCTGAGGGAACACTGAAGCTTACCAGCATATCTACGTCGCATAGGAGTACTAGAAAACGATGATGAGCCTCCAGAGCATGCAGGGACAACATAGAAATGATGGAACATTTTCTATGCCAATGCCCGGCTTCCACCCATGCAAGATCCTTCAGGTCAGACACACTACCAGACTTGACTCATCTCAGAGGATTTGACTTGAAGATACTGAAAAAATTCGTGTCTAGTACCAATTTTTTGTAACCCATTAGGTTTCAAAAATAAAATAAATAAGTAGCGCACAACTGGTCAAACCAATTGCTTAAGTGTATGTCCCCTGATCTGAGACGTTGAAGCGTCTCCTCTCTTCAACCCAACCTAATCTATCCTAAATGGCAGAAATTGATTTTTCGATGCAACTAAAAGTTTGTACGTTGTCTTCCCAACGCCTAAAATCTCAAATTATTATATGCATTTCATTTGACATTTCTCAATTTCAGACTAACTCAATTTGAACCATGGAAAGATACACAATCGAGCAACGCGTTAAAGTTTTTTAAGCCTTTTACGAAAATGGGCGTTCAAATCAAAATGCATTTCGTGACTTCGTGATGTTTTTTTGATCAGCATAATCGACCAAATGTGTCCACAATCGGAAGAATTGTGCGCAAATTTCAGCAATCCGGGTCTGTAGGAGATGTGAAAACACCTGTGCATGCTCGCCCAGTTCGTTTGGTGCGGCTTATGGGCTGGCGACGTCATCGGGCCATACTTCTTCGAAATGAGGCCGGTCAGGCAGTTACTGTGAATGGTGTTCGCTATCGTGAGATGATAACGAACTTCTTATGGCCCGAATTGGAAGATATGGATGTGGAAACTATGTGGTTTCAACAGGACGGTGCCACTTGCCACTCAGCTAATGAAACAATGACTCTTTTGCGCAACAAATTCAATGGCCGTGTTATCTCACGTCGTGGCGATGTCAATTGGCCGCCACGATCATGTGATTTGGCACTGTTGGACTTCTTACTTTGGGGTTATTTGAAAGAAAATGTGTACGTCGATAAGCCAGCAACAATTCAAGAGCTAAAGGATGAAATAATTCGGCACATTAACGGCATAGAACCTCAATTATGCCTCAGTGTCATCGAAAATTTGGACCATCGGATGGAGGTGTGCCGCCGAGGTCGCGGCGGCCATTTGGCAGATATTTTGTTCCATACATAATTGAACCATACAAATATTATCATAATAAAAAGAAATGACAATAATTTCCTAAATAATTAGGGTTTTATTCAAAATCAACATCGGCCCTTAAAATTTAACCACCCTTTAAAATTATGCTGTAAATTGGCGTTTGCATTAAATGTTCCTGTCCCAAGGGCTAGTTCAATCAGAATCTGATCTTGAACGCGTAAATTGTTGTCAATCAATTTCTCGAAATGGTACATTAAAGAAATATAAAATATTAAAGGGAGAAATTTAATTGGTTTAAATCAGAACTCTCCCTCTGAATGGTATTATACTCGTAATTGTAGTAGGTGCTTTACCTATTTTTTACAATCACAGATCTTGAATACGTCACTGCGTTTCAATTCGACAACGCCGTGTTAATGTTACCAGCTGTTTTAATATAGAAAAGGCCACTCTAAGGACCGATCCTTATCCTTAAGGAAATTATCGCGAGTGTACTGTTGTGTCAGTCCAATTTGTAGTACGGTTGGTGTCAAAGCCAACAAAACATCAAAATAAGTTACCTTCATATTTAAATTTCATTTTAAGTCATTGCCCTACAACCAGGACTACATATGTGACGGATGTGTAAAATAAAAGCCGCAATTCATTATGTTGGCGTTAAAAAACAATAGCTTTCCTAATACAGAGAGAAATACAGAAAATCCTGATCAATGGTTTAGAGTTTTCCCCTGGAATTTTCGAATTTTCGGAAAAATGTTTAATTCTAAAAGGTGCATCATGTTACGTGTAAGGTTAAGTAAGTTAGAACATTGTATGAAAATCACATCATTATTAAAAACATGTAAAGAAAGGCTGTTTCCACTTTTCGGCAATAACAATTCTATGACAGTTTGAAATAAATATTTTATTATTTGAAAAATGAAGAATTTGTACGAACGTTTGCATGTTCCGACCAATAAATTTCAACTCCCGGACAATTTGTGCTTTCCAAACTAATCGCTCTTGATTTTTTTCCGTAAAAATCAACTGTTTGATGGAATTGTTTTCAAATAAAATTAAATAAAAAAATACACATTAAAGACAACAAAACATTATTGAATTTCGTTCTAACTAATCGAAGGATATAGTGTTTTCCAAGTAATGTAAGAAAGTATGTACAGTTGTAGTTATGTGATAATCGTATTCTGATTGATGAATAGCTCTAGAGAGGATTGAAATGCATTCTCTTCCAATTGCATAGAACACAATTTTTATTGTTCACCTACATAGATAGACACGATAGGATATGAAAAGCCATGATGAAAACATAGATGTGTGTATGTATTATTATTATTCCTAACATTTCCATAGGACAGTGTGAAAAGTCATAGTACATAGTTTCGAGGTAAGGCAAAGAAATCAGAAATGGGGGAGGGGCATCCCTGCCAGTTATTATATACATATACATATAGTAGTAGTAGAGATGGTCGGGCTGTATGTATAGGGATGGAATCGTTTTGCAATCTCAACATACTCGTACTTGGAAATATGTTAATATCTTTTCTTTTGTGTCCACATCTACCATGGAGTCCACTGTACGCAACCACGCAGTATTTTTTATTTTTGTTGTTTACTCGATTTTAGTTGAACCTTTTTTGTTATGTTTTTATTAAATAAAGTTCAATATTTGATTGTATTGTTTTTTGTATCTGGCGTAAGTAAGTAAGGTATTTAGTAAAAACCTTTTTTGTTGTTGTTTTTTACTCAAGTGAATAAATTGAAAATGATTTTGAGTAGATATACATATTTTTTTATTTATTTATTTTTAAGTATGAATACTGTTTTGTAGAATCGAGGGGTTTCCAGAAAGGAAGGGGGATGTATGGAAGTTGCATACACTTGTAGTAAAAGTTGTATTATTATTAGTAGTAGTAGTAGTAATAGTAGTATAAGAGAGAGAGAGAGTATTAGAGTAGTAGTAGTAAACATGCTTACGTATTATTATGTTTTTGGAAATGTTGAAGGAATTTTTGTTATTGTTTTCTATAAATTTATCTGAAGTGAAAGTTGTAAAAATTTTTAAAATTGTTGGCAAGAAAATCAACTATCTTTCCGAAGAACCAAAAAAGTGTAGTAAATTGTTTCTTTGTGTGTAGTAATTGTAGGGATTTTTTCTTTGTTTTAGTCTATTTGTTTTTTTTTTCTCGAAGTTAGTAAAATAAGTATAAAAGAATTGACTTAAAGATGAAAACGCAAAAGAGTTGGAAATTGTGGACATCCGCATAAATGTCCTTAAAAAGTTCTCTCAAACGAAAAAAAACTGAGGAAAAGAAGACCTGAAATTATAGAAGTAACTGAAATTGAAGAAAGAATTAAGAAAAGTAAATCGGAAAAAATTAACAATGTAGTGCTGCTTCTATGTAAGCATTCAAGCCACTAGGAAAATTCAAACTGTCCAAAACTAAATCAGAAAAATACATCATTCAAAACGGCCTCTCAAATGGTGTTTGCAACTAGGGTTGCCACAATGCGGCATACTCATTGAAATTGAAAAAAAAATATGAAATTAATAAAAAATAAAAATTTCGAAAAAAACATAAATCTCAAATATGGCATTCCCAGAACATGCAGATCTGCCCGGATTTTTTTTTATTATCTATCATAGGATATTTAGCAATGGAATGGGATTGGTGGGGAGTGGTAAAGGGTATCCTTTTTTGTAGAGTTAGAGATCGTGCAAAATTTGTAATATTAAAAAGAAAGTACACATCTCACCGACAATAAATAACGAAAAAAAATAAAAAATAAACATTGATATATACATACACAGAGTACAACAACAAATAGAGATGGTGTAGGTGTGTGTGAGTTGGTGTGAACCAGTGTCGATGTGTGTGTGAGATTGTGTATTTACTTGTATGTGTGCTTGTATTATTTCTCATTTCGAGGAGTGTTTCTTTTTTTTGGTGAGTAGGTGGGTTGGGTGTGGGTGTGGGTGTCAGGTGATTGTTTGCAACAAATATCAAACTGAAAAATTTAGCATAAAATACAAAAAAAGAAGAAGTTATTCATTATGTTTGAGAATTATACAGTAAGAGAAATTTGAATAAGGGCACATTATACATATATATTTGGATTATTTTCTCGGGGTGGGTTAATGATTATGAGTTTTAGTTGTTAACAAAAAGAAGTAAATCAACATTGGTTTTCAAATATAAATTTCCCTTCTTTATTAGTGACATTGCTTAAGATTGACAAACAAAATAAATACAAATGTTCTACACCTGTTACACGAAGCGATATGTTTTGCGGTGACTTTTTTGACGATGAGTTTTTAGTTTCAACAATCGGAGAAAAGTTTCGATATATGGTATTTCTTTACTTACTCGTATATATTCTTTTACTATATTTTACACAAAAAGAAAATGTCAATTTGTGTCTTAAATTTTCATTGAGTGTCATTGTGTCTATCTCTCCACTCTTCGTCTTAAAATTCGTGTCGCATACATAGCATATCGCAGACACAAGTCGCTCCGCATACACAGGGTCTTTTTAATTGTTTTTAATTGTTTTTGAGGCGTTTTAATTGGCCGATGTTTGAATAGTTTTTAATTTACACATGCTAATTTACATACACAAATTGTACATCGTTCTTACACGCAAAGAAAAAAATCGTTTCTGCGAAACGAAATATTAGACAACTACAATTCTCGTTTGCCGGAACTGAAATTTCGTTTGTTGTGAAAGAAACTTATTTCGCGTTAGCAATTGTTTGTTTCGACCAAAAGAATTCCAGTCGTCGTAAACGAGAATTGTAGTTGTCTAATATTTCGTTTCGCAGAAACGATTTTTTTCTTTGCGTGTAGTTGTTTCACAACTATGTATACTGAAATGTTCAGAAGATAAAAATGTTTATTATATTTGACACTAATTTCTAAAATGTCTAAAGACCTTTTATTCAGGTGCACCTATTAACTATGATTGCTTACTAGTTTCTTGTACATAATTTACAGTTTGTTGAGAGAATCCCTCGCTGTATTCTTATACCCTCTTGAGAGGATATAAAAATTCAGCCATAACGCTGGCTAGGGTACACTGACCGGCAAAAGCCCATACTGATACTCCAGAAATAACGCTGTTAGACGTCGACTACACAAGTGTGTAGACCTATCATTTTCTGGTAATACGTGGTTCACTAAACTAAAGCGTTTAGAGTTCAATACTTAATTATAATGAATAATTCGACGCTGAATAATATTATGCTCTTAAACAAATATTAAACCTCAAGTAAGTTTAAATCTAGAGTTCTTAATTTTATTTCTCCTCATGAGTAGTTTTGCTAATCAGAACATATCTTGAGACAGAACAGTCGATAACATATTTCAGAAAATTATGTTAGTTATAAGAACAATCACTCTTCTTACAATTAGAAAAAAAAAGATTTTTAACATTTGAAAATTGTCTGAAATACTTCTATGTATATGTTTTATTTGGAGCTACATTACAATGTAGAAAAAAACATACATAAAGAAAATCTCAGTAGAAAAAATCGGCTAAAGCTTACCATCATGAAATACACCCATAATGTAGAGAACAGTAGCTACTTTAAAAACGGTACACTGTTCCGAATTGATACTTGTATAGGGTTTGCCAACAAGATGTGTTATTTTGGTATTCAAAGAAAAATGCAATTTTTTCAAATAAATTATCGGATGTTTATTTCATAATATGACGTTAATAATGAAAAACAACATCAGCCAAATGGCCACCACGACCACGCTTACAGGTCCATATCCTTTTCATGAAATTTTCCATAACCAAATCGCATAATGGCTGCCCTATGTCCTCGATAGCCGCACGAATTCTATCTTTGAAGTCTTGAATCGACGCTGGACTGTTGGCGTAGACCTTATCTTTCACGTGGCCCCAAAGGAAGAAGTCACAAGGTGTTTAATCACAAGATCTCGGTGGCCAATTGTGATCACCTCTTCGAGAGATAACACGGTCCGGAAACTTTTCCCGTAACAGAGCAATGGTTTCGTTGCTTGTGTGGCACGTAGCGCCGTCTTGTTGAAAGTAAACGTTGTCCAGATCAATACCATCCAACTCCGACCATAAAAAATCATTAATCATCTCTCGATAGCGCAATCCATTCACCGTAACTGCCACCGAGGTGGAAATGGGCCTCATCAGTCAAGATGATTTTTCGATGATTTTCGAATTTTAATAATTTCAATGCGTTGTTGAATGGTGTATCGTTCCATTTGTAGTAATGGCGTAGTTTCTAATTGTCAAATGTCAAAGAATAAAAGCTTCAAAAGTTATTGCTACCGAAATACCGGATGATTCAAAATAACACCTCTCGTTGGAAAACCCTATATTTGTATAATTTTATTAAAGCAACCAGGGGATACCCATTTGATTTTAGTAAAATAGAGACATTCGATGTATTTCGTATAAATTTTCCAATACCCAGAAATATTGTTTTATATAAATAAAAGGCTACTTCTTAAACGCACATATTTTATGCAAAATCCCTTTCCCGACGAATGAATTACTGTTTATTTTCTTACACCGATCCCAACCATGACGGTTTGTCGCTAAGACACATTTTTATACCCTCTATTTTGTCACTCCGTTGTAACAACTCTAAATATTGATCTGACACCCCATAAACTATATATACGAGTATTCTTAATCGTCGTAGAATGTCCGTCTGTCCGTCCGTCAGTGCGTCCGTCCGTCTGTTGTAATTACGCTTCAATCTGTAATACTTGAGCTAGGTGGCTAAAATTTGGTACAGAAACTTCTTATAGCTGCAGGCAACTTGGGATTGGGCCATATCGGTCCGTATTTTGAAAGAGCCCCCATATATAGCATCTGTCCGATTTGACTTCTTAACGCCATAGAGACCACAGATGTCAACTGATCGGGCTGAAAACTGGTAACTAAGGTTTATTTATACCAGGATACCTTCACACGTATAATACTGGTCATAGGTCCATGGTTTGATATAGCCCACATACAAAGTTCCCTCAAGATTTCAACACAAACCACAAATTTCAACGAATTTGGCTAAAATTTGGTATAATTAGTTTATTTGTACCCGAAACCATTCATATGCGATCCCTGATGGAGATTATATGAGATTCGGCATGGCCGAACTTAAGGCTTTTACTTGTTTTATAATAACGCTACATATGCTGCCCTCCTAAGAAAGAATGTCACATCTCCATTTTAGTAGTTTTGAGTTATTTAGCTATTACGTTTCTTAAATTTCCGGACTTTCCGTACCGTTTTCATAAAAAATATTAATTTTATCTTAAACAATTTATTTCGGTCACTTTTCGCGGAAATAAAAATATAAATTGCGATATCTCAATATCTCGAATCGATAACGGTCCATATGTATTTTATAAGATAAAATAATATTTTTTTTATGAAACGGCACGGAAAATCCGTTAGGAGACAATATATTCTATTTTTAATTTCTTAATGTTTAAAGCATTAAAATTAACTTCAAAATACCATTTCAGAGGAAACAAATTAATTTTTCTGATCTTTGACCTTATTATATTTTGAGTAGTATTGGGGGTCATTACTCCTACATACATAATAGGGCAACATTTTCTAAGAATTTGAAAAAGATCTAAAGATCTCTATCGAAAACCCGTTTTTTACAAAATTTGTTTCATTGCAATAGATAACACTGAGTGCACAAATATAAATCTTCCAAAAAAAAACAGGGTACACCGCATAATTTCGTCCCGGTGATTCGTATCGCATTATCCGTTTTTTTCCTGTGACATCCATCGCGTTTTCGAGATATTTAGGCACAAAGTTTGCAGGGTAAACAAAGAGGTTAGCAAACATAATTTTAGTATGGACGGCTTCAAGAAGTATTTCTTCCAAAACACCTGTCACGTCTGCTAACCCCCTTACCCCTGAATAATCCCCCTCCAAAAATGATAATATATCATAAGTCGTAGTAATCGGTGGATTTTTTGAGTGATGTATTTGAGTAAAAGATTCCTTGTAAAAATCACTACAGGTTCCAATTCACTTTTATGGCAATCCAATGGTTTTTTAAATATGAACGCTTTGGATTGCTTTGGAACTTTTATGTCACATAAGAACTCTTTCGGGTTCCAAAAAAATTTATTGCCACTAAGGAACAATATTTTGATATACAGTGAAAGCTCCATAGCTTCTATACTACGAGTACTCCATTTCAAAGGCAGAAAATCCTTAACCCATTTTCGGCCGCTGTTCGATTAGTCGAAAAGCATGTTTCTATATTTTCAATGCGATGTTTTTCCGTAAAGATCAACAAATTATTTATATGTAAATATTCTATAACATAGCAAATTTTGTTGGCTTTCAAGAAAAATGAATTGCAATAATCCTCCATCATCTACTTGGAATTTGAAAGGGGGTCCAAAAATACCTTACCTATTTTCTGTGTGACGTATACATAAGATCATTTTAAATGTGTATTGTCAAATACTACTTTAGTCCTTTAGATAATAAAGGTCCATTGTAATAAGTAAATGAGTTTTACATAAATATTTATTGCCTTTTTCGTACTTTAAGGAGACATCAATATTTGACTCTTCAATAGTAGAACGTCTCCCCTAGCTAAACTATAACAGGTAGCTAAACTATTCTAGAAAAATAAATTTAAATTATTGGTTCGGCAATTTTTACAAGCTGGCCGAAAATGGGTTAACACAGAAAACTATGTCAAAAATAATTTATTTCTCTTTAGGAAAGAAAATTGACAATACCGCTATCTATTGCTTAGAATCGATAAATCCAAAAATAAGACAAATTAATATCGGTTCTTTCATTCCAAACAATGCTAAGTGTTTTTAGTTTTTAATTCTATATATTATAAATTATATTTCTTCAAGATTTCGACAAGATTTGGTCTTTATGCGTTAACCCGATCTAAAGTTGCTCAAAAAACAGTACAGGTCGTGCGGTTTGCTTTACAAAGGAATTCCATACAAATTAAAAAAAAAATTATAAAGCTTTGATCGCCTTTTCGAGAAAAACGACCTCATTAGCATGTTTTGGAATGGAAGTATCGATATGTACTCCGTTTTTATATAAGGTACAGCCTACTTAACTCTCTACTATTTCCATTTATTTTGCGAATTCACATTTGGTGTATTTTAACACAGGAAAGAAATTACAGTTGTTGATTCAATCCGGAAACACTAAATAATAAAGTTGTTGAGTCTCATTCAAAATACTTTTTCATTTAACCTAAAAGTTGATTCAGAAATTTATTTAAACAAATAAAAATTGATTAGAATTTTTTTCAATATCTTTTAACCTTTTAATTATACCGAAGAATGCGGCGCCAATCGTTTCAATTGAGAATCTAGCAATTTTCTCATTTTTAAACATTTTGCGAAAAATCACAGTACCGCCTTAAATTTCGGTAGACTGCATTTGTTTTGTTTTTAATTAGTAGTAATTGTTATTTAATGGTTTTATTTGAGCACTCGAGTAGTTTTTTTGTGTCTACAGATATTTCTTAACAATACTAAGTTATCGCCTGTTTCTGTCTGAAAATACCGGCCAATATAACAAAACTACATTAATAGTTGTATCTATTAGTATCTAAAAAAATGAAACTTGTTGACCTAAAATTCAGCAAAAACTGAATTTTCTATTAGTATCTAAAAAAATATAACTTGTTGACCTGAAATTCAGCAAAAACTCTATTCCGGAATAAAGTTTTTTCCCAACATCAACGAGTTTTTGAATATACTGATCAGGAAAAACACTGCATTCGATCATTTCGAGCTAATGATGCCCATTTGTATTTATTTATTATTTTTTTTTTAATGTTTGGCTTTTCGATGCAAATAGTCTGTTAAAATTTATATTTGAAATATTACGCACACATACAATAACACTTTCACTGATTTTTCAAATATATACTTATATATTATTATGTTTTGGTTTGCTTAACTTAGTTTTATTTTGTTTTTTGTTTTTAAAATGCATTTATACAAATCTCTCCCACTGTACAAAACATTAAGACATTGATTTTTTTGCAATATTAAATATTATTGTTATTATTCACTTATTGGCTTATGTCACATATAATAAAAATAATAATAATGAGTAGATGATAGAATAATGACATCAAATCACAAACACCTTTTAACATAAAATTAAATACACAAACGGACGAACGAACTTAAAATCTCTCAAAAACGAAAAATACTATGGGACTTACAACTGTTAATTTGAAAACAACAAAAATTATAACATTACTTCCACTTAATTATCGTACACAAATAATTTTGTTCATATGTATATAAAAACACAGATATATATATTTTTTCTGATTTTCTTTAATAACTACACAAATAGATTAGAGAGAGAGAGGAGACAACACAAAAAGAGGGGAGGTGGATATACAAGTTAAAAAGGCCAAACTCAAAGGAAACATACAAAACAAACTGAAGATTTCAATTCAAGAATTTCTGGGGGGGATTGTAAAAATCGAATTTGACACAAGGGCACTCCTTCGTACATACGGACTACATACATACGGTTACGGAAACGGAAACGGAACAAATGAAATGAAACACAAAAACAAAACGTCTACTGCAATAATGTGTTTGAATTGATTGATTGATTGATTGATTGATAGGTTTTGTATTGTTTTTATATGGGTTCACATACTTTTTTCGACCTTACTAAAAAACAAACAAAATTCGAGACAAACGGAATTGAATTTCAGTTTCAATTTTTTAGCAAACTTAAAAATATAAGTTTGAGCACAGTTTGTATCATCATGTATAGTCTACAAGATATGACCATAGCCAATCTTTGCTACGATAATTTGGTGGGAGATTATTATTTCTAATATTTTTTGATTTGTTTTGTTTTGTTCTCGGCATTTACATCGTTACTTAGATAGATGTTTTCTATTTTTCAAATATGGATGTGGTTATTGTTTTCTTTTGTGGGTTGTTCTGAACGCAAAACAAAAAATAAATGGAATGAAAAAAAGAAAAATTAATAAATATTTTTTATTTAATTTTTTTTATATTAATAAAAGGAAGGAAATTACTAAATATCGAAATCGACATATTACTTAGGTATGCAACAAAATAGTTATAGAGAGAGAGAGAGAGGATATATATGCCGATGCGATTTTACATTTATCGGTGGAAAGAGGTAAACGATATTTATTGATTTATATATTAAATACAGAGTACATACAACATATGCACATGACACATTTAACTGAGTTTTTTTTCGTATTATTAATATGCCACAATCTAAAAAGGAAACTGAAAAACCGCTCAAAAAGGAAAAGGAAAAGGTAACCAAATGAAAGGAAACGAATCGAAACAAAACAAATCAGAAAATAAACTCAAGTTGATTACGATCACTATTTGGCATTATCGAAATGGGCTAAAAACGAAAGAAGAGTCTAATGTTTGTTCTCTCTTTGGATGGTTCGATTTGAATTGAAATCAAAAAGAAAAACGAAAATTGTAAATCGAAAAAAGCAAAGGTTTTGTTTTTTTGTTCATAACTTGTTTGGAACTCAGGAAGAATTGGATCATGTTTATTTTATATTATTTTTTTCTGTGGTGGTATTAAGTAAGAGTTGGAGTAGAATTGGAGTATTCATAGTCATATTCATATTCACATTCATATGCTGGTGGTCTTTTTTTGTGGGAGTTTGTTTCATATTTAATTTGTTTTTTGTTTTGGTTATTATTATTGTTATTATTATTATTTGGTTGGTTACTTTCGAACGAAAACGACGAAACGAAAACGAAACGAAATACTGCCAAAACGCAAAGAGAAATCAAATAAACATAATGTTTTGTATACATACATATTATATTGAAAACAATTGAATTGGTTTGGTATTTTTTTGGTTTTTTTTGTTTTATATATAGTAATAATTTAAATGGTTCTCATATTATTCTTATTCTCAAAAAGGATGTGTTTAGGCGGTATATTAATTTGAAACTTAAAGAAAACGCAATGAAAATAAAACTGAAAGAAACGAGTGTAACAAACAATCGTCTGCAATTTTGCTTGAATTCGTATCTTCTTGTGGATTTATTGGAAAATTATAGTAAACTGAAAACGCAAACGTTTATGTGGAACGAGAAGAATAAGATTTTACAATTGAAAGAAAAAAAATCGCATAAAAAGTACAACTGGCAAAGAACTCTGGAAATTTTTCGCTTCTCTTTTAATGAAACTCAAAACGTTGGGAACCGAAAATATTTAAGAAGACAAAAAAAAACGAAATAAAAGAAACGTAGAACACGTTGAAACCGTTTCAAAATCATGTTTTGTAAAAGTTGTGTGGGTGTGTTTGTGGTAGAACATATTGCTTTTAATTAACTTCGCGCATCAATTTTTATTTCAAATACTTAGAAATGTTCTTTTTTTTCTTTGATTTACTCATTGTGGAGTAGTGCTGAAGATCAAAGTTTCCTTCTAAGTGAAGGAGGGAATTTTGAGTAGTCAGGTGAAAAAGAAAACGAACTTTAAAACCAACAACATCAATCATTGCAAGGCGTTTCGCTGGTGGTTAATCAGCTCCTCGGATGCAGAAAGAAGCGTTGCTTTTAGCCTGCGTTCTTCTTGTTTTTAGTTATATTTATATCAATGTTATTCCAAATTTTTATATAGGAAATGCTTCGCTATAACTTGTAATCATTTTAAGTCAAAGGCAATAAAATAATAAAAAAAATTATCTCTAATCTAATTGACTGTATTAAAATTAATTGTTGGCATTTAAATATTGAGTTTATATCTCTAGTTTATCGGATATATAAGATAGGTAGCAAAAACCAAATGTTTATACCTAAACCTCATTCTCAGTGGTGTACTTCGGCCAATTTTCAGTATCTCTGGTTGAAGCTAAGTGGCAATTTAAAATTAATAAAATCTGACACCTATAACTGTGGGTTAGCTCTAAACGTAGAATATCCGAACTTTGGGAAAAATGCCTGTAGTGTTATGGTAAGTTCCAAATGACTTACTATTTAATTAAATAATAGTTGGTTTAATAAAAAATATTGGTTTTCTTCGACAAAATCTTTACAGAAGTTGTGTTTCTAAAAAACTTGTTCACATTTCTGTTGCAATTAATTTTTTTTCAGATTCTACAAACTAATTTATACTTCAATTTATTTATACTCAATGTGTATCCTTACATGAACAACTAACACATAATTGACATTTTCCTCTAATTTAAAATGTTCCTTATTTCTAGGAACTCCAGCAGGTTCACCCAGGCCTGTGCGGAACTTTTGCATATAAATGTATATATACATTTTTTGTTTATGTGTTAGAGACAAATGCGTCCCTGATTTCCCAGAAGCGTCTGAGTTCTTCGTACACAATGCTAACAAAATCAGAACTATGTTTTTGAGTTCCATTTTATTCGCGTTTACGAACCAACTTATTCTTATAGTACGAGCAGATCTACGCAAACCTATGTCAATTGTTCAAAGTTTTTTTTCCAGGTAGCTACAGGCCCATCCGTTGATAATACGATCAATCAGCCCGTGCAGTTTCCTCTGAAATTCGATCATCGTGATCGCTGAGCACCTCGAATGCCGTGTCTAACCGTTATTCTCTTAACTTAATTGTGTAAAAATATATTTTTATTGTTCATCTTGCCTTTTTCCCAGCATTATTAGGCTTATGTACTCCCATACAGGTCTGCGCAGATCTGGTTGTATCATTTTGCGCAAAAGAAATCCCTAAAAATCCAACGGTTAAGGAAATTCGTAAAAAAAATAGTTTCTGTGACTCGATTTTCCTCCAATGAAGAATTGAAAATATAAAAAAATTCTTTAAAATTTGAAGTATTATACAAAGAGTTATGCTTAGAACAAAGAACTTGGTGTGTTCTGAAGCAAAATTTCCTGGCCAACATTTTTGCATAACATTTCCTCCCCGCCAACCCCATTTTAGGGGTGTTTCTTACGTTCTTTTAAAATAGAGACAAAAATTACCGTTATGTGGGAGAGCTAGCTCCGAAAATATTGATCACATTAAACACTTGTTTAGGCATCGTTTAGCGGTAAAGTAAGTCTAAATTTTCCTAATGTATTTCAACCAAATCGGACATGTCGTTTCCGAGTTATGATGAAATGCAGAAATGTCTCTACAAATTGACAATGTCTCGAAAATTTTTCGATCTTGAAGCACTAGATGCTGTTTTTTATGGTCCATACCTACAATTAAGCTGAGGACCGTAAAGCAAAATTCTCTTCGGTTTACTAGATTTAGCCGTTGGAAAAATTAAATTTTCTCTGGAAAAATTGTTCAAAATCATTATATTCATGTTATGTATTCGTACTCCTGAAAATCATTGCATTGTACCTGGGTAATATGCACATATTTTTGGTACAAATTGATACTTTAGAATACAGATATCACAGATTTTATCATTTGTGACATATAAATATCATTTAACATATAAAAATGTTAATGAAAATGTGATAACATGCTAAATTTGTGGATATTTGACCGGTCTGACTGACAAAGAACTTGTTGGCATGGTCGGCCACTAAGAGAGTGACCCATCAGGTTTCATACGAAGATTCATATTCCACCGATAGGAGATATATTGATCTTCTCATACTGTATTGTGGAACTGTGAACTTTGCAGCTAAACTACAAGTATCTAGAAGCCTCAGTACATCAATGTAGAGACGCGCACAACATCATATATTCATTCAACTCTGAAGATTGGAATGAAATCCGACAAACACTACGAGATCGCAAACTTGGTAAGATAACTCATCAAATTGATCAATAGCTACCTAGAAGATGTGCTGAATATTGGAATATGAGACGTATTCCAGATTGATGCAATACATTCTAACAGCAGTTGTACCCCTGGGTATGTACCAGTGGAATCTAATATATGCTGAACAGTTTAATTTACAGTTACAAGAAGATGCGAAACTTGCGGGGTGTGCAGATGGGGTAGTTCTCGTAATCGACCAACCTACTGCCACTTTGTTCGATAGACGAGTACTCGCAAATGACTATTTGTTATAGACCTATAGATCAAAAAGACTGACACTTGCAGCGGCAATAGTTATATTATGCTTATATTTTTGGGGTCAATCTTTGAAGACAAACTAATGTCAATGAACATGTGACCACACGCAAAGTATGAAGATAAGTATTTGGCCTGTCAGAAAGGTCAAAAGGACAGGTTCGAGTATTTAGAAAGATTCAAAAAAGATTTTCTTCAATCATGAATAGGGTCTACCCCTACGATGTGTGACACCTATGCTTCACAGCAAATTATAAATTCCGTAGTGATATATACCACCCAGGGGCGTAGACCACATTTCCGAAATTACTTCTCATAAAAAGCTTATAGTTTATGCTGTCCTTACAAATATATTATAGAACTGCTTGTTTAAAACAATGTCACTGCTAGCTGAATAAATTACGACTCATTCCTAGTTAGTTAATGAAAACATATATGTTTCTCGGTGTAAAAAATACCAACAATAATTTTAATTAGAACTATTTTCCAATTAGGCAAATTTATGATGCAAACACTGAAAAAAGTGACATAATTTTAATGAAAATTACATTAGTTTGGCGTTTAAGACAATAAGTCATTAATACATGAACATTTCATACTAAAAGTAAGGAAAATTTATTTAACACTAATTATATTTTCTTTAATATAAAATGGTATAAAATGGGCGTTTTTAATTGTTTATCGTTTTTGGCGCCAAATAAAAAACAAATTTTTTTCAGTGTAAAAAACCATAATTAAAAATATTATTTATTTTACGAAGCTCATAAAATATTTGTGTTAACAATTAATTAATCCTTTTAACATTTCTAATACAGTACTAAAGAAATATTTAATTTAAACTGTCTCTAAATATATATATTTTTTCTTGTTTTCTTAAAGAGCTAACGAAGAAAATTTCGCAATATGTTGTACTGTAAACAAATTAGTGATCTTTGTTTGTTTATTATAATTATTATTGCATATTTTCAGTGAATTCTCAATGAAAATTATCACAAAATTAAATAAAAAACTAAAATGTAATAAACTGAAAATTGAAAAGGAAAAATTATTGGAGATGTCCCCAAATATGTTGTAATTATTTCCATTTCGGGGTCCGTTGTGTTAGTAGTGGCGGGTAGGTTCTATTCTGGGGGTGTTCAACTTAATACCTAAATACGGTGAGGAAACTCAGACCAAAATGAAGAGTGACAGAGGCAGAGACCGAGAGCAGAGAGAGAGAGAGAGAAAGACAGACAGAGTGATGGAAACAGTGGGCCAAAGGTTCGTTTGCTTGTGATTATTATTATTATTTAGACTATAAAGCGTTTTATTTACAGACAAGCAGAAGCTTTAAGCATTGGGTCTGGGCCGGGTCAGGGTCAGAATTGTTACATTGGCAAAATCGCTGTTCTTCGGTGAGTACAGGATTGTACAACTGTACATAATTCTGGTTCGGCGACGGGGTCAGAGGGACTTTTATTTGTTTTATTATGAAATGGAAATGTATTACAACACGAATTTGGCCACTTCTCCCCAGAGGTCCTTTTTCTACAATTATTTCGAGGATTTCTACAGCACACCTGCCGCCTGGTCATATCGCTTATTGCCCATTCCCAAACATTGTTGTTGATGTTGGTTACGTTGATTGCCGTCTCCGTTCTGCCTTCCGGAACAGAGACCGTTGTCGCGTTAACATACTAACAACATTTTTGTTTGTTTTTTCATTTTTTTTCATTAGGTTCTTATACTGTGTGCGGTGATTATTGTTAATATGTTCTCTTAAAAAACTCTTATTATTTTTTTCTTGTTGTTAATTGATTGGAAAAAGTTAATATTTTTGCATTAAAAATGATTGAGTATATATTAATAATATTAATATTGTTATTAGTTAAATAAATATTGCAAATAAATATTGATTCAACAAAATACTTAGGCTAATTAGGTATATTTAAGTAGTTAATTTTCTAGTTGATTTGTGGACTACTGAATAAATATAATAGAAATTGTTAAACAAAAAATTCAAACTCAACCAACTGATGAACACAAACTCAAAAAGTTAATTTGCAAATTTAAAAAGAAAAAACAAATCATAATTGAAAATAACTCTACATTTCGATGTGGGAAACTGAGGAAACTTTTAATTAAGTCAAACTAATGAAAAACTGTTGGAAAACTGTTTCTTAAGACGTTAAAATATGAATTTCGAGAATGACATTTCAATTGTTCTTCATCCATACCTTACTCGATTCCGTGGGAAATTAAAGGAGACCAGAAAAATGTAACGAGTCGTTTTGTATGTTTCGCGACTAAAATTGAGAGCGCTAACGCGAGAAAGGATATCCGTTGCCCTTGTTGTTTATTAGAAGACGTTATTAAAAAAAAACAGATAAATAGAACTAAACAGTGAAATTAAAAACACTGAAAATCGTTACAACATAAAACATCAAACAACGGTTATGTTGAACAATAAAAATAAAGTCTTAAGGAAAGCTTTTTTGCACAACTGTGTGGATCCGGCTTTAAGAGCATATTTTATCCGCTGAAGTTTATATGAGGTGTAGTTGGTAAATATTTTATATTGACTTGACTTATATGCATTCTAATAGCATGTCTTTTAGCGCAGTATCATATTTATACCCTCCAACATAGGATGGAGGGTATATTCATTTTTTCACACCGTTTGTAAAACCTCTAAATATTGATTTGAGTCCCCATAATTTCTTAATCGTCGTAAAATTCTGAGACGATATAGCCATGCGCGTCTGCCCGTCCGTCCGTCCGTCTGTCCATCTGTTGTAATCACGCTACAATCTATAATACTTGAGCTAGGTGGCTGATATTTAGTACATATACTTTTATATCTGCAGGTATGTTGGGATTGAAAATTAGCAATATCGGTCCATTTTTTGATATAGCCCCTATATATATCATTTATCCGATTTGACTACTTAACGCCACAGAGACCACAAATTTCAACTAATCGGGCTGAAAATTGACAATTGGGGTTTATTTACACCCGGAATCCTTCACACAAACAACCATAATCATATGTCCATGTTGTGATATAGCCCACATACAAAGGTTTCTCTACATTTGACTTCGTAACGCCACAAAAACTTCAAATTTCTGCGAATTGGGCTGAATTTTGGTATAATGAGTTTATTTGTATCCGAAACCATTCACATGCGTTCCATGGTGGAGGGTATATAAGATTCGGCATGGCCGAACTTAACTTTACTTGTTTTTTATTCCTGTATTCCTATTTGTTTCCAGTCTAACTAACTTTAAAAAATGAGTCCCTTTTGTTGCCGTAGGATAGATGCCCTTTATCAGAACAAACCAATCCATGGCCTCTTGGCTTCTTCGTAGGCAGGGGTTCATCAGGAGTCTATTACGCCATTAGTCCAGTTAAGTGACTTCATTTGTTTTTCGGTAAGAATCGAAGCCTCAACAGCCTCCAATCTGTAAATACTACAGATGTTGGTACTTGCTAATTCTGTCTAGTCTTCCTTTTGCCTTCCGTTTATGAGCGCTGTGCAGTATCAAAGTTGATTTCGCACACGTTAATTCCTTCACGTTTCGGCAGATTCGTCTTTAGTCATTAGTCTCAATATGTATAGCTTCAGTTCATCATGATGTCGTGGAGATGGTCCTCAGATTGGAATTAAATCCGACAAACAATTCGAAATCCCAATTTCTCAATGTACCTATTCAAATTAGTCGATAGTTTACTAGAAGATTTAATATTGGAATATGAGATGAATTCTAGATTGATACAATAATAATATAGAACCTAAGGCATGGAGGACTGCATAGATTAAAGTTACGAAAGGGTGCGAAACTGGTTGGGTTTGTAGATGATGTAACACTAGTAGTCGACGAACCACCTGCTTCTTTCAAAGAATATCAACCGCTCCACCATCAGAAAATTACAACCACCACCATTCTCTTGTACTCTCTTATTCTCAAATATAGTAATAACTGAAGTAGATATTAACTAGTGCTGAATTGTTAACAAATGAACTAGTTGGGTGCCTATGACAAGCCAATGTTAAAATCGATAGTTCGTTATATGAAAAAAAGGCAGATATGTTACTAGTTTGAAGTAACAGGGTGGTTAATACTCAACTGTTTGCGTACAATGTGAGTAGGGTATACTCGTACTCATATACAGTAAAAATGGAGTACGTATATATACTCAGAGAATGGAGATATACTCAGAGTATGGAGATATACAATGAGTGCTCTAGTATTTTGTGCATGCGGTAATTGACTCTATTTCTCGCGATAAAACTAATGATGCGAATTTTAGCATAACTCGAGAACCATTTATACGAATTGGTTCCTTCGCCTACAATTTAACATTTTAAAATTTGTTTCAATACACACATTTTTACTTTTCGCGTACGAGATATGCTTTTTTATTGCGTTTATTGCACTGTGATTTTTTTGGTTACATTTCATGGCATTAGGCCACGGCAACCGGAGGTCGACATCACAGAAACAGCCTTTGAATGGAACCAACAGGAAAGGCGAAGATGTGGAAGACCAGCTCATACGTGGATAAGACAAGTAGAGAAGGAAGGGGCAGAACATAGGAAGCGTTGGAGTCAACTCAAGTCTTAAGGAACTGATTGGTGATTTTTCCATTAGTTTAACCATTCTTGCTATTTCTTAATAATGACACCACCGAAGATATAAATAACACTAGAAAAATAGTACACCAGTAAAAGATTCATTCTCGTGTGTATTCAAAAATACCCCTACTAAACCGCTGTTTATTCAAAAATATTCCTAATTGAACGAATACGGTCCCAAAATTAGCCGACCTGACATATGGATGGCGGTAGTAGTTTGAAACTGAAATTACTTTCGTGAAAAATGACAACCTTCTGAAACCTATGTTTTAAGATGCAAGGCGACACGTTGTTTAGTTTTTTTAGCACTCAGAAGTAACGATATCAGTGAAACAAGGGCTAAATTATAATTTGGGGGAGTCTGCTTCATCGTTTTCAACTATAAAACATTGGTTGGCAGAGTTTAACGAGCTGCAAAGACGAACACCATAGTGGTCGGCAATTGAGGTGTCCACGCCAGAAATGTTTAAAACCCATATTATGGGTTATGGGTCACTGTGTTGGACGTGGTGCCTATGTAGGAACTCTAGTTGATTGTGCGCTCTCACTACCTAAGTGCATCATGTCCGAACCAAAGCCTATATGTTGATAGTGGCAGACCTACATATAAGTGAAAATTCTTGAAGAATTTGTAACGTCGTCTCCATCCTACCAAGGTCGTCAACTCTGCAGTTTACCGGGTTAACTCTATGTCCAGCCACCCAAATGAGTTGAATGTCGATCTGATATGTCATGAACGATATGACAGATTTGTGGCATTTGAAGGGTATTTGTTAATTTAGTAGGTATTCAATAGAATCTTATCTGAGAGTTAGATTTAGATTCAATTCCTCGTACAATAATCCAAGTCCAACTCATCAGTATAGACGTAAATGTATCGTATATACGAAAAGGTATCATCATATTCCCTGAAATCCTACCATTATATTTGTCTCTGACAGATAACCTCGTAGTAATATTCCTATAGCAGGTTCTTACGGCAAATATGTCTGTAGTCAACTCGGTTATTGTTAATCATGCATTGATGATTGATATCTTCACGTGGTCGTATTTTTTTCTTCGTCCAAAGCGAAACTTATGAAGAACGTTTATTTAAATAACAATTCTAAATAAAATAAGATATATATTTAAAGTCATACTGGATGTTTCTTGTTTTTATATTGGTATTCGTTGAGTGATTGACATTGTCGAGTTGCGGTGGTGCAAAAGGTCCTGATTTTATCAATGATTGAATTTTCCAAAAAAAAAGCTAACTTTTCACACTGCAAACAATTTTTTTTTAAATTGAAAAACTAGACAGTTATCTTATACAAAGGGAAATTTATTATATTGGCTTGGTTTGCTGTTCCAAATCGAGTATATGTCCCTCAATTGAGATTCGTAAAATATCCCACTCATTTCATAAAATGTTAGACGGATGATGTGTGAGGATCTTGATTTTAATGGAGAGCAAAAAGCTTCTCACAAACAGATCGCCGGAACTTTTGAACCTTACTTAGAATCATCTTCGATTTACATTTTATATATTTTTGCCTAGGCACATCTCCAAAGGTTTCTGTGACCACACAAAAGTGTTATTTGTGACTATACTGTAAAAATTCCACTGGTAATCCATGACGAACTGTTTCTGAGGCCAAAACTATTTTAGATTGGTTGTACAGAATGCGGTACCTGCTGTAGGCGATCTTATAAACAAATAATCTCACGACCACAAACAACTCCAAACACGCTTACTTAGAAGCGGAGAGAAGTAATATAATAAGAAAAATCGTTTATCTTATTCAAAAATATTGGAGCTTGGAGTACAAAATTTCGTTGGGAAATTCAGGTCCAAATCTAGGGTCTTTATTCTAAACCGTATCACTTCAAATGTGTTGTAGAACTGTTTGAGCACATCATGCTGGCACTACTTGACACTGCACTGCATTACTTTTTATACCCTACACCACACTGTGGTACAGGGTATTATAAGTTTGTTTCACGGCAGATGTTTGTAACACCTGAAAATAACACAGCTAGACCCACCTTAAAGTATACCGATCGACTCAGAATCACTAGCTGAGTCGATTTAACCATGTCTGTCCGTCCGTCCGTCTGTCCATGTAAAGTTGTTCGTCGACTACAGGTCGCAATTTTACTCCGATCGTTCTGAAATTTTGCAGTTTCGCAGATGTATAGATCCCTATTGAATTTGGTTGAAATCGGTTCAGATTTAGATATAGCTCCCATATATATCTTTCGTCCGATTTGGCCCTTTAGTCCTATAGAAGCTGTATTTTACATCCAATCGTTTTGAAATTTAGAATGGTAGAGTTTCTTGATCCATGAACCAACATTGCCGAATTTGAAGAACAGCGGTTAAGACTTAGCTATAGCTCCCATATATGTATATGTTTCGTCCGATTTTGCTCTTTAGTCATGTAGAAACTGTATTTAACATCCAATCATTTTGAAATTTAGAATGGTAGAGTTTCTTGAACCATGAATTAACACTACCGAATTTGAAGAAAATCGGTTAAGATTTAGCTATAGCTCCCATATATATGTTTCGTCCGATTTGGCTCTTTAGTTCTATAGAAGCTGTATTTTACATCCAATCGTTTTGAAATTTAGAATGGTAGAGTTTCTTGATCCATGGACTAACATTGCCGAATTTGAAGAAAATTTATACATGAATTACAAAATTTATATTTCAGAGTTATTCAATGTTACGAGAGTGGTGTAGGGTATTATATAGTCGGCCCCGCCCTACTTTAGCCTTTCCTTACTGGGTTATATATGCTTATGGAAGAAAAATCTGCGCTGCCAATGGGCTTTAAGTAGATTGCAGAACTTATCTGCATTTTATTTGTTATTCTTTGTAATGGTGATTTCTTTTGTGCAAAAAAATGTAAAATTTTTTCTACATTTTACACTGAAACCGAATGTTTATGTTCGTTTGTAAAAATGGTGCAGCCGTATGAACGGGTTTTAATTTCGTTTGTAAAATTATAACAATCCGCAAATGCGAAAATATCACATTTTCCATACTCAGCCCAGTCCACGGTGTGGAGTGTTGCACCGTCAAGAAGCAAACTTCAGAACCAAACCTAATTGAAAGCGTACATTCTTAATGCACTATCAAATGGTTGCGCCATAATGTAGGTATGGGTTTTACTCACCGCACGATTTTTGTTCGATTGTTCGCATGCAAAATGCGAAATTAGCAGTGGGTGCAGGGGGAATTTTTAAAATGTCGCAACATGATGTGGTGATATTATATTTCAGAAACGAAATCACCATAAAACACAATTTAAATAGAATGGATGAGGTATAGTTCAATTACAATATAAGAGTATCGATAATATTGTAGCAGGTGAAACATAGGACAGAGACCTTTTTGGTTATAGATTGAAAATATCGTCAATTAAGAATCGACAAGAAAGTGGGAAAACTGGAACCAATCAGATTCGTACTCAGTGTAACAATCCGCCAAGAAAAAAAAGTTGACCGAATTTTAAAACGTGTGTAATTGTCGTCTGAATACAAAAGTTGACCCCTAATTTGTTAGCATGTGCAATTTTCGGTTTTCGTGAGAATAGTAATGGATTTACGGATAGTGATATGTGTTATGACGCTGTTGTCGGAACAACTTAAATTTCTCTCGTGCACTGAAGAAATTACGGTAGCCTTCGTACGCAATATTATTTATCGAAAAATCTTATGATGAGACTCTTTCTAAAATACACAAATAAAACAAGTTTATATTATTTGGTAAAGACATTTTTCTTCTAATTTTAAAGATCTTGTTGCAAATAATTCTTCAAAATAAGAACACTTCACACTTAAAAATATGACAATTTATTTAATATTAATGAAATTGTCTTCATTTTAGGTATTAAAGGCCCTTGTTTTAATAATTAGGACGTCTTTGGTGCAAAATCTTTAAAATACCTGTACACTCAACCGTACAGTTGCCTGCAATTTCATACCTGTGGAAAGCATTTTTTGCTATGCCTGAAGCACAATACGAGTAATGAAGAGAGATATAACGTTCCGAAATATTCATAATGTTTGGACAGCAATGCTTAAGCAAAAATTTCCAAGTCAAATATTTACCAAATACCCACATACAAATATAATACTTTTATAATAAAAAAATAAAAATATTCCTTTCTGTAGACTTGTCATACAAGAATAAAAACAAAAAACATAATATAATATAAAAAAAACAACACGTAATAATAATTAGGTAATACAGCTTTAAAAATATGCTATTTACAGCAGCATTTGTCAGCGAAATATACTTTTTTTGGTTGTTGTCGGAAGATATCGTTTGTAAGCTGTGTTGGCGATTTTTGGATTTGCGCTACTCTTTTCTCGTATGAAATGATTCATAGGAATTTACAATTATGAAGAAGTATTTATTAGTAGATAATTGATTATACTATATTAGAGAGATATATGTACGAATATATATTAAAGTTGATAGTTATATGAAAGTTGATCTCAACTCGATCGCACAACAAACAACAAAGCATGACAGTAACTGAATAACACAATTGACGTCAATAATTATTCCAAAAATTAAACGGAAACGGAAACAAAAGAAAATCCGAGAAAATTGAATTATCTTTTTTTTTGTTCGGTGGTCGGTGAAGTAAGGCATTTTTACAGCTTTTCTTTAAAGTACAATACTTTGGGGGAGGAGGAAGAAGAAGAAGTAGAAGATGATACAAATGAAATCAAAAAGGATTTTGAATATGTGAATTTTGGAATGAGGTTTGGGGGGATCGAGAGGAATTACTGTAATTTTTACACTATGCCAGTGAGCAAATTAAATATTCTCCAGTGCTTCCAAATCAAAAAAAACTAAAGTAATTAAGAGATTAAATTCAATCTGAATTACTCTGATAGTCGAATGGGATTTGAGAATATTTCTATGAATAGTGTAAAAACCTCTAGGTTGATTTTAATCTTGATGATATTAATAAAAAACTAAATACTCAATGAAATAACTGAAATATACCAAATAATAACTTCTGATAATAAAATAGAACATAATGGGATGTAACTTAAGATTTAGACTGAAAATAAAATCATAAATACTTAAAAAGAGATAACAACTAAATAGATTTTATTGGAATATTTAAGTAAGAATAACTTGGTAACATTGAAAACTAATCGAACTTACCCTCGCTGCGAAACTAGTGTTCGGTTTCTCGAGCAGTTCCCACAAGTACTTTTGGTATTCGGCGCATTTTCCCTCGCCGAACTCTTCTTCGTCGCGCTGCCGTAGGGATTCGGCCTCTTTGCGCATCTCCTCGTGCACGTTCTCCTTGCGCTGATGGTACTTGTGTTGACAACACGACTCCAGATAGAGTTCGTCGACGCCCCAGTACTCGAGGTCGTCGCTAAAGGCCAGCACACACATCTCGTCGACGATGTGCAGTTTGCCGGTGCGGTAGAAATTGAGAATGGAACTGAAGCTTTTGGGATGGCGGTCAAAGAAGTACTCGTTGTCGACGAGGGAATAGTCGTCGCAGAGCTCAATGATCGCCTCGTGGGTGGTGCAGTCGCGCAGTCGGCCTAGACGGGTGTGAGGAAGGCGTTCGAGCGTGCGCCAGAGGACTTCGTGTTTGACGCCGCCGACGTTGATGGAGACGCGATTGTTCATTTGCTTCGACTGCGCTATCATAAAAGGCTCAGGGGGCGGGATGGAGGACATGGATCTGGAATGTGTCCGTTGGAGGGCGCCGGCATTGATCTGACCCTGGTGCAGCTGGGAAGTTGTGGGATTCGAATGGGTGGGCGAAGTGATGGGGAATGGAGCATAGCGAACTTCTTTGCCAGTGCCCGAAGCTGAGGTGGCGGTCGTGATGGCCGTGGTGGTAGGAGCATTTGTAGCGTCTGACGCCCAGCCGACCGAAGCGACTGAAGTGCCGCCCTGCAGACCGCCAGCAGTGTGCGTAGTTGCGGCGGATGTGCCAGCAATGCTGCTGCCATCAATATAATCCATGTTGCCAGCAAGAGGGGCGCCGGTACTGACGAGGGGCCCTCGGGCGTTTGCAGGACTTTGGCCAACGTTATAAACAACACTGCCAGCTGTTGGGAGAGATCCATCGCCGCTAATGTATGCACCAGTTCCACCGGTTCCCATCGCCCGGGTCCAATCGACATTACCACTGGTGTCGTAATAGGGCTGATTATCACAGCCGTCTCCGATGTTGGCCGTTGTTGTGGTTGATGTTGCACTGATGCGTCCAAGGGTTTCGTTTTCGATCCAGTTGTTGGCTTGCTGTTGTTGCTGGAAATTGTTGTAGTCCTGTTGCAGCTGTTGTAGTTGTTTATGCTTTTGCAAAATTTGCTGTGGCGGCTGTTGTTGATCACGTTGTATTGGCAATTGTTGTTGCTGCTGCTGTTGTTGTTGGCTTGTAGCCTGTCCACCATGCAATTGTCCCACCATTTGTAATACTCCATTATTGTATTGGGTCGGTGGTGTTGATGCACCCGTTTCCCAGCGTACCGTTTCACGGTCTCTATCACGTTCGCCGACCATAGATCCGCTGGAATTAGGAAACAAACAAGAAACAGAACAAGTTTAACACACATCAAAAAACAAAGAAGTAAAAACAGCGTTAAGTTCGTCCAGGCGGCATCTTAAGGCTATTTCGTTTCTGGGAAAAGTGCAGCTTTTTCTATGTACTTTTACCAAAAACTGCACTTTTCTAACACATTTTGGAAATTTGAAAATTTGAGATTTACGTTAAAACTAAATCTCTATGGATGAGATTAGATCTTTGTGTGGGTGATATATCAAACCAACATAAACACTTTACTAGAGCATGGATTGCGGCAAAATATTTGTGTTGGGGTTTGTGACAATAAGGAGTCCGACAAATTGTTTTAAAATGTAGCGTATTAGGCTTAGATAAATATATTTAAAAGGGACATACGTATGTGTCAAAACAATATGGTAAATTTTCATTGTGCAGAATTTAAGTAGTTATGCAAAATACACAAGCACAAATATATGTAAGCCTAATCGTCTGGAGAATGAGATATCTAAGATTCAAATAACACTATGCAACAAAAAAAATTGTTTGTGTCCGAGACCTAAACATTTTTTTGTATAGATTGAGGCATACTATTCTATAAAAACAAAAAAATAATATATGGTAAAGTTTTTGTATTATATTTTCGTTTGTTTTATGTTGGTCATTAAATAGTTATTGATTTGTAACCAAGATATTATCCTGGTCTGAGATATTAGATGGTCTAAATCTTTGCATCTATAATTTTATACAGACTGTCTCTTGCCAAGCCTAAACGGCTGAACCGATTTTCATGAAATTTGGTAAACAGCTCACATAGACCGGTTTAGGTCCCTAGTGTTACTTTTCCTCTCTAGTGCGAGGAGCTATTTTGACCTTCTCAGGTCATACCTTGGCCAGATTTGGTAAGCTATAAGTGCCAATTTCTGTCCATCTTTCGTTGGACTGCCTGATTGCCTCTTGCCTAAGCCAAAGCTTGCACGTGGATAGTGGCGGAAATTCTTCGAGAATTTGTAATGTCGTCACTTCCCTAGCAAGTTCATCGGCTTTGCAGTTCCCCGGGATAACCATATGCCCAGGCACCCATATGAGGTGTATATTAAACTGCTCAGCCATATCGTTAAAATATCTGCGGCAGTCGAGGGCTGTTTGTGAATTTAGAGAATTGACTGGCAGCCTGGCTCTCTGAGTAAATGACAACGCCAGTATTGGTTACTGTGTTGCAACTCAGCCACTTGCCGACTTCCCATATTGCCATTATTTTGGCTTGAGAGACACTGCAGGTATCTTGTAGTCTGCGACCAATATCCAAACAAAATTCTTCACAGTGTACTCCAATGTCAACCTTTCCATCAAACTTCGAACCATCCGTATAGAAGTGGAGTGTTTTCTATTACCTCTTATTCTGCCAACCCAATCATCTCTGGCTGGTATCATAGAGATGTAGTTCCTCTCGAAGGGGCACACCGTTGGTATATAATCCACTCGGTCGTTTACCATTGCACAACACTTTGATATCCTCATGTGACCGTAGTTTTTGTACCTTTACCTTGATAGGCAGTTTAATCTTATTTTCTTTAAAGGGTCGATTAAGAGCTAAAAAATTATACGAGGTGCTGGCTAGGATACATTCACACGTGCTAATTTCCAGTTGGCGATCAAAAATATTTTTGAGTTTTTCATAGGGTCCGGTATTATTTTCAGGAGTTTGATAGACTTTCAAATAGTCTAATCGTGAATATTAAACCAATTTTTTATGATCATACAGACAGCTTCAAATTATTAACATATCTGTCTACCAAGTTTTAAGAAATAGGCCAGCTCTATAGGTGTCATTAAACTGGAATTTTGATCAGCTTAAAAATGTTACTGTTTTGGTGTTGTCTCTTAATCGGAGTTTTTATTACAATATCGTCTGCCTTACGAATTAAAATGCTAGTATGTATTATAAAATGCAAAGATTTTCAAAAACGGCATGGCAATTACAATAACTTGACAACTGGGTTTTATGTATCGCGATTTCATGGGTGCTAGACTAATCCTTAAATGGGACAAAAGAGATTTCCGCCAAATATTCTTGGGGTTTTCAATGTCACACCTTCGATGTGTTACACTTTTGGCCCGCAGCAACTGATATATAGCCTCGTTTACAATAGGAATAAAATGGAACAAACTATTTTTTGTGATTTTTTTATGTCCTTTAACACCCAAATTTTTTGGTTGCAACGACCGCCTAAGAACGGTCCTAAAGCCCATTGGGCGTTGCATTTTCCTTCCAACATTTTTGAGAACTCCTATACTGTCAACATTAATATTTCGAAGATATGACTAAATTTGGTTTGATTCCAATGTGTTACATCGTGGACGGCCTTCGGTCGGGAGTAATGATTTTCTCCTCTGGGCTATGTCTGAAGCCGGCTCCACGAACCGAAGTATTTCTGAGTAGATTATCTTCTCCGGGGTATGTCCAAAAATTTTGGCTTTATTGCCTATTAGTAAATGGGCCTTAAGTCCATTTATGGAGAGGTCAAATCGTCCAGAAAATTTTGCGCTTTAAGGCCGTTTAGGAAGAGGTCACAACGCCTAAATTATGTTTGGGCGTTATGGCCGTTGACATTAAGTCCGGGCACCGATCAATAAATAATTTCCGAGAAAATAGTGTTTTTAAATAAAGCCACGCCCCTACCCTGATCACGCCCAAAGTTGTTTATATATACCCTACTAAGCTTCTGAGAAATTAATCTTTTATTTATTGCCACGCCAATAATCCATTTTTGGAACTTTTTCGTTGTGCCTTCCTTAAAGTATGTTTTAACAATTTTTTTCTATTACGACCAATAGTTTTCACAAAATTATTTTTTTTAATAATGATACGCTCATTTATGCCACACGCAACAAAGTGTTTTTAAATACAGACATTTTCTCAATTTGAAATGGAAGAATCGTCCCTACATTTCAAGGCATTAACTATTGTGGTCTTTATTGTCATAGAAGAGTCTTTTAACAACATTCACTCAGACCCTAAGTATGTTGGGCTGAAATCTGTTTTAGGATATTTTAAGTCATTTGAGCAACGTCCGTCTGTCTGTCTGGCTGGAGCACACGATAACTCTGGAAAAGAGTAACGGCTTGACTTCAAATTTGGTAATATTTTTTACATCTCAGACTAAGTTCGATGATGGGTCATATTGGCCCACTTCTTCTAGTACCTCCCTGACAAAGGGTCAAAATTTAGTCAAATATTGATTCTCCAATAACTTCTATGCTACTTATCCGAATCATCTGTAACTCTTTACATAGTAATTGTTTATCCGTTGCTATCACCTTGAGAAAAATGGCCAAAGTGCTGCCACCCCTTTTGGTACCTCCCACACAAATGTACAATTTAACCCCAAAAGTTTACTGCTTGTAACTTTAATGCCAGTTCACACAAATGCTTGAAATTTTGTTCAGTGTAGTGTTTTTATAGGACCCACAGTCCAGTGCAAAATGGGCGTCATTGGCACGCCCGTTTTGGCACTTCCTGCACAAATTGAATAAAGTTAACATATTTTCAATTCAATTTAAATTGATAATAATTTAACTCAAACAAGAATTAAACATTAAAAGAATTAAACATAAAACATTAACAAATATTTTTTATAGCGTTTGCCATTTCGAGGTTCCCTACTTTTTTAAAGAAAAAAAAAACACAGAAAATTCAAATTGAATGGGGAATGTTTATTATCATTTGAAAGAACATTCTTTGGCATTTATTTTTTGAAGATTATGTCTATCAAATGTTGGCCGCGGCTACGTATCAGATGGTCCATCCGTTGAGCCCAATTTTCGATGCGAGCATTTCGACTGGTAACTGGCGAATGACACGCGTGATGTTTTGCTCCGAGTGGGTTTGTCCGCATAAACTTTAGACTTTACATATCCCCACAGGAAAATGTCTAACGGTATGATATCACACGATCTTGGTGGCCAATCGACCGGCCCAAAACGTGAAATTATCTGCTCACCGAAGTGTTCTGTCAATAAATCCATTGATTGATGCGATGTGTGGGAAGTGGCGCCGTCTTGTTGAAACCAAATGTCGCCGAGATCACGAGCTTCAATTTCAGGCATCAAATAGTCGGTTATCATGGCACGATAACGGTCGTTCTCACCGGCATCATTTTTGAAGAAATAAGGACCGATGATTCCGGTACGTCGAATCGGTCAATGGAAAAAAGATAGCTCTTAATTAAAGCTAAAATATTGCCCATGGGCGTCAAGGTCGTGGGTCGACTGGAAAGTGTTTTTTTTGGATATAAAAAAAATGGCCTTAGCGCAATTGGCGAACGATTATTTTGATAATAAAACTGAATAATTTGTAAACGTTGTTCAGGCGTAAGTCTTTCCATGATGAAATGATAAACAATACTTAACAAAAATAACATGACAGCATGACACGACTCACACGTGATCTGTCAAAAAAAGGCTATTGAAAAAAGTATATCTACTTTGACCACATGTGGACTCTCCTCGGATAAATGGAACAAAACGAGTCTTTTTTGAAATTGCAAAGTATTTAGGAATTTCTATTCTATTTAGGAAATTCTATTCAGGAAATTGTCATTCATACTTATTGTACTGGAACGTCTAAGGAAAGTCAACGTCGCATTATATTCCTGCAGTAAAGCTTAAGGGTAGCGTTGGGGCCTCTCCACTTAAATCGTCCATTGGTTTTATATGTATACTAGCTGAGCCGGGTGCGCTTCGCTGCCCATGTCAAAATTCGCGCTGTAGAAACTGTATTTTATATCCGATCAGCACGAAATTCGGCAGAAAGAGGTTTGTTATTACATGAAGGAATACTGCCAAATTCGGAGAAAATCGGTTCAGATTTAGATATAGTCCCCATATATATGTTACCCCCGATTTGAAATTCAAGCGCTGTAGAAACTGTATTTTATATCCGATCAGTAAGAAATTCGGCAGAAAGAGGTTTCTTATTACATGAAGGAATGCCGCAAAATTCGGAGAAAATCAGTTCAGATTTAGATATAGCCCCCATATATATATGTTACCCCCAATTTGACATGTAAGCGCTGTAGAGACTGTGTTTTATATCCGATCAGTACGAAATTCGACAGAAACAGGTTTCTATTTTACATGAATGAGTATTCTAGGAAAATCGATTCAGATTTATATATAACCTCCATATATATGTTCCTCCAGATTTGGTTACAAAGCGCTATAGAAGTTGTACTTTACTTCCGATCATTACAAAGTTCTCCAGAAAGATTTTTCTCAATTTAGGAACGAATATTGCTTAATTTTGCGATTATCGGTTCAAAATACATTTACCAATTATTCCAAATTATTATCGCAATGACCTTTATCGCATTGTTAGGGAGGTGTAGGGTATTATATAGTCGGCCCCGCCCGACTTTCTGCCTTTCCTTACTGGTATTAGTAATAAATTCACTGAATGAAAAAATACCGAATTCAGTGGAAAGTCCAGAAAATAGAAATGTATACTTATAAAATTTCCAAATTCTTGTTTCATTGATATTGCATCACATTATCATATTGCGATTGTATTGGAGTGAGCAGCTGTAATTATCGCATACCGAGCATTTTTGTTCATGTATTTCTATAATACTTGCAAGATATATCAAAATATGGGCTGGGCCACGCCCACTGGTCCTATTCCGCCCATTTGAAAGCCAATCACGTAGACTGCTACCAGATACATATACGCAAAATTTCAACACTCTCGCTAACAAAATGAGCAAGATAATTCAATTTCAAAATTTGGCTTATATGGGCGGTGGCCCGCCCATTGGTCAGATCCCGCCAATTTTTGGACCAATCACGTGGACTGTCACCAGATACATATCTACAACATGGCAGCACTCTAGATAAAAAATTGTGCAAGTTATATCAATTTCAAAATTTGGCTTATAAGGGCGGGGCCACGCCCATTGGTCCGAACCCGCCCATTTTTGGACCAATCACGTAGATCGCCAACGGATATATATACACAAAATTTCAGGTCTCTCGCTAACAAATTGTGCAAGATAACACATTTTTTAAATTTGGCTTATATGGGCGGTGCCACGCCCATTGGTTCGATCCCTCCCGTTTTTGGACCAATCACGTAGACTGCCACCGTTTACATATACACAAAATTCCAGCACTCTCGCTAACAAATTGTGCAAAATATCTCAATTTCAAAATTTGGCTTATATGGGCGGGGCCACGCCCATTGGTGCGGTCCCGCCCATTTTTTCACCAATTACGTAGAATGCCACCAGATACATATACGCAACATTGCAGCACTCCCGCTAGCAAATTGTGCAAGATATCAAAATTTTGTCTATGTGGGCGGGGCCACGCCCATTGGTCCGATCCCGCCCATTTTTGGACCAATCACGTAGACTGCCACCGTTTACATATACACAAAATTCCAGCACTCTCGCTAACAAATTGTGCAAAATATCTCAATTTCAAAATTTGGCTTATATGGGCGGGGCCACGTCCATTGGTCCGATTCCGCCCATTTGTGGAAAATTCACATAATCTGCCATTAAATGCATACAAACAAAATTTCAGCACTATACCTATAATAGGAGCAGAAATATCGGATTTTTAACCTGCGATTTGTATGGGAGGTACCACGCCCCTTTGTCCAATTAATTTTTTTTTCTATATAAACCATCTCGTGAAAATTTAGAATCGAATAAAAAAAAAATCATTCAAATCGCTCCAGCCGTTCTGACGTGATGCCATTACACAGATGGACCGTTTCATTTTTATATATATAGATCGTGAAAATTTAGAATCGAATAAAAAAAAAATCATCCAAATCGCTCCAGCCGTTCTGACGTGATGCCATTACACAGATGGACCGTTTCATTTTTATATATATAGATATGTAGTTCGACCAAAAACTGTGGTGTGATGGACGGCAGCTGATAAACCAACCAATTACGCATAAGCGGAGCTACCGAGTCTCTACAAATTCTACTCTACCTCAGGGATGATAAATTTGATATTTTAGTACTTTTTTTTGGTACTTTTCAGACCCTCAAAGTTGCAACCAGAGTGGTATTATGATTAAACTGTTTATCTATGTGGAGTTACAATAACTACGGCCACATGTGGATATCACAGTGTAATGCTATGGTAACCTGTAATACTATGGAGCTTCAGCACTAGGATACCTGCCCGAGAGGAATGGTTTGTCAGAATATCAGGTAATAGAAACCGTCGCCACTTCTAGACGGATGGCTCGAAGCTTGATGATTAGGTTGGCTTTGGAGTACACTTCAAATAACTTAGTCTTGATATAGCTCACAGACTACCAGATACCTGGAGTGTCTATCAAGCAGAAATAATGGCAATATGGGAAGTCGCCAAGTGGCAGAGTCGCAGAATAGGGACAAACACCCGCATTGTCATTTTTTCGCACAGCCAGGCTGCCATAAATTTTCTGGTGGCCATATCCCTAACTTCACAAACATCCGTCTACTGCCGCATATCTATTAACGTGATTGCGGAGCAGGACATAGGAATATCGTGGGAACTGTCTACGTTAGTGTCGGTTCTGACAGGATACTAGCTGATTGGCGAACACACCAGGATATTTTGTATTGAGTACAATAATTTCTGCAGAAGCTCTGGATATGAGGAAGAAGCGGAGAGCATTGAGTACCTGCTTTGCTACTGACCCGCTTTGAGTAAACGACGTCTGGATATACTGGGTTGACCTTGAAGTTTGACAGATCTTTCATGTATCGATATTCGTACTATTGACAACATTGTCTATCAAACAAGTTGGTTTCGGTGAGGGGTATCTGAGCCGTGGTAACATTAGAGACCTAAATTGGTCTATGTGAGCTGGTAAAACCGGCTGCCACCCATGGGGAGACAAAGTGTCAAGTATCCAATGCAATCATCGCAGATACTCCAAATTTTCTAGAACAAAAATTTAACTTTGAAATAGTTTGACACATTTCAAATTGCCTATTAAATTATATGCGATTCGCACAGAAAAAATTCATTCCACAGCAATACGGTCTCGAAGACAACTTTCTTGGGAAAACCTAAATCATATCGTTCTCATCTGTCACAAACTGAAAGATGATACTTCCGAGCAACATTGCAATGTATGATACAATAGTACAAATTCCATTTTTGATTCCACCTTTCCTACTAATCCAAAATGGGGGGTTTCTAAACAGTGGATATGTCACTCTCCAATTTTTAAAATGTTATAGCAGGAGTGCTCCTTTGGAGAGGTGACATGTAACAAAATTGGCAGAAAAGATTTAATAAATTTAAACAAAATTTCTCACAAATAATCAATTTAACCATTAATTTAATGTTAGCCTAGAAAATAGATAATCGGGACCATAGCACACAGAAACAACATTTTAGACAATACACTCCTTTGTTGCACATGAAAAATTGTTTACTGCAGAATAAATTTATGATACCGAAAGTATGTAAGTAAGTGTAGTTGTATAAAACTTCCGTGCCTTTGCGTGTGTGTTTCTTTATAAATGCTCCACCAAAGACAGACTCATTTGTATTCTCTTTTGTTGAAACATCACAAGCACTACTGTCAATATAGCAGTAAGGACCGCTGTTGCTGTAGCAGCGAGAAAGACATCAGCAATGGTTTAAAACGAAATCATAACTACTCGAAAATAAATCACAAGTTCTTTGTATTTTGCACTTACCGCTACATTTCATCTATTGTTTCTTCTTTCTGTTAACACCAGCCACGCCAATACTTTAAGGAGCCCTTTGTCCTTGCAATCCAAAAACACTTCAGCTCTGTTGTTTTATTTTAGTTTAGTTTATTCTTCTGCGGTCACTCATAAATCTGATTTGTTTGATGTTGGCATTGGCAGACGTTCTCCTCCGGTGGTGGATGTGTCTTTTATATTCCTGGGTTTCTGCTGTTCTTTTTATTTCTATTTTTTATTTAGTTTTGGTTTTTTTTTAACTTAAATCACAGTTGTATTTCATAAATCATCCGATGTACGAGTATATATTTTGTACGATGATAATCTACTGGCAAATCGCTGGACGTGGACAAATCGATCTGAAGAACTATATTACAGTGAATTTATTTGTGTTGGGCAGCTTTCTTGCACGCTGACTGGCAGAGCAACGGACCGACTAACTGGCATTGACAGAGCACGTCCTTTGTCCAAATGGAAATGATGAGGAATTTAGTCTGAAACACACAAAACAAAAAGAAGACAAAACACAGTTAGTAAATATGAAATATGATTTTACTTATTGCCTTTTTCTATGGCTTATTTAGACGGGAGAATATTGTCGGTTTTATCAAATGCAAATAATACAAATGAATTTCACTTTATTTATGGCGTCAGTCCAGAGTGAGTGAGTGTGAGAGGGGGCGTTTGGGTGGGCTATTTATTGGGCGTGTTGCTTGGATAGTTGGTGGCAAAATCTATTTGATAACCGTTTAATCTTTCGACAGACCAAATATTTATTCAATTCAGTTGATCACTGTATGACGAGGGAGTTTTTTTTTTGGAATTTATTACCTGATAATCTATCTGAACGGTGAACTCAACGGGTGTGTGTGTGAAATTATCATCTGCCACCAATAAAAAAGTGTGGCCACAAATATATGTATATCATTGTGGCGATTAAATTTAGTGGGTTGTGGTATTTCAAGTTTGGTTGGGGCTGGCTTCAGTTAATATGTATGTATATGTCATCAAAGTATATTTATACATATATGTAAACCTAGATGACACAGGTGTCCTTATTGCAACATCCACTGATACGGGTTAAGGACACCATTTTTGTTGTTAAACAATTGGTTAGTTCTGCACTGTTTGGTTAACGCTTATGTGTACACAAAGAGTTCGAATGTACTCAGATACTTCGCTGACCCAGTTTTATTTGCAATACAGCTTTTGGGGTCAATATGGGAACAACGACGTATAATGAAAAATACTTTATAAAAGCCAATGGCACATATATTTATTTGCATTTAAAATTTAATTTTTTTTAATATATCCTCCAAAAAATCTTCTGATTGTCATACAACAGATTCTGCTTAAAAGAACCTCCGATTGTAAATTTTCAATAATTCACCTTGCACCTTGGATTCTATTAAATTGTTTGTGATTCAGCCCCAAGAAAATAATTCTTCAATAGACTTAAATTCCAAAAGCTAACTGAAAAGTTGACAGGTCAATCCTTAGTATACTAAAAAAGCTAATATCAGTGGTCACAAGCAATAACCGCCTAACTCAAAAATCATGCGTTCGAGTAAAATCACTTTTTATTTTTCTGTTATATGTTTTTGTTAATATCTTTTTAAAAAACAATGCTAGATACGTGGGGATTCACGTAAATATAAAGCACTGATAAGTCTACTTTGGCGGATATCGATTGTGACCACAGATATACGAGTATAGCTTAAATAATGCGTTCCTTTCTTGGCGATGTATAGCATGTTTTATAAGTCTAGTCCTTTTATAAAAATAATCGTTCTTCACAGGATGTACTTATAGATGTAGGTGTGGCAGGAAAAATAGGCTGCTTGAATTGTTAATATATCAAGTGAGCGTGGCACCTCCCATGCTCTCCCCTTTTTAAAAACGCGATATCAAGAGAACTATTCCCAGGATCGTACTGAAATTATGTGTGTGTTCTTTCTTCTATATACAAACTTGATCCTATTAAAAATGCACGGCGTCGGTGGGCGTGACCCCGCCCTTTCGACTCTATATTTGAAAACTTTATTTATTTATTTATATGAATTACAATACAAAGTAAATTAATATTCTAATTGTACGGTCCAAGGAAAAGCCGAGTTCCAAAGACCATGTGGCTAGAGTTTGCAGCGACAGACCAGAGCCTCTGGTGGGAATCGAACCCACGACCCCCAAACTCATAGGCGAGCACGCTACCGACTCACCTACTGGGGCGCTCATTGAAAACATTATATCTAGAGCACATTTGAAGTGAAATATTGTGTTGGTACATTTGAGGCATGCATGTGTGGCCGTGAGGCCCCGCCAGTACGTCTACATTTTTGATAACGTTATATCTGGAGTACATTTGCATCAGTTGCCTTCAAATTTGGCGCTATTGTATTTCGCAGCGATATACGTGACCCAAGTGAAATTTTGCAAACGAGATATGTGCAGCGAACATACATACTTGATTCGTCCAAAAATTGGTTGGATCAGAGAATGGGCGTTGTCTTACCCGTACGACCCAATTTTAAACCAAATTGTATTCACATTTGATGTAAGTATTTGTCAGCAATATTCGTAAATTAAATAACCGATTTTATTTCAATAATTCATCAAAAAAACTCTTTTTAATTCTGTTGATCACATTTCAATTTAGTTTTCGTACTTGGGAAGATATTTCATTTTCTCTAGATGCCATTGCAAATCTCACTGAACTGGGAAGCACACAAAACTAACTAGAAACGTCTATGACAATCGAACTACTAAATCCTTCTACGATTATGTGAAGATGGCACGGCGGAAACATTATTTTACCGTCCGCCACTTACACTTAAATCAACAACGAGTATTTACTTTTCCACAGGTTAATTACGAACAAAAAATTATGACGGTCATAAAATGCTTCACTGTCATTGCGGTAAAGAGAGTTGAATTTGCGATAACACTTAGCATTTACTTCGGTTTCTACACTGAAAAAAAAAAATAAGAAAGTTGTTGACATTGACTTCGCATGAAAGACAATAAAAATTGATCAAAAAATCCTTATTTTATATTTAAACTAATAATAAATTTAATATTAACAATACAATAAATGAAAATAAATTAAAAATGTTTTCTCTTCAAATCTGGTGAGTATACTCAGATTAACGTACTCTTCTCTTAAAACAAATCACTTACTGCGAAATTAGCCTACGGCACCAGATCAATATGTTTAAGACTTTAGCCTGTGGACAGGATGAAAAGTGGGCTACGTGGAGTAAAATTGTTCGCGGTACCACTCCCATTTATTTATGTTGCCAAAAAATGCTACATTTTTCTGCCTTTCGTCATAATTGTTAAGGAAATGTTGCAAGGGGTTCCGTTGTCTTTTGTGAAAAGTGTCGCACGCGCACTGTGCAAAACTGCTATATTTTCAGCCCTGTATTAAATCAATGGGTGAGCGCTGGCCTATATAACAGCAGTTTGTAGGTCAAGTGAATAGCCTAAATATCCACGTGTGCATTTTCGTAGTGAGTTTTTAATGAAGTTTGGACATATGTCTTTTTTTGGGCGACACCTTGAAGCATATTTTTTTACAGTGAAGTAAATGACTGCCTTTTTAAATTTTTGTTTTCGTTTCTAGACATTAAAAACTCTACAGTACAAGAGGGAGTAGGCGACATTTTTAAAACGCTGCTCTCTAACAGAGCAACATCTTTTTTTTGACAAAAAAACATCGTTAGATTAATAGATGCAAATTAGCAAACAATTTAAAATTAGCCCCTAAAATCTTAAAACAAAGAAATTGGGTTGAATAAAATAGTTTTTGTTTGCACACATTGATGAACATGACCACATTCATGAACATGTTGGGAACATTATTCTGGTGCCCTTATTCATTTCACCGTTAAACCGGTGGTTTGTAAAAACATTTTTAAATCGACTAGATTAGAAAAAAAAACTGATATAATGTAATATAATACTCTTAACTGCATATTATTTCCATTAAAAACACTTTCCTATGATTTTTTTATTAATGAGGACATGCATAAACAGAATTTGAAAATGCTTAATTGTATTTTTATATTTCGTCCCTACTTTCTGTTTCATTATAGCTTATGTTTCAAGTATCCGTCCAATCAGTCTACCCTTTCGTCAATAAAATTTACAAAACTTAATAGGATTAATAAGTAAAAATGGTGCTAAGTTCGACCATATCGAATCATATTCACCCTTCACCATGGATCGTACTTAATACAATAAGAAGAAAAATCTACAGTATGGCTTAATGATGTCAAATTCGGAGTTAAAAGTATAACGACTAATTTTAAGTAAACTATAACTAGTTTTTGCCTTATTAATTTAAATTTATTATTTTACACGATTAGAAAAACATAATATTAGGTTAAATAATATCAGGATTTTCTCTAATCAAGTTGATTTTTTTAATCACCGATTTAACGGAGAGATGATATATTATAACAAAATATATTTGCGAACTGAAATATATTTTATTTAAAAAAAATAAAACTTCCTGTTTTTGTCGAATTTTAGTTAGTTTCTCCTAGATTTCATGTTATACTTCATAGTATAATATTTCTAATTTATAAATATTCCAGTTCTTCACTTTTTCAGTATTCATCAATGCAAAAATCGACCTTTCCACGACGACTTTTTACATGTACGAGTACATGTATTACCAAATGTATATAATATTTGGCTAAAATAAATAAAATAGGTTGTGAATTAGAACAATTTAACAGTTAACAAGTAAGAAAGTTTCAGTAAGGTATACCCTCACTTTGTGAGTAATGTAATATCCAATATTACACGAATTTGTGTGGGAGGTACTAGAATGGGTTTAACAAATACACCTATTTTTCGCTGAAAAGTAAATTCATTGCACTGTGCCGAATAATAAGCGTTTATGTGTACTGGTATAAATGTTATGAGATATTAAATTGTGGTATGATTTGGCCATTTTGTGTGGGAGGTACAAAAAGGGGCGTGACGATAACTACAAAAACATTACACTGTACAAAATTTCAAGTATTTTTATACACTTGTATTAATGTTATAAGCTGTTAACTTTTGGTGCAAAATGGTACCTTTGTGTGGGGGGTACCAAAAGGGGCGTGGCAACAATGCCCATTTTCCCCTGGACTGTAGGCAATATAAAAGCATAACACTGTACAAAATTTCATGTATTTTTATACACTGTTATTAATGTTATAAGCTGTTAACTTTTGGTGCAAAACGGTTCAATTGCACCACGTACCAAAAGGGACGTGGAAACTTCGCCCATTTTTCTCGAGTTGATAGCGACTAATAAACTAATACTATGTGTGGAATTTCAGGAGATTCGAATAATTCCAGTTATTAAAGAATCAATATTTCACAACATATTAACCCTTTGTGGGGGAGGTACTAGAAGGAGTGGACCAATATGGCCCATCTTCGAACTTAGCCGGAGATAGAAAAAAATATTACCACATACCAAATTTGAGGTCAATCGGTTACTCCTTTCGAGAGTTATCGTGCGCACCAGCCAGCAGACAGACAGACACACAGACAGACAGACAGACAGACGGACGGACATTGCTCATTCGACTTAAAATGACCCAAAACGGATTTCCTCCGAACATACTTGGGGTCTTAGGTCACTCCTTCGACGTGTTACACTTTTTTCCGTAGCAAATGATATATACCCTCGTCACACTAAAGTGAGGGTATAAATATTACTGCATACCAAATTTGAAGTCAATCGGTTACTCCTTTCGAGAGTTATCGTGCGCACCAGCCAGCAGGCAGACAGACAGACAGACGGACGGACATTGCTAATTCGACTTAAAATGACCCAACACGGATTTCCTCCGAACATACATGGGGTCTTAGGTCACTCCTTCGATGTGCTACACTCCTCACTTTAGTGTGACGAGGGTATATATCATTTGCTACGGAAAAAAGTGTAACACATCGAAGGAGTGATCTAAGACCCTAAGTATGTTCGGAGGAAATCCGTTTTGGGTCACTTTAAGTCGAATGAGCAATGTCCGTCCGTCTGTCTGTCTGTGTGTCTGTCTGTCTGCTGGCTGGTGCGCACGATAACTCTCGAAAGGAGTAACCGATTGACTTCAAATTTGGTATGTGGTAATATTTTTTTCTATCTCCGGCTAAGTTCGAAGATGGGCCATATTGGTCCATTCCTTCTAGTACCTCCCCCACAAAGGGTTAAAATGTTGTGAAATATTAATTCTTTAATAACTACTATACTACTTATTCTAATCTTCTGAAATTCCACACATAGTATTAGTTTATTAGTCGCTATCAACTCGAGAAAAATGGGCGAAGTTGCCACGTCCCTTTAGGTACCTCCCACACAAATGCACCGTTTTGCACCAAAAATTAACAGCTTATAACATTAATAACGGTGTATAAAAATACTTGAAATTTTGCACAGTGTTATGCTTTTATATTGCCTACAGTCCAGAGAAAAATGGGCGTTGTTGCCACGCCCCTTTTGGTACCTCCCATACAAAGGTACCATTTTGCACCAAAAGTTAACAGCTTATAACATTAATACAAGTGTATAATAATACTTGAAATTTTGTACAGTGTAATGTTTTTATAGTGCCTATAGTCCTGTGAAAAATGGGCGTTATCGCCACGCCCCTTTTTGTACCTCCCACACAAAATGGCCAAATCATACCACAATTTAATATCTCATAACGTTTATACCAGTGCACGTAAACGCTTATAATTCGGCGCAGTGCAATGAATTTAAAGTATCTATTGTTCAGCGAAAAATATGTGTATTTGTTAAACCCCTTCTGGTAGCTCCCACACAAATTGACAGAATAATTCGTGTAATATTCAATATTACATTACTCACAAAGTGAGGGTATACCTTAGTCGGTTTACCCGACTGAAACTTTCTTACTTGTTTCCGTAGCAAATGATATATACCCTCGTCACACTGAAGTGAGGGTATAAAAATAAGAGCGATAATACACACTGAAAACAAGTAAGAAAGTTTCAGTCGGGTAAACCGACTAAGGTGAACCCTCACTTTGGAGTATATGGAGTATTGCACGAATTAATCTGACAATTTGTGTGGGAGGTACCAGAAGGGTTTTAACAAATACAACTATGTTTCGCTGAACAGTAGATACTTATAAATTGCACTGTGCCGAATTATAACCGTTTATAAGCACTGGTATATAACGTTATGAGCTATTCAATGTTGGTATAATTTGGTCATTTTATGTGCGAGGTACAAAAAGGGGCGTGGTTATAACGCCAAATTTTTACAGGACTGTAGGTACTTTAAAAGCGTTGCACTGAGCAAAATTTTGTAGTATTTTCGTGAATTGGTACTCACGCTATAAGCTGTTTAATTTTTGTACAAAGTGGTTTCTTTATGTGGGGCGTGGCAATAACGCCTATTTTTCAATGGACTGTAGACACTATAAAAGTATTACATTGTATAAAATTTAAAATATTTGTATGCACTTGTATTAATACTATAATCTGTTAACTTTTGGTGCAAAATGGTCCATTTGTGGGAGGTACCAAAAGGGACGTGGCAACTTCGCCGATTTTTCTCGAGGTGATAGTGACTAATAAACTAATACTATGTGTAGAATTTAAAAAGATTCAAATAACTAGTATAGAAATTATAAAAATATCAATATTTCACTAAATGTTAAACCTTTGTAGGGGAGGTACTAGAAGGAGTGGACCAATATGGCCCATCTTCGAACTTAGCCGGAGATAGAACAAAATCTTAACACATACCAAAATTGAAGTCCATCGGTTACTTATCATCGTGCGCACCAGCCATCAGACAGACGGACGGACGGGCATTGCTTAAAATGGGGTCTTAAGTTACTCCTGCGATGAGTTAAACTTTTGGCCCATAGCAAATGATAAATACCCTCATATAACTAAAGTGAGGGTATAAAAAAAACGCTTGTGTAGTATATTGTCCCAAACATATTCGGCTTGAAACATATATATGTTTATGTTTTAAAATGGTCGAATGGTCGAAAAGTCGACTTTTTTCGTAACTATATAACGCTAGTGTATACCTATACATAAATATACTTTATAGATATTATATCATTTTTTAAATATGTTATAAGCAAAGTTAGTGTACCGCAATCCTGGGGAAAGGATATTTTGCAATGATTTTGTAAATATTCTGGAATGTGTGTTATATAGGGGCAAATAAAGCACAACGTTATTTCTTTGTGTAAAATTGTCAAAGACAGAGGGTCCATTCAGGTCGACGTTGCCCTTTGACAAATGACACACGCTTTGACACACTAAACTTACAAGTGTCATTGATAAATCAGGGCTTCGTATTTAGTTTTCTACCTAACGAATTGTTGGGCGAAAAATGCTTTCGTTGTAAGGACACAATGCCTTGAGACAAAAAAACTCTGTTAAGGTAAAAGTACATTTTCTTAATAAAATAGAAAAGCACTCTATATTTTATATTGCAATCGTAGGAATTCCTATTTGACGGTCTATGCAAGAACATTGTACAAAAGGACCCTTCGCCTTCCATAAGTGGAATCCATTGTGGGGTAAAATTTATTGTTTTGTTTTTTTATTTTTTTCAAGTTGTTGAATATCTAAAGGTCACATTCGAGTGGCAATTGCCATATAGCCATATATGCTGCAGGATGAGTACACTTGTGAAGTGCACACTTGCACAAATACATAAGTGCGTGAGACAGTGTATGTGGTTGTGTGCGTGTGTGTGTGATTCAAATACAAATTATTCGTAAATTTGTATTTGTTAGACCACGAAGCTATAAAGGATCCACACACTTCTGCAACGGAAATAAGTTGACTTTGGATGTGTTTGTATGTGTTTAGCAAATGACCGCAAACTTATTACAGGATGTCGCCCCAAATGTATTAAAATGCATTTAAATTCAAATTTTATTGTTTTACTGCAATGAGTAAGTAAATATGTTATGTACGTAATCGACATTTACGTACCCTAAGCTGGGTTATAACAAATTAGCGTACAACAAATGCCATTCACCGCAAATAGAACCATATTAGAACGTCGATTGCAATTTCTTCTTTGAAAATGTTATACTAAGAGGGTTTCAGATATAGATTGTTGTTTCTTTTCTCGGAGTGGATAGGAGTACGAATTTTGAAAATCTCTGGGAGACAGTACCTGCTTTGGTCCCTCGAATTCAAAAATTTCTTCGATTTCGGAGCTTTTTGTAATCGCTTCCTTTACCCCTACAGATATGAATATGGAAAGACATTACTATTTCAGCTCCTCCTCAAAACATCCTTTTACTTTAAATACAAATTTCTATAATACATCATACATTAATATCTTGTAGATGTTGGCATTTTTAGAACATTTTGTTCCGACGGCCGTCTTTACTGTACATTCGCATGCAAATACATGTCAACAAACATAGGGAATGTCACCACATAACGCTTTGTGGTTAGGCACAAACACAAGGCGGGCAGGGCATTCTTGTCGACATAACTCTAAATATTTGCAGGATAAGCTCGAACTCGAACTTGTCAAATATGAACGTCATGTGTTTGCTAAAATGCTAGTCATGTACATATAATGAGAGGATAGTTTAAACAATATGGGAAAATGCGAGGGAAGTCACAAAATTGGCCGACCTATCAAAAAAAACACAACAAAATCGGGAAATTTTTTCTTTATTTCGGTTTAAAACGTTCACAAAATTGGAAGTGAAATATATGTTTTTAGTAATTTAAACTCCAGAAAAGTAAAAAAATTTGATAAAGATTAAGTATGAATAATATTTGAATACTTTTCGAACGAAAATGTACGAAATACTTTTAGTCTGCAAAGTGCTATACCCATTAAAGCAGCAACAATAAAACATAAATAAATAAGAGAAAGTGAAAACTAAAAAACAACAAACAAAAAGAAGATTCGATCAAAGAAATGTACATCTTTATTTTAATGTTAAATTTAATAATAATAATTGTTATATATTTAAAGGAGCAAACACATGCCAATATTTTTGTCAATTTTATTTTTTTTGGCTTTTATACGTTTTATTTATTTTCACTAACACCAATCAGAATCTGGAGTCGAACCGATATTGTTCACGGCGTTTCTTATTTCTATGCTGCCATATTTTTGATAGTGTATTTCGGTTTTCATTTTCTTCGGTTTCATGAAAAAGTACAAGAGTTATACAAGCAAAAGGGTAAAAATAAAACAAGTGCGTCAGATTCAACAGTTTTGAAAAAAAAAATTTTTTCGAGATATAGCCGAGTAATTTTTTCAAGTGTATTTAGAAAAATATCCATTATTCATAAACCATTAGACCGATTCGAATGAAATTTCGCATATGGGTTAACCCAAAACAAATTAAATTAATAAAATTATACACATTTCTAATTTTTATCGGACGTGTTTGAGAAAATTTAAAAATATTTTTTGCACATGCAAATATATCCACTTTCTAGAGCAAAAAATTTTAAAATTTTATTTGCGAAATTTTACTTATATTCTTATGAATTATCATGGACATGAGACGTTTAAACTTCTCCTTTATTCACCTAACCTTTTGAATTATAATAAGAAAAACAAATGTTGGTAGATCGCGGCCACTTAGACGCTACACTGATTTTACTTAGACTATTTTTTTCAATAATCCATTACACTGTGTAACATTCCGAGGAACATTTTAACAGCCAAGCTCGTCAATCTATGGGTCTTTTTGGACCATTTTGTGGAAAAGGGTAAAAATCGCCATTTAAACAAAAGTTTAAGGAATGTTCTACAAAAATATTTGCCATAAAAATCTTCTATAAGTGAATACGTCAAACTTAACTTAAATGCCAGAATTAAGTCACCCAATATTTTATAGTTGTGGACGAATCCCCCAAAGTAGAACCTTGCTCGGTTTTAATACTGGTTAGACTGAGACCTTTCAACTGACAGTTGCACATGTCTCCTCGGGGGTATTGTAATTCCCTTCTCTGGAAGTGCAAAATACTTAGGTATATTACTAGACAGGAAGTTAAACTTCAAACCCAAGATCAGAATGGAAAGTTCGTATGCCAGGATATAGGTGATTCGTTTATTTATATACATACGATTCCCAGCTCACGAACCAAGTGGGCTGTTCTGACTAAATATGGCATAAATATGTTATCTGATAGTCAGGCTGCTATCAAGTCCCTGGAATTCAAACACTACCCTCGACTATCGAATATCTCTCAACGAAATGACTGAACAGTTCATTATTCACCTGATATGAATGCAGGCCAAAGGGACATACAAAGCAAATTAACTTGCCAGACTATGAACTACCTGTTATGCACCAGGGAACTGGAATATTTGGGCATGCCTCTACGGACCTGCAAGCTTTTCTTGTGAGTTAATGATCTTGTGGCAACAAATGACAGATGGTCACTAGTCAGGAACTGCTCCAGGCAGATGTGGGCCCCCTCCATAGGTAGGGGAAATTCTCATTTGGTCACTCCGTTTGTAACATATCTAAACATTGATCAGAGACCCCATAAAATATATATATTTTTAATCGTCTTGAAATTCGAATACGATTTAACCATATCCGCTGTCCGTCCGTCTGTTGTAATCACGCTACAAGCGGCGTAGAATTCGAACGGACCGAACCTTTTATACAAGCCGATCCAATTTTCACCTTGGATCGCATTGCACAGGATAATAAGAAAGCTTAGAAATGATATAAAATATTTGGATACGGAAAATATATCTAAACGTGAATCAACATAATCTGTTTTGGCATTTTTGGCTTTTATAGCGTCAATCCGGCAAAATTTTGAAGTACTTAAAATAAAAGCAAGATGCCGATATTTCGGTTCCGACATATTGCCAGATTTAACTCATCTCAGAGGATATGATTGGAAGATACTGAGAAAATTCGTGTCTACCGATGTTCTCTAACTCGTGAGGTATATAAAGATCATAAATAAGGAGCGCACATCAGGTCTAACCACTGGTTTAAGAGTATGTCCATGGACATGAGACGTTTAAACGTCTCCTCTCTTCAACCAAACCTAACCTAATAAAAACAAGACTGCATATTTGCATCCATATAGGTAGAGAGAAGACGTTCTAATAGCGTCAAGATGTCAAGATTTTGAATATTAACATACGAATTTAATTTTTGCCTAAAAACTTTATAATATGTTGCTAAATGGTGAAATAAGGCTAAATGGTGAAATTTATTTTTTGAAAAAAAAAACCAAAAAAATGAATTTTCAGTGTTTAGGAAATGAATGGCTGAACCGATTTTTACAAAGTTTGCGTCGTTTGAAAGATAATAAACGGGATTTTTTTGCTGATTTCTTTTTAAATAATATTTTTTCCCATTTTTTTAATTCTAGATGATTTTATGTAAATGATGACCGCGGCTGCGCCTCAAATGATTCATACGCTGTGTTCAATTTTGGCATACTCTCTCCAACATATCAGCCGGTATCCCACATATAAATTCTTCAATATTGGCTTCCAGTGCGTCAACCGTTGCGGGCTTGTCCTTATAGACATGAGGGCGTTAAATCGCAGGATCTAGGTGCTCAATTGGCCGGCCCCAAACGTGAAATAAACTTTTCACTGAACTCGCCTCTCAATTGGGCCATTGTTTCGCGTGCTGTGTGGCATGTAGCACCGTCTTGTTGAAGTCACATGTCTGCCAAGTTCAGCTCTGCCATTTGGACAAAAAAACTTTGTAATCATCGAACGGTAGCGCTCGCTATTCACAGTAACGTTCCTGGTTTCATAGTCCACACCAAACGGTGGATACATTGACAGTTCTTGCAATGCTCGTCATACCAAATACAAAAATTTTTTTGTTCACGCATCCATTCAAGCGGAAATGAGCTTCATCGCTGAACCCAATTTTCCGATATTCAGCTTGAATTCCGAGCATGAATTTTGATAATAAAATTCAATAATCTGCAAGCGTTGTTCGTTTGTAAGTCGATTCATGGTTAAATTATAGATCAAACTGAACATGTTTGACAGTAACATGTTACCCGAAAACAGCTGAGCTGCCAAAAACAGTGTGCCAAAAAGAAAGTTGCCAAACAAAAAGTTGTCAAAAAATCACCAATTATAATATAGAATAATAGTCTATGCGCACTGGATTTCAAGTTATGATCTATTCATGTTATTATGATTTGACAATTTTGTGTGGGAAGTACAAAAAGGCATGTGGTAATAACGCCAATTTTTCTCAAGATGATAGGTACATATCTATTACCATGTGTGGAATTACAGAAGATTCGGATTATTACTACTTATGTTATTACATAATCAATACCTCACTAAACCCATTGTGGGAGAGGTACTAGTAGGAGTGGACTAATATGACCCATCCTAGAATATAGCCTTAGGTTATGTTAAGAGTAACAACCTGTATAACATTATTCAAATTCCGCTTCTTCGATTCCACTGCTTCTGCAAACGTCATTATGCAACACATTCAATCTGCGTCCCGTCCAACAAGGCAGTGATACGCTATAACAGATACGATAACTGAGACGTCTGGTCTCGACAACGGCAGCAGTGCGTTGGTGCGTATTGAGTTTAGTCCGGGCCACATCAGCCTGGAATGTATGCAGTTCCTGACTTGTGGCCACCTGCCATTTGCCGTCATAAGGGTACTATCTCTCAGGAAGAGCTTGCAGGTCGGTAGTGGCATGCCCATACAGTGAAGTTCCCCTAGGGCGTGTAAGGTAGTTCACAGTCTTACAAGTATGCTTTGAAGTTCCCTGGTATGTCCATGTGGTCCGCATTCATATCATGTGGATATTGAACTGTTGATCTTCGACAGTCGGGGGTAGTTTTTGAATTCAGCGTTATAGTTTTCAAAGATTTGATAGAAGTCTGACAATCAGAGAAACTATTTACAGCATTTTGTTCAGAACAGTCCACTTGGTTGTTGAGTTTGGAACCGTCTGTATAGAAGTAAGCGAATCAACCATGTCCTGGGATACGACCATTCTATTCTGATCTGTCAGACTGAGATACTTCCTGGCAAAATAAGGTTCAGTCATAGTTTAATCAACAATCCCCGGAAGGTCAGGCATTGTGTCTAGAATGACACTATTTTCGTAGCCTTTAAACGACAATAATGACAGTTACGAGTATCTACGTTTAGTCGCAGTATACGCGCCATATTCCACTGCTATAGTATCTGTTGGTGTCGTTCTCAGAGCACCAGAGATACATATAGCTGCCATTCGCTGAACCTTGTTTTGCATCGCGCAGATTTTGGACATCTGCAGAGCTATCCACCAGACAACAATGCCGTACAGCATTATCGGTCTGACTACAGCCATATGACTACAACCAATAAATTATACGCCGATTCAGACTCCAGCGTTTTGCTATTGCCTTTTACAGGTATATAGCACAACCACAGCCTTCTTTGCTCTTTGCAAAATGTTTGGTTTGAAGTTCTACTTCCTGCCTAAAGAAATACGTAACTATTTTGCGCTTGCAGAGAAGTTAATTACAATACCCCCAAGGAAACAGGTGCAACTGTTGGTTCCTTATATCTCCCGCTGAAAAGAATTACTTCCTACTTGGTCGGCTAAAAACAAGACCATTATCGGAAGCCCATCTTAAGGTTGTATGAAGGGCCGGTTTTTGGATGTCTCTAAGAGTACTCGGCAATAATCTTAATACTCATCATCTCCAGAGAAAGCAGAATATTATTCATGGAGAGATTCCAGAGCAGTGGAGACAGAACAACCTTTTGGGATGTTCGCCTGCTGACAAATCAATGTATATCAGTTGGTCATAAGTAAGCTGAAATGTGCCTCTTAATCAGAAGGTTATGAATGAACCTAGGTTTACTGCTATCAACCCCCGGGGTTGCTAACGTCTTGATTATAGCGCCTGGCTTTATGTTATTTAAGGAACCCGCTCTATCTAAGAAGGCTACTATAGTATATTGCTTAACCGAGAGGGTTCCTTCAATAAAGCTGACTAGATCATGCAGGGCAGTTTTGGTGGACTTACCCTTGCTGTAGGCATGCTGTTGAGTGAAAAATAGCCTGATATAAATTTTAGTTCTAAGGTAACTATCTATTAATCTCTCGAGGGTTTTAAGGAGAAATGGCGATAGACTGAATGGGCGGAAATCCTTAGCTCGAGTATGGGACGGTTTTCCCACTTTGCGATGAAAATGGCTAACTCGATAAGATTTTCTCTAATATTAGGACACTTTTTTCAGTGGCTGAATATTATTATATCAATAATGAAAATATCGACCTTTAGCGTAATTTGATTGAACATTTCTGCAATCATTAGCGATTTGAAAATTATGAAAAGAAATTTGTGCCGCTATTAAAAAAAGCGGACCAAACATTTTCAATCGACCTTATGGAATTACCCTTGATTATCTTCCACATTTCGTTGAAGTCGGGGTAATTTGTTCATGCCTGATGACAAGCGATTGCAACTACCGATTATTTAGGAACTTACCCCGATTGCAAGTGGTTATTGTACCTGTGTTCACACCTTTGGTAACAAAAAAACAAAGTGAAAGTAGGCATTTTTGTTTTTGGCAGTCATTTGTTTGTCCGTCGTCATTTGCAAAATACGAGTACATAACCGTCGCTGTGGCGTTGAGGCAAAATGCATTTGTGAACGAACAATGGCCAAACACGATTTAGCCCATATTCCGGCAAATTGATTTGACCTTGTCGCTTGAGGTTGGCTGTTTTATTCGTTGATTTCTTTTTGCACAATAATCAAGTACAACGATAAATTCTTGGCAAGGGTTTGGCACTGTTTTCAGAACGGAAACGAAACCGATAAAATTTTCCACCGAAACAACTCACAACGAAACACCAAACTAAACCGTATACGGCCACTTAACTAATCCTTGTGGAAATTTACGACTATTTTCACTTGCTGTGTGTGAGAGTGAGTGCGTATCTATGTGTGTGAGTGTGTCGGTATGTTAAGTTTTTGCTCCAGTTTTGAAATGTTGAAATTTATCTTTGAGGGTCATTTATTTAACAATGAACGAAGTCGTTAACGAGTTGGCTTTCTTCACTCGGCAATCAACAAGTTTCAAGGACATCGTGCAAAAAAGCAGATAACAAATCTAAAAAGTTTTACATTCGTACAACGACTACAGACGGTGAGACGAAGACGTAGTTGGATAATGTAACAGCAGTGTCAACATGTTGTCAGTTCATCATTTTTTTTTCATTCTGATGCTCTATTACGAATAGATATAAACTTTGGTGTTTATATTTATTACAAACAAATTTGATTTAAAAATAGAGATACTATGTCTTTTTAAAAGACATTATATTTTTGCATGTTTTGCAAATGTTGTCTGTAAGGTTTGATAGCAAGGATTTCAAGCAGAAAACCAAATGAGTTTTTTCAAATTCTCATAATTTGTAGAGTTCATTTATCACTTTTTATTGATAACTGTGCTACAAAATCATGCAAAATATCTGGGAGTGAACGGTTCTTTTGCCAAACGGTAGTCTTAAGTGAATATAAGAAAAGCTTTAAATGACAGGTTCGCCGTATGTCAAACGGGATAACAATGACCACATTAATTTCATATATTCAGTAAAATGTAGTTTAATAATAACATAAAAAACATAATTGAGGTAATTTTGGCAAAATCTGTGCTCAGACGTCTTAAGTCAAACGTATGGCAAAATAAATTTGCTAAAAAGTTAATCCTTTATCTCTAAAGCATAGCTATCTTTTAAATGCCTTTCTGGAAATAATTTGATTCTAACTATGAACTTGAATACCACCGATCTTCAAAGTATTCTCTAAAAATATTTCTTCGCAATTTTCACTAGGCGTCTTCGAAGAAGCGAATATGGAAAATTTACAGAAACAGATAAAACAGGTAAAAGCGTTAAGTTCGGCCTGGGCGAATCTTATATACCCTCCACCATGGATAGCGTTTGAATGATTTCGGGCACAAATAAAGTCATATTACAAAATTTCAACCCGATTCGTTGTAATTTGTGGTATTTGTTGCGATAAGAATTAAAATCTAGAGGGACATTTGTATGGGGGCTATATCAAAACATGGACCTATGGCTACCGTTGTTCGTTTGAGGGTGCGGGTATAAATTAACCCCAGTTACCAGTTTTCAGCCCGGTCAGTTGATATTTGTGGTCTCTATGGCGTTAAGAAGTCAAATCGGACAGATGCTATACGTGGGGGCTATATCAAAATTTGGACCGATATAGGTCATTCTCAATCCCAAGTTGCCTGCAGGTAACTTTCAGCCACCTAGCTCAAGTATTATAGATTGCAGCGTGATTACAACAGACGGACATGGCTAAATCGTCTTAGAATTCAAAGACGATTAAGAATATATATGTATACTTTATGTGGTCTCAGATCAATATTTAGAGGTGTTATACCCCCTGTTGAAGTGTCAACAGCTGATCTTCAACAGCAGCGCCCCCAGTTTTTCTATTTCGCGTTTACCAACCCTCTATTGACAGCGATTGAAAGTGAACAATCAGTGATGGTAACGCCGTCGCTGTGACTTTTTGGGAGTCAGTTGTCAACTCATCCGCACCGCATACGGCACACTGCCACAACAAAATTAAAATATTATAATAAATTAAATATAAAATAAAATAAAAGTTTGTGTTCTTTTTTTTTAACTCCCGCCACTCGGGCGCGGAGTTAAGCACCCCCCATCCTATGGTGGAGGGTATAAAAAATGTAGTATGTAAAATCTAAACCGATTTATTTAAAATTATTCTTTACAGGGGCCTGTAAAATACAGCTTATACAGCCCTTAGAATCAAAGTCGGAAGGAACATATACGAGTATATGGGGACTATATCTAAATCTGAAGGGATTTTCACTAAATATGGTAGTATTTTTTAATAGGTGACAGACAAGACTCTTGTCTCTGCCAATTTTAACATCTTTATGATGAAAAAAAAATATTCTATAGCCGTCAGAAGCCGAAACGGAAGGAATAAGTATGGGAGACAATCTAGAAATTAGTCTCTGCCAAATTTTACCTCGATCTGCTGTAAAATATACCTTATATAACCCTGAGAACCTAAATCGTAGGAAAGTATATATATGGGCGCTAAATATAAATAGAGATCGTCCCTGGGCTATAGAAGTGCGCTTTGCTAAATTTCATCACAATCGAACCATAATTACGACCTGCACTTAGGAAGTGATTTAAAAGTGTATTAAAAGTTTGTGCAATTGTTTGTAACACCCAAAAGGGTAGGAGATATACCCATTGCTTATAGAGGATGAGGGTATGTATCATTTGCGACGAGCCAAAAGTGTAACGCATCGAAGGTGTGACATAAGACCGTAAATAAGATTGGCAACCAATTCATTCGTAAGTTATTATACCCTACACCACACTATGGTACAGGGGGTTATAATTTAGTTCTTTGGCAGATTTGTAAAAAATACTACAGCTAGACCCACCTTAAAATACACCAGAATTACGTGATGTCCGTCTGTCCATCTTACGTTGTTCGTTGTGTATAGGTCGAAATTTCACTACCATCCTTCTAAAATTTGGCAATAAGGACTCTTGCTATGGAGATGAATCATCTTGTATTTGGTGAGAAAAAAACCAAAATTTTTTCAGATGTCATAAGTATCTGAAATCTGAAAAATTCAAGAAAATATTAGAAAAGCTGTATTTTGGAAGTTAAGTATGTATTATGCAAACGCGTGGACGGAATTTTACAAATGATCGTTTGTAAAGACGTGAATTGTACATATCGACACCTCCATTCTAAAACATGCTTAGCATGTTATTAAAGAGTTTTTAACTTCTAAATATTCCAATTTATATTCAGTCAAAATTTGGTGTTTATCCGTCATCCCAATCAAAAGTTATTCACAAAACAGTACAGGTCATTAGATTTCCATTACAAAGGAACTTAGCATAGTTTGGAGTGGAGTTATCGATATATTAATGGTGGTTAAATTAACGTTTTTAAATGCATCACATGCATATGCAACTTTATTTTGCATTCTGCTCTTCAATGACACCAACTTAAAATTCTGAGAAAAATATAGTTATGTAGCCCCTTTTGTCCTAAATTGACCCTACAAATTTCAAGATGGTGTTCAGCCTCATTCTCTTTTTAGACAATATTTACTAAAAAATTCCAATGATTTCCCTTTATAATCTATGAAAAATATTGAAATCACAAAATAGACGGAATCATTCCAATAAAAAACCATCTGGATTTCTGAAATTTTTAAGTAAAAATGCTATTATATAGAAACGGAAGAAAACACCAGATTAAAATTTACCGGATACAGCTCAAATTAGATGGGACTACATGCCCATATACTTATATATGTCATATATATATGTTGGTGTTTTCTGGCCCAGTATGCAAATAAATCTTTATTAGGAAAAATATATAACGATGCATGCAAATATTGGCGAATTTTCGCATATATCTAGAATGTCCTAAGCAAGATCTTTAAGAAGAGCTCTGATTTATATAAGTCCACAAACGCATTGTAATAAATATTTTTTCAAAAAAATAAGGTACTGAACACAGTCTTAAAATTTACAGCGTTGCTTTAGAATTTATGGGGCTACATAACTATATTTTTCACAGAATTTTTTGTTGCTGTCATTGATGTGTAATATGCAAATTAAATTTGCAGATGCATCGAATGCATTTTAATATGTTAAGGACGCAAAAATGAGTCCCTACCATATAAAGAACAACTAACAATCTTTGAAATGAGCCGTCATTTGTAAAAATCCGTCCACCAATTCCGAAAATACATAACTCTAAACGTACGCCTTTTGAGAACATGTTCCTATTTTCTCAGATTTCAGATGGTAATAACAATTGCAAACAATTTTTGTATTTTTTCGCCAACTACAAAATGTTTTATTTTGAACAGAGAATCGATATGCAAATTATTATGAAATCGGAAATGGTGACCCAAAGAAGGTGTTCGGTTAATAAAGCACACGAATTTGTTGGAATATTTTCCTCACATCGGGATTAACGCGAATAAAGTGACTCTGATTAATTGCTTTGGAATCGATTCTTAGATCGGTAAATTATGGGTGATTGGGCAACATTACCAGTACGGTTACTTTAGCATTTCCAATGATTTGGTTCTTATTTTGGCATTTTTTGTTCAATTGTGACTAGACTCTGTCATCCCCACTACCATAAAATGTGACCATTGGTCAGTCGTACAAAAGATCCATCGGAATTCTTAGCTTGATGTTGAAGAAACCACTAATTTACACCGATTGCAATAACATTTTGCGGTTTACTTTTACTATTCCTGAAAATCGCGGATATTGTCATGGAGGAACTACTGGACGCTTCAATACAAAAATTTACTATCAAACCTAAATTATGGACAAACTATGTGGACGATCTATTCTGTATTGTAAAGAGGACAAAAGTAGAAAATAACCTGACAACATTAAATTCCTTCAACAACCAGATAAAATTTACTATGGAAAAAGAAGAAAACAGCAAATTACCATACCTGGATACAGTTATACATAGACAAGGCCCCCTGCTAAAGTTAAGATTGATTAATTTTTACTCTAAACACCCCTGACGAATAAAAAAAAAATACGGCGACCAACTTTATCAACAGCGTACTCAGCATCAGCGACCCCAACTTTCATAAAACTAACGAAGAGAAAATACGACGAATCTTAGAGATGAATGACTTTCCGAAGAAAACAATCGATGGACTCATATGGCATGTAAAGGAGCGACAACGAGAGGATCAAAGAGAGGCTATAGCAAAGATGTACAAACCACTGACGTACATTCCAAACTTCTCAGAAAGATTTTGCCATTCAAACATATACAATAGAGACAATTTCCAATTAGCACAAAGGACGTACAATACTGTGAACAACTTCTTCAGCAACACTAAATCAAAAGTCAAAAAGGAGGACAAATCTAATGTAGTTTATAAGATTAAATGTGAGGGTGACAAGACCAATACATGCCAGAAGGTATATATTGGCACGACAAAATCAAAATTAAACACTAGGATATCCGGACACAGGTCTGATCAGAAAGCTACTGACAAACCTATAGAACAAAAGACGGCGCTTGCAGCACATTCCACTCTGACGGGACATAAGCCAAATTTAAAAGAAGTTGACATTATGACACAGGAGAAAAATTACAAAAGGAGATATACATTAGAAATGTTACACATAATAAATGTACCAAACGATGAGAGAATGAACTATAAAACTGACACGGGCCATTGTGCACAGATTTACAGAAATTTAGTAGAAAACCAGTAAGGAAAGGCAGAAAGTCGGGTGGGGCCGACTATATAATACCCTACACCTGCCTAACAATGCGATAAGGGTAGAAACATATTATCTAATTCTGATCGGACATAAAATAAAATGTTTACAGCGTTTACATGTCAAACCGGGGATAACGTATATATGGGGGCTATATCTAAATCTTGACTGATTTCTTCCAAATTTAAAAGTGTTCATTCATATAATAGGAAACCTCTTCTGCCGAATTTCATACTGATCGAATATAAAATACAGTTTTTACAGCGCTTACATGTCAAATCGGGGGTAACATATATATGGGGGCTATATCTAAATCTGAACCGATTTTAAATCTAAACCAATAGGGATCGTCCTTGGGCCAAACAAAAGATATGTGTAAAGTTTCGTCGAGATCGGACCATAATTGCGACCTGTACTTTGATTACAAGAATGCATGGACAGACGGACAGTCGGACAGACGGACAGACAGACAGACAGACAGACAGACGACCATGGCTAAATCGTCTCACAAATTTATTCTATGACGATCGGTATAATAAACTATGGTTCTACTTCTTCTCTTTTTGGGCGTTACAAACAAATGCACAAAGTCATAATACCCTGTACCACAGTGTGGTGTAGGGTATAAATACGGACGAAGGAAATAATTTGTTAGTTAATCGTTGACTCTGTTAAGAAGTAGTCGATAGTTTCTGTTCTAAATGTATTTATTGTGATATTATTTTTGTCTTTTAAACATGTTTGTATAATTTGTAATTTATTTGTATTTTAAAGTGAATTTCCCTGAGGATGACTGTCGAAGACAGTCGAAATATTGGAAACAAATAAAATTGAAACTATTTAAAACAACAAATCCATCGTTTTTTAAATAATACATGACCTCAAGCCAAACCATCAATAACTTTATTCAGGAAAATTATTATTCGGCCTGGTCGAACTTGCCATAGTTTTGTTAGTGTAGTTTTAGGTTTTTTAGGTTAGGGTGGCAGCCGTATTTTTTATACAAGCTCACATAGACCAGTTTAGGTCCCTAGTGTTACCACGGGCTGAAATGCCCCTCATCGAAACCAACCTGTTTGATATACAAATTTGTCGATATTACGAATATCGGTACTGGAAAGATCTGTTAGGCTGCCTAGAACAGCCGACCCCAGTATGTCCAGTCGTCGTTTACTCAGAGCGGGACAGTCGCATAGCAAGTGCTCAATGCTCTCCACTTCTTCCTCATCTCCACAGCTTCTGCAGAAGTCATTAGAGTCAATACCCAATCTTTTGGCGTGTTCGCCGATCAAGCAGTGTCCCGTCAGAACTGATACTAACGTAGACAATCTTTGCCTCTCTAGTGCGAGGAGATATTTTGATCTTCTCAGGTCATACCTTGGCCAGATTTGTCTAGCTACCCTGCAGGTGCCGATTTCTGTCCATCTTTCGTTGGACTGCCTGATTGCCTCTTGCCTAAGCCAAAGCTTGCACGTGGATAGTGGCGCACCAATATATGCAAATTCTTCGAGAATTTGTAATGTCGTCCCTTTCCTAGCAAGTTCATCGGCTTTGCAGTTCCCCGGGATATCCCTATGCCCAGGCACCCATATGAGGTGTATGTTAAACTGCTCAGCCATCTCGTTAAGAGATCTGCGGCAGTCGAGGGCTGTTTGTGAATTTAGGGATGTTGCCTCCAGAGAATTGATGGCAGCCTGGCTGTCCGAGTAAATGACAATGCCAGTGTTGGTTACTATGTTGCGACTCAGCCACTTGGCTACTTCCCATATTGCCATTATTTCGGCTTGATAGACACTGCAGGTATCTGGTAGTCTGTGAGCTATATCCAATCTAAGCTCTGCACAGTGTACTCCGAAGCCAACCTTTTCATCAAGCTTCGAACCATCCGTGTAAAATTGGAGATGGTTTCTATTACCTGGTTTTCTTCCAACCCATTCATCTCTCGCGGGAAGTTTAGGTTATATGTACATATTTTATTACAACTCCGGACGTGCTTCGAACTCAAACTCTTCAGATTGCAGGCCGATCATTCTTCTAATTAATGCCTTCTTATGCAAATATGATTGACGATATTCGAAATTACAATATTCGAATTACAATGCGTAAGTATATACATACGTATTTTGTTCTTGATGTTTAATTAAAAGCTCTTAAAGTGATATATAACTTGAAGCACCAATTATTGATTGGACATTAGCTTCAAAAAACATTTTGTCTACGGGGTAGATGAAGCAATGTCCTTAAGTTCACAAAGTTTAACTTAGTACCAAGTCATTGACATACGAAAGACAAAGTTAAACATTTCAAAGTCCTTAACAGTATTGGCATGTCATGTCTAGTCGAACACAAATTACAGTTTTTTAATTGGTAATTGGACTTAAAGTGTCTTCTGAATAATTCTCCTATCATTTTGTTATTTGGAAAAAGTCCTACAAACAGCAGACACAGACATATACTTAAATACTAGATGCCGTGTTATTTTCGAAATGCAAATTCAAAGTTGAGATTCTTCAAGTGGTTTTCGCGTGAATATTTATACATTTGTTATAAGTAGTATAAATATTCCTCTAAACAAATCTTAAAAATGTGAAGTATTATTTTATGTATTTTATTGCATTAATATATATTAAGCTATTGTTAAGTTAAATGTTACTGCAATAGCTATTTCTTTTTCTATATATTTTAGATTACTTAAAGTGTGAGTCACCCGTAAGGCCATAGGTAAGTAAATGAAGGTTAAGCAATCTATTGTGTAATGCCGACGTAATAGCTAAAATTGGTCAATGGAATGGAGTTTTTATGCATGACATCCTCACATACACCCCAACAAATTTTGGCCAATGTAAACGTAATGAACACTTCCAACATTGTCAGAACCAGAATAAGACGTCTTGCACGAATGTGTGACCTGAAATACGATACAACTACCCGTAAAATCTACATAATGCTCAGAAACACCCACCCGACCCTTCGAAAAATAATTTGAAGAAAACACACAACAAACAAGTATGCAAAAGTTATTGTTGAGCGTGGTCGAATGTTCACTACTCTACAGTTGAAACTATTGAAAATCAGTTTTAAATTTAAGGATTTTAAAAGCTGGACAATTGTCAAATTTTACATTTAATTATATTAAATATTTATCACTACAATCTTATAAAAAAACACATCAAAATAATTAAAAATTAATTATGTTTTTATTAAAACATGCAATGCCGTTGTGTGGCTTTTATCTGCGATATTTCCACCAATATAGAAGTTGGCGTATCTGAAATAAAGTTACCAATATAAATAACCTTTTAATATGGAAAATAGTCTGCAATGCATGTATTTAACATTTTATATAAATACAAAATATCTGATTATATTTTTTATATTAGTTGAAAACATTTTATGTTTTGTACATCCATCGATTAGGTTTTGTAAATTCCAAATTTGGAATTCACGCAAGCTTTAAAAATGTTGGTCAGATTTGGACAAAAAAATTACAACATAAAGTTAAACGTTGATTTACCCTAAAATAATAATAGAGGGCATGGACCTACCTTCATTACTAGAAGTAGACAGGAGGTGCTCGATGTCACCTTTGTCTCCGAGAATTTAAGTGGCAGGAATTCGGATTGGAAGTTATTGGACACTCATAGCTTTTCCGACCATAGATATATTAGCTTCTGTATAAAAGCGGAGAATTACCATCCCCCACTCTTCAAAAAAGTCCTGAAATGAAGATGCAAAGTATCCGGGATATAGAAGAAACAGTGGAACGAGTCACTGCAACTTTTAACGACACGTTACAAGGCGCAAACAAAAGCGATCGGGCAAACAACGACCGCAATGGTGATCGTCTCAATTAATTATACTGAGGAAGTGCTGTAGGAATTAATAGAGCAAAGGCCACCAAAGCCCCACAGAACTGGAATATATACAAGGAAGAACTCGCGCGGTACAAGAGTTGAGAAAGGCTCAAAATAAATCCTTGGTCGATTTCTGTAGTGGCGTAGAAAGCTCATCCGAAGCCTCAAGATTACCGAAAATTTTAGCCTCAACACCTTGTACTATTGAGTACATCAAGAAAGATTATAGTTCTTGGATTATGTCCAGTGAGGAATCGCCGGGAGTGCTCCTGGTACACATTTCCCGGGCAACTCTGAAGAGGAATTGAATACTTCAATTGGGGATTTCCTTGAAGTGCTGTCATCAAAAGTCGCCAGCGAGATTGTTAGCGAATCGGCGGAGCTACAGGATGTGGCTGATACAATTTCTCTCGGAGATATACATGTTGTTATCAATCAGGCCTATACGAGTATACCACCAAAATGGAGAGATACCAAAGTTGTTTTCATCCTAAACGAAACTAGTTGTTTTCACCAGGAGAAATAAGATACCACCAGTTACACCTGCCTTCTTGGGGGTATTCAAATTCCCATCTCTGAAAGCGCATTGTCGTCTGGTGGACAGCTCTGCAGAAATTCAGCTTCTGGGCGATACTAAACAAGGTTCAGCGAATGGCTGCTATTTGTATCACTGGTGCGCTGAGAACGACACCAACTGAGGCACTAAATGTTATACTACATTTAATGCGGCTGGAAATTAAAGCCACAGGGTAGTACGGTCAATAAAGAATATTACCTGCAAGTCATGCGCAAATTGCGCGAAGCAATCCGCCAAAAACGCCCGGATTTGAATGTGTGTGCGGGGGCGTACACACATCGTTGCTTGTGCGCGAATATTTGGCCAAAAACAACACAGTAATGTTGCCGCAGCCACCGTATTCCCCTGACCTAGCACTGTCACTATGACCAAGAAATGCCTACGGACATAGTGTCATTCTGTCTGACAAGAAGTATCTCACTGTTATATCTGATAGAATAGAATGGAATGGTTGTATCATAGGACATAGGAGATTCGTTAACTTCTATGCAGAGGGTTCCGAACTCAATAACCAAGTATTGTTTGCCCGGAAGAAATTTTAGCTTTTAAAGAGGTAGCGGAACGGCTAATAATTAATGTTCTGATCAAAGACGGTATCTACATTTTCTCTGACAATAAGGCTGCTAATAAATCCTGGAAATTATATTCCTGAATTCAAAAACTGCCCTCGACTGTCGCAGATCTCTTAACTAGATGTCTGAACACTTCAGTATTCACCTGATACGGGTGCTGGGCCATAGAAACATATCAGTGAACTGCAAAGCAGATGAACTTGCAAGACTAGAAATTATGTACTTACATGCTCCATGCCTCTAGCGATCTGCAAGCTCTTCCTGAAAGATAGTGCCTTTACGGCAACAAATGACAGGTGACAGTCAGAAACTACATACGTTCTAGGTAGACGATGTGCGATCTAAACGCACGGCTTTCGTAGTCGAGATCGGACACCTCACTTCTCGTGTCTAGCATGACGGGCCACTGCTCTATTGGAAGGCTCCCAGAAAGATTGAAGGTGTTGCATAATGACTTTTGCAGAAGCTGCGCAGACGAAGATGAGGAATCAATAGAACACCTTCTGTGTCTGTTCCCCGCTCTATCTACAAGGCGACATGCAAACAAAGGTTCTCGCTTTACTGAGGAGTTGGCTAACTTGGCTGATGTTCGAATCCGCAAACTTTTGTGTTTTTTGAAGTAATCAACTTGGTTCAACCGGAGGGGCTAGAGATAACATGTGTTTTCTCTTACGTCCCTGTAGTAATGCAATTAACTGTATAGTCTATGTTAGCCTGCTATACAGGCTCCCACTCTTAACCTAACCTAACCTACTCTGAACTGTTCAAAAGATTGATGGACCGGCGTGGTCCAAATTATGACATAGTGTCCATTCAAAGTTCCCGCCCGATTTGACTCCCAAGAATCCAGAACTAACAAACGATTGGTCTAAATGTTGGGAAGTCTAGTTTCAGCCTGAAACATGTAAATCAGTAATTTACCTCATTGGTCCACATTTTGATGTGACCTCCATACTACACTGATAGAAAAAGCTTCGTCATGACGACAAATTTGTACATCATCACGATTATTTATTCGTCAAAAGTCAGCTAACTTACGGAATAATCCTCTTGATGAATTCGTTGACGAATCTCAGTTTCCAAAAAATTTCGCTCTCAGGATGATCACATTTCATCCCTACGATGAATCGAGTTCATTACGACGACGAATCCCATTCATCACCACGACAAACTCCATTCATCACCACGACAAACTCCATTTATCAGCACGACGAACTCCATTCATCACCACGACGAACTCCATTCATCACCACGACGAATTCATGCCCCCGACTATTTAAATTTTAAAAATTTCAATAAATATTCTTCTTGTTTTAGACCATTAAAAACGGTATGGAGAGTAAAATTACTTGACTGCTTTGCCAGGTTCAGTTGGTGATTATTCGGTTCGAAATGCAGTTCTTATCAGGAAAGACCTTAAGCAAACGAACGGGAAGTATTCATTACTTCTGATATTTTAAATCAAAAATAATCTCATCAAGTAATGTTTTTGCCAACAGGCGAATCCTATTCATCACCACGACGAATTCTATTCATCACCACGACGAATCCCATTCATCATCGCGACGAATTCTATTCATCATCACGACGAATTCTATTCATCATCACGACGAATCCCTTTTATCACCACGACGATCTCCATTCATCACCATGACGAATCCCATTCATCACCACGACGAATTCCATTCATCATCACGACGAATTCCATTCATCATCACGACGAATCCCATTCATCATCACGACGAATCCCATTCATTACCATTATTTAATCGTAGATAATAGTTTTATCATATTTTCAGCCAAATTGTCAAATAAATCTTTTCGTTGTAAGATTGAAACCTTATCGTTCCCTCCAACGATCAAAAACTTGGGTTGATGATCGTGGTCGTTCTATTGACCTACAAAAACATCGAATGTACGAAACTTTTCGTCATCAGTGCGAAGATATATTGACGAAACTGATTCGTAATGGTGACGAACGGGGTTTTTTTCAGTGTAGGATCAGATTTATGTCATTGACTACTTAGTGGAAATATCAACATCTTAAATTTGATTTAGTTTTACCAAGAACCACTTAAACGATCAATTCATGAAAAGATCTCGGGCGATTTTACTTCTTGAAGCTATAAGAACTAGACAATATTTTGAGCGTTTAACGAAACATATCATCGAATTTTGATAACATGTCTTTCTATTACATCTAAGCGCTATCAGATAATAATTGCGACATGATTACAAAAATAAATAGGCAGGCAGACTGGTGTATTGGTGGCCGGCCATATCTAATTGATTCAAAAGTGAATTGTTTAATTAATTGCTTATTTCCTTAAAAAAAAATTGTACACAGATTTTCAGATCAATTTATATTTTTACTAACTCAATAACATGGCGGCTAAGTCGAATTCAAAAGAAATAATGTCATATCATTTAGTCATCCTTCAGCTTATTAAAAGCACAACACCTACAGAATGTTGTAGGGTGTACAAAACGGAAAACAAAAACAACAAGTCTTGAATCGTTAAGTTTAAATATCAGCCAAAAAGAAATATAAAACTTTCACACTTTAAGGCGAGAGTCCTAAATCCTGACCAAGGTCAATAAGAAAAAAAACACACAAGCTAGCATGTAAAACTATAATAAGTTTCTTAAAGTGTTTAGCGGTTACATGAACTAATTTTGACCACGTTTATAGGAACAAACACATGTTATTGCTGTTGTAAAATAAAACACTGTGGAAGTTAACGCGTGTGCACTCACTCACACCAGAACTCTTGCTTAATGCTTACATACAAGCTAGAAACCCAGCAAAACTTTTCGGATTTTTCAATAGAATCATAAATATGATGAAAAGTTTCTTGGTCCATGGATGAACGTCGCAGAACTTGAAGAAAATAGCTTCAGATTTGGATATAGCCCTAATATTTTTAGTATAAAATGTCCCAAAAGTTAATTTATATAAACAATTTATACATAAATTACAAAATTTATATTTCAGTGTTATTCAATATTACGAAAGTGGTGTAGGGTATTATATAGTCGGCCCCTCCCGACTTTAGCCTTTCCTTACTGGTTATATATTTTTTTAAAAATAAATTTAAAAAAATTATATAATTTGGTGGAAATATTACATTACAGTCAATATACACAGCTATTAATCATTACAGACTATGGCAATCACAGACTCAGCTCTATTCATAAAATCAGAAGAGCAAACTATCATGCCTTGGTATTAAAAACACTTTAGGTAGTCTTCTCGCGACAGCGGGATAATAGAACACAGACACATAAGGTCTTCTATTGATTCCTATTCCTCTTCGTGTCCACAGTTTCTGAAAATATCATTACGCAAGACCTTCATTATCTCTGCGTACCGTCAAATAAGGCATTGACCTGTCATGGCAGATACGATATGTGAGACGTCGGATTTCGATAACGGCAGCAGGGCGTTGGTGCGTTTGTAATGTAGGCACGGCCACATCATCCGGGAATGTATGCAGTTTCTGCCTTGTGACCACCTGTCATTTATTTCCCTAAGGGCATCTCTCAGGAAGAGCTTGCTGGTAACTGGGGGCATGCCACACATTCAAGTTCCTCTGCTGCTTGTATGGTAGTTCCCAGTTTTGTATGTTCATCTTTTTGACAGTTACCAGTAATGTCCTTGACGCTTGACACCCATATCCGGTGAATATGAGACCGGATATGGGTTGAGACATCTCGTTAAGAAGTCTGCGAGAATCGTGGGCAGTTTTTGAATTCAGCCTCTGGTTGTAGCTCCGCGGCGAGACATTGTTTGCTCCTGGCGACTTAAAAGGAATAAAGCTTTTGATAACCCAAAGAATTCTACATTCAGTTTCAATCTCGCTCGATAGACCCCTGATGGCTGCAATTGAACGAAACCCCTAGTTGAAGTATTTAATTCCTCTTCAGAGTTGCCTAGAAAATGTGTATTCAAGAATACCCTAGCGATTCCTTACTTGACATAGTCCAAGAACTATCATATTTCTTGATGCACGCTCTAGTACAAGGCCTTTGTCTAAAATTTTCCGTAGCATTGAGGCTTCAGATGAGCTTAACAAGCCTTTGCAGAAATCTATCCATGAGTTACATGAAGCCTTTCTTAACTATTTTTATAAGTTTGTTTCATGGCAGATGTTCGTAACATCTAGGAATTCTACTGCTAGACCCACCTTAAAGTATACCGATCGACTCAGACTCACTAGCTGAGTCGATTTCTATCTGCTATCCATCATGTATCACTCCGATCTGCTGAAATTTTGAAATTAGGAGTCTTTAGCACCTGGAACATATATATGTTTCGTTCGATTTGGCCCTTTAGCCTTATACATATAAGCTATAGTTTACATCCAATCGTTTTTAAATTTATCATGGTAGATTTTCTTGACGCATGGACCATTATTTGCGAAATTTAAAAAAATTTATATTTCGTCCGATTTGGTTACAGAGGCAGATACGTACCAAATGTAAAGTGTGTTAACAAATTTTAGTTGAAGTATAAATTGGCTTTAATTTTGGACAGGGTAAACCATCTGCAGTACACACGCTCTTAAAGAAATACTCGATTTTTTGAGGAAGATGTCAGAAACGGTTGGCCATTTTATGCCAGACTATGGCCACTACAAAATTAATCTAATCTAGAGAAACTACGTCTATTTCACTTAACTGAGGGCACTACGAAAACATTGTAAATAAACAAAAATGCAAATGTTTGTATAAACTTGTATTTCAATTTTGAGTTTTTGAATGATGGTAACGTAATTTTTTGCGCAGTAGATACCAGAAGTAGTAGTACAACATGGTCCATCTTCGAACTTAACAAGTGATGGGAAAGTATAAAAAAAAAACATACATAGTGTCTTAAGTCACTCCTTCAATGTGTTACACTGCTGATATACATATACCCTTCTGCAGTGTTTATCTCCCGTATTTCAAAAATGTTCTCATCTTCACGTCCTCAAAAGTTTTGCTGGCAGTAATGACGCAAACGAATGTTGTTTCCATATACTATATTTGCTAACTGCAGGAGTAGGTGTTGAGATTAAGTGCCTTCTAACTAATACCTCGCAAAAAGCTCGTCCAGTTGACCATCTGCAAACAAATTCCCTACCATAAAACACGGCCTTCATTGTACACGGATCAGATACAGTTCAGTAAGGTTGAGTACGAATAATTTCAAATTAAATGCTAGCCTTGGTGCACTCTCAAATATAACTAAATCGTTAAAGGCGTTATTTGGGGCAGTGTGCAAGCAGACTTTGTAGCCTTAGAAATTTGTAAAGAAAATCCTCTAAGAATTCTTCTTGCGGCACAAGCACAAAGGATTGCGTTTAACATCATTATGACGACAAATTTCCTTACCAACAAACCTACCAATACAAATATAAAATATTCTTATTTGCCAACTCTGACGCACATAAATGTGCCTTGCAGGAAGTCAACACTATTACACATATCCACACACACCGACGAATGTTCACAGCTGCTTATACGTTACGTTTGTTACAACCTGGTAGAATAAAGTAAATTGTATAAGTCCTAAATATTAGGAAAGCTTTCTAATCTTACTATATTGTCACGAAAGGATACAATTTGCAATTGCATAATGTGGAACGTTTATGTCTAAAACATGCTATCCACAAATATTGGTTCTTTAAAACCGCATTTAAAAAGGTTGTAAAACAAATATACATATGTATATATATGAATTAACATCAATGACGCAATCAGTGAAATTGAACAGCCGTACCATTAGAGTTCGGGCCACACGCTGAAAAAAATCGCTTCTGTAGTATATTGCGCCAACCATATTTGGCTTGAAACATATATATGTTTAGGGTACACTCCAAACATATAATATTTGGTACACACAAAAATTATATATTTGGGAAGATGTTGTTCTAAACAAATATTTGTGTACATTTACATTACAATACGAGTTTGTGTTTATTTTGGACTATTTTTTACGAAACAAATATTTATTTGCATTTAAGTATTCAGAAAATAAATTGTGTTAAATTTTTCAGTAATTCAAAGTTAATTTTTTAGAAAATTTTCATGTCGTAAAAATAATAAATTATTATAATTGAAATCGTATAATCTTGGATCGAAATATATTACTTGGAGGATTGACAACTAATAATGGCTTGGAATACTCAGAAGTTTTAAGTTATTAATTTAAAACAGAAGTTAATGCTGCATTTGGTATCATCACTGGGAGGTTCAATTCTAAACAACAACAAAATAAAACTAAAATTTGAAAAATTCAATAAGTTTCGAAAATATTTTTTAAATAAAATATATTTGGAGAAATTCCTAAACAATAATCTTATTTGTATTCAAACACATATTTTATTTAAGAAATTTAGTTTGCAAATATTATATGTTGTAACATATTTATATACGAGTTCCAAATGTATTTTATTGATTTTCAAATAAAATTTATTTGCTCAGAAATATAGAAGACTAGCTGACCCCAGGAGACGTTGTCCTGCCCGTCCTGTTTGGGATGTATTGGTTTGTTATTCATTGATGTTTCATTCAAAAATTCATAAAAATCATCAAAAAATTTATATTGACCATATGTCCACTACAGCGCCATCTACCGGTTAGAATCATACATCCAAACTATTATCAATGCAAACCACATAAAGATTTTATATATCAGTCAAATCGCTCAGGAAATGCGAATTTTGCAAATAACTTGACCGCTCCGCAATTTATCGCGGTGAAAATAATTCTGAAACAAAAATGACCCCTCACTGAATATATTGTTAAATTTTCAGCCCATTCGCTTCCATGGTTTCGGAGAACATGCGTTACTAACAAACGTACAAAGGATTTAATATATAAAGATTTAAAAATGTGGGTTCCAAATATATTTTCTTCCGATTCAAACATATAAAAAAGGCGATTTTGCCCCGTGCATCAATAATCTGTCCAATTATTGCTTTGGATCATATTATTTTCATTGGAATTTTTTTTGTCACAAAATCATAATTTTGAAATCTGTCTTACTTGTACAATGCCGTTTTTTGCAATAAAATATGCAAAGAAAGTCTTAACTAGTTGACAGCCTCTGTTTTATCCCTTGAACTTCCTAAGAAAAGTTTTCCAAACGCCCAATCACGATTAATCGTTCGAATGTGAATGAAAGGAATGTGCCAAAAGCCGTATCATTCTCCTACAAGTTGGCGCATAATCTATATGACTGATACATCCCTGTTTTTTTTTTTACATTTGGTTAGGAAGAATTGTTGAATTTGTTTTTAAAAACTAAAGTGTCCAACATCAACGAAAAGTTATTTGAAATGTATTAGAAGAAGCATTTTATTCTAGGCATTATTTTCTCAAAGACGCCGACTAAAAATTCCAACGATTTCTATTACTTTTAATTTGTTGCATTTTTTTTAGGTAAGCCTGGGCGACTAAATGGAGAGAAATAATTCTACAAGGGTTCCCTTTATTAGGTTCCTTGGAGTGAAGCGTGTAAGTATTCCGAATACGAGCTTAAATATAAGTACTTTAAATTATACAGACCATTCTGCACCAACGTACGTACATGCGGCAATCTCCTTCTGGGGATTTTCCTTAGGTCATTTAGTTGGCCCAAAGCGTTACCGCGATGTATACAGCCTAATAACCTAATAGCGGTTTGGCAGATTTTTGCATCAGTCCAAAATTTCGGTGCACAATTTTGCTATACTGTAGACGCTATATTTAGCCCCATTCGCTTAGTGTGAAGGCCAAGCTATCATGTCAAGTTCAGGCGTCATCAGTTCGCGGACAATTTTGTGAGTTCTAAAAACTTTTTTTGTAAATATTGAGGAATAAAATTTTTTGAAACTAAAACGAACCATTTTTATTGTAAAGTTACCCTCCACCATAGGATGGGGGTATACAAAATTTGTCATTCCGTTTGCAACACCTTGAAATATTGTTCAGCGTTATAAGGTATATATATTCTTGATCTTCGTGAAATTATAAGCCGATTTAGCCATGTCCATTTGTCTGTCTGTCCGTACGTCTGTCCGTCTGTCCCTCTGTCTGTTTAAATCACGCTACAGTCCGTAATAATGGACATAAGTTGATCAAATTTGGTAGAAATACTTCTTATAGTTGCAGGTCGTTTGGGATTGCAAATGGGCCGTATCGGTCAATGTTTTGATTACACTATGCAACAAAATTTTTAAAAAAAATTGTAGGGTAATTTTTTTTTAAATTCCAGCTTTCATGGAAAGTTAGTTCAGTATTTGGACCATAATTTTTCAAGAATAAGCTTGCTTAAGCCGTGTTATGCCTCAAATTTAAGGGAATTATGAGGGCTACATATGCTGCAAATATGCTTTTTTGGTTTAGTAACAGTCGTCAAAGCCTAAATATGCCAACATCTTCACAGATAGCCAAATGGCGATTCAAGCAATAACATCGGAAAGGGTCAAATCCAGAACTGTGTTGGACTGTAAAAGAACGATAAATGATTACTCAGCCCATAGTCAATTGCGTATTTGCTGGGTACCAGGACACAACGGACTGATTGGAAATGAACGGGCAAACAACATGGCTTCAAATGGCAGAGAACTTCGAGTAATAAACTTGAAAAATTGGAAACCTTTCGAAGCCACGAAAAATGAGATGAAGCACTGGGCAGTGATGGCTCATAAAACTGTGTGGAATAGCGCAACAGTAGGAGCAACTGCAGAGATACTGTGGGGTGACCCAAATGAAAAGAAAACAAGAAGTCTTCTGAAACTAAACAAGATCGATATTAGTAAGATGATGAGTGTTCTAACGGGACACTCAAGCTTACAAGCACATCTTCATCGCATAGGACTAGCAGGAAACGACGAATGCAGGGCATGCAGAGAAAACATCGAAACGATGGAACATTTTCTGTGTCACTGCAAGATCCCAACATTTCGGGTCCGACATATTACCAGACTTGACTCATCTCAGAGAATATGACTGGAAGATACTGAGAAAATTCGTGTCTAGTACCGATTTTCTGTAACTCGTGAGGTATAAAAAGATCATAAATAAGGAGCGCACATCAGGCCGAAGCACTGGCTTAAGTGTATGTCCATGGACATGAGACGTTTAAACGTCTCCTCTCTTCAACCTAACCTAACCTAACAGTCGTCAAAAATATGAGAAAAAAATGTTTTTTTTTTAAACACCTTTTCCTGGTACAAAAAAAAACATAAAAAATAGAAAAAAATCGAAAAAAAAAATATTTTATCACATTAAAAAGCCAGCATGCTAACGAAGAAAACACTGTCCATTTGTCTAGGGAAATTAAAAAAAATCGTCTTTCATATTTTTCGTTTTTAAATGATGTTTTTGGTTATATTGAATTCGCCATATGTGAGAGAGACATACAAGGTGGCGCAAAAGTAATCCTCCTATCAGAAAATGCTATAAATTTTGCGATTGGCCCCTAATGTTAGTTCTGTTTTGACATTTGTGTAGTAAACACATGCGAAATACACGCTAATAAACAATGTTACGCTACACTGCTCCAGAACGCGGAATATTTGCTGACTATTTATTTCACCAATAATCGGTCGGTGACTTTGGCACAGATTTCCTGGCCGTCCAACGCCTACTAGTGAAACACTGTGACGTTTAGCCGCTCGCCTTGAAGAGACTGGCAAAACACGAGATACTGCCAGGCGTAGCAGACCCCGGATTAGCCGTTCTGCAGAGAATATTGCTGCTGTAGCCGAGGATGTCATAGAAGCGCCGTCGACATCAACCAGACGACGTACCACGCAAATGGGTATCAGTCGACGGTCTCTACAGCGAATTTTGGTACAAGATTTGAAGATGTTTCCGTACAAAGTCCAGACAGTGCTGCTGACCGCCAATCGCGTCTAACATAACATCGAAAGGTTACTTTTGCGCCACCTGTTATAAGAGGATTGATGTCAGACATTATAAAATTATAGAGAGGACGAGGTTTTATGGCCGTTCGTAACCCTCCATAGAACATGATATGCAATGTGAGAGCTATATTTGATGAGATCCGCTCAGGTAGAGGGTCATTCCACATAATTTGTGGTTTTTTATTTATGAGGTTTCCATTCAGTTGCGCCTTTTAGGGTCATGGACATCCCACTAGTATATACAGGTAGTAAAATTATATGTATTGGGTTTCTAAGTTCGCAGCAAACTATATGTCAGCTACAGGTACTGCAACTTAAGCTACAGGTACTGCAACTTAAGTACCTTAAATCCGGAATTTATGAATGAAATTACGTATTAATATATTAGTGTAATTCAGCGCCTTAAAGAGATAAGTCGATTTTCTGAAAAATATTATAAAGTTATATTTCGAAGTAAAAGGCAAAGAACTTTTCAATGTGTAAATGATCCCGACAATTTCTGCTACACCTGCGGAAAATATGTGATTAAAAAAATCAATGTGAGTTTAGTGAAATAAAAGAAGAAATATATGAGCAATATTTTGGTATTCGAGTTGAAAATATGAACGAACCGTGGACACCTAGTATTTTGTGTAATTCGTGCCATGTAAATCTTACTCGATGGAGTAGTGGAAACATGCGGTAAGTACTTAACAATTAATGTATTACAATGTTTTGTGGAATAAACGTTTTAATTTTAGACATCACGTGCAATTTGGAATGCCAATGATTTGGCGACAACCGTTCATTCACGATACGGACTGCTATTTTTGTCTAAGTGAACAGATTGGAGTAGGAAGGAGCATTCGCTGGAATTACGCTGAAGTAAAATCTGGCACTTTGCCAGTTGCACATTCGGCAACAATACCAATTCCCAAGAGTCCAAGTATAGCTAACAACCTAATTACGGAAACATCAGCAAGTTCAACTGAGTACTCAACTCTGAGCGATTTGAGTTAGAAGTCATCGCTATTAACACAGTTTCAACTCAATGATCTAGTGAGAGATTTGGAACTGACCAAAGATAAGGCAGAACTACTTGCATCTCGGATGAAACAGTACAATATTTTGGCCCCAGATGTTAACATATCATATTATAGAGTCCGTGATATACCATACAAACAATTTTACACAACAATTTTACACAACTGTGCAAGGACATTCCCGGATTGTTCCAGGAACTTAATCAAACATACAATTCAAAAGAATGGCGGTTATTTGTTAACGGCAGTAAAGAAAGTTTGAAAGCAGTACTTCTGCACAACGGAAATCAGAAACCGTCGATTCCCATTGCTCATGCCGTCAACTCTAAAGAAACATACGAAACAATGGCTAAATTGATAAATACATAAAATATGAGCAACATGACTGGAAAATTTGTTGCGAGTTAAAAGTAGTTGGGATGTTATGTGGAATGCTAGGCGTATATACAAACTATTGCTGTTTTTTATGCCTCTGGGATAGCCGTGTTCGCGAAGATCATTACAGAAGAAAGAAATGACGAACAAGAAAACACATTACATTGGGTGAAAACAATATAAAATACACACCTCTCGTCCAAAAAGAAAATATTATTAATTATTAAGTTTGGGCTCTTTAAAAATTTTGTAAAAGCCTCAAGGAAAGATGGCAATTCACTCTCATATTTAAAAAGTTTATTTAAAAGTCTTTCTTTTCAAAAAATCGAAGAAGGCGTTTTTGATGGGCCTAAAATAAGGAAACTGATGAAAGATGTAAATTTCGAATCATATTTGACGTCGGATGAAATTGCAGCATGGATGTCGTTTAAGCTTGTGGTTTCAAATTTCTTTGGATCCAATAAAAGCCCGCAATATGAAACAATGATTAATGATTTGTTAAAAAATTGGTAAGAAATATATTTTTCTATATTTATGTATAGAAACATTCTAACTTATTTTTCGCTTTATGTATTCCAACAGGTGTAAATATGTCCCTAAAAATTCATTTCTTGCATTCTCATTTAAACTTTTGCCCCGAGAATCTCGGCGACGTAAGCGACGAACATGGCGAAAGGTTTCACCAAGAAATAAAGTCCATCGAGCGGCGTTACCAAGGGCACTGGGATGAAAGAATGATGGGAGATTATATTTGGTTCCTCATTAGAGAAACCGATTCCGAAATCTACAAACGTCAACAGAGAACTCACAATTACTTCTAATTACAGTTGTACATGTAAATAAACTCAAATGTACATAATATAAATAAATGTAACAAATAAAATCGCTCTTTAAACTGAAACTTAAAAAAAAATATTTTTTGAAATTCTCTTACCTATACCAAAAGGGCTATCATTTCTACATTTATCCATAGATTTTTTTCAAATAACCATTATATTCTTCGCTAGGATGCAAACTTTTAAAAACAGAAATAAAATATTTTTTTTCGCCACATTTTTTTTTTTTTTGAAAAAAATCTACTTTTGCCAATTTGTTTAATGACTGTTACTAAACCACTGTTTTTAAGTGAAAGAGGTATTTCCAACATTGGTAGCCCTTCAATTTAACGTATGGACTCCAAAAATTATAGTGCAAATACTAAGGGTACCTTCGACGATAATAGTATTTTTAATAATTTTTTTTTTTAAAAATTTATCCATAAAAAAATATTTGTTTTTGATTTTATATAACAGTATGCCACAATCTACACAAAAAAATAATTTTTAGGTCGAGAACACAAAAAAAAAATTTTTTCTTGCATAGTGTAATCCACAAGTTACATAAAATCGTGCCAGCAAAAAACTATTGTTTTGAAAAAACATGTTTTTCTAATTGTTTTAACGACAGTTACGAAACTTCTGTTTCTATGTGATTGCGAAATTTTAAACATTTGTAACCCTCCATAATTTCCTTCAATAAAAAATGGTATCCGGATTTTATCGAGCATCTATGAGTATGTACTTCAAAAAATATGGTCCAAGAAAATTGAATTGATAAAAAATTTACCAAATCTGTTTTTAAAAATTTTTTGTATTTGGTCCTTGGCCAGTAATTCGAAAGTGCAGAAATTTGGATTATTTCATCCATCTAAAGTTTGCACCACTCTGCACAAAAGAGACACTCTTGATTGGGGCGCCAACCTCGATAGGTATCGTCTCTCTTGAGAGGGTTGATCAGTGCATGGCTATAACCATACCAGGTCTTGCTCATGAATTTGACGTCATCTTGTTTAGAGAGAACATAATATGATTAACCTAGCTCTATTATTACAGACTCTAGTGAGCTTTCAACAGACAGATGGGCATGGCTTAATCATCTTAGAACAGTCAAGACTATATGTAATTTATAAGGTCTCACAACAATATTTAAGATGTTTCAAATGGAAAAACAAAGCAAGTGTACCCCATCCTATAGTGAAAGGTATAAAAAAATAGAAAAGAGTTTATCTAAGGAAATTCAAATAATATTTGCAATAGGAAATTTTTATTAGATTTCAACATAAATTTATTTTTTTGCTAATTTAATTGTTTATACAAAATTATCTCATGTATATAAAAAGCCTACTCTTTTTTTTTTAAATTGTCAAAGTTCATTTACGCAGTAGGGGAACTAATTTTGTTGGATTTATTATACCCATAGTAGGCTTTAACAGCCTTTTTGTTGATGTGTTATATTTTTATTTTATAATTGTTATATTTTTATTTTATAATTTCCCGTAGTTAAATTTATCTAGATATTTCAAGAATTTACAATCGATTAACATCTCCACACTTTCGTGCTGTTCGTGACAAGACTCGTTGAAATTTGAAACCATTTTCCATTTTCGAATTCCAATATTTTATAAAGTGTTCATGTGTCCCAACAATTCCACAATATCAAGTGGCAATTTTAGCCTCATTTTAACGAATTTGGCTTAATTGTTTCTACCACAGCCAAAATACAATTACCAAAACAATTTCCCATACTTTCGCAAAACCGATTGACATTCTGTTGCTTTTTAATTTTATTTTTGCTCGTTGGCTTTTCCGTTTCGTTTGTTCGTTTAATATTCTATTTTTGGAGGGGTGGAGTGGGTGAGCTTACTGCTTGCCCCTGGAAAGAAAGATCGCGTGCGAAATAATCAGAATGGCAGCCAAGTCAAGTCAGAAAGCAGCAAAAACAGAGCACCACAGCACGTCCAATTAATATTATTAATAAACGAAATGAACGTGTAAATTATTTTGTCATAATATGAGTACGTATTAATTTGTAATGAAAAATTAAAATGAAAAGGGCACGATTTCGTGCCGATGTAATTATGTTAGTTTAATTTAATCTGAAATCTTTGTGTGGAATCATTGCACAGTGGGAGGAATTAAAAAATAAGGAAATAATTCCGCCGTTTCTTAACCAGTCAACCGATTGCGTCAAAACTTATCGTGCTTGGAGGAGATTATTTCGTTGTTGTCTGCTTCGAATGATATTTTTTGTGTGAAATCTACTGACCAAGGTATCTCGTAAAAAGTGTCATCTCGTAAAGTTCCTAAGATATCTGCAATTGAGAATTGATTTTTTCATTTTTTGCAACCCTATCCTAGTATTATGTTAATATCAGAGCAAAATATATACCAATTTTGATACCACAAAATGCTAGGACAGGTTCAGGAAACATTAAAAAATCAATTTTCAAATGCAGACAGAAGTGTAGTGATTGTAATAAATCAATAAAACGAGTGACTTTTTAAGAGCTTTCGGATTTGATTTAAAAAAACACATAAAATTTAGAGAAATGTATGAAATCATTATTTGAGTCGATAGAACGGTCTATATAATGCAATCTCCATTGGTTTAAAAACATTTATTAATTATGTTTTAAATATCAATGAAGAAAGTTCAGTAGGGTAAACAGACTTAAGAATCCCCCACCTTCAGTCCCAAAAAATTTGCGTAAATTTATTTATTTTTCGTTTAAATTAAATTTTTATCAATTTTAATTGCATTTAATACCTTGAAAGTACGTACTGGTATTAAAGATATAAGCCGTTAACTTTTGCTGCAATGTGTGTGTGGTACCAATAACTCTCACTTTTCTCTGGACTCTAGGTAATGTAAAAGAATTACACTGTTCAAAATTTCAAGTATTTTTATGCACTGTTATTAAAGTTATAAGCTTTTAACTTTTGGTGCAAAGTGGTCCATTTGTGTGGGAGGTACCAAAGAGGGCTTGTCAATAACGACCACTTTTCTCTGGACTCTAGGTGCTTTAAAAGCATTAAACTGTACAAAATGTCAAGTATTTCTATGGACTTATATTAAAGCGATAAGCGGTTAACTTTTGGTGCAAAATGGTCCATTTGTGTGGGAGGTATCAAAAAAGGGGGTGGCAACATCAACCATTTTTCTCAAAGTGGTAGCGACTATTAAGCTAATACTATGTGTGGAATTTCCGGGAGGTACTAGAAGGAATGTATGTATGTAAAGGAAGTATTTTACTATAGTCATTTTATTTTAGTTTTTGGGTCCTGTTTTTGATTGAATAACGAAAATAATACTAACATTTCAATAGCACCAGAACTGAACAGAACGGCCTATACTAACTATATACGTGTACAGTTATCCATCAAGTGGTCAAAAATCACCAAACCAAACCAAAATCAAAGAACGCAACTTTCAAAATATTGGCCAAACGGCCTACTTTTTACAAAATATTTTCAGGTCGAACCGACCAGATCGGATCAAATAGAATACTAAAATTGGAAAATTTCTATTCTTTGGCAAGTCGGCTTTTGATCCTACAGCAAATAAACATAAACAATTAATTTATACTAAGAAATATTACAAAGTTAATTTTTGTGGTAGTCAGCGCTAGGGACTTTCATACTAGAATTGTACTGTTTCATAGCTTCAAAATTGTACTGTTCTGATGTTGTCTTTTAAACAAAGTTTTTAGAATATCTTCAAGCCTACGATGTTTGCATCACTGTGTTAAAAGACAACCCGTGCAACGCCGGGTATTTATATGCGGGTATATATACGTTCCTGCCTATGTCTTAAGCGCTATTAAAACTGTACTTTTACGTCCGATCTTTAGATATATAATATGAAAAAATACTGGACATTTTAGGGCTATCGATACAGATCTAGTTTATTATGATCAACGTCTTTAACTCCTCTTTGGAATAAGTCTTAATGAGGAGGTTGAGTTAAGTACTTTGTTAACTGAAAGGTAATGCCGTTTTTCGCACTATTAGGGAGGTGTAAGGTATTATATAGTCGGCTCCCGTCCGACTTTCTGTCTTTCCTTAGTGGGTTGTTTTTTTTTCATAAAATCGGTGTCAGTTTTCGCTAGTGCAATATACGAATTGATAGATGAAATTCAGCGGGTTTCTTTCAACACATAAAGTTGACCGATATTCCCTTCACTTTAAATTTAATTTAAAAATAATAATATTTAAGATACTGCAAACAGGATCCGCACTTCTTATTCGGAGGAACATACAAATTACAAAAAAAAACAAAATATTCCAAAAAAAAATTAGTAGTACCTAAGACCAAAATACAAATTTGAAGCACCACTTAAGAAGTTGATGGTGAATATGCAAATAAGCATTAGTATATGTGTATGTTTACGTAGGACTATGAGCAAACGCACCATACATGTCTGCACGAGTAAATATACATACATATGTATGTTCGATAGTCATATTTGTGCATATGTTTTTGTTTTTGGTCTAGAACTTCTTGAGTATTTTGCTTTGGGCAGCGAGTAAAAAGTTTTGTGTTAACAACAATTTTGTTAACAATGTTAAGTGCTGTACAAAGGCATAAAGTTTCTTTTGTTCGTTTGTTTTGTGTTTAAACTCTCAAAAGGCTGGCCCATTGTGGCAAATGCCCAAAACAAATTGTCGACGCCTCTCACAGGAAAATAAATTCTTAAAGAACGAATGTTGTCTCTGGATTTATACTACAGACTCAAGAGGGTTAAGAATAATAGGCATAATTTTGTGTTGTGCTATTAGATGTAAATGTCAGTGGTGTAAAAGTTACACGTAATTTTATAAAATTAGAGAAATTTCAAATCTAGTTCGAACTGTACTGTACAATATCTGCTAAAATATGCAGTATGCCATTAATCTTTATAAAAATTACGACATTTTAAATATTACACGGAAAACCCAAATAGTAAACAAAAATCAACCGCTATTGCCTCGCGTTGTACATTGTGTGCGGTTGGTCTAGAATTTTTTCCCCAAAAAAAGTTTTCGCTTGCGTTTTCTTTATATGGAATTTGACAGATTTTCTAGCGAAAGGCTGAAGTCAGCTCCTATCTCAAGGCTCTCATCGCAGGAGAAATGGATAGGTATATAAAATCACAGTACGTTTTTAAAAATTATAACGGTTGTAGGTTTCTGTCGGGCTGAATCTTATATACCCTCCACCATTCGTATTCTATTCAATAATATAGCTGAAAAACATATTTGAAGTGGAAAAGAAGGAAATCATGCAGAGGTATATTTAGTTTTGTGGTAGCAAATTATGTGTTTTTGTTATTTATTGTTGGTCTGTGTTTTTGTTATTCAGTCAGAATTTATTTTGGTTTAAGACCATATGTTTCAGTTACATTCTGCCTATTGCAAAAAAATGTAATAGAAACAAATACAAAGATTGGTAGAGAGTTTTAATTGCTTGGTAGAATTGACTGCAGTTTCGATAGACACCACTCTATCATCTTCAGAATTCAATAGCAATAATGTATGTCTTTAACTTAAATCAGCTGAAATACTTATGGAAGCAGTAAATTATATAGATGGGTCAGAAGCAGCGGTTTGGGCGTTAACTCAAATAAGACAGAATTGGTTCTCTTCACAATGAAGAATAAGGTCCTACATGTGGACCCTCCTCTGATAAATGGAACAGAGCCACTCTTTTCCGAAAATACAAAATTTCTAGGGATAATACTAGGTATGAAACTGTCAACAGACTTCCTGAAATGTGCAAGGAAGGTCAACATCGCCTTATATTCCCGAAGGAAAGCTGTAGAGTAGCGTTGGTGCTTCTCTCCATAAAAACGTCCATTGGATATACTCGTATATAGCAGTAGTTCGCCCGATACTATTGTACGGCATTGTGGTTTGGTGGACTGCAACTAATAAACTAACCATTACCAACCAAATATCAAACGAATAAACTAAGCTTTAAGGACTACAGCAACTGAGTATCTACAAGTCCTACTCCATCTACTGCCGATTGATACGAGTATTGCAGAATATCGGTTAATATAAACTATCCCCACTTCCATATCCCCACAATGGTTCGAAGCTTGATGACAAGTCTGTATTGGATTACGCTTAAAAAAACTTACATCTTCATATAGCTCACATACTACCAGATAGCTGCAGTGTATATCAATCCGAAATGATTAGAATATAGGAAGTCGCAAATGACTGAATCGCTGCATAGTGACAAACATTGGCGTCGTCATTTACACACTGAAAGAAAAGTGTACTGAAAATCATTGAAATTTTCTTAACTTTTAAGATTTTTTCTTTGACTTGCCTCCAAAGACAAAGACTTTTAAAATAAGTACATCTTGTACGACAATTAAAGTCATTAATTATCTTTAAATCTGGACATCAAACATATTTGAAAGAATTACGCCTTATACTTCGATGAAAGACTTCACATTTTTAAATCAATTACGGCTTGTGCTTACAATAAATACATAAAATGACTTTAGATTAAGTACATTCTTTAATTAAAACAAACACATACTGTACTCTCTACAAGTGAAAAATGTTTTTTATTTAATTATTTGTTTAAACATTCATGGAAATTTTTATTATTTTTTTTATTAAATTATTATTTTTTAAAATATTTGATTTCGATAAACAGTTTATTCAGTAGCATTGTGTTTAGTCTACACTGAAAAAAAGTGTACTGAAAATCATTTAAATTTTCTTAACTTTTAAGATATTTTCTTTGATTTGGCTCCAAAGACAAAGACTATTAAAATAAGTACACCTTGTACTACAATTAAAGTCATAAATCATTTTTAAATCACGACATCATACGTCTTTGAAAAAATTACGCCTTATACTTCGATTAAAGACTTCACATGTTTAAATCTATTACGCCTTGTACTTCGATGAAAGACTTCACATTTTTAAATCTAGTACGCCTTGTGCTTACATTAAATACATAAAATTACTTTAGATTAAGTACATTCTGTAATTAAACCAAGCACATGCTGTACTTTCCACAAGCGAAAATATGTTTCGTAAAATATTTTTTTTATTTAATTATTTGTCTAAACGTTCCTGGTCATTTTTGTTATTACCTTTTTTATTAAATGATTATTTTTTTAACATTTGATTTCGTTAAACAGTTCATTCAGTGGCATACACGTACATACCTGACGATACCCGTAGCTATTGTGTTTAGTCTAGTCATATTAGAGAGAATTCTTATTCTAATGGATAAATAAATATTTAGCAAAATTTTTCCTAAAACAACTCGTTCTCTTTGAATGAGCTGCGGTGGCAAATACATTACTTGACGTGGTTATTTTTGAGATGAAATGCCAGAAGTGAGGAATACTTCTTATTCATTTGGGAGAAGCTAGGCCTCTTAGAGCTGGTGTTTTAAAGCTGAACCTTGCTCAATGATTGGTGTTGAGCTGTCAAGTAATTGTATTTGCCATGCCTTTTTTTAAAAGTTTGAATTCTATAAAATTATAGAGACTTCTTATGCTGATGAATATCCTAGTTCCAAAATAAAAATAATATTTTATTTATTCATTATGGAAATATTTGAAATTTACTTCGACAGCGGAAAAGCAACGTTCGATTGTTTATTGTTCAGACATCGGCTTTATTCCGTTCTTTCTTGAACACATACGTACATATTTCGGTCTTTTTTCATAGTTTTTGTCAAAGTAAAAAATTCGTAAACGCACATAAACTCCACTACTCCGAATATCCGATAGAGATTTTATGACTCTTTTTTGTTATCACACACACTCACATTTTGTAATTTACCGATGAGACAAATCTCATCGTCGTATGAGCAGCCAACCGATATTTCCAGATACATAATTTATGTTTGACTACCTGTGATACACACTGCCGACAAACAGCCGCCGAAACTGTTGATATTAATGTAGAATTAAAAACGTCCACTCGCATAAGCGCACACAACCTTTCTCTACCACCGCTCAACAATAACTGATTCCAAACAAACTTCACTGTAACTCTCACTATTATTCTCAATTTTGCGACCAAAAAGAGTCTAAATTGTCCTCGCAGATAAAAACGATCTCTTAATTTAAAAGATAACTAATCTTTAATTCAGAAACAAAGAAAAGTGGACTGAAAATTAAGGGCAAATTGTTTTTAAAAACATGACATGAGAATTTCTACATTTTTAAGGAAAAAATCTTACAAACTATTAAAATTAGTACTTGGGTTAATAACAGTTGCACTACAATCAATTATTTTTTCTTTAATTTTAAAGTCGACATGACATAGTGTTATGGACATCTTATCATAGAGGTAAGAAATTTTACTTTAAACGAATGAAAATTTCTTTTAAATCAAGTAAATTTTCTTTAATTTAAAGAAATTTGTTCTTCAAACAAAGACAGATTAAATATCTGATTTAAGGGCAAACTTGTTTTTAAGTTCATGTCAAATTTTTTTCAGTGTAGTTTTCTTCATATTAAATGGAATATGGGGATTTATTCTAATGGATATTTAAATGATATTTTGCAAAAATTTTCCTTAAACGAATAGTTCTTTTTGTATGAGCTGCGGTAGCAAAATTATTATTTGAAAGGAATACTTCTTATTCATTTTGAAGAAGCTAGGCCTCTTAGAGCTAGTGTTTTAAAGCTGAACCTAGCTGAATTATTGGTTTAGCAACCACGAAATCGCAATACAAGGAACTGAGATGTCAACTAATTGTATTTGCCATACCTTCTTGTAAAAAAAATTGGGATTCTATAATATTATAGAGACAACGAAGTTCTTATGCAGGAGAATATCCTAGTCGCAAATCAATAACGAGACCAAAATAAAACAAACGAAATCACAATATGTGATGTTTCCCAGACAATTCATTTTCGACTACCTGTGACACACACTGCCGACAAACAGCCGCCGAAACTGTTGCTATTAATATAGAATTAAAAATGTCAACTCGTGCAAGCGCACACAGCCTCTATCTACCAGCGTTCAACAAGAACTGAGTCCAAAAAATTTCAAACAAACTTCATTGTAACTCTCACTAATCGGTAATTTAATAATACCAAAAAACTGTACTGAAAATTAAGGGTATATTGTCTTTAAAAAAATGACATGCGAATTTCTAAAATTTTAAGGAACAAATTTTACAAACTATTAAAATATATACTTGAGTTAATGGCAGTTGTACTACACTCAATTATTATTTCTTTTATTTTATGAGGTAACGTTAAAGTCAACATGACATAGTGTTATGGACATCTTATCATAGAGGTTAGGAATTTTACTTTAAACGAATAAAAATTTCTTTCAAATCAAGTAAATTTTCTTAAATTTAAAGAAATTTGTTATTCATACAAAAACAGATTAAATCTATGATTTAAGGGCAAACTTGTTTTTAATTTCATGTCAAATTTTTTTTCAGTGCACTGATAGCCACATCTTTAAATTTACAAATAGGTTTCGACCGCCGCAGATCTCTTAACGAGATTGCTGAGCAGTTTAAAATACACTTCAGATTGGTGCTGGGCATAGGGATATCCCGGGGAACTACAAAGTCAATGAACTGGCTCCCGCTGTAGTAGACAACGAACTGGCTAGGTGATCTATTGGTGCGCCAATGTCCACATGTATGCTTTGGCTTAAGCAAGAGGCAATCAGGCACTCGAATAGAGGACAGACAGATCTGGCCAAGTAATGCCCCGGGAAACCCCCATTATCTACTCACGCTAGGAAGAAAAATACTGTCTACTGCGTTAGTTCTAACGGGACTCTGTCTAATCGGCGAACACTCTAGAAGGGTATATTTTTGGGTATTGTTTCCAATGACTTCTGCAGAAGCTGTGGAAATTTGGAAGAAGAGAAGAGCACTGAGCATCTGCTTTGCTACTGTCCCGCATTGAATAAACGACGTCCGGATATACTGGAGTCAGCCTTTCTAGGATATTTAACAGATCTTTCCGGTGCCGATATTCGTACTACAGGGTGGGCCATTTAAAATTTTAAATTTGCATACGCTATAAAAAAATTACTGATAATTTTTTCAAATCTCTGGTTTTATTGGAAAGATTGAGCATTGTCATTTAATAATGGAACACAATATCATTCATACACGGAGAAAAATCGCCATTTTTGATATGTTTGAATTGAAGAAAAATATGTTTGGAAACCAATTTTTTGAATATTATATACTTGTTAGCAAATAAATTTTATTTAAAAATCATGAAATTTTGTTTGGAACGCATATATTAATATATTAGAACAAAATATATTTGCGCACTGACTTTCACAAATAAAATATGTGTTTACCCACAAACAAAGTTATTGTTTAAGATGTTTTCCAAATATATTTTAATTAAAAATTTTTTTTAAAACTTTGCTGAATTTTTGGAATTTTTTAGTTTTTCTAGATTTCGTGTTGAACTTTATAGTTAAAAATGTCTTTAGCAGCAATAGGCTTTGTTTTACACCAATAAATTTTAATTTATAAGTACTCCAATTCATCACTTTTTGTCAATCCATCAGTGCAATTTATAGTTACGAAAGATTATGCGATTTAAGTGTTAACTGAATTTTACAAACATAAAAGTTATAAAAAAATTTTGTTTTGAACTTCTGAAAAATAGAAAACTTGTCTTTAAATTAAGGAACTGGTACATTGCCAAAAAACTTAAATACAAAATAATCTTTATTTCCAAATATAAAAATATTAGTATTGTGTGTGTCAAATATTATATATTTAGGGTGTACCCTAAGGATATGTATATTTCAAGCAGAATATGTTTTTTCAGCGTGTATGACTAGCACGACTGGCTCGGCAGTTCCTCATCCGATCAACCCAATTTTTCAGTACATTTTCGATTGTTTCGGGTCGAATCTCTTCAATGGCAACTTCGATTTCATGTTTTAAGGCTTCAATTGTCTCTGGATGTTTTTCGTAACATTTATCCTTAATGGCTCCCCACAGAAAATAATGCAAAGGGCTCAAATCACATGTCAAAGTAATTAATAACTTCACATATCCCAAACATATTCGGTTTGAAACATATATATGTTTAGGGCACACTCTAAACATATAATATTTGGTACACACAAATATTATATATTTGGGATGATGTTGTTCTAAACAAATCTTTGTTTACATCCCAATATATTTTACTTTGGGACTACTATTTGCGAAACAAATATTTATTTGCATTCAGAAAATAAATTGTATTCAGAAAAAACCTAAAATGTGATACATTTTTCAGTAATTCTAAGCAGGGATGCAACAAATTTTCGCATTCGCATTCGCAAAAACCATCTTTGGAATATTCGCTTTCGCAAAAATATATTTCAGTATTCGCTTCCATTCGTTAAAATTGTCATATCATCTTAACGGCTTCACATATTTTGAACATATTTATACCAATGAAAATATCTGTTACTTCTTCTCTTCAAAATAGTTGAAAAAATATGTCTGTCCTTGAGGTAACAAATGGTCAAAATATAGAAAACATCTTTAATACTTGAGTATCCTGGAAAAGTATAATTTTGATCCTTAATTTTGTTGGTTCTTAAGGGTCAAACTATTATTCGATATCGCATTCGCTTTCGCAAAAACGCATATTTCACTATTCGTTTTCGCAAAAATGCATTTTTAAATATTCGCTTTCGCAAGAAATATATTTCAGTATTCACTTTCGCTAAAGTCACTTTCGTTACATCCCTAATTCAAAGTTAATTTTTTAGAACTTTTTTAGATTGTTTGTAAAACAATTAATTATAATAATTGGAGGATTGACAACTAATCAGAAATTTGAAATGACTGATATAGAACAGGAGTTAATGCTGCATATGGTATCATAACTGGAAGGTACAATTCGAAACCCAGAAAAATTAAAACTGAAATTCGAAAAAGTCAGCAAAAGTTTTGAAAATGTTTTTTAAATAAAAAATATTTAGAGAAACTGTATTTGTATTTAAACACACATTTTATTTGAGAAATTTAGTTTGCAAATATATGTTGTTGTAACATATTAACATATGCATTATATTTTGTTGATTTTCAAATAAAATTAATTTTTTAGGAAATATGGGCATTTCCGCTGAATGGTCAACCAGGGCCGAAAAATAAAATGTTGGTAATCATCGTATTTTATTGTGAATAATTATAAAAAAGTGAATACAAAATGTCTAAATTTTTAAAATATAATGGTTTCATAGCATATCTCAGTTGCTTTCATGAGAAAATTTGCCTAGAAACTGAAAAATTGTATTTTTTTCATTTTAAGCTACTTTTACAGACATTTTTATATTTAATTATTTTACATATAAAAACATATGTTATGCTTGCACTCTTTCTACAAAATGTCTCTATTACAATCAATTAAGAAGAGAAAAATGCAAGGAGACCAAAAAAAGTTCGATTAACGATTAATTTAACGGTTAAAACAGATGGAAAAATCATACGTTCGCGACCGGCACCTAAGCCACTTAGAAAAAAAACCAATAGAGATAATTTATTGTGTAAATACTCGATAGAAAGCTGCATTAATCCTCTTTTAAAATAAATTAATAGCTTTAGAATATTCCGTTCCTTTTCGCAGATTTTTGCATGTTACTAGATTCAGCCAAAGTTGACTTCTATTTCGCGTACGTTCGTGACCACATGTTTATTGCTATCATTATGAAAACTAAAACTCGATGAAACCCATCTTTTGCACCTAACATAGAGCTACTAATATGCTATCAAATCACCAAAAAAAATGCGGGGAAAATTTTTGTTTTCTATATTTTTTGTACATCAAAAGCGTACGAACGTAAGTTCGCGACCCGCGGAAATGCCCATATACAATATTTAAAAATTTGTGTTCCCAATATATTTTCATGCTCCGTGTTGGTATATGAAACAGGTTGGTTTCGATGAGGAGTCTTAGTCTGAGTCGGCGGTAACACTAGGGGCCTAAATTGGTCTATGTCAGCTGTTAACTTCGACTGCCTAAAGCTAAAAACGCATTCAATTGCGATCGCTATAGGAGTACTACACCAAAACATAAAAAACAGACGGTCCAAAAAAATGACTTTTGAGCAAAGTGGCAGTCCAATAAATGTTAAAACCGAGCTAGATTCTACTTTCAGGGAATCTGCTCTTTCGTTCACACGGTGATGGCTATTTCCGGGAGATAGACAGTTTTTAATATAATCAGGATATCGAAGATATCCTAAGCTAATCGGAGATTAGGTTGAGAAATAAAGAAAAAGTTTCCCAAATTTGTTGAGTTTTCTTTGTTATGTCAGAAAATGTTTTCCTTATATAAAATATTTTTAATAGCGACTTCTATTGTAAATATCAATATGGATATAATTGGCAAAATCTTCGCCTTTATCCGAATCTACTGACAAATCTATATGCTCTAAAATTGATATGTATTTTACTATCTGTCGTGTAAAAGAGCAGACACAATTTATTCTTCTGGATGGATACGCACACTTCATTAATAAAGAAATCATATTTATTACACGCATATCATCCACCCTACGCTAGCACATATCCATCATATCCTTCCACGAACACAGTTTAATTGGCGCCAAACTTTAATCTGATGGATCGATGTAGGCACGTGAGGCAGGTTGCGAGGACTTGCGCGGACAGCATGGATCCACCACCATCATCCTCCAAGTGATGCCACTGTCACACCCTGTTGGCACGCTCCAAAGACAATACGATAAAAAAGGCAAATATTTGCTTGTGGTAACTTTGCATATACATACATACCTATGTGACAAAGTGGAGGGGTGTTTGATAAATCGGCTGTTATCACATAATTAATACGCTTTTAACTAAAGCGGAAAGCAAACATGTGTTCCATGTCAAATTTCGCATATGGACAGCACGTGCTGCCAGTTCTGCCAATAGTGCTCAGCGATTATTTGGAAATGAATAAATGTGCCAAATAGTTTTGGCAAAGCAACTATCCGAAAATACTACTGCTTGACATCGAGGGTTGAGGTGGGTCTCAAAGGCATTCATAAATTATAAATATTAGAAGTGTTTTTGCTACCGATAGTAGCGACTGTGTAGAGATACAACTGTATTTCAGCTAATCGGTGACAAAAGTGTCAAGAGAGGCAAGAAAAAGCTATGTATAGCAGGTTTAAGATATTGTAACTATTTTCTATTCTACTAAGTTCAATATTTTCCCTTAGCAATTTTCAACATATTAATTTGTATTCTGTTGTTTCCCTCTTTCTCTTTAATTCGCAATTAAAAATCAACAAATGCTCATAAAAAGTTTGCCATTACTGTCAAATGTAGATATTCCAGTTTAGCGAAAAATTAACTTCGGAAATAGTAAAAAATCACACAAAATTATTGAAATTTTCTTAGCAAGCGACTGGGGAATGTAATAATCTATTATTTCACGAAATTCTAGCTTTTTAACTAATTATTGTTTTTTGTTTTTCGATCTGTTATGACTTTTCATAGTTTTGTTTTTGACTAACGAGTTCGAGATCGTTGTTTTTGTTTTCTTTAAAACAGAAAAACAAACCTTTTTTGAAAAAGAAGAATAAGAAATGCCTGCACACATTTCTTATTAAGGTTGGCCACTGTTTGGTGTACGATATCGTTTCGGAAGCTACCAAGCAACCTCAACGGCACCTTGGGCATATACTCCGTCAATAGTTGGCCCAATATAAGAGCAGCTCAATATGCAATTTTTGAGAACTGCTTACAACGTCTCATATCTCCAAAACATTGGATTTCTCAACCCTAATCTGTATCGAATTTTTATGTAGTTTTTAAGTTAATTACTTTTTTTAACCGAAAAATTCAGTATTGACCTAATGGTGTAACAAAAACACGCTTATTATGGAATTTCCTTAATTATTACACTAACTCAATGTATATATACTACATACTCGTATATATCCATCGCCACCAATTTAACCTGTGTTTTAGGGGTGACGGAGCTGTATTTATTTTTAATGATCAATAAATGAGAGAAAATACAAAACGATACTTTGTTGTTGTTGCGATTTTATTATTCAATAAATTAACCATTTCTGTTTTGTTGTGTGAGATAAACAAAAAAAGCCAAAATATTTGAACTCATAAAAGAGATATGAGCACTCGTATATATCGACCCACCGGCTGTCGTCGGTGGTCTACACACACACACACACATGTGTTTACATTTATGTATGTTTCTGTTTTGGTAGATATCTATTTGTTTATATAAAATAAAAATAATCGATTTTGATGACGGCGCTCAGGAGGAACTGTGGCATGTGGTTGCAAAGGCTGTATGAGTGATGGCGTATTTTATACCCTACATCAATTCCTGGTACATACATTTCTACACAATACGTGTGAAAGGAACGCAGTCGGCCGATTAGCCGAATAACTGAAGATTTTATACATTTTTCAATAACAAAGTTTTGGCGGGAAGAACAATATTAATACGTGACGAGATAGTATGAAAAGCTAAACTCCGGACTATTAGCAACTATATGTCATAACCTTTGGTATTACATTGCAATCATAATTTCTTATATCTGTATTATAAATAACGCCTTACTAGTAATGCTATAAATAGTCGTTAATGTAAATTACGTAACACGACATACGGCATGGCATTAAGTGCAGTTAAAAAATAATGTATTAATAATGCAACTTGAATAAGATAATATTTCTAAGGTGATTTTTAACAGATGTATAGTAAACTTAAACATAAACAAATGAATTGTAATTATTATTTACAGCATGTTTCTGTAACATAACAATGTGCTTTCGTTCGCCTGCCAGACAACAAACAGCTGATTTGGGTTTCACTTACTACCATCACAATGACAAGTCGCACGATAATGAACTCGTACGAAAACGTAAGCATTTCAATGTAAATTTTGGTTTCTCTATCTCTATTTGCTGTCAGCTGGGCGAACACAAATGCCAGATCGAGTCACGTTATTTTATTTGTCGACTTATAGGAACAATGACAAAAAAAACGTTATTAAAAGCAAATATAACTAGATATTAATATAATTACGGTAAAAACAATTAAAAACCAGTAAGGAAAGGCAGAAAGTCGGGTGGAGCCGACTATATAATACCCTACACCTCCCTAACAATGCGATAAGGGTCATTGCGATAATAATTTGGAATAATTGGTAAATGGGTAAGAACATATACATATATGTGGATATATCTAATTCTGAACCGATAATCGCTAAATTAAGCAATATTCGTTCCTAAATTGAGAAACATCTTTCTGGAGAATTTTGTAATGATCGGAAGTAAAGTACAACTCCTATAGCGCTTTGTAACCAAATCAGGAGGAACATATATGTATATGGAGGTTATATAAAGGGTCCGCCAAATAACTTTTTTTTTGAAAATGCTATAAAAAAAAACTACTGAAAACGCATTGGATGGTCAGTTGGCTTCAACTCCTGAACCAATTGGACTTTGTACGGCGTCATACCAAGGTCTTTATGCAAAATTCGTCTCAATGATGTCTCCGAAATGTTCAATTGTTGAGAACGACGGTGAATTGATGTTGTTGGCGCTTCACGCACACTTTCTGCCACAGGAGCAATATTCTCGGGTGTACGCACTGTTTTTGGCTTTTCACGCTTTGGTTTATCGAAGAGGATGCCAGTTTCTTTCACTTTTTTCACAAGATAACGAACATACGGAGCTGACGGTGCTTCTCTTCTTCCAAAATCCGTACGCAATTTTCGCACACATTCTGCAACATTACCATGATTTTCAAAGTAATGTCGAAATATTCGCAATATACACATATTCGTTCAGCGGAAGGATAAAACTAATTATCTGTCAAATCAGACATGACCTAAGTGTTACCATTCATGAAATAAGCACTAGATGAAAAAAAACGTTAGATGGCGGACCCTTTATAAATCTGAATCAATTTTCCCTGAATACTCATTCATGTAAAATAGAAACCTCTTTCTGTCGATTTTTCCGTCAACATGCGATGCATAGCACTTTTTGAAGTGCCTATAACTTCAGCTAGATGACGAACCTTCACAAACGGTAATCCAATACCATTTTTATGATTTTTTAAATCATTTCTGACGTGGACACCTCAATTGGTCGACCACTACGGCGTTCGTCTTGGCAGCTTGTACGGCCCCGATTTAACTCTGTCCCACAATATTTTATAGTTGTAAACGAAGGAGAAAACTTCCCCAAAGTAGAATATAGCTCGGTTTTAATATTATTTGGACTGAGATGTTTTGAATGAAAGTATTGTATTATATATCGGTGACCAATGTTTTTCATGTTTACAAATTCACTGAGACCGTTTACTTTTGAGAGCTCAAAAAAGATAAACACTTTTCACGAAAATATTTTTTTTAACTACTACCGCCATCTATATGTCAAGTCGGCTAATTTTGGGAACGCCGCAGTATGGCGCATGCTTCCTTGTCCGCGAAATTTAAACACTTTCCACTATTTTTATTTATTTATGTTTTTGAACACTTTCAAGATATCCGTTATCTTTTATTATATTCTGTTTAATACAGATTCAAAAAAAAATTGTTGAAAAAATAATTCAGAACTGTAAAGAAAATCATTGGCAAAACACGTAAGAAAATAAAATGTTGGAAACATTTAACTTTTGTTAATATACGAATCATGGCTTCCTCTTTTCTTTTGTGCTTGTTTTTAGCAGAGGCAATAAACACAGAATCAACAAACTTATTAGACCTTTCACTTTTTAAATTTTTTCTCCACATGTGACCGAATACAACCGTCCTCTACCACCGATTCACAAGAACTGATAACGATACTCTCAATCTATGATATTATGCGCAAAAATTGCATTCTTTCAAAGACAACTGAGCTTTAATTCAAAGCCAGAAACGAAGACGAACAATGAAGGGCCTAAAATTAAATACATGTTATCTTTAAATATATGTAAATTTTTAAAATGACAAATGCCCTTGGATCAATTAATTTTTATTTTTTTTAAGTCACTATTTACATAATATTAAGGACTATTGATTGCAAAAATAAGGCAATTACCTTTAAACGAACTAAAGTTTCCTTGAAAAAAGTGAATTGGTTTATATTTAAATATTGTTGTTCTTCAAACAACCATAGTATTGTGTTCGCAGATCTTTAGTTTAAGGGCAATAGTGAATAGTGTATGTTTTGTACTTATGTATTTCGATATATACGTATAGTACAAATGTTTACATTGCATGTTTAATAAATTACCTCGAAAATTTACGAAATTTCGTACAAAAAATTAGAGTTTTTAACACTCACCTAAAAAGAGAGAAGAGAAAAATTTTATTAAAACTTAGGTACTAAAATTAAATTTGTACGGAAAAAGCGACACTAACAAGTAAGAAATTTCAGTCGGGTAAACCGACTAAGGTTTACCCTCAATTTGTGAGCAATGTAAATATGCTCTGGTATATGTTCTAATATTATGAGCTATTTAATTTTGGTATATATTGGCCCTTTTTGAATGGGAGGTGCTAAAACGGGTGTGGTGATAACTCCCATTTTCATAACAGGACTGTAGGAATTTAAAAACTTTAAACTGTGTAAAAATGTTGAGTATTTATATGCATTGGTATTCACGATATAACTTTGTGTAAAAAATGGTACGTTTGTATGGTAGGTACACACAAACAAGGTACACGAAATTTCAGTTCCGGCAAACAAAAATTGTAATTGTCTAAAATTTCGCTTCGCAGAAACGAATTCTTTTCTTTGCTTTTACCAAAGGCGGCGTGATAATAACGCCCACTTTTCGACAGACTGTAGGTACTATAAAAACATTAAACTGTACAAAATTGTAAGTATTTGTGTGCACTAGTATTAATGTTATAAGCTGTTCACTTTTCGTACAAAATAGTACCTTTGTGAGGGAGGTACAAAAAGAAGCGTGGCAATAACGCAAATTTTTCACTCGACTATAGGTACTAAAAAACCATTACACTGTACACAATTTCATGTATTTGTAGGCACTGGTATTAAAGTTATAAGCTGTCAAATTTTGATGCAAAATAGTCCATTTGTGTGGGAGGTACCAAAAGGGGCGTGTCAACTTCGCCCATTTCTGTCGAAGTGATTTCGATTAAGAAAGAAATACTATGTGCGGAATTTCAGATGATTCGAGTAAATAGTATAGAAGTTATTAAAGAATCAATACTCCACTAAATGTACGGACGGACATTGCTCAAATGAGATAAAATGGCCCCAAAAGGGATTTCCGCCGAATATACTTGGGGTCCCTCCATGTGTTACACTTTTTGTGTAACACATGTGTTACACTTTTGTCCTCGTCACACTAAAGTGAGGGTATAAAAATTACAAAATACCAAATTAAAAGTCAATCAGTTACTCCTTTCGAGAGTTATCGTGCGCCCAAGTCAGCAGAGAGACGGACGGACATTGCTCATTCGACTTAAAATGACCCAAAAAGGATATCCGCCGAACATACTTAGGCTCTTAGGTCACTGCTTCGATGTGTTACACTTTTGGCCCGCAGCAAATGTTAAACCTTGGTATCACTAAAGTGAGGGTATAAAATATCATTAGATTTGCCAGCCTTTTCTATCATTACTTTCCCAAACTTTGGGCTTTTCTGATGAATCAATATTTAAGTTTCAGTAATGTGTTGATAAACAAAATGATCGTGTAAGGAATTTATTTTTAGAGTAAAATGTTTCCAGATTCATTTCTTCACAACAATGGCCACCATATTCCGCGAACTTACGTTAGGTTTGGTTGATATTCGCCTAGAATGAGTCAAAATACCATCTGAAGTCATTCTTGCAAAGTGTGACAAATAGACGAACAGACGCTCAACAATCGTTTTCATTGAATGGTATATCAAAATATCTAACGAGAAAATAAAGCAATTTCATTATTAGCAGAACATGTTTCCATTTTAATTTCTTCACAACAATCGCCACCATATTCCGCGAACTCACTTTGGGTTAGATTGATCTTCGCTAAGAATGAGCCAAACTAACATCAGAAGTCATTCTTGCAGAGTGTGACAAATAGCAGACAGACTTAATGCTAAGAATGTTATCCACGCTAAATGTAGATAAATTCAACATGAACGTATTTTCTTACTATTTTAAGAGATTTTGCGACATACTGAAGTAAAAAAAATTAAATTGACAAAATTCCAGTATTTTTAATTGACGAGAACCGCGTTATTTGTACACGAAAATTGCCGACGGTCTCCGATTTTGGTGAAACTTGGTGGATATGTTAAAAATAGTGCTCTAATATCGGACATAAAGTTTTGTTGAAAAATCTTCAAAACTATGGAGGCAAAAAATATCGAGAAGTTCCTGCATTCGAATGCTCATTACTTTTGTTCTACGAGAGATATTTAAATAATTTGTTTTGACCTATATTCCTGAAGAGCCTTAGTAATATCAAGGTGGATGCTGTTTGGAAGTTGCACGACATTTTTTATTTTTAAAACACTAATTAAAATCTAGATTTTTTCAAAAAGTAATATCTTTAAACTGAAAAAATGTGGGCCTGATGATAACCCATATTATGCCCTATATGTCCAAAAAATGTAATTTTGGGATAGCATGTAGTTTGGGAGATATCAGTAAAATAATAAAATTAACCAACCAATTAAATAACAACCAACCACCAAGTTCCATCAAAATCGGGGAACCATAGGGAATTTTTATGTATAGGGGTTTCCAATAAGAGTGATATGATTTCTTTGGAAAAAAAACACACTTATTATTAAGGAAATTCAAAAGTTTTTTATTTAATGTGAAGTACAATCGATACAATTAAGTTCTAAATAAAACGTCATTCAAATGGCCTCCACGAATTCTTCTGAAGGAATGAGTTCGATTAACCCAATTTTCGAGCACTTTTTCCAGTAAATCAAGTCGTATGTCATGAATGGCACGTTCAATATTGACTTGTAAAGCTTGAAGAGAGTCTGGTTTATTTCGAAAGACCAATGACTTCAAATAACGCCACAAGGAATTGTCTAATGGTGTTAAATCACAATTTCATGGAGGCCATTCAATATCACAATTTCTTGAAATAATCGAATCTCCAAACATTTCTCGCAACAATTCAATTGTTTTATTTGCTGTGTGGCACGTAGCCACAATCGGTCAATGGCAAAAAGATAGCTCTTAACGAGAGCTAAAATATTGGTCATGGGTGTCAAGGTCGTGGGTCGACTGGAAAGTGTTTTTTTTTGATTTAAAAAAATTGACTTAGCGCACGAAAAGTTGCAATTGGAGAACGATTATTTTGATAATAAAACTGAATAATTTGTAAACGTTGTTCTTGCGTATAGCTATCCATGATGAAATTGTAAAACCTACTGAATACAATGAAAACCAAATGACAGACCATGGAATACTACAAATGGCCGAAACGTCACTTCAAAATTATATCAGCCCTATTGGAAAACCCTTTATAATTAACGTGGTTCTCGTCAATTAGTATATTTCATGTATAGATATTTTTCGAAGTTTGTAAAAACTGGTCATTCAAATGAGTAGAATTATGTTGTTGCTTTACACTCATGTCAATTGACGTCGTTTCAGACCAACATTGAACACAAAAAACCTCCACATGTTTTGCAAAAATGTTGCCACAATTAAATCTTTAACCGCATACATTACACTGAGTTAATTTCGCAAAATTGCGAAAAAAAAATTGTTTACATTCCAGTAACAATTTCGCAAATATGTATCGATACACCCGTATTTCAAGCCAGAAAAAAGTATTGTTTTTTGCTGCAAAGGATTGCTTTGGAATATTCATTCAACCGTTTATTTATGCCCATATCCTTTGCTTGCCTCAGTTTCCCTATAAATAACAATTAAATTATGTTAAACGTTTAAATTAATAATGAATAACGTCAAAATGCGATCAGGCTCCGATTATATATATATTTTTCCTTGGAAATGTTGACATGAAAAATCCATTAATATGGGAAAAATAATAAAATTTTTGTATTACACTATGCAACACATTTTTTGTCGAGAGGCTGTACATAACATTTTCTGATGCAATATAATGTCCTAAAGACGAAAAAAGGTGTTTTTGGTAATTTTTGTTTAAAAAAAAATTCTTTAAAATGCCCATTTTCTTGGAAGGTGCCTTTATTATTTGGACCATATTTTAACCCTACACCACTCTGTGGTCCAGGGTATTATGAGTTTGTGCATTTGTTTGTAACACCCAGAAGGAGAAGAGATAGACCCATCGTTTATTATAACGAATAATAAACTTCCAGAGTCGATTTAACCATGTCCGTCCGCCTGTCCGTCCGTCTGTCCGTCCGTCTGTCCGTCCGTCCGTCCGCCTGTCCGCCTGTCTGTCCGTCTTTCCATTCGTCTGTCCGTTCGTCTGTCGGTCCGTCTGTCCGTCCATCCGTCTGTAGATGTATCGTTGTAATCAAAGTGCAGGTCGTATTTATGGTCCGATTATGATGAAGTTTAGCACAGTGCTCTTTTTTGGCCCAAGGACGATCCCTATCGAAATTGGTCAAAATCTGTTCAGATTTAGATATAGCCCCCCGATTTGACATGTAAGCGCTATAAAAACTGTATTTTTATATCAGATCAGTACGAAATTTGGCAGAGAGAGTTTTCTTATTACATGAATGAACACTGCCAAATTCGGAGAAAATCGGTTCAGATTTAGATATAGACCCCATATATGTATATGTAACACCCGATTTGACATGTAAGCGCTGTAGAAATTGTGTTTTATATCGGATCAGTACGAAATTCGGCAGCGAGAGTTTTCTTATTATATGTATGAACACTGCCAAATTCTTATCGCAATGCCCATTTTCGCATTGTTAGGGAGGTGTAGGGTATTATATAGTCGGCCTCGCCCGACATTCTGTTATTCCTTACTGTTTTTTGTATAAGTATATGCTCGATAAAGCCGGGATAAACTATAAATTGAAGAAAATCATGAGGACTACAAAATTTGGCGGAAATCCGTTTTGGGCCATTTTAAGTAATTTGAGCAATGTCGGTCAGCCTGTCCGTCTGTCTGTCTGGTTGGTGCGCACGATAACTTTCGACAGGATTAACCGATTGACTTCAAATTTGGTATGTGTCAATATTTTTCTATCTCTGGCTAAGGTCAAAGATGGACTATGTTGGTCCACTCATTTGAGCGAGGTTGCCACGCCCCCTTTGGTACCACCCATACATATTACCAATTTTGCACAAAAAGTTAACGGCTTGTAACTTTGAGTCCAGTCCGTACAAATACTTGGCATTTTGTGGAGTGTAATGCCTTTACACTATCTCTTTATGGAATTAATGGTCACCGTATACATAAGTGTTCTTGGTATTATTACGTGGTCAAAAATTTTAAAATTTCCCATTCCGGATACTATCCCAGGATAGACATGCAATTTTTAAGTCATTTCCTTGGGTAAGGGTAAGACCAACTATAAAATGTTCAATTTCGAATTATATTAAACGATCGAACAGAAAATGGGCGAAATTATAGTGGTGCAGTTAAATTGGAAATTTTGCCTGAGTATCGCTATTAACAGTACGCGTAGAGTGCAAAATAGGACGCACCGTTTATGTTTCATTTCCGTTGATTGATCTTTGAATCTGATCTACATTTGACAGTTTGGATCACCTGATTCGTTACGCTACTGTGACGTTACACTTACGTTTACCTATCCCTGCCACTACAAGTTTTCTTTCCGAATACGTAGTAGGGCATCACTTCAGCCTTATATTGTTTGTTTTTATTCTAATAAAAATAGACAGAAACATCTACGAACAGACGTTTTGAATGCTGATGGCTCAGTAATGACGTCATTATAATGCAAAACGTATTTGGCGAGTTTTTGTTGATTTTATTATTATTATTGTTGTTTGATTTTCTGGCGTTTCGCCTGTGTCTGTGTTCGTATGTCGTGCGTTTTTGTTATTGTGCTGGTTTTTCCTCATTTCCCAGCTCACAACGATGATGGTGCAGATGAAGATGATGATGATGATGGTAATGGTGCTGACGATGATAATGATGTTTGTTGGCATTGCTCCAGAAAATGCTGCAAACTTTTTATTCGGTCATAATAACGAACGAACACTCACTCACACTCACACATACACATCACTTCGCAAATGCCAACAGATAGTAGTACTCGTGGTACTCTATGTATGAGAATGTGATTTTTTTTCTTTCATTTTCAGTTCCTTTCAAAAGAAAAAGTTTCTTAATTTGTTTTAAATATCGCTTCTTGCAAACATCGTATTGGGCACTGTTTACAAGTACCCGAAGATAACGTAAACAAAATGCTATCGCAGTCGTGAGTACCGGTATTTATTTTGCACTCTGATACCATTCTCGTTTATTATTAACAAAAATATATAAATTTTAATTGTTTTATGGCATAAGTAGTAATAATTTGTCTATTATGATGATGGAAATCATAAATTCTATATTATGGAAATCATAAATTCAATTTTTTATGAAGATATGCGATATCTTTATCGGAAATAAAGCAAACATCAAAAGACTTACTCGATTCTTCTGTAAATATGCATATATCAATATTTACTATATTGTTTACAAAAATATGTACAAAAAATATTCTTTTTTTCCTTCTGAAATACTACATTGAAAACAAAATTTGACCTTACCTTGTGATAATAATCAGCAGAATTATATCATATGTTCCACAGATAAATTTTATTTTTTATAATTTCTCAAAACGCAAAAATCGATTTTTTGTATCGCTAGTTTAATGCCACGTTGTTATAAATCAGGCCATGTTTATCAAGAGTTTTTGAATGATTACATTTTGATTATATGGGGGATTTCATGTCAGTGAGTGAATTTTTGAAACCGATGTCTTCTGATCGGGATGGAACATTCTTCAAGTTTGGGTTAGGTTGAATAGAGGAGACGCTTAAACGTCTCAAGTCCATGGACATACACTTAAGCCAGTGGTTCGGCCTGTTGTGCGCTCCTTATTAATGATCTTTTTATACCTCACGAGTTACAGAAAATCGGTACTAGACACGAATTTTCTCAGTATCTTCCAGTCATATCCTCTGAGATGAGTCAAGTCTGGCAATATGTCGGACCCGATATATCGGGATCTTGCATGTGTGAAAGCTGGGCAGTGACACAGAAAATGTTCCATCGTTTCGATGTTTTCCCTGCATGTCTGCACTCGTCGTTTGCCGCTAGTCCTGTGCGTGAAGATGTGCTTGTTGTTTAGTTTCAGAAAACTACTTGTTTTCTTCTCATTTGCGTCAACCCACAGAATCTTTGCAGTTACTACTTCGTGGCTTCGAAAGGTTTCCAATTTTCTAAGTTTATTACTCGTTCTCTGCCCTTTGAAGCCAAGCTGTTTGCTCGTTTCATCAAGTGTAGTCCTGTTGGGTAGTAGTTTTGACATAAAATTTCAACGCGATCGGTTAAGGACTGTCCTTGCCCAATGTGTTTTCGATAGCTCTATCTTCAAATTAAAAAAAAATATTTGGACCGATTTAACCCCCAATGGGATCGTCCCTAGCGCAAGGAAAGTCTATGTGCAGATTTTCCAAACGAATCTATCATTTGATCACAAGAATATATAGACATAGGAATGAGAGACGGACATGGCTAAATCATTCTTATAGTATTTCTATGACTATTTGTATAATGAACTATGTGTCTATTTCTCCAATTTTTTGGACGTTACAAACAAATGAAGAAAGATATAATACCATTGTACTAAAACGTGTAAGAATGGCCAACGTTGCTTTTTATTCCTGCAGGAAAGCTGTACTGTCGCGTTGGGGCCTCACTCCTAGTATTGTCCATTGGATATTCATACACCCAGGAAAATAATTGGTTGGAATTCGATTGTAACAATAAAAAACCAGTAAGGAAAGGCAGAAAGTCGGGCGGGGCCGACTATTTAATACTCTACACCTCTCTAACAATGCGATAAGGGTTATTGCGATAATAATTTGGAATAATTGGTAAATGGGTAAGAACATATATATGCGGATATATCTAATTCTGAAACGATAATCGCTAAATTAAGCAATATTCCTAAATTGAGAAACATCTTTCTGGAGAATTTTGAAATGATCGGAAGTAAAGTACAACTTCTATAGCGCTTTGTAACCAAATCAGGAGGAACATATATATGGAGCTTATAAATAAATCTGAATCGATTTTCCCTGAATACTCATTCATGTAAAATAGAAACCTCTGTCTGTCGAATTTCGTACTGATCGGATATAAAATACAGTCTCTACAGCGCTTGAATGTCAAATCGGTGCTAACATATATATGGGGGCTATATCTAAATCTGAACCGATTTTCTCCAAATTTGGCAGTATTCCTTCGTGTAATAAGAAACCTCTTTCTGCCGAATTTCGCTGTGATCGGATATAAAATACAATTTCTACAGCTATTGAATTTCAAATCGGGGGTAACATATATATGGGGGCTATATCTAAATCTGAAGCGATTTTCTCCGATTTTTGCAGTATTCCTTCATGTAATAAGAAACCTCTTTCTGCCGAATTTCTTACTGATTGGATATAAAATACAGTTTCTACAGCGCTTACATGTCAAATCGGGTGCAACATATATATGGGGGCTATATATAAATCTGAACCGATTTCCCCCAAATTTTGTATTGTATCTAAGGGTATCACGAGACTACTCTCTGTCAATTTTTGTACAAATCGGTTACAAAATGTTGCTTATACAGTGCATACATGCCAAATCGGAGGTACATATATATGGGAGCTATATGTAAATCTGAACCGATTTTAACCAAATTCAATAGGGATCGTCCTTGGGCCTAAAAAAAGGTATGTGCAAAGTTTCGTTGAGATCGGACCATAATTGCGACCTGTACTTTGATTACAAGAATACGTCTACAGACAGACAGACGGACGGACAGACGGACAGACAGACGGACATAGCTAAATAGACTCAGAAAGTGATTACAAGTCGATCGGTATAATAAACAATGGGTCTATCTCTTCTCCTTTTGGGTGTTACAAACAAATGCACAAAGTCATAATACCCTGTACCACAGTGTGGTGTAGGGTATAAATAGTACTAGCAACAAAAAGTATGTTGTCTACACCGTGCGTCGGTTGTATTTATATATAGTTGGAACAACTTAATAACATGGATACGATCAAATAAAAATGCTTGGTTGTATCTATCGAATTAAGATTGTTTTTTTTTTCATGGACACTCGGTTAGTTGTTGTGCTAACCAATTTTAAACTTTCATAATAGTACCATATGATAGATTTTTGGTTGTGACAACCAATGTTTTATTCTTGACAACAGAAATTGTATCAATAGACCGAAGATTATTATTGCAACGAATAATTATACCCTACACCACACTGTGGTACAGGGTATTATAACTTTGTGCATTTGTTTGTAACACCCAAAAGGAGAAGAAATAGACCCATCGTTTATTATACCGATCGACTTAGAATTACTTTCTGAGTTGATTTAGCTATGTCCGTCTGTCTGTCTGTCCGTCTGTCCGTCTGTCCGTCTGTCTGTGCATGTATTCTTGTAATCAAAGTACAGGTCGCAATTATGGTCCGATCTCGACGAAACTTTACACATATGTTTTATTTGGCCCAAGGACGATCCCTATTGAATTTGGTTAAAATCGGTTCAGATTTAGATATAGCCCCCATATATATGTTACCCTAGATTTGACATGTAAGCGCTGTAAAAACTTGATTTTATATCCGATCAGTCTGAAATTCGGCAGAAAGAGGTTTCTTATCATATGAATGAACACTGTTAAATTTGGAATAAATCGGTTCAGATTTAGATATAGCCCACATATATACGTTACCCCCGATTTGAAGTGTAAGCACTGTAAAAATGTTATTTTATATCCGATCAGTATGAAATTCGGCAGAAAGAGGTTTCTTATTATATGAATGAACACTGCTGAATTTGGAAGAAATCGGTTCAGATTTAGATATAGCCCCCATATATACGTTACCCCCGATTTGAAGTGTAAGCACTGTAAAAATGTTATTTTGTATCCGATCAGTATGAAATTCGACAGAAAGAGGTTGCTTATAATATGAATGAACACTGTTAAATTTGGAAGAAATCGGTTCAGATTTAGATATAGCCGCCATATATACGTTACCCCCGATTTGAAGTGTAAGCACTGTAAAAATGTTATTTTATATCCGATCAGTATGAAATTCGACAGAAAGAGGTTGCTTATAATATGAATGAACACTGTTAAATTTGGAAGAAATCGGTTCAGATTTAGATATAGCCCCCATATATACGTTACCCCCGATTTGAAGTGTAAGCGCTGTAAAAATTTTATTTTATATCCGATCAGTATGAAATTCGGCAGAAAGAGGTTTCCTATTATTTGAATAAACACTGTTAAATTTGGAAGAAATCGGTTCAGATTTAGATATAGCCCCCATATAAACGTTACCCCCGATTTCACATGTAAGCGCTGTAAAAATTTTATTTTATATCCGATCAGTGCGAACTTCAGCAAAAAGAGGTTTCCTTCTACATGAAGAAATACTGCCAAATTCGGAGAAAATCGGTTCAGATTTAGATATAGCCCCATATATATGTTACCCCCGGTTCGACATGTAAGCGCTGTAGAGATTGTATTTTATATCCGATCAGTACGAAATTCGACAGAAAGATGTCTTTTTACATGAATGAGTATTCAGGGAAAATCGGTTCAGATTTATATATAATATCCGTATATATGTTCCTCCTGATTTGGTATCAAAGCGCTATAGAAGTTGTACTTTAGTTCCGATCATTAAAATTTTCCAGAAATATGTTCTCAATTTCTACCCATTTACCAATTATTCCAAATTATTATCGCAATGACCCTTATCGCATTATTAGGGAGGTGTAGGGTATTATATAGTCGGCCCCGCCCGACTTTCTGCCTTTCCTTACTGGTTTGTTACTACAACAGAAAAAATATTAATAAATAATCGTTTTTTAAACTTTCATAATAGTACCATATGATATATTTTTTGTTGTGACAACCAATGTTTTATTCTTGACAACAGAAATTGTATCAATAGACCGAAGATTATTATTGCAACGAATAATTTGTTACTACAACAGAAAAAATATTAATAAATAATCGTTTTTTGGTTATCCCAATAATTTCCCAAATTTATTTTGGGAAATACAACCGAAAGATTGGTTGCTGTTCTTTTGCTGATACATGACAAACAAAAAATAAAATTACTCGACATAAATAAATCTTCAACATTTTGTTCAAGAGCGGTATATGTAATCAAAAATAATCTCGTTTGGATAATAATGTGTGGAATGCAGAATATGATGAATTTTTAATGCATTTTTAATATGGGATTTTAAATTTTGTTATGAATTGCTTGGTTTTTTGTTCAATAAATAAAATAAAAATTAATGAAAACTGTTTTTAATTAATTGTCGGTAGTACATGTCAGAACAACCAATTTTTTAAAACAGTTGGTTGTGGCAACATTCAACAGATAATTTGATCCACCATTTTCGTAGTTGGCCCAACCAAATATGATTGTTGTCAACATGAAAGCAGAAGTATACCATAATCGCATGCTAGTAGACAGAACTACCAAAATTCGGTTGGCAAATAATTCGGTTGAGGCAACCAAACTGTATTCTGTGTGTATATATCAGTAGTTCGCAAAATACTATTGTACAGCATTTGAGTGTGGGGGACGGCAGCAGATAAACGACCCACTACCAACCAATTACACAGTGCAACAACCAAAATGGGAATGGGATGAAACCAATTGCAAATGAAAGTTGACATTATCCATAACAAAACCTTGACGGGTTTTTTTTCAGTTCAGTGCGAGATCTTTGTTTACACGCATTTGAAGTTGGTGATTTTGGAACGCTGTCAAGAAGATATCATTGCAAATTTGATTAAATAATGCTTATTTCTTTTTATTATTTTGAACGGATACACATACGGCTGCGATATTTGCGTCGCTTCGAGCGGTACGGCGTCTCTTTGGCGCCGGAACATCCAAAAGTGAAAATTAAGATTCAAACTGTCGGGTGGGACGATTATTACGGCCGAAAATTGAAGTAAGCACACCCAGAAAAAAAGTCGCTTCTGTAGTATATTGTCCTACACATATTCGGCTTGAAACATATATATATTGAGAGTACACTCTAAACATTTCATATTTGGTACACCCAAAAAATATATATTTGGGAACATGTTGTTCTAAACAAATCTTTGTTTACATCCCAATATGTTTTTATTTAGGACTATTAATCCCGAAACAAATATTTATTTGCATTTCAGTTATTTAAGTTTAAGTTATTTAAAGTTATTTTTTAGAAATGTTTAATTTTCGTAAAAATAATAAAAAATAATAATATAAATCGTATAATCTTGGATCAGAATAAATTACTTGGAGGATTGACAACTAATGATGGCTTGGAATAATCAGAAATTTGAAATGATAAACCAGAAGTTAATGCTGCATATGGTATCTTAACTGGGAGGTTCAATTAGAAACCAAAGAAAAATTTTAACTTAAATTCGAAAAAATCAGAAAACAGTTTTGAAAATCTTCTTTAAATAAAATATATTTGGAGAAATTTTATTTGTATTTAAACACATATTTTATTTGAGATATTTAGTTTGCAAATTTATTTTGTTGTAATATATATTAATATATGCGTTCCAAATATATTTTATTAATTAATTAATAAATTTTAATTTAAATTTAAATAAAATGTATTTGCTCAGAAATACATAATATTTAAAAAATTGTGTTCCAAATAAAATTTCTTTTGATTCAAACATATCAAAAAAGAACATTTTGCCCCGTGCGCTCTTAAAGTTGCGACCACGGTAATTTTTAATGATTTCCAAACGTTGCGAGTAAGGGAACTTTACTATGATGCAAATGTTGACTTCGACTAACGTTTTGACACTGAAAAATCATTAAAAATGTTTGAGGGTGCGTTGACATAAAGATACGAAATTGTTATGTCTCTATTAGAAAACCAGATATTTGCCAACTGACTTTCACAAATAAAATATGTGTTTACACACAGAATAAGTTATGGTTTAAGAAGGTTTCCAAATATATTTTAATTAAAAAAAATTTTCAAAACTTTGCTTTATAAATATTCCAATTCATCACTTTTTGCCAATCCATCAATGGAATTTATATTTACGAAAGATTATACGATTAAAGTTTTAATTAAATTTTACAAACATATAAAATTTATAAAAAAATTGCTCTTTGAACTTCTGAAAAACAGAAAACTTGTTTTAAAATCTTTGTTTCGGAAATACTAGTTCCAAATTAAACAAATATTAAAATATATGTGGGCAAAAGTCAAAATTTGTTAATTTTCGAGTAAATTTTTTTTCGAAAAAAATTTGGCGAGGGCATCAACCGCCTTTGTAGTAGACAGAGATAAAAATGTAAGCGTGCAAAAACCGTTGTTGTGAATAAATTTCATTAAGGGGCGCGAAAGTTATGGCGATTTCAAATTGAAATTTTAAAAAAATCTATGAAATTAAATTTTGTGCAGAATTATGAAAATTAAACTTACAATCGTAGACCATTCCAATTTCTATCAGCATGTGTCAAAATATTCGCACTGCCTTCATTATTTGCAAAAATATAGCGAAACAAAACATTTTTTAATTGAAATTGTTTATAATATAACGAATCCCGCGAATATGAAGATCGGAAAAATTTAAGAAAAATGTCCCGAATAGATGAGATAACTAGCTGTCATCTTCAGAAAGAATGAAGGTAATATCTCTGCTGGTTAAAAAGTTATATTTGTTTCAAAATACGAAGTCCATATCAATTGTGTTTTATTTCAATGCAAAATTTCTCTACAAAATGCCTAAGTATGGATGGGAGTTGAATGTTAAGATCTTTTTGAGTGTATTTTTGACGAACTTCTTTTGTAAGATTTCATAATAATTTTTTTTTGTTATAGCCTTTAATAATAACACTTTGCTAGTTGAAAAAACCGACAAACGGGGCATCTGGTGGGTTAAACTAAATCAGCTACGCTGTATCCAATGGCGCTAACCATTTTTCAAGGTTAGCTCTTGTTTTCGCGATATTCGACCACAAAATTTACAAGGAAAACAGAGAGGTTAGTCATCTCGGAGGTGATTTTGAAGTGGAAGACTGCGGAATACACGCTTTAGTCCAAAGAACGAAATAAAGGGAACCCTTGGAGAATTATTTCTCTCAAAGCAGTCACCCACGCTTTTCACACCCTTATCACCAAAAAATTGCAATCAAATCGAATCATATCTCAAACGTCGTACAAATCGACGACATTTTTAGTTGGTGTCTTTGAGAAAAATATTCCTCGCGAAAAAATACTATAGGTCTCCCTTCAATATATTTATGAACAATCAACAGGTTTCATATTTTAGCAATTTTAATTTGTAATTTCCATAAACACTAACCGAAAAATTATCTACAAAAATTTAAGTCAAAAAATAATATCAATAATTTTTTTCTACTGTGAGTAGAAAAATACAAAAATTATGTAATAACCAGAAATCTGCTTATTTCTCATAAAAACGTTGAAAAGGGGCTCATATTATTTTTTCGCGTGGAATATTTTTCTCAAAGACACCAACTAAAAATTACGTCGATATGTATGACATTTGACATATGATAAGATTTGATTGAAATTTTTTAGTGATAAGGGGGTGAGAAGCGTGGTTGACTGTTTTGAGAGAATAATTCTCCTTTATTTCGTTCTTTGGACTGAAGCTGGTATTCCGCAGTCTTCCACTTCAAAATCGCCTCCGAGATGATAAACCTCTCTGAATTCCTTGTAAACTTTGTGGTCGAATATCGCGAAAACAAGAGCTAACATAGAAGAACGGTTAGCACCATTAGATTCGGCGTAGCTGATTCAGTTTAACCCACCGGATGCCCCGTTTGTCGGCTAAAAAAAGTTCTCAATTCTAGCACAGTGTAATTTAAAAGACTTCGTATAAAAAGGATGAGGATTTGCGAATTTTTAAGTGATATTATTACAGTAAGACATTTTAAAATATATTCTTTCGCGGATTGTGAAGTCGGCAATGACAAACAGTAATTATGTGCTCATCCGGGCTAACTAACATTGTATGAATTCGCTTAAAACCATAATATATCTTAAGAGGGAAACTAATAATGAATGGATTTATTTTGAGGTTATGTAAATTTTGCAAAGTGCATAATTTGAACAATCATCAAAATAAAATGACGCGCCTCTGATTTCCGAAATGATCGGTACGGTTGTACCGCGCACTGGGTGTGCCTTGCCGATCACAGCTGAGACAAAAGTGTCTCGTTCTTCGCGTACAAGACTTCAATCTTCAAATACGTATCCACGGTTGTTAAGTGCACCACAGCAGTACCCCCAAAGAACATAGAAATGAATTTAAGAACTTTATACTATACAAATTGTCAAGAACAAAATTTGCAATTTTTGCAAAAATTGAAAAAAGTGAATAAAATTTCAGTGATTCATTATTTTGTAACGCGCCCCTGATTTTAGGATTTGCAATGCTAAAAACCTTCTGGGACAATAAATTCAGCTCAATCTATGTTTAACTGTCGATGTGCCCCGCGAAATATACTATCAAAGAAAAATTCACGCAAATTTAACTAAGGTTTGGAGATCTCTAGCGTTGTTTCCATTTGGAGCACATCATCGACACCTATATGGATTCGTAGGTACTTCCAGCCACTATAATTGCTTCTTCGGTTATATTTCATTACATAGAGGGGCGCGTTGACCGCGGTCAAAAAACAAAAAACACTTGAAATCGCATTTCCAAAAGTTATGAGCTATATTTTTTCGCGGAAAGGTCTCACATGAGCAATGCCCGTGAAAAATTCTTCCTCCATGTGTCTCTGGTATTTTTTGTAACTGACCAGTACCTCTAGAATGAATAGTTTGGCCACAACCTCTAAAAGAATGAATAAGTATATGAAAATTTCTTTTTTTTTCTAAATTTTTGAAATGTATGTGCTTTTATCCTTTAAAGTATATAAGATATTAACAAAAAATTTTGGGAAAAAACTTTTATGTTTGTGGTTTCTCTAATTCCACCAACGTTTGCACCGAAATCTGTACACAACGCGAGAAAAGTGAGAACTAACATAGATTACCCCTATGAAAAAAATTTTGACTTTTGCTTATATTTTTGTTTGGAACAGTATCCTCCGATACATATAATATTTGTGTGTGTCAAATAATGTATGTTTGGAGTGTACCCTAAACATATGAATATTTCAAGCGGAATATGTTTACGATTTTTTCAGCGTGTATATAGAGCAGGGCTTCTCAACCGGGGCCACGGCTCTTGGGGGCGTCGAGAGCCTCTAGAGGAGGCGTGGGGATTTTCCAAAGGTATCACAAACTTAGAGTAAAACAACAAAGATCACGTGGAATTTGCAAAATGGTATTATAGATGCAAACTGTCTGTACAACACCTCGATGCCTTATCTAATGAATTTATTAAATACTTGTCAGCTATAAAGACGGATTCTTGGTAAAGTTAATTTTTCCACAATCCATTTGTTGTAGACATTATGATACTGCCAGTTTGTATTCAGGAAGCAGCAACTGAATTTCTGTACCATATTGAGCCGTCGAAGCAAAAGGGTTGGGAAGTCCTGATATAGAGCATCGCAAAAGGTTTGTTATTTTTCGACGGCAGCAGATGCAATTTGAAATGGTATTTCTCTGCTACCGATAATATTCCTCCTCCTCCAATAAACCGATTAAATTGATAGCATGTTCAACTACACTTATTGGACATAAAAAGCATCAATTACAATCTCAGTTTGAAAGAAAAACCCCATAATTGTTTTGTTTTGAGAATTTCCTCCAAACCTCATGTCCTCTGTCATTTTCCCAAAGTTGTTCAAGTGTGACAAACACATTTTTGTGCGTGGTTTGTGGAAAATTTCTTGTTCCTTTTCTTCTGCTTTTCTTTTTTATGGTTCACCAACACATTCTTGGCAGTGTTTTTGTTTTTTTGCTGCTTTATATTTTGCTAAAGATGTTGCAACAATATGGTTTGTACTCGAAGACAGCAGCCGTTTGGAACACATGCTGTGGAAATTGAAGCAGACATACCGGGCATGGATTTGAACAACACCACAAGGACATGATGGAAGCCAAAGCGCAACCAACCAAAAACTAAGAAAAAAAATAATAATGCTCTCTTACAAGATGCCTGACAATGTGAACCCAGCTAAGATGTAACATCCTACAACTACGACAACGAGTATGTAAAATCTGCAGCAATATTTCGGCAGTCCTTGCTATAGCAAAAACAGCGAAGCCAGACCAAACGAAACCAAATAAACAAAAAAAAAGAAGCAAAAACCGCTTAAATCTCTTTATTTCCGTTAGTTGTCTTAACAGTTTTTTTTCCATTTCGGTTGGACCGAAACACAAGTTTTGATGCCAAATTGTCATTTTACTTTCTTTTTGAAGCTGGTTTTTACGACTTACTTACCAACCACAGCATAAAACGAAATGACACAGATTTAAGGGAAAACAATGCAATTTCCAATCTTGTAACACTTTTGCCCGACGAAAAGCCACATCAGACAGTCATAAAAAACTCTTTAAAGTCATATCAAAAAAAGTATCATACAACTCTATGTGCAAACTTGGAGGGAAACGAACCGAAAACAAGAAGAATAGGAAACTTGATGTTTAATTAAAAAAGTTTTTAATTAACGCACTGTAATTTCAATTATCTTCTCCGCTTTACCGCGAGATGGCGAAAAAAGTACAGCAAAAATTGCAAATGAATATTGTCGTCGGAAATTAAATTCGAGAGACTTGAAATTTAATACGTTCTACTTGAGGATATTTTTTGTAATACTTAAAAAATCGCTTTCTCATTAAACATTTCGATGAAATATGTACGAGTATGTTTTTAAAAGCCCCGATAGAATTGCCTTGTATAGAGATTAAGATTAATTTCCACAGGAAATTGAAAAAAAAATATTTGTAATTTTTGGCGTATTTGACGTACGTTCGTGCGTAACAAACGGACAAATCAAGAAAAAATTAAACTAATTTTTAACATTTCCTTTTTGTTGAGTGAAACGATTGTCAGTTTATTTCTCATTTTATCGAATCATTATCTGCAATGCCTTCAAAGAGGCCTTTCTCTTATTTCAAGCAAGCTTTCAATATTTTTGAAACATTCCGACTCCAATGGATTTGGCTAAACCGAATGTACATGAGACCGATGGGGAAATGGGATCATCAAAAATACAGGGCGACAACAAATTTTGTGCTGCGGGATAAGTCTACTGAAATAATTTAGATACATGGAATAATGCAGATAACAACTTATAGATTAATTTATTTGAATTGAACTGGTTTTCAAGAATAAACATTTAACACCTTAGAGGGAGGAGGGTATACATTATTTGATACGAGCCAAAAGTGGAACTCGTGGAAGGAGTGACTTAAAACCCCATGTATGTTTGGCGGAAATTCGGGTTGAGTCATTTTAAGTAGTTTGAGCAATGTTGTCCGTCTGTCTGTCTGTGTGTGTCTGCTGTCTGTTGCGAACGATAGCACTCGAAAGGAGTAACCGATTAACTTCAAATTTGGTATGCGGTAATATTTTTCTCCATTTTATGCTAAGTACGAAGACGGGCCATTTTGGTTCACTTCTTCTTGTACCTCCCCCACAAATGGTTAAAATATTGATTCTTTAATAACTTCTATACTACTTATTCGAATCTTCTGAAATTCCACACATATTATTAGTTTATTAGTCACTATCGCCTCGAGAAAAATGGGTGATGGTGCCACGCCCCTTTTGGTACCTCTAACACAAATGGACCATTTTGTACCAAAAGTTAACAGCTTATAGCGTTAATACCAGTGCTTACAAAAACTTGAAATTTCGTATAGTCTAATGTTTTTATAGCACCTATAGTCCAGTGAAAAATTGGCGTCATTGACAGGGCCCTTTTGCAAACTCCCACATAAATGGACCATCCTGCACCACAAGTTAACAGCTTATAACTTTAATACCAGTGCATACAAATACTTGAAATTTCGTACAGTGTAATTCTTGTTTAGCACCTGCAGTACATTGAAAAATGGGCGTCATTGGCACACCCCTATTGATGCCTTCCAAACAAATGGATTATATTAATGCAATTTAAATTGAAAATTTAATTAAAACAAAAAAACTACTGAACTTTCTTACTTGTTTAAAGTGAGTTTCAAACTTTAATTTCCTATAACTGATTGGCCCACATACATACAGCTGCGGTCAAAATAATAGCACCACGATGATGAAACATATTAAAATGGATATACTTCAAAAACTATTGCATTACTGACACTGGTTTCTTTGGTTAAAATAAACACTATACTATACAGAAATAATAAGTAATGCAGATATTTCGGTATTTTGAATTATTAATTGAAAAACAGAATTTTTTTTTAAAAAGTGCAAAAAATCTCCAGTCAAAATAATAGCACCTCTAGCATATGTACTAAATATTATATAACTCGACAAGAGGAAAATTTAATTATAGCTATTAAATATTAGTTGTGGTTGTTTTAACGTTATATTAGTAACAAAATATTTATTCAGTCATATTACGTTGAGAGCAACAATGCCCAACAACGTCTTCCAAATTATTTTTCAGATTCTGACCCCTATCTGCTAAATCGAGTATTCAAATGACTCTCCCGTTTTTCCCAAAGCGTTTGCGAGTTTTCTTTTATTCTTATACGATCTTCCTTAATCATTAATAATCCATATTTTTTTGTAATATGGACAGTTCGGGACTATACGTGCCATTCTAACGAGCTTATTTGGTTATTGCGAAAGCATTATGTCATAAATTTGCTCGAATTTTGGATCGTTATGTTGATGGAATCTGCGGACACGCAATATTTCTTCATATGCATTAAACTACAATATCGTATTAAGAATTATTTCATATACGGATGAATCAATTATATTTTTTATATAATGTAAAATTCCTTTTCTTTAATAGGAAAACATTCCTCAAACCATAGTGAAGTTTTCTTCCTTTGGCTGTAAATTTCTGCCCGCATTTTGCATTAGTTGGTTTAATTTTATAGGACCAACATTACCTACCTCAAAATAATATATATTCCGACTCATCTGAACAAAAAAAGTTGCGTTATTTTTGTCTTGGCAAATTGCAATAGGTTATACAAAATTATACACAACTACCAACATGAAAATCTTTAACCGAGACAATTTTTCTGGTATGGAAGCAATTAATTTGTGTTCCCCCATATGTTTGCGAACTATTTCAAACCTTACTTCAGACATAAAAATCTTTGCGGCTCCTTTATTCATCATACAAAGCTTCACATTGCTCGTCCTGACTAAACCTTTAACCAATAAATGTGGCAAGATAGACTGGATTCTACATTTTCCAGTTTCCGAAGAAAACTTTAAAGTATTTTTGAGACTGGATTCTACATTATCAACATTCAGAAGAAAACTTTACAGTAGTTTTGATCAATTGTTGTGAACAACTGAAAGATTTTTCATGCTAATCATATTTTGCGAAAAAAAATTATGAAATTTAAATTTCCAGCTGTATAAAGCTCTAATATTATTAAAAAATATTTAAAAAAATGCATTTAATTTTTTTCAAGAATAAAATCATTGGACTGTGCCGTATATTACATTTATTAGGCATTTATGGATGTTCAGCATTACAAAATTTGTAAAACTTTATCAACTTTTTGTCTGTAGTGCTATTTTTTGACTGGCCTGATTCAGAGGTTACATCAAAGAACCTCTCAAAAGACACAATTTATTACTTTCTTTTACAAAATGTAGATATTTTTGAGGAGAAGGGATTTAAAATAATGATTCAATATAACAATATTGAGTAAAATTGTTTTATATTTAAAATTTTCGTATCTACGTGGCTGGAGGTGGATGTGGTGCTATTATTTTGACCGCAACTGTATATAAGCATACCTTCGTATATTTATACACATTTTAGAATATTTATGATATGACGAGACAACATTTATTGAAATGGGAGCAAAGGTAGCTTTATTTAAGAAAATAATTTAAAATTGTGAAAAATTTACATTTTTGAGAGTGTCATACTGAAAGCCGGCTACTATTAAAAAAAGATTAAAAAAAGCTTTCGAAAACACGTGGAAATTTTTCTAAATACAATAGGTAATTAGTTATAATATAATTAGTTATTAGTTATAAAAAGGGCAGCCTCACCAATCTTTCAAAATTCGACGCCCTGTAACTCGGACAGTCCCTATTGATATTTTGTGTCATAACTACTACACTCGTACAATAGGATTGAACTTTGTGCAAGTTTCATCCCGATCAGAAGACATCGCTTTTAAAAGTTGACTCACTTGACATGAAATCCCCCATATATATTCTTAAGCGTGGTAAAATTCTAAGGCGATTGTACCACGTCCGCCCGTGTATTGTAATCACGCTACAATCTTTAATAATTGCGCTGGATGACTGAAATGTGGTACAGATTCTTATACACGCAAAGAAAAAATTCGTTTCTGCGAAACGAAATGTTAGAAAACTATAACTCTCGTTTGCCGGAACTGAAATTTCGTTTGTTGTGACAGAAACTTATTTCGGGTAAGCAATTGTTTGTTCTGACCAAAGAATTTCAGTCGTCGTAAACGATTTAAACAGATCTAGCTGAAAATAGTTAAAATGCTTTAATGTACACCCGGAAACCTACACACGAACAACTGTGGACATAGGTCCGTTTTTTTGGTATAGCCCCCATAGAAATTTCTTCCCTCCACCTTTCCTTCCTGAACGCCACAGAAACCAAAAATATCAGCTCAACGGGATGATAATTGGTAATTTCTTTCAGAAAGCATGGACGAGAACTGTCGTCATGGGTCCATGCTTGGATATAGCTCCCATACAAAGGTCCTCCCGATTTAATTTCTTAACGCCATAGAAATCATATATTTATTTCACAGAATCGGGCTGCAATTTAGTAATTTGAGTTTATTTGTACCTGAAACCAATAATGCGAAAAAAGTTTGTCATACATTTAGTTCTATATTTTGATATAGCTCACATAAAAACTGGTGCGGTTTATGGGCCGGTGGCATCATTGGACTGTACTTCGTCAACAAAAAGTATGGCCGCAATGTTACGGTTAATGGGGTAATGAACCGTGCGATGATTTTTTGCCTAAAGAGAAATACAAAGTCTTTGTTGAAATGTGGTTTCAACAAGCAGGTGACACGCGCTACACTGCTCGCGATAACATGACGCATTGGGAAAGCGAGTTTGGTGAACAATTTATCTCAGGTTTTGCACCGTCAATTGACCGCCTAGTTTGTGCGATTTGATCCCACTAGTTTTTTTTGTGGCACGACATATCTCTCGTCTATAGGGACAAGCCAATCATGATTGCTGCCTTGTCAGACAACACAATACGAGTCGTTAAATGAAACGTTTTTTTTTGCATTTCATTCTTTTTTTCTCTGTACAAATACACATACAGTCTGATAGTTTTGTCTATCGCATTGGAGGCAGTCGTGAGTCGGAAGTATTTTTGTCGGCTTTATTAATATCCTGTCGCATGTCCTGCTTCATTTGTGGTTGGGCTACATTCACTTCAGATATATTTTCACATTTCTATTTATTTTTCATTTTGCCTAAAAGACGTATCCGGAAATTATTCCGGTAGAATTCAATTTATCAAATATGTAATAGACAAAATGTATTCCAACATTCGTTGATTTTATATTCGAATTTGTTTAGATATTATATAGACAAAGAAATAAAATGTAGTTTGTAAGCGAATTTTTGTAATAAAATAATGTATTGGTAAATAAATTAAATTAAAAAAAATTTAGGTTCTTTTATGTAATGTTGGTATCGCGACTATCGCAGATCTCTTAAGTAGATGGCTGAACAGTTCAACGGTCACCTGATATCACAGGGACATACGAGTGCTAAATTAGGCGACATAACAAAGGAAACACAAAGAATGTTGAAAATGTTCCTAAAAGGAGATTATGTTAGGAAATAAATAACATAATCTCCTTTTAGCTCGATACAATTTTTCCAGTGATTCTAAAAAGCTTCCGAACCCTGTTTATAGTAGGAACTGTCTAGCTCCTGATAATAGCCATCAACCACAACCTTCACCTCTCCATTGCTGTCAAATCTTTTTTCCGTCGAGTAATTTTTTCATGTTCGAAAACAACAAATATTCCTAGGGAGCTAAATCTGGCAAATAAGGTGCGTGCTGAAACAATTAGAACTTTTACTCATAGATTTTGGCCATAGCAATAGTGGATGTGGGAACTGGTGCATTGTCTTGATTGTGAGCAAACGCAGCACCCATCTTGCGCACAGCTTTCTCATGATCAAATTTTGCGTCAATATGCGATGTATACCATTTTTTGAAATGCCCATGACGTCAGCTAGCTCACAAACCTTCAACCAAAGGTCATCCAATACCATTTTGTGTTTTTTTTAACCATTTCTGACGTGGACACCTCAATTGGTCGACCACTACGGAGTTCGTCTTGGCGGTTTGTAGTTATAAATATAAAGGGTCCGCCATCTAACGTTTTTTTTTTCAACTAGTGCTTATTTCGTGAATGGTAACACTTAGCTCATCTCTGATTTGACAGATAATTAGTTTTATCCTTCCGCTGAATATGGTTGTGCATACGCTTGAACAACGCTGGGAAATATTGCGACATTACTTTGAAAATTTAGATTTTCAATTTTTTTTTTAATTTTTGATTTTCATTTGATTTTGATTTTTTCATTTTGATCTTGGCGGGTATGTAAACAAGCAAAATTGTCGCATTTGGGGCACAGAAAACCCGCACGCATACATTGAAAAGCCGATACACCCAAAACGAGTCACTGTTTGGTGCGGATTTTGGTGCAGAGGCATACGTGGGCCATTTTTCTTCGAAAACGAGCAAGGAGTGGCCGTTACAGTCAATGGCGATCGTTATCGGGCCATGTTGAACGAATTTTTGTTCACAAAAATTGAAGAGGAGGATATTGGCAACATTTGGTTTCAACAGGACGGCGCTACGTGCCACACAGCCGAAGCTACACTCGATGTTTTGGGCCCTGTTTTTGAACATCGCATTATCAGCCGCAGAGCTGATGTCGTTTGGCCACCTCGGATCTGCGATTTGACACCGTTGGACTACTATTTCTGGGGTGCACTCAAAGATAAGTGTTACGCCGACAAGCCAGAGACAATTGACGCTTTAAAGGATACTATTCGTGAAGCCATTGGTGAAATACAGCTGCACACAATCGATAATGTGCTTAAAAATTGGACCGATCGTGTAGGCAACTGCATGACCATCCGAGGCAACCATTTTAATGAAATTATTTTCCATTATTAACCGGAAGGATTGTACTTTAAAATAAAAAAAGAAATTTGAGAAAATATTCAGTATTTTTTTTTTATAGCATTTTCAAAAAAAAAGTTATTTGGCGGACCCTTTATAACTACAATATTTTGTAGTTATATAGCTCGGTATTAATATTGGTTGGACTGAGACCTTCCAACTGAAAGTATTGTATTACCTATCGGTGACCACATTTTTCAAACGCACAACAAACTACTCACTCACTTGTCGTGTCTGTCATCAAGAGTCACTGCATTATTAGACGGCACGCAGAAAGACGGTAGGTCCTGCATTATTAATTTGCTATATCTTCGCAGAGGAGGAGGAGGAATCAATAGAACACCTTCTGTGTACGTGCCCCGCTCTCTCTGGAAGTTGGGGAGTTAGCTAACTTGACTGATGTTGGGATACGGTAACTTTTGAGCTTTTTAAAATAATTGAACAGGTTCAATGGGAGGGGTTAGGGATAACTTATGTTTTCTCTTACGTAAAAGTGAAATCGTTGCTGATCAGTCGTAGTGAACGGACGTGTTTATCACAGAGCGGAAAACCTATTACGCAGTACCTATTAAGCAATAAAAATATTAGCTTGACGGGGATGCCGTCATCTTCCGATGAAGCGGGGTTCCACAATCGTCCGTCCGCTGGTCTTGGCCAAAGCCGACCACACCAAAAATGGTGAAAATCTTCACCCAGTACTCACAACAGGTGGTACGGTGAGGGGAAACGCCATGTACGTCCCTCAAAAGGGAATCACAATGGGCACGGGTTAGCACTCAGAGTTTTGACGAAGTTAGAGGCTGTTGAGGTTTCGGCTCTTACCAAACAACATAATGAGTCACTTACCTGGGCTAAGGGCGTCATAGATGCAGCTGTGTTAACGGCAAATAAAGTCGAAAGAATCAGACCACCTGATGAGCCCTTGCCTTCAAATAAGGCAAGAGGCCCTAATGTCAATGAAGTGGCGAAGGATAGTTTAGTGATGGCTGTTATAGACAGAAGTAGTGAGGATGGGTCCATCCTCAAGTACAAATGGAGCCATGTGTAGTCAGCCATTATGGCACATTACCTCGGGAAAACCACCAATTTTCAACGATGCAAGATGGCATCAGGGAAGAGTAAAGCTCTTATATTTCGGTAATGCCAGATCCGTAGACCTGTATAAGGCTGCGAGTCGAGCGAGTGAGGTGTGGCCGGGCGCCCAGTCACCCTGGAGCCACCACCTGGGTTACAGAAGAGCCCCCAAACTCGGCTGACATATTGGAGATAATAAGAGATTCCAATCCTGGTCTGACGACACATAATTCGAGAAATAGCAAGGTGGAGGAGGCGGATGGTAGAAAGCGGCAGGCCAATTTGATCCTTAACACTGAATTCACCTCCCATATACAACGCATCTCCTCAACTCCGCAATATGGTTTCGAGATAAAAGTGTTGATGGTATACAAGCAGGATACAGCTCCGACTGCGGAAGGCGAGTCGTTCACCGTGGTTCATACACGGCTTTCTGGAAGTACGGACTTACTTACGCCCATTATTTCTGGTCAGTCCAACTCTAACAGATCTGTAACGTCCTCCTCTGAGGATGAAAGCACTACTTCGGACACGAAGTGGCTGAGGAGAGTCTCCGGACTCTTTGACGCATATGGCGGGGACATGCTCCTCGATGATACGGACGAAGAGTTCGATAACACCCTTGTCGGGGTGTCCTTTTGAAGCTGTAGCAGCTCTCTTCACGGAAGTACATAGTAGAAGAAGCAACGTCTGACGAGCTCGAGCTGATTATTGGCGCAGTCACGAACTTTCTGGGGCAGGACGGATATAAACAAAAGGGGTGATTCGCTTCTTGGCTTTATTCTAACTACCAACTTAACTATTTGTAACATAGGCAATAAACCGACCTTTACAATTAACGACAGACATCCTACAGGTGGCTCTGAACAAGTTGGCTAGATGGGCCAGAAGCAGCGGTTTGGGAGTTACCCCAAACAAGACACAAGTGGTTCTCTTTACTAAGATGAATAATGTCTCATATGTGGACCCTCCTCCTCTGATAAATGGAACTGATCTAGTCTTTTCTGAAAGGCATTTCTAAAGTTTCAGCTATAAGTATGACAAGTATTATATTATGTTTTGCAAATATGATCACCACGACCATATATTTTCATTTGCGTTTACCTATCAGTCTTTTACTTCAACTTTGTCATAACTAAAAATTAAACATTTTCAAAAACTAATATGTGAGAAGTAGAAATTTGAGAAGTTCAAAAACCTTAAAAATATGGGATTTATGGATAATTCCTCACAATTTAAAATTCTCTGAGACTAGTTTATGGACATTGGCGAAATTAGCATTCCTCTGAGGCAACCTCACCAAATTCATTGTTGTGTTATGACACTCTTAAAATAAATGAGTGATTTATATTCAAGAACTTTTTGAACTTTATGTACCCATAAGTGTGCATAACTATGCATACCCTTTTGTAAACATACGAGTGTGTGATCATATTACTATTCAAAAAGTTGAAGGATACGTCTGAGGGATGAATAAATAAATGTGAACGAAAATTGTATAACCCATCATATTTTCTTACAAATGCTTCCTAATCTGCAATAGTCAATCTATGTACGCGTGCATGTGAAAGCAAACATGTGTGAGTGTGTACTCAATAAGTAGGTAGCTATACTATAACCTTGCTTAGGAAATAAAGATAATTTGACTTTTGTAGGCATAAATATGTTTAAAGAGCACATAAATGAAAGAAGACTACTGTCAAAAACAGAGCATGAATAATTTGGGTAAAACGTGTGTATATGTGGAACTGTCGCGCACACACACATATAAATACATATTCACATGTATACATTGTATCTGAACTCTTAAGCGAGTCATTGAGAATGGATAAACATAACAAATCCCCATTTATCTCATGACAGCAAAAACAAGGACAACGATAACAAGAAAAACAACAAGCATATCCCAAAAAACATGAAATTGTAATAGAAAAACTGGTTCGAATATAAACACAAATAGCACCCGCCTCTCCAAACACACACTAAACACACACGCACACATCAATTTCAACACAGGACCATACAAGTATCTGCAATACTTTCACATATAAGTATGTGACAGAACAAGCGAGGAAATACTAAATAGGGTCGACCTTATAATAGTCTGCTATTTACAAAACCGAGTGCTTAAAAAAGGGTGAGGCTATATCAAAATATGCATGTACACATTCCATTTTTTTTTTATATATTTGCTGGGCCACCAATTCTTGAAAAATATATTCGTACATTCCAATGGTTCCCTAGAAACTTCGTCTTAGAAATACAATCGTATTGGCGGCCATGCCCGAATTTCCGATAGCGTTCATTGATGGATCACTTATAGTGCTGTGAGTCGTACCACATTTCAAGAGAATTGGTGCTAAGGCTCTCCATATATTTTAGTTTAAACAGTGGAGTCGTACATGCCACGCCCTTTCATTCTACATACATAGGTATTAAATAAATATGTACCAAAGACAATTGCACAACGATTTTGCAGATATCTCGTCACTCCCAATTCGAGCGTGACACTATTCGATCTATTTTTTTGTCATGATCACACATACGGGTACGAAATATATCTGCCAAATGTCAGAAAATATTGTTTAAAAGTACTATAGTTTCCAAAAATCGAGGCATATGGTCACTGATCCGATCTTGACCATAGAAGCAAGTTTTGTATTCACAAAAGCATATGCGCAAAATTTCGGAATCTCTAGATATGACGTTTTGAACCAATTGATATTAGACTAAAAAACTACTCTTTGCCAATCATAATGAGCGAATGTAAACTACAGTTTATATGACGCCCTTAGTTCAAATCGGAATATATATAGAGCCATAACCGCCAAAAAGACGTAAGCGACTCACGAAAATTTAGAGGAGAAGGTTTCTTTTGCTATTATTTTCTGTTTAAATGCATATGTAATGCATACATCTGTTTATATAACTGTGAAATTTAGTATAACGGTACATTTTACAGCTATAAATTTCGGAAACAGGATGCCATTTGCCATAAGTAAGCGATTTCCCTCAAAAGATTAAAAGTAAAACATGGTGGCGCTTACGTCTTTTTGGCGGTTAGGGCTCGACATTATAGAGACTAAAGACATTTATCTGCTAAATTTCATACAGATCGGTTCAAAATGTGACTTGTGCTTTGCGTATACCAAATCGGTGAAACGTACATGCAGATATTTTGAGGGTAATATCTAAAACTGAATTGATTTTCACCAGTTTTAATAGGGATCTCCCTGAGCCAAAAAAAAAACGGAGAGGCAAAACTTTGTTACGATCGGACTATAAGTACGACCTGCACTTTGATTAAAAATATACATCTACATACGAATAGACGGACAGAGTTAAATCGTCTGATATACTTACCTTAATAACAAGAATATTCTAATACTTAAAGTAATTCAAAGTCGATCTGTACTCGTTATTATACCATAGGCCTATCTCGAACCTCTGGTGCATTACAGGTAATTGTATCAAGTAACAACTCCCAATATTTAAGTACACACACAAAGTTGTGTATGTGCCTCTAGAATGTCCATCTGTGTAAATGTGAACCAGGGAAGATGAAACAAACAAATGTATGTACGCATTTTACGTTACCACAGGAAACACGACGACACGCCACACTTTGGGTCCGCCGAACTATAGTGACACATACACCGAATAAACAAATCCAGAGTGCAAAGGAAGGCAACGTCATAATTGGGCGCGGTGAGCAGCATTGTGTCAGCAAGTGAAACGTTATTTATACTCTCCTACGAGACAGAGAGAGAAATGGAAGGAAGACAAAGGAATGTAGATACTTTGCATTGAGCTTGAAATAAAAAAGCAAACGAAACAAAACAAACAGATAAGAAAAACCAAAAAGGAAATAAATAACAATTACGTTGAGAGCCTAAATACAAATTATACACACGTCTTCTTCTACACATAAATATATTCACCTTAAGGAAGAGAAAAGGCTTCTCGGTCACAGTGGTTTTCGTGTAGACAAACAAAAAGACAGAACATCTTTATAAGACATACGGGAAACCACTTTCTGAGTCGATTTAGCTATTAACCGTTGGTGTAAGGCACGAACGCTATTGAAAATGGTGTACATCCGTCCATGATTTTATATTCCTCCCATATGAAGCGATTTTTTTTATTAAAATTGGTACAGAGTCATCTCTTAAGCTAAGTACGATATATTTCATTACCATTTCCAGTGCCTATGAGTGATAGCGCATTACCGCCTTACTAATTGATGATCTTTGAGTTGATAGGTCATCAATTAATAGAAATGTTATGATTCTAGCACAAATTTCTACTTTACAGAGATTATTTTTCCAAAAAACTTACCTATTTTTTTAAAAGTCAATTTTGTTCACGTACCGAAAAAGAAACAGGAAAGGAAAATATTTTAAATACATTTCTCAATATAAAATAACATATGTACATATATGTATGTAAACACAATTTAAAAAAATAAAAACGACAAATTTTGGTCTATAGTCCTTACAATAGGCGTGTTTTCGTTACATCATAGTCACTCAATTTGTATGCAGAGCTTAGCGATATTAGTTCTCGATAAAGTTTCCTGCTTGTGTTCCCGACTTAAGTTTAAGTTTACATCCCGATTCTTAGGGACTTGACCCAAATTAGTGGCATAACATTTAAGGACAATGTCAAGAACATAGTCTTCCTAAACTAACTAATTTCTCAAAGCTGGACTATAAAATATCAAGGTTTATTCTTACGTCATATATATAAGGTACCGTGAAATAACTCCCAAATAAAATAAGTCCCAAAAAAGATAAATAAGTTCCAAAAAATTTCCATTTCAATTAGGACCTTTTTCATCATGAATGAGTTAAGTCCCAATACGTTGGGAATTATTTCATATTTTTTGTTGGGAGTTATTTCATTATGAAATAAGTCCAAATGATATTTTATTGGGAGTTATCTCATTCGTTTTGATCAATAGGAGTTATTTCATTTTTATTGGGACTTATTTCATTCCGGCTAGGCGAACCAAAGGTTCATTGCGTTTCAGGCCTTCATGCGGAGTATGGGTTTTCTCCTCATGGTATGCCCGAAGACGGCTACGCCGACCAAAGTTTATTTGCGTGTCCGGCCTTCTGTCGGCATCAAAGATTTTCTCCTCTGGGGTATGTCCGAAAATGTGTACGCGGACGACAATCTTTTTGGGTGGCCGGCCTTCTGCCTAATTAACGATTTTCTCCTTTGGTGCGTGTCCAATGACGGCTACGCGGACCAATTGTCCTAAACATTTCTATGCCACGCAAAGAAACTTAGGTCCGCGTAGCCATCTTTAGACATACCGCAGAGGAAAACATTTTTAAACCTGCCGAAGGCCGGCCACGCCAAAGGAACTTTGGTCCGCGTATCTGTTTTTGGACGTAACCCAGAGGAGAAAATCTTTAATCTCGGCCGAAAACCGGCCTAGTACGAGGATTGACGGGCGGTTAGTTAATCGTGTTTGGGACTTATTTCATTGGGAGTTACTTCACTTTTTTGAGTTTAGTATGAAATAATATAATTTCCAAATATTGGGACTTATTTCATTTGGAAGTTATTTTACGGTACCCATGTGTAAAGGCAAATCCCACAATTCCCAAAATAAATTCCCAAAAGTGAGATGTTTTTTCCTATATGAATATACTATCCTAAAAGCCGGGCTCCAAATTCCTTCTGCAGCTTTGCCATTCCTAAGAAACGGGATCTACTGTTCGCGAACGCTGGGTACTGGCAGAGGAAATTCTCCAACGTTTCGTCATCCTCCCCGCATGCCCTGCATACGCTGTCATCTACAACTCTACCTATGTAGACGTGCTTGTAAGCATGTATGTCCTGTAGAGACACCCATGATCTTACCGGTCTCTACTTTGCTCAATTTTAGCAAGGTCTTAGTCTTGATCTCATTTGGGTCACCCCACAAGACTTTCATTGTTTTCCCAACGTTTTTACTATTCCATAGCGTGATATAGGCGCCCATATTTTTAGTTCAGAACGCGTAACTCCGAAGAGTTTTGCCTTCCCTAGGGTTGTTGTTTGCAAGCCCCGTCTCTAGATGCCAAGGCATTTGCTTTCTCGTTTCCCTTACTCCGCAATGACCAGGCACCCATATGATGCATATAGTGCCGTGTTCGGAGTAAGCGCTAATCGCCATTTTACAATCTAAAACTGTCCTCGACTTCACCGTTCTAGATGTTATTGCCCTGAATTGACTATCTGTGAAAATATTCACATTTGTTTGTCTTGTGTTAGCGCCAAGCCAGCTCACACATTCTGTTATTGCTCGGACTTCCGCCTGCAGGACTGTGGTATGGTCTGGCACACGGAATAAGAGTTCGGTTTCCGGTTCCTCGATATAAAGTCCCAGCCCCGTTCTCTCCCCTAGTTTCGATTCATCTGTATAACAGCACTTTCCAGATATTGTCCGCACGACGGTTCCATCAATCCAGGATTGTCTGTCTGGTATCAAGGTCTCACACTCAGCAACTATTGATTTTTCAGGTATTCTGTCGGATACTGATGCAATGCCAGTTAAATCAACCGTCACTACCTCAGCTATCTTTTGATGATATGACGTGTGATCGCTTTCGATCTTAAATTAGGATGAATATAAATATGCATGCTATACGTTTTTTAAACGACTTTTTCTATAACTCCCAAATGCCAAATATAATTTTTTCCCAAAAAAAAAAAAAATACAAAAAAATAACATTTATTTGAAAACATAAATTTTGTATACAGTTTTTTTTAATAGGTATACAGTCTTTTTATCATCAAATAGCAATATTTGTTGTTAATTCAGAAAAGTTTATGTGAAACAAATCGGTATACATTCTGCTATGATATTAACAAAATACTAGGACAGGGTCGGGATAAAATGAAAAAGCAAATTTGCAATTGGAGATATCTCGGGAACTAGAATGAAAAAAAATATTATTCGAATCAGACGAAAAAGTCAAAATTAACTCGTGCGTAAACATTTTGTACACCCAAGATGGCCAAATTTGAGGTCCTGTATATCCACATCTGCATACCAAAGGTGACCCGAATTTAAAGCTTAAATTCTCTAATACCTCTTCTACATACATGCGTGCAAAGATTCGTCGTTATCGACTGGCTTGTTAAGAAACCGCGAAATTATTTCCCTTTTTTAAATTGCTCCCAGACAGGTGGACATACCCAGCAAAAAATAAAAGAAGTACTTCCAAAAGAATAACATTATAAGTACTTCCAAATCATAAGTCTGAACATTTTTTCGAAATTTAATGAAGTTCTTCTAAATAATTAACAAAAATGTAATTTTTGAGTAGAAATTATTAACCCTACAATGCATAATTTCAAAACGATTGGATGTAAAATAAAGCTTCTGAAGTGCCCAGATCGGAAGGAACATATATATGGGGCTATGAAATATATGTGAAATACTGCTTCTATAGTGCTAAAGGTCAAAATTGGAAGAAATACGAGTATATAATTATATGGCGGGTATATCAAAATTAGTGAATGGTTCTGGAAGCTGAAAGTCGACTTTCGAGTTTTTCATCATTCAAATTTCCTTTCCGTCGACTAGGTCGATTAAGCGGACCTAAAAGTAGACTTTTTCATAGTCGATTAAAATAAAATTAAGTCATTTTAAAATATGCTGATTTTCTTCGAAATATGTTAAATTGTACTACATTGAATTGCGATAAAAAACTGAATTTATTAATAACACTTTATTTTTTCCAAAAATTACCTATGGAAAAACGTAGCGAAACTGAAATGAAAATACTACCCAAATAAAGCGAAATGGGTCCTAGTAAGTGACCGTGTGCATTTAAATCTACCTTAAAATTTATTTTAAAAAATACTCTTTTTTGGTTGAGCTATAAATAAAATCCTCATAGAAATCGCACCAATGTGCTATGCACCAATGTGCTATGTATTACAGTGTAGAATAAAAAATACTTTTTTATAACTGAGAATGTTGACCATTTGCGAAAATGTTATTAGAAGTTACACTATGGAGTCATTCGGTCACACTTTTCAAGGGCCAGCCATTCCATACGGATTACAAACATCTTAAAATGTCCACAACATACATATATGATCACTTTGGCCAATAGTAAATTATTTATCCCTTACTTCCCTATGTTAGGAAGGCTGAACATTTTGTATTCCTTTTAAAGAGGAGAATTATCACTGGACCCAATGTTGTTAATAAGAACGACATACATTCATCAAATAAATACAACACCAAAAAAGCAAATCTTACAGTGCTTTAAAAGGAGTGGTGACAAATAAGTAATTCCCCGACGCGACAAACCCTTGTTAAATTCATTGCTGAAAATCCAAATTAAAACAACTTCCGGATCATAAGTTGGGGATTTTTATTGCTTCTTTGGATGCTCTTTTGTTTGCTGGGTAGCTAAATAAACTCAGAAAATGATTCTAAGTCTATCCGTATAATAAACAGTTTGTCTATTTCTTCTCCTTTTGGGTGTTACAAAAAATGCCCAAAATTACAAATTATAATACCCTGTTCCACAGTAGGGTATAAAAATAGCCATTGTGTAATTATTATGTTGTGCAGTTTCTGACTTATCTATCGAAAAATGTTTGATAATGTTTGTTTGTGACGACATGTCAAATATTGTATTACGACCTCAGTGTTAAATCATTCATTGGGTTTATGAGTAAGTACATACAAGAACTTATTTGTGGTAATTTTTGGAGATGAGACACTGTCAAAAGTCGAAAATGCAAACAAGAACAACTCGTTCCAAATCAACAACATAAAAATAGACACGACTAAGAGAAATACTCAACATAATACAAAATTCCTTTAATTAAATTCCTTCAAGTGTTTGTGGAAAAGCTTAAATTTTCTCCCATTGGAATTAATCTCTCTCTCCACTCCAACTGCAGAGCGCAAGTACGAATTATGATGGCAAACAACTCTCAGTGGATGTGGGAGAAATATGAGGACTTTCAGAAGTTTGCTTTTATTTAGTTATGTCTACTCTCACTGTCGGGTATAATGTAAAAACTTTTTTTATCATCCTAAAGGATAATTCATCCAATCCCAATGTACCGCTCTTATCTTTGTGAGTGAGAGACGGAGCAATATTAAAAGTATGTGTGTGTAACGGTGTGCGAGTGAAGACGTACAACTGCGTAAAATGGAATGCTGAACCAATGACGTCATTGATTCTGTTCCTTTTCCCAGAGAAAATATTTGTAAAATACTATAACCGACTGTATAAACTACATACATATACACAAGTACGAGTATATGTTAATACGAGTATACTACCCCAACAACAAGAACGACCGACCTAGATTCAACGAAGCATTTAGACTCGCACATACACTCACGCAGCCAAAGAAAGGACAAAAGTAAATAAAATTAAACAAAAAAGGAACAAATTTCACCCAAACACTCTGTGGAAATGGAATTGGGAATTAATGGGTGGTCAAGTCAGGAATACAAATTCAAGTGATGGCAACGAACAAAGGACATATGAGCTGAGTTCCTTTACTTCAGGCAGACACGGTGACGGTGACGGGAACAGGGACAGAAAATTGTGTCTTCATATAAAAAAATACACAGTGGAGCAGTTGACCTTGTTGTGCGAAGAGAAAATAACCTTTAGACGGGCATTTAAGGCTTGCAATAAAAAGTTATTTTTTAATACAACTTTATGAAATATATCTCTTTTCAATTTAACGTTTTTAGAAAAATTTAAGAATTGAAGCAGTCATTGATTCAATACGTGATGACATCTTCAGCTATACATATATGAGGGAAGATGAGAATTTAAAGGATTTATGGAACAAATGCTACCTATTAACTATGTATAGGCAATATGTAACTCTGATAAGTTAGTTGAGACACAAAACGAAGATTTTTGTAAATATTTACAAACAATGTTGTATTGAGGACAAATGTACTTAATGGTTCAACAATTTAAAATTTTTCAACAAATTTAAAATTTATATCTTAGCCTAAAAATGTATATCTTATTGCGAATTTTTAATTTCCACGGGCCACGTGTACTTCATTTTTGATATTTTTGTAGCGTTATGTTGGTACTCATGTCCCTTACTTATGCTGACAAGGTCGGCCATTTTGAATGTTTAGTTAATTTTTGACAGCTGTTGTGCTTGGATGTGTTTTAACTTGTCTTCGATTTTTATCTATTTCAGAAAATGGATCAAAGAATCTGCTTAAATTTTTGTGTGAAAAACAAAGTAAATTGCGCTGACGTATTCCGAATGTTGACTGTGGCATATTTTGAAGCTACCTGGACCAAAGCAAGGTTTATCGATGGTACAAAATGTTCTTAGAGGGCCGAGAAGATGCGAAGGACGAACAGCGTGCCGGACGCCCGAGCTCACAGTTTTCTTTGATTGCAGGGGCGTGGTGCATTATGAGTTCTTGCCAAAGGGTAGTAGGGTCAATAAAGAATATTATCTGCAAGTAATGCGCAAATTGCGCGAAGCAATCCGCCAAAAACGCCCGGATTTGTGGAAGAACAACCATGATAACGCCCCTGCACACACATCGTTGCTTGTACGCGAATATTTGGCCAAAAACAACACAGTAATGGTGCCGCAGCCACCGTATTCCTCTGACCTAGCCCCTGTGACTATTTTTTGTTACCAAAACTGAAAAGGCCCATGAAAGGACGACGCTATGCCACGATTGAGGAGATAAAGACGGCATCGAAGTAGGAGCTGAACAAGATCACAAAAAATGATTATTTGAAGTGCTTCGAGGATTGGAAAAAAAAATTGGCAGAAGTGTATTACATCCGAGGGGAATTACTTTGAAGGGGACAAAATAGATATTCATGAATAAATAAATACTTTTTGAAAAAATGCAAAATTCGCAAATTTTTTTGAACATACTATGTAAAGGGTGTCCCAAGAAGAACGCAATTTTTAAATCTCGCAACATTCGAAGTGTCATTGTTTGACATTTGAATAATTGTTATTGTTTGTTAGTAGAAGGTACGAGGTTAGTAAAAATGGAGAAGGACAGCGAAGGGAGTTCGTTAATTGGGTATTGGAGAGACAACAAGAAAATGCTGATTTTGCCGATAAAATCATCTTCAGTGACGAGGCCCATTTTCATCTTGATGGCTTCGTCAATAGGCAGAATTGTCGCATTTGGGGTGCGGAAAATCCTCGAGTGATTCACGAGAAGCAAATGCATCCTCAACGTGTCACTGTGTGGTGTGGTTTTTGGGCTGGAGGAATCATTGGACCTTTTTTTTATGAAAATGAGGCAGGTCAAGCTCAAACAGTCAATCGTGAAATGATAACCGGTTTTTTCTTGCCTAGAATTGAAGAAATTAATGTGGAGGGCATGTGGTTCCAACAAAACGGCGCCACATGTCATACAGCCAGAGAAACAATGCAATTGCTGCATCAGTAATTAAAAAATTGCGCTCTTCTTGGGACACCCATTATATACCAAATTTTGAAAATGCAACATCTTTCAAAGCAGAGACGCAATATTTACATATTTTAACTAAGTGGACTTCCATAGATTCGTCAGCAGGAGATCGCCCCAATGGGGTGATCAGTCTCCTCTGCTATGGAATCTCTCCATGTAAAATATTCTGTTTCCTCTGGAGATGCAGAGTGTTAAGGTTATTTACTATGCAGGTGATGTGACAATAGCGGTTAGATGGCAGTGTTCTAATACTCTTAGCTACGTCCTACAGGAGGCCCTTCATACAACTGCAACATAGGCATCTGATAATAGTATTGGTGTTAACCCGACCAAGACTGAACTAGTTATATTTACAGCAGAAGATGTAAACTACCAACAGTTGCAGCTGTCTCGTTTGGGGGTATTGAAATTCCCATCTCTGAATGCATGAAATTCGGACGTATTTTACAAGAAGTTGAACGTCAAGCTCAACAAGAAGTTGAACTTCAAGCTCAACATTCTGGAATATACCTGTTCAAAGGAATAGGAAAGCGGTGGGGTCTGCACCAACGTATAGTTATTTGGTTATATAAGGCAGTGGTCAAATGGAATTGTAGTATGTGCGATAATAGACAAAGTCCAGCGAATGGCTGCTACATGTATCACTGGTGCGCCGAGATCGACACCAACTAAGGTCTTAAATATTATATTGCATTTAATACGTCCAGACATTATAAGAATGCAATACGGCGCAGGTACTGCTATTAGACTTTGGAAACTGTCACTATGGTCAGGAAATGGCTATGGGCATAGTCATTCGAGACACAATGCCTGACCTTCCGGACATTGTTGATTATACTATGACTGATAGATCGGAGTAGAATGATCCTATCTCAGGACATATGAGTTGCGTTAACATATATACAGACGGTTTGAAACTCAATAACCATGTGGGTTTTGGTGACTTTTCTGAGACATAGTGACAGATCACTGTAGTGTCGGTATCAACTCTTGCTCTGATAGTCAGGCTGTTATAAAACCCTGGAAACTATATTCCTGAATTAAAAAACTACCCCCGACTGTCGCAGATCTATTAACGAGATGGCTGCACTGTTCAATATTCATCTGATATGGGCCATGGGGAATACCAGGAAACAGAAAATCGGATGAACTTGCAAGACTAGTAAAAACCTTACACCCTTTTTGTTGGGACCGGACCTCTCACGTCTGGGCACGCCGTAAAAATCGCCAGTATACTGGGACGACTACCATAAAACCCTCAGAGAACACACAAAATCACAAGAACAGCAAAACGAAACTCCTAGAAGCAATTCTGCGATCAGGTCGATAGCGTTAACGATAACGATGAAGAGAAGAGTAGAATCAACTGTCTTCAGTGGTAAGGCTTCTGATGAACACCCATTTTCCACAAGGTACGACGGGATATACAGAGATATCAAAAAAAAATGAAGGAATATGTCGATAGTACAGAGTTCCTAAAATTACTTTCTCAGGACAAGTCCATGAAACAAACAATTGGAGCGCACAACAGGCCGAATGCTGGCTTATGTGTATGTCCATGGACATTAGGTGGATCAATCTGCCTCCTCTTCTCAACCTAAACTAACCTAACATCTCACGTGTCGTGTCTGCCAAGACGTGTCATTGGCGTATTGAACGAAACGCATTGATATTGAAGACGAAGACGAGGAGGAATCAATACAATATCCTCTCCAGAAGGTGCACATGCATCTCCCATATAATATGCCGAACTTTAAATCATATTTTTTTAAAGTTGTCACTCTATTTACTAAACAGCGATGTTCTTACTTGATTTTGTATTCTTCTTAGTCTGGGGAAAAAGTTTTTCTAAAATCCCATAATATACTATCTTGAACAAGTGAAATACGGCGGTAAGTTCGGTCGGGTCGAATTGTATGCACCCTCCAATATTGATTGCAACAACATAGCATTGTAAAAGTACATTTTTGTGTGAAACTACGATGCAAAGAAGTCATTCCGTGTGGATCCTTGTACGAGAGATATTCTCGGACATACACGGGGCAAAATCGGCCTTTTTGATACCCTTGAATTGAAAGAAAATATATTTGGAACCAAATTTTTTAAATATTATATATTTGCGAGCAAATACATTTTATTTGAAAATCAAGAATATTTGCGAACTGACATTAACAAATAAAATATGTATTCACGCACTAACAAAGTTATTGTTTAAGATGTTTTCCAAATATATTTTATTTAAAAAATATTTTTTAAACTTTGCTGATTTTTTTCGAATTTTTGTTTAAACTTTTCCTAGATTTCAGTTTATACTTCATAGTTAAAAAAATATCATAAGCAGAATTATTTTTTGTATTACAGCACTAATTTCTAATTTATAAATAATCCGTAACCCGGCCTTTCCCTGGACCTTATAATTAGAATATAAATTTACTTTGTATTGTAATTCATATAAATACATAAATAAATAAATAAATAATCCAATTCATAATTTTTTGTCAATCCATTAATGCGATTTTTTCAGCGAAGGCTGTTATTTTAAAGATTATCGTTTCAGATTTAGATTAGCAGTATGTGCACTTATTGTTGACTAGCAGAATGGTGTAGGATATCATGTAGTCCATCCGACTTTTATTTCTCCTAAGTGGTTTATTTTTAAAATTGTTTCTAATTTATGAGAAGTGATTTTTTCCAATTAGTTAATTGTATTATTAAAAACAAATAAATAATATAAAAAACAATTCGTGCAGGAGAGACAGTTTCAGAAATGCTAGAAAATGAAATAAAAGCTGTGGCGATTTTAAAAAAATTCAAAATATCGAATAAAGGTGATATAGGAGTCTTGTTTTAATTAATCTAACAAATAATTATATTTCCTAAATTCCGCAAGACAACATTTTGTCCAACTTATCTCCATAAAATAAAAATAATTATACGATGTCCTGTTTCTGAATATAAGGGTGTCCCAAGAAGAGCGCAATTTTTTAATTACTGATGCAGCAATTGAATTGTTTCTCTGGCTGTATGACATGTGGCGCCGTCTTGTTGGAACCACATGCACTCCACATTCATTTCTTCAATTCTAGGCAAGAAAAAACTGGTTATCATTTCACGATACCGAACACCATTGACTGTTTGCGCTTGACCTGCCTCAAAGGTCCAATGATTCCTCCAGCCCAAAAACCACACCACACAGTGACACGTTGAGGATGCATTTGCTTCTCGTGAATCACTCGAGGATTTTCCGCACCCCAAATGCGACAATTCTGCCTATTGACGAAGCCATCAAGATGAAAATGGGACTCGTCACTGAAGATGATTTTATCGGCAAAATCAGCATTTTCATGTTGTCTCTCCAATACCCAATTAACGAACTCCCTTCGCTGTCCTTCTCCATTTTTACTAACCTCGTACCTTCTACTAACAAACAATAACAATTATTCAAATGTCAAACAATGACACTTCGAATCTTGCGAGATTTAAAAATTGCGTTCTTCTTGGGGCACCCTTTATAATCCGAGTAATAAAACAAAAAAACATAATCCGAGTAATAAAACAAAACATTCGTGTGAATTCTTTACATTGTAAAAACTCACGAGAGTGGAAGTTGGTGCATGTACGAGCGATGATGATTACTGAATTGGCATTTTTGGAGATATGCGCTTTTAGCAAGCAGTTCTCGTTTAATGATACTTGGCTGTGCGTATATATTTAATAATTTCGACTGAAGTAATCGTTGTAATAAGGATATTGATAATGGGAGTTTGGTGGCTCCCGAAACAGATCTGTCTATCCAACCATTACAACCGCCCTCAATACATGTCACTTACTTCTTCTTTAATTTTGAACAAAGTTGTTATACCCTCACTTTAGTGTGACGAGGGTATATATCATTTGCTACGGAAAAAAGTGTAACACGTCGAAGGAGTGACCTAAGACCCCAAGTATGTTCGGAGGAAATCCGTTTTGGGTCATTTTAAGTCGAATGAGCAATGTCCGTCCGTCTGTCTGTCTGTCTGTCTGTCTGCTGGCTGGTGCGCACGATAACTCTCGAAAGGAGTAACCGATTGACCTCAAATTTGGTATGTGGTAATATTTTTTTCTATCTCCGGCTAAGTTCGAAGATGGGCCATATTGGTCCACTCCTTCTAGTACCTCCCCCACAAAGGGTTAAAATGTTGTGAAATATTGATTTTATAATAACTGCTATACTACTTATTCGAATCTTTTGAAATTCCGCACATAGTATTAGCTTATTAGTCGTTATCAACTCGAGAAAATTGGGCGAAGTCGACACGTCCCTTTTGGTACCTCCCACACAAATGCACCATTTTGCACCAAAAGTTAACAGCTTATAACATTAATAACAGTGTATCAAAATACTTGAAATTTTGTACAGTATTATGCTTTTATATTGCCTACAGTCCAGGGAAAAATGGGTGTTGTTGTCACGCCCCTTTTGGTACCTCCCACACAAAGGTACCTTTTTGCACCAAAAGTTAATAGCTTATAATATTAAAACCAGTGTATAAAAATACTTGAAATTTTGTACAGTGTAATGTTTTTATAGTGTCTATAGCCCTGTGAAAAATGGGCGTTATTGCCAAGCCCCTCTTTGTACCTCCCACACAAAATGCCCAAATCATACAACAATTTAATGTCTCATAACGTTTATACCAGTGCACATAAATGCTTATAAGTCGGCACAGTGCAATGAATTTAATGTATCTAATGTTCAGCAAAAAAAAGTGAGAAACCCCTTCTGGTACCTCCCACACAAATTGACAGAATATTTCGAGTAATATTCAATATTACATTACTCACAAAGTGAGGGTATACCTTAGTCGGTTTACCCGACTGAAACTTTCTTACTTGTTTTCATATACTGAAAACAACAATAACGATCTTGAGCCTGATCGAATAAAACAAAAAAAACAAAAACAAGTAAGATTTTTCAGTTAAAAAGGTACAACTCAAAATAATACCACTATTTATATACAAACTTTTTTCATGAAAAGAGTAATAACTCAAAAAGTTGTTATATTTCTAAAATCAATAAAAAAACAAAAAGGAAAATAGCGTTATTATTTTTTTCTATGATATTTTATTGCAACGACATATTCTTTTTTTGTAATATACCATTAATATTAACGGAAACAGTTTTTGGCCTCTACTGAAATTTTTTAAATTTTGAGTTGTTACCCTTTTGTGGAACAGGTGCGATATATTACTCTTGTGGTGTGATTTTGGGGAGAACAATATTTTTATGACTTATTTTTTTTAAGTAATAAGTTGTCTGCAGAGGTTAGATATGCGTCGACCATCACGAATGGGTAAGGAATAATTAATATAACCTTGATTTGGCACTGGAAGAAGGATGATAAAGCGGAATTTTGACGTGTGAAAATGTACAGTAGAGTCAAAATTACTCGAATCCTACTTGGACTCCCTGCGTCGGATTTTAAAACGATTCGACTCCGACAGCGAGTTCGGTTCCGGCAATTAAATAACCTAAATTTCTGAAATTATATTTCTACTAAGACTGAGTTCATTTTATTGAGAATAAGATATAGCTTTGTTAAAAAATAAAAAAAAAACACAACAGTAGTTATTCAATACCAGTAATTAAATACAATTTCATTAGGGTCAGAATATTTAATATCGACCTATGTAGTTTATTTTTGGCTAAAATGTTTATAAGCAGTTAGAAATTAGGACAACCAATATTTCGGTTGTGGTATACTTCTAATTAAATTTTGATAACAATCATATTTGGTTGCGCCAACTACGAAAATGAAAGCTAAAATTATCTTTCGCATGTTGCCACTATCAACTGTTTTTAAAAATTGCTTTTTCTGACAATTTATCAGTCATATACAATCAATTAAACACAGGTTTCATTAATTTTTATTTTATTTATTGAACAAAAAAACTAAACAATTCATAACAAAATTAAAAATCCCATATTACAGATTCATCGCTTTTATGAGATGTGGAAATATTTGACACAAATTTAAGTACACGAGAGTACAATGCTTAACAAAACTCGCTTAACCTTCTGCTTTCAATTTCTTGATTGTTGCTTTTATTTTTCATTCATGTAAAACATATTCAGCATTCCACACCTTATTATCCTCACGAAAATGTATTTATTTGACTACATATACCGTTCTTGAACAAAATGTTCAGGATTAATTTATGTCGAATAATTTTATTTTTTGTTTGTCATGTATCAACAAAAGAACAGCAACCAAGCTTTCGTTGTATCTCCCAAAATATATTTAATTATTCTAGATCTGGGAAATTATTGGGATAACCAAAAACGATTATATATCAATATTTTTTCTGTTGTAGTAACCAATTATTCGTTGCAATAAAAATCTTTGGTCTATAGATACAATTTCTGTTGTCAAGAATAAAACATTCATTGTCACTACCAAATATCGATCAATAGTACTATAATGAAACTTAAAAACTAGTTACCGCAACTAACCGAGTGTCAATGAAAAAAACAATTTTAAATCGAATGATACAACCATCGATTTAGTTGCAAGCATTTTCATTTGATATTGGCCACGTTATTATTGTTGTTCTAACTATTTATGTATAAGTACAACCGGCACACGGCAATAGACTTTTTGTTGCTAGTACTACTTTTTTTATTGTTACTATCGAATTTCAACCAATTATTTTCCTGGGTGTATTAATTCTTTCAACTTGGAAACACAAATGATAAAATCAAACAAAAGGAAAACTTTATAAACCAATTTTTGTAAATAAAAGTTTTTTAAAAAATAATTCAAGCAAAAATTTTCATAAATTTTTGTAAAAAAATGTATTTATAACCATTGGACAAACACATGGTTTTGGCCAGGCATATTTAATTTTTGAGCGTTAATTAAACATACTTCTAGTTTAGGTAGATACACATATGCCTGGCCAGACCTATATACAATTTGTATGAAATAAATTATTATTATACACATTTTGGGTTGTGAATTCAATGCAGATGTTTACTTCCAGGTAGTTTCTGTGTTAATTTCTTTCTTTCGTTTGTGATTTTGGTTTTGAGTTCAGTTCGTTTTTTATTGAATTCTGAACATACAACATCGTCAATCCGAAATATAAATTTTTTGTGCTGAAACTAAAGTGAAATTATTACTATTATTATGGCAGAGGATTTAGAATTTGTGTACAATACGCGCTTGCGTACAGGCAGCCTTAATGATAATTTCCAACAACAACTATCATCAGCGTTACAGCGTGATTTCGCACTTCACACAGAAGCAGATGAAGATCTAGATTTATTTGAAGACCAAAGCGCTGAAAACACAGATTTTGTGCCCGAAGATGACCCCTCGGACATTGAATGTGAATTGGAAATTGAAGCAAATGAAATATTCGACAGCGATGAAGAATCCGAAGAAGAAAGTGAGAATGCACCAACTCAAGCTGCAGACAGTTTTTTGCTTGGAAAAGACCAGAAGGTACCAAGTGGAGTACAGCAGCAGCACAACATCATGAGTTTCGGAGGTGGACCAAAAACAAACCTGACCACTCCGCTTGAGATGTTCAAACAAACCTATATGGAGAAAAAGTTACACGCAAATGGAACGCAGAACATGCAAACTGCACACCACGAGTATGGGTTGATATGACAAGTGTTGAGCTTGACGCTTTTATTGCGATACTATTGGCTTTTGGTGTTAGTCATAATATAGCTGCTCTCATTCGCGACATATGGAACTTCTTGAATAACAATCTTGCCAGTAATTTTGAACCATCGATGAACAGCTATTTCCATACCGTGGCTAATCGATACACCAACAACGGCAGAACTATTATTGCTGATAACTTCTTTACAAGAAAATCGCATAAACAACAACCATATTTTGGGACAACATTCAACCCGTTTGGCCATTGAATTTTTCTTTGGAAGGCCGTTGAATATTCCCAGCAACATGCTGCCAAACCAACAAAGCTAGGGCCGCTTTGTTTGTACACTGAGTTCCAGAAAAGATTGCAGAATTTGTTTCACGCAAGACGAAAAACTGCGTAGGAAGACACGTTTTACTGCACCAAATGCACTAATCCTGTGTGCCAACAACATTCTAAAGTTGATTATACTTGTTTTTCACGCAGTCCACAAAATGAATAAAAAATAAAATTGTTTTTACATTTAGTCTAAAGACCAAAATAATAAACGAACATACTTAGAAATTCAAAGTTACGGTACCCTTTTTGCCATACAAATATATAGGTTTCTGAATATGTGTTAAATTTTTTAAATTTAAAATTTAATTTAAAATCAACTCCGTCTCCGGGCAAATTTCCCCGACTCCACAGGCCTGGTGATAACGCACAATGTGAGAGAGTTTTATCCGGTTCTCGCCGTGAAGGGCTTAAGAATCGCATAAAACTCTCCCGCATAAAAACTGTTTGAAGGCAGAATGTAGCTTGGGATTATGACCAAGTTGCAATGCTTCAAGGATCTGCAATACTCTACTTTTTCTATAATAAATAGTTCATAGTAACGACTTCTCCAGTATTAAGGTTTTTTTCTTTTTGACATCGTAGAACGTGTGCAATAAACACAACTACTTGCCGTATTGTGCTAAACCCTAAAAGAAGATAGTTTTCAGAAGCAAAGCAAATATTTAAAGTTTGAGATAAACATCATTTCAAATAAACTGTAAAAAAATGTGTCTGCAAATAAATGGAATAATTTCTCACAAAACTTAGAATGTTGTGAAAGTTTTGTTTATACGTCAAAATGTCACGAATGAAAAGTTCAGTGTGTTCGTCTATAATTTCGCATCGTATGTGCGTAAATTTACATATCATTAGAATGGGCTGACAAGGGACATTCACGGAAAAGCATTTTTAACTTTTAATACAATTCTTCTTTAAATCAGATTCAATTTAGGCTCACACATGACACACATTACGCACTTGTATGCAAAGTATATTGAACTGTGCAATATTTTGTGTCAAAACGGAATTGAGAAGGTTTTACGACTTCATCCGCTATACAGATGACGTTACAATACGTTTAGGGGCGAAGAAACCCTAATTAAATATGTGGAAGGGTTAAAGGTGCTCTGAATACAGCACACAATTGGGCACAACCAAACGATTGGTATGTAAATATGGACAAAAAAGAAATTTGCATTTTCACATCATATGGCTATAAGCTCACTATGGAGTGATCGATTATGACAGGGCTAAGGCTTTCGCTATAAAAGTCAGGAAACTAAACTTTATAAACATACAAAACGCAAAACACTTTAAGGTCAACAAATCAAACTGGAATATCAAACCACATATCACTGTGAAATAGCAAACCAATTGGGAAAAAGGCAATATTTTTTGGGCAACGCAGAGAGGGATAAAAAAGGGCTTTCTGAAATTATGTTAATCCGAAATTAATAAGATCGATGGGTTTTCTTACGGGACTCATTAACTTATACGCACATCTACACCATGTGACACAAGATGGAAATAAAAACTGTAGGACATGTAGGGAAGATGTCAAAACGATAGAACACTTCCTATAATACTAGCCAGGATTCGCAAAAACTATAGCCCTATTGGTTTCCGTTAATATACCTCCAGATATTGCACACCTTAGAGAAATTGGCTGAAAACTACTAAGGAACTTTGTCCAGAGCACAGAGTTTTTATAATTTCTAAAGGATATCATAAGTTAGGAGAGCCCAATATCTGACTGAAATGTATGTCTACGATTTTATGTGAACACATCCTAGATAGAACTACTTCTATTCAGTAGGATGTACAAGGTACCAACTAGCCGATACCTTGACTTCAACCCCAGTGTTCAAGTCCGTGAGACTTAAAAAAAATAATTAATAAAATAAATAAAACCCGTTATTTTGCTTTAAAATTAATAATATTTGGCAGGGTTCCATGTTTATTGTTGAGTTGTGAGTCGTGAACTAACTAAAATGCGAATCTGGCTGCGAATGACATGTGGTCAATGGCCCGGAACTATATACATTCAAGCTGATGTGGCCCTGACTCAAGTCTAAATGCACCTTGTGTAGTTACCGAGACCGAATGTCTCACACGCTGAAAAAAAATCGCTTCTGTAGTATATTGTCCCAAACAAATTCGGCTTGAACCATATATATGTTTAGGGTACACTCTAAACATATAATATTTGGTACACGCAAAGGTAATATATTTGGGAAGATGTTGTTCTAAACAAATCTTTGTTTACTCTCAATTTGGTTTTATTTGGGTATTATTATTTTCGAAACAAAATAAAATGGGAATTTAAGTATTCAGAAAATACATAAAATGTGTTGTATTGTTCAGTAATTCAAAATAATTTTTTTTACAAATTTATATTGTTCGTAAAGATAATAAGTAATAATCTAAATCCTATAATCTTGGATCAAAATAAATTTTTCGGTGGATTGACAACTAATGATGGCTTCGAATGGCTTGAAACAGAAGTCATTGCTGCATATGGTATCATAACTGGGAGGTAAAATTGGGAACCAAGAAAAAATTAAAAATTAAACTCGAAAAAGTCAGCAAAAGATTTGAAGTCTTTTTTAAATAAAATATATTTGGAGAAAATCCTAAACAATAATTTTATTTGTACTTAAACATGTACTTTATTTGAGAAATTTAGTTTGCAAATATATTTTGTTGTAATATATTAATATATGCGTTCCAAATATATTTTATTGATTTTCAAATAAAATTTATTTGCTTAGAAATATATAATATTTAAAAATTTGTGTTCCAAATACATTTTCTTTCGATTCAAACATATCAAAAAAGGCGATTTTGCGCCGTGCACTTACCGTGTCTGTCATGACGGATCACTGTTTTGTTGGACGGCAATCAGTGATACAGAATTTATTGGGAAATGCGGAGACTGTGGTTAGGATGAAGAACACCTTTGGTCTATGTCCACTCAAGCTTACAGGCACATCTTCATCGCATAGGACTAGCAGAAAACGACGAGTGCAGGGCATGCAGGGAAAACATCAAAACGATGGAACATTTTCTGTGTCACTGCCCAGCTTTCACACATGCAAGATCCCGATATTTCTGACATATTTCCAGACTTGACTCATCTCAGAGGAAATGACTGGAAGATACTGAGAAAATCCGTGTCTAGTACCGATTTTTCGTTACCCGTGGGGTATTAAAATCATAAATAAGGAGCGCACAACAGGCCGAACCACTGGCTAAAGTGTATGTCCATGGACATGAGACGTTTAAACGTCTCCTCTATTCAAGCTAACCTAACCTAACCATGTCCGCTCTCTCAAGAAGGCGGCACGCTACTCTAGGCACTTATGTCGTTAGGTAGTTAGCAAACATAGTTAATATTTACTTCCGTCAACGCTTGGGCTCTTTAAAGCAATCAATACTTATAATTGACTACATTCTGGGTGGTTCCTTTTAAAGATTTGTAATTAAGACAATATCATAAATGTTTACTTACACACAATGTACTTGTATGTAAAAAATATTAATTTTAATAACAAGCATTGTTATCATTGTACAATATAGTGAATGATGTGTCGCCCGTAATTGTATTTCGTGATATATGACAAAGATTTAAAATTTTTTAGTATATGATAATTGTACAATGTTTAGTAATTTTTAAGCAGTAGGTCACGCGATCTGCTTGGTGGCAAGTATTAACCAAAAATGTTAGGCATTTCAGTGAAATTTCTTGAAACAAATAGAGCGAGCATGTTCACGAGGCTATTAAAGATATTAAAAGTAATTGGATATAATTGAAATATCTTGTAAAATTGTAATTAGTATTTTTGTAAAGATTACCACAAAATGGTAAATTGACTAAACTAAACGTACACCATAGGATGGGAGGATAATTATTAAGTCACTCCTTTTGTATCACCTCGAAATATTGAACAGAGAACCCGTAAATTATATATATTCTTAATCGTCGTAAAATTCTAAGACCATGTCCGCCCGTCCGTCTGTTGTAATTACGCTACACTCTACTTTACAATAATTGAGCTAGAAGACTGCAATTTGGTACAGAACTTCTTATAGCTGCCGATAACTTGGAATTGGAAATCCGCAATATCGATTCTTTTTTATATAGCCCTCATTTATGTATATCACCTGTCCGACTGAGATTTGGTAGTATGAATTTATATTTACTCGAAACCATTCACATGCGATCCATGGTGGGGGTTATACAAGATAGGGCATGGCGAACTTAAGACCGTATTAACACTGAATATAACCTACTGTGCCATGCCGTATAATAGTGTTAAGTAACATTTGTCACAATATTTATATAACATATCGAAATATTGATTGCAGATCCCATAATAAATATATATTGTAAAATCCTTAGGCGATTTATCCATGTCGGTATGTCCCTTCGTCAGAACAATCACTTCTTTTGGTAGCAGGTCGCTTGGAATTGCAAATCTCCAATATCGGTCCATTTTTTGATATAGCTCCCGTATAAAGCACGCTCCCGATTATACTTATTATTGTCACAGAAACCAAAAATTTTCTGATCGAGCTGAAATAAAGTAATTTACTTTTACTGTGAAACATTCACATGAACAACGTCGTCATTGGTCCATGCTTTGATACAGGGCTGTGGTGTCGGAGTCAGAGTCAGAGTTTAGGAGTCGGAATCTGGGAAATTTGCCCGGAGTCGGAGTCGAAAAATTATAGTCGACTCCGACTGCGAGATGTGTTGTGCAAAATGTACCAATCATGTGATAGAACTTTTGCACTCAAAAAATTTTGGGAAAACAAATTGGTAAAAAAGAAGGATAAAATATTCGAAGCTTTTAAGCAAATATTTAAATATGCCAAAAATATATAAAGTTATCCAATCTATCGAGTTTTTATGTAAAACAGTTTTAGGAAAGCTCTGAATATATGTATATAGCTAACAAAATAAGTATTTTTTGCAAAACTATACACTATTCCTAAGTTCTTGGAAAAATAAATTCTACCCTACTAAATTAAAAGAAGTAAAAGAGTTAAGTTCGGCCGTGCCGAATCTATACCCTCCAACATGGATTGCATTTAATTGTATTACTGGAAAAATCTTTGGATATGGAGCAAATCATGAAACGATCCTTTTTGTTTAAGTAAATTATTAAAAAAGCAAGTAAGAAAGTTTCAGTCGGGTAAACCGACTAAGGTATACCCTCACTTTGTGCGAAATGTAATATGGCGTATTACACGAATTAATCTGTCAATTTTTGTGGGAGGTACCAGAAGGGGTTTAACAAATACAACTATTATACTCTAAACACTAGATTTTTTAATACATTGCACTGTGCCGAATTATAGGCGTTTACGTGCACGGGTATATTAACGTTATGAACTATTAAATTTTGGTATTTTTTGATCGTTTTATGTGGGAGGTACCAAAAAAGGCGTGGTGATAGCGCCCATTTTTCACAGGGCTACAGGTACTTTAAAAGCGTTACACTGTGCAACATTGTGTAATATTTTCGTGCATTGGTACTCACACTATAAGATGTTAACTTTTGGTGCAAAACGGTCCATTTGTGTGAGAGGTACCAAAAGGGGAGGGGAATTAACGCCAATTTTTCACTGAGCTGTAGGCACTATAACAGCATTACACTGTACAAAATTGTAAGTATTTGCATGTACTGGTATTAAAGTTATAAGCTGTTTACTTTTGGTGCGAAACGGTCCATTTGTGTGGGAGGTACCAAAAGGGGCGGTACAATAATGCCCATTTTATACCGGCCTATAGGCACTATAAAAACATTACACTGTACAAAATTTCAAGTATTTTTATGCAGATGAATTAAAGTACTTTTGGTGCAAATTTATCTATTTTTGTGGGACGTACCGAAAGGTCGGTGCCACATCGCCCATTTTTCTCAAGGTGATAATTACTAATAAACTAATACTATGTGTGGAATTTCAGAAGATTCGAATAAATAATATAGATGTTATTAGCGAATCAACATTTTACTAAATGTTAACCCTTTGTGAGGGAGGTACCAATATGGCCTCTTCGAACTTAGCCGGAGATAGAAAAAAATATTACCACATACCAAATTTGAAGTCAATCGGTTACTCCTTTCGAGAGTTATCGTGCGCACTAGCCAGCAGACAGACAGACAGACAGGCAGACAGACGGACGTACATTGCTCATTGGACTTAAAATGACCTAAAACGAACATCCGCCGAACATACTTAGGATCTTACGTCACTCCTTCGATGTGTTACACTTTTTGCCGTAGCACATGATATATACCCTCGTATCACTAAAGTGAGGGTATAACGAACGCTGCATTTTTAGGCCGTAAATTCTTTAGCCAAACTCTTTACCAGAAATGTTGTTGTATTTATGGCTTAAATAAGCTTTTTGAAATCTACATCTACACGGGGACTACAACAAAATAAATTCAGTTAAAATGCTTCATAAATGGCTTAAATATTTTGGAGCGACCTCTATAGGGTGACTATAACAAAATATGAACCGATTTGTACAATTTTTGCTTTGATGAATTCTTGTCAAAATATAATACAAACTGCAAAGTTTTTGCCTAATTGCTTTAAAAATGTAGTACCTATTGTTCAAAATCCGTATTTCGGAGCGACCTATATAGTCACCGACCGATTATTGGTCAAATAAATTGTCAGCAATATTCCGCGTTCTGGAGCAGTGTAGCGTAACATTGTTTATTAACGTGTATTTCGCATGTGTTTGCTACACAAATGTCAACATTAGGCATTAGGGGCCAATCGCAAAATGTATAGCATTTTCTGATAGGAGGATTACTTTTGCGCCACCTGTTACATGGAGCTATATCAAAACATTGACCGATATGGACCATTTGCAATCCCAAACAACCTGCAACTATAAGAAATATTTCTACCAAATTTGATCAACCTAGCTCTATTATTACGGACTGTAGCGTGATTACAACAGACGGACGAACGGATGAACAGACGGACATGGCATCGTCTTAGAATTTTACGACGATTACGAATATACAATACTTTATGGGGTCTCAGATCAATATTTAGAGGTTTTACAAACGGTGTATACCCCCCAGCCCATAGTAGAGGGCATGATTGAACAGCTTCCATAGCGTTACAAGGCCAAATCAAAAGAAACATTTATATCTAGGGGCAATATCGACCTGAAGCGATTTTCACCAATTCCAATAGGTTTCCTCCTTAGTTTGAAAGAGTTCTTATTGCCAAATTCTAATACTGGTACAATCTAATATGGTACAAATACTTTACGAACAACTTAAGATAGACAAACGGACAGCTAGTGATTCTGAGTAGAACGGTATATTTTAAGTTGTGTCTAGATGTAGTATTTTTTACAAATCTGTCACAAAACTAAGTTATAACCTCCGGTACCATAGGGTATAATAAGTAACGAATAAACTGGTTGCCTAAAGTAGAAATAATTTCCAAAAATTGCGGTATATTAAAAGAGATGCAGTGATTGATGAAAATTGTATCATGATTCCATGTTGAAAGAATTGTCATATTAGTTGCATCTTGCAGGTCAAGCCTCGATTAATAAATAATAAAATTGTATATAATTTAATACCAGTAGAATAGCTACTTTTTGGTATTTTTTTAAAATGAACTCACGTCTTAGTAGAAATATAATTTCCGAAATTTATGTTATTTAACTGCCGGAGTCGGAGTCGAATGATTTTAAAATTCGACTCCGGGAGTCGGAGTCGAGTGGTTTTGGCTCGACTCCACAGCCCTGCTTTGATATAGGCCTTATGCAAAGGTCCTTCCTATTTGATTTCTTGATGCTGATGTTTTAAACATTCCACCGATTCGACTAAAATGTGGATAGATCTATCCTCACCAAAAATGCTCATCTTTGCTTTACGATAAAAAAGGACCCCCGACTTGACCTCTGAGCACTGTATAAACTATAAAATCTGCAATGTTGCGCCGATTACGCTGAGATTTGGCTGTTTACATGCTTAAATAAGTTTTCACGAGGAAACAACTTTCAACCGATATTTTTGAATTGAAACTTGACTCCTGGAGAACTAAAGAGATCAACATCTCTTTAGCTCTCCAGCTCTTAAGCTCACCAGCTCACTTTTACCAACAGGGAAATAAGCAAAAATGATTTGTTGAGCTGCTTTACTAGCAAATGTCGCTCTCCCAAGAGTGAAACTTGCCCGTCAGTTATAAGAAACACCACACAATGAGCGAAACTCACCCTATACTGCACGTTTCTTAGAACAACAGCAAGAATTTCCCGTTAATTTTAGAATCGATTACAGAGTTGACAAATTATGGTTTTCTGCAAATCTTCTTTTTTCATTAAGTGTGTGGCTTTTGGAGATAGAGGTGAAAAATAGACGTCACATTGCAAATACACAGTAAGTAAAACAAAACAATGTAAAGTAAAACAAAAAATTATTAAAACTATTTCCAGATTCCACCATAACCTTAACATCGCTAGGACAAAAAGATCCGGAGCTGGTACGAGTACTAAGGCAAGCGATGCAGTTTCGACAATATGTTGGTAATAAACTACCGGAACTACAAACTAAGAAAAACAGCAACAAATTAAATGAATTTATTATTAATGGTGAATTTCATTATTTTAAGTTCCTAAATTTTTTTATGAATTTATAGTTTTTTAATAACTTAAAAGCAGCTGAACCAAGAAACAGCTTTTAAAAAAACTTGTACACAACCATGAAAAAAAAAAACTAGTAAGAAACTGGTGTCGATTGGAATAGTCTAGAACCATGAAGAGTACAAGTAGTATAAAGCTACTACAAGGTGGCGCAAAAATAATCCTCCTATCAGAAAATGCTATAAATTTTGCGATTGGCCCCTAATGCCTAATGTTGACATTTGTGTAGTAAACAGATGCGAAATACACGTTAATAAACAATGTTACGCTACACTGCTCCAGAACGCGGAATATTATTTGACCAATAAAAAAGACTTTGGCACAAAAAACATCGAAAGGTTACTTTTGCGCCACCTTGTATAACTAGTCTAAATACAATAACAAAAGAACTAGATATTACCTAGCTTCGTACTAGTATTACAACAAGTACGCAATTGTATAAAAATGAACTAGTTAGGTGCTTATGACAAGCTAATGTTAAATAGTTCGTTATATGAAAAAAGGACAGATATGTTACTAGTTTGAAGTAAAAAACAACTAGTATATTTCTATATACATACTAGTACTTTTGGCTGCAGGGTTGTCACGCGATTGCGTTTGAGGTCGATTGTGAGCAAATGCTGCACCCATCTTGCTTTCCGTCTCAATGCATTCAATTCATACAGAATTAAAACCACTGGGCCATATGAGATGCCTATGGCTTCCACAATTTCTTGCACTTTCAATCTCGGATCGGCCAACACCAAATCGTGAATTTTTCCAATTATTTCGGTTGTGAAAACCTCAACTGGGTGTCCAAAACGTTTGGCATCTTCTGTGCTTCTACCGCCACATCGAAATTCTGTAAACCACCTTTTTACCATTGAAATTGGTGCTGCAGAGTTCCCATAGTATTTACCAAGCTTATCTGTGGATGGTCAAGCTTAGCCTTGCATGATGTTGGTTTCAGCACAAAATAATGCTCAATAAGCACACGAAATTCACTTTTCCATTTTCTCCTCAAATCACGTGGTATCTGCTATCAATGGCTGTCAAACACAAACTAAGTGACGTCTATTATTAAAATTTTGACAGGAGTCAACATTTGATAGGAGCAGTGTTGCCCTTTCAGTTAAAAGGCGGAAAATTCCCGGACACCCACGTATATATATTTCCATATTTCCCACATAGAGGTCACTCCCTAATATTCTTATTTTATCCATAAAGACCACATTTTCTAGACGATTAGGCCGATATTTCGGACAAGAAGTAAAAAAAACATATTGATCCATTGCAATATAGTCACCATATAGAGGTCGCTTTTAAATGTGATTCTTTATGTCATAAATACTACATTTCCTAGTCGATTTGTCTGAAATACTGAAAATCTACACAACGAAAATTTACCAGATCGGTACATTTTTTGCTATAGTCCCAGTATATGGAGAGGTCGGTCTTACATATTTTCCGCTAAGCTATGTAAGCCGCATTTTCTAAACAATTTAGCTGAAACTTGATTTGATGTTTCTTCACTTCGGAGAATTATACTCGTAGAATTCTATAGTACCGAACTTAGTATCGATCTTTCTTGTCAAATTTGTTTGTTTCTTATAAATACGAGTATATCAAATTATGACCACAAGAAAATCGCCTCCATTTGGAGACTTTTAATGCTTTTTTGTTGCAAACGGGAAAGGAAATCCTCTATATTCTTCAGCTTCCTGCCATAGATTCATCCTCGAATATACAAACTTTCTTCACGTCCCGCATACTTAATGTTGGGAGATCTCGAGAAAAACGAATTCCACTGGACTGCTCGAAGTAGTAATTGATAAGTCAAATTTGAAGCACAGCGACGTTTTAGATATTATTGTTTTCTATAGATATATATATCAGGCAGATTTAACTGTACATTAAAATATTCACCAATTTGTTTGAAATGACTATCACTTGAGCGGATTGACCGGAAACATGATTGCATTCATCTGTGTACAATGTAATTTTAGATAAATTATTGAAATTTCGCTTAATCAATGCTCAACCATTGTTTCATCTGTAGCGGTGGATGACTCAAATTTCATCTGTTTGTTTTCAAAATTATTAGAATATTATTTTGTGAGTAATTACAAATGTACATCATTCCAGAAGTTTCCATTGAAGTGACCTCACAAATCAATTCAATATTTCAGAAATTAATATCAATTTGTAACTATTTCTTCACACTTGCAATATTCATGCGTAATTCTTTTGCAATTTATTATATAGACACAATTTGTTTAATGTGAAAAATATATGCCACAAATGAGATCATACTTCACCCCTTCGCTGCAATCTCATCCCAAAGCTAGTGTTCGAGTGTTTGTATGAATTCGTAAATTACTAAAATTTCATTTATTCCAATTATGACGCCATTTATTCGATCGAATTTTTAATTCTGCCCAAAAATGATTGATATGTTTTCGATGGATTATTTCTCATAAGAATTCACAAAATTAAAAATTATTCTGAAAACATGTCAAAACTACAATTTCACCCAAATACTCGTACCACTCGCATCGACCGGAAAGAGTAGAAAGGAAAACGCTTCTACAAAATAAAAGTGAACAACGCTCACAAACGTCAATTTCAAAGTGATTGACGCTGTTTAGTTATTTATTTATTTACCTAACAACATGTGCATTGTGAATTGGAAAAAAACATTTTATGCTGGGCAAAATTCTAAAAAATTCACATGAATTGGCCGCTGGCCATACAGTACATGTGAATATATTTAGACATAAGTTCCATTGTTCTACAGCTACAAAATATTTATATTTTCGACATACGGTATAACGTGGCCAAGTCCATTTTCGATCAATTTTGTTATCGAAATGAAAAGCCTTGAGTTTTTCAGTGGTTAATGGGACATATCGTTGCAGCATTTTCTTTCAATTTATAGAGAAGGAAGTATTCTATAAATTGTTAAAGAAAACAATTAATAAACATTTCGATAAATATGTGAAAATGTATATTGAAATTTGGAAAAGAAATATCTTTTGAAATGGACTTGGTCAGTTTTTGCAGATTATGCTATATATTTATTGAATATTATGCAGAAAATAAACAAAAGCATTCGAGAAATTGTATCTATGTACATAAAAATGGGTCATTATGACAAGTGTGTTGTGGGTGACTGCCAAAATGTAATGACAATGCTTTGTCAAAACAATTTTATTTTATTGCGCTTAAATTCAGAATCGAAATATATGTATATAACGGGATATATATATATATAAATCTAGACCGATTTTCTTAAAATTTGGCAACGTTTATTCTTGTGTAAAAAGCTGTTATGTTCTAAATTTTATAAAGATGTGTTAAAAATCGGATTATATATACTTAGATGAAAAATCGGGATATACTCGTACTCGTAGTTATATTGGGGTTATATCTTAATCTGAACGGATATTCTTAACAGTTGCCCGGTTACGTTCTTGTGGTTTAAGAAACTGTTATCTGAAAAATTTTATAAAGTTCTGTTCAGAAATGCGGATTCTATAGCCCTTATATGCAAAATCGGGATACAGACAGGTATACGAGAATTGGGCCGTCTCTAAATCTGAACCGATTTTCTTCAAATTGTTCATGATTTATTGTCGGCTCAAACAACTTTTCGGTATAAAATTTCGGAAAAATTTGAGGCAAAATATGACTTCTTTACCGCGAAAATGCCAAATTGGGAAATACATATGTGGGGGATTTCATATCAAATGAGTGAATTTTTAAAATCGATGTCTTCTGATTGGGACGAAACTTGCACCAACTTTAGTCCTATTGGATAGTAGTTATGAAACAAAATTTAAACCAGATCGGTTAAGCACTGTCCGAGTTCGAGGGTATTGAACTTTGACATTTTGGTCAAACGACCCATTTGTCCCATCCAAATTACTTTTTACCTATTGCATTTAGTCAATTTTGCCTAAAGTTATTTAAAAAAAATTCGAAAAAAAATATTTTTTTTTCGGAGTTAAAAATTTTTTTTTCCATTTTTGTCAAAAACTATTTTTTTATTCTTAATTTTTTTGCTCAAGCGAAAGCTTATTCCATTTGCTTTGATTGCCTAAATGGAATTACTAGGAGTGGACCTGCAATTATAACGGGTTTTCATATAGGGATGATATGAATTGAAGTGACGTTTCGGCCATTTGTAATGTGTCAAGATCTGTCACTTGTTTTTCATTGTATTCAGTAGTGTTTACAATTTCATCATGCAGAGATATACGCAAGAACAACGTTTACAAATTATTCAGTTTTATTATCACACGCTGAAAAAAAATCGCTTCTGTAGTATATTGTCCCAAACATATTCGGCTTGAAACATATATATGTTTATGGCACACACTAAATATATAATATTTGATACACACTAAAATTATTTATTTGGGAAGATGTTGTTCTAAACAAATCTTTGTTTATATCCCAATATATTTTTATTTGGGACCTTTATTTCCGAAATAAATAACATATCTTAGGTATTCAGAAAATACCTAAGATGTGTTAAATTTTTCAGTATTTCAATGTTCGTTTTTTATAAATTGTTAATGTTTGTAAAATAATTATTGAAATCGTGTAATATTGGATCAATATAAATTACTTAGAGGATTGACAACTAATAATGGCTTAGAATACTCAGAAATTGTATTAACATTATTGATTAAGAACAGAAGCTAATGCTGAGAGGTACAACTCGGAACCAAGGAAAAATTAAATTGGAATTCGAAAAAGTCAACAAAAGTTTTGATTTTTTTTAAATAAAATATATTTGGAGAAATTCCTAAACAATAATTATATTTGTATTTCAACACATATTTTATTTGAGAATTTTAGTTTGCAAATATATTTTGTTGTAATATATTAATATATGCGTTTCAAATATATTTTGTTGATTTTCAAATAAAATTTATTTGCTAAGAAATATAAAATATTTAAAAATTTGTGTTTCAAATACATTTTTTTCGATTCAAACATATCAAAAAAGGCTATTTTGCCCCGTGCAGAATAATCGTTCTCCAATTGAAACTTTTCGTGCGCTAAGTCCATTATTTTAAAATAAAAATAAAACACTTTCCAGTCGAGCTACGACCTTGACACCTATGAGCAATATTTTAGCTCTCGTCAAGAGCTATCTTGCCATTGCCGATTATAGCTACGTGCCACACAGCAAATGAAATAATTGAATTGTTGCGAGAAAAGTTTGGAGATTCGATTATTTCAAGAAATTGATTCAGTGGAAAAACTTTTGAATTTCCTTAACAATAAGTGTGTTTTGTTCAAAGAAATCATATCACTCTTATTGGAAAACCCCGTATATCTAAAGTGGTAAATAATAATAATTCAATAAATAATATAGTTATATAATAGCCGAATTCCGACTTTCCGTTTTTTTTTATTTTTAGTCAACGGTTTGTTAGCGTTACTAGGTTCTGCTATTGTTTTCACTTTGCCATTTTTTTGTCATATTGAAGGTCCGCTTTTCGCATCCGTTTGTTGTCAAGCGTTAATTTTTTTGTCATATTTATAGGATTGGTTTTTCAAGCGCACATTTTATGAATGGAATTTTTATTGTTGAACTATGGAAAGTCAAAGGGACAAATTCTTGAATCAAGTGTTATGATACCTGACTTCAAAAAGTGTATAATTGCCTTAAACTTAAAAAAATGAACAAAAAAACTTTACAATAAAAAATTTGGGTTTTTATTTTATGGAAAAGTATGCCTTAATCTACAGAAAAAAGTTTTTAGGTATCGGACACAAAAAAAATGTTCTTGTATAGTGTTATCAATTGTTCGAATTGTTACATTTTCTTAAAGACATCAGATTCTGAAATGATTTTCTTTAAATTAGGCGGTATTTTTATCTTTTTTCATAATGGTCGCATATGAACTTAGGCTTCTATAGCGATGAAATGCTAAATCGGACTGGATACATACTCGTATATGGGGATTATATCTAGATCCGAACGGATATTCGACACAAATATTAACTTGACAATTAAAATACGGTTTACTAAATTTTGTGAATATCGGAGAGAATATATAACTTTATAGATAAGAATAAATCTAAGGTATATATACCTGGAGGTTTTATCTGAATCTGAACCGTGTGGGGTAATGTTTCTTTGAGATTGGACTCATTGTACTTGATGTACTTTGATTACACGAATACATGGACGGACAGACAGACAGACGGACATTTCTAAATCAATGCAGAAAGTGATTCTAAGTCGATCGGTATAAAAAACATTGGGTGTATTTCTGCATCTTTTTTGTGTTACAAACAAATTCACGTTGTCATAATGATCAGTACCATAGTGTATAAATAACCTTGCTCGTGTTTTTAATCCATCATTTCTGATAATCGTTTTTTCATTTTCATTCCAATTATCACATATCCTCCTATCCTTGGGGAAAACCAGATGATTAAAAAAATAACCGAAATTATTTTACACAAACCTTGTTCCTGAGTAAGTGTGTTTCAGTTTTGAAATTTTACTATCATTAATATCACTGTGCTAGTCCAAAAATGTAACAGAAAGGAGACCCTATGGATAGACCTATTTCGGCCATGCTGAATCCAGTGGCATTAGCCGTTTTTCTATGTTAGCTCTTGTTTTCGCGATATTCGACCACAAAGTTTGTGGGAAATCAGAGAGGTGACTTATCTCTTTGGTTATTTTGAAGTGGAAGACTTTGGAATATACGCTTTAGTCCAAAGATCAAAATAAAGGGAACATTTGGACAATTAATTTTCTCAAAACAGTCGTCCACGCTTCTCACCCCCTTACCCATGAAAAAGTGCAATGAAATCTTATCATATCGTTGAGAAAAATATTCCTCGCGAAGAAATACTATAAGTCCTTTCTCAACTTTTTTATGAGAATTAAGCAAATTTCGAGTTATTACATAATTTGTGTATTTTTATGCTCATAGCAGAAAATATTTGAAATAAAATTTTTTGACTTAAATTTTTGTAAATTATTTTTTCGTTAGTGTTAATGGAAATTTCAAAGGTAACCAACAAAACCTGCTAAATTGTGAAACCTGTTAATTTTTCATAAATATTTTGAAAGGAGACTCATAGTAATTTTTCGCGAGGAACATTTTTCTCAAAGACACAAACAAAAGGTTTCGATGATTTGAATGACGTTTGACACATGGTAAGATTTGATTGCACTTTTGCGGGGGTGAAGTGGTGAGAAGCGTGGTTGACTATTTTGAGAGAAATAATACTCGAAGGGTTCCCTTTATTTCGTTCTTTGGACTGGAGCGCGTTTTCGGAAGTCTTACACTTCAAAATCACCTCCGAGATAACTAACCTCTCTGATTTTTTTGCAAATTTGTGGTCGAATATCGCGAAAACAAGAGCTAACCTAGAAAAACGGTTAGCTCCATTGGATTCAGCCAGGTCGAAATAGGTATATCCATAGGGTCTCCTTTCTGTTACATTTTTAAAGTGTCCATTTCGAGCACAGTGTATTTAACAACAAATTTTCAAATGAATTTTCTTCTCGTCAATATATTGGACAATAACTGCTGTGCTTTAAATGTGTATATGCTTTGTATCGCTTATTATCGAAAAAGGCACATTATTCCCCAGAGCATCATAATTGACTTATTCATAGATTTTGGGATAAGACATAATACAATGTAATGACCAGTAGCAATAGCAATAATAAATGGGTAGTGCACTGGAAGAAGAGAAGCGGACATTTTGAACAAAAAGAAATATTATAAATAATTTGTTACACTCTGATACACTTGAAAAAATTCGATTGAGGATCAACAAGCAAAATGCCAAAAAATTTATTAAAATTAAAAAAGAAGCTGCTAATTCTAATTCGGCAATTACTCAAGTACATTTCGCTCGTTGACTACGAAAGTGGCATAGCTCAAAATTGAAAATTTTTAAATTTTCCAAGAGTAATATCTGATCATTTTAGTACTCGCATGTGATTCAACAGCAACATTACGGACAAATGTAATGTTTTTATACCCTCACTTTAGTTATACGAGGGAATATATCATTTGCTACGAGTCAAAAGTTGAACACATCGAAGGAGTGACCTAAGACCCTAAGTATGTTCGGCGGATATCCGTTTTGGGTAATTTTAAGTCGAATGAGAAATGTACGTCCGTCCGTCTGTCTTTCTGTCTGTCTGCTAGCTGGTGCGCACGATAACTCTCGAAAGGAGTAACCGATTGATTTCGATTTTGCTATATGGTAATATTTTTTTCTATCTCCGGCTAAGTTCGAAGATGGGTCATACTGGTCCACTCCGTCTAGTACCACCCCCACAAAGGGTTAATATTTAGTGAATTATTGATTATTTAATAACTTCTATACTACTTATTTGATTCCCTGTGAAATTCTTCACATAGTATTCGTCTATTAGTCACTATTACCTCTAGAAAAATGGGCGAATTTGCCAAGCCCCCTTTTGGCACCATCCACACAAATGGACCATTTTGCACCAACATTTAACTGCTTATAGCTTTAATACCAATTCATGCAAATACTTGAAACTTTGTACAGGGTAATGCTTTTATAGTACCTAGAGTGGGCGTAATTGGCACGCCTCTTTTGGTACCTCCCACACAAATATATTTTTTTCACCAAAAGTAACTTGAATACCAGTGCATACAAAGACTTGACATTTTCTACAGCGTATGGTTTTATAGTACCTGCAATCCAGTGAAAAAAGGCGTTATTGCCATGCCCCTTTTGGTACCTCCCACACAAAGGTATAATTTTGTACGAAAAGTTTACAGCTACAGTGTATTGTTTTTATAGCACATACAGCCTGTCGTTATTATCACGCCCGTTTTGGTACCTTTCACACAAACGTACCATTTTGTACAAAAGTTAAAAGCTTATATCGCGACTATCAATACATATATACTCAAAATTTTTGCACAGTCCTCTTAAAAATGGGAGTTATGACCACACCCATTTTAGTACCTCCCATACAAAAAGAGCCAATATATATCAATATTAAATATCTCATAATATTAGTACTTATAACAGTGCATATTTACATTGCTCACAAAGTGAGGGTATACGAGTACCTTAGCCGGTGTACCCGACTGAAATTTGTTACTCGTTAAAAGTTTCAGTTCATATAAGAGTAAGTCAACCAAAGCCAGTTGTAACTGTACCGAGATGTCATCAATAGTGTTTTATCATCACTTTGTGTAGGTTAGGTTGAAGAGATGAGACGTTTAAACGTCTCACGTCCATGGACATACACTTAAGCCAGTGGTTCGGCCTGTTGTGCGCTCCTTATTTATGATCTTTTTATACCTCACGAGTTACAGAAAATCGGTACTAGACACGAATTTTCTCAGTATCTTCCAGTCATATTCTCTGAGATGAGTCAAGTCTGGCAATATGTCGGACTCGAAATGTTGGGATCTTGCATGTGTGAAAGCCGGGCAGTGACACAGAAAATGTTCCATCGTTTCGATGTTTTCTCTGCATGCCCTGCATTCGTCGTTTCCTGCTAGTCCTATGCGATGAAGATGTGGTTGTTAGCTTGAGTGTCCCGTTAGAACACTCATCATCTTACTAATATCGACCAAAGCCAGTTGTAACTGTACCGAGATGTCATCAAGAGTGTTTTATCATCACTTTGTGTAGGTTAGGTTAGGTTAGGTTAGGTTAGGTTAGGTTAGGTTAGGTTAGGTTAGGTTAGGTTAGGTTAGGTTAGGTTAGGTTAGGCTGAGTAATCATTTATCGTTCTTTTACAGTCCAACACAGTTCTGGATTTGACCCTTTCCGATGTTATTGCTTTAATCGCCATTTGGCTATCTGTGAAGATGTTGGCATATTTAGGCTTTGTCGTGTTACTGAGCCAGTTCACACACTCCGTGATTGCTCGAACTTCTGCTTGAAATACCGTGTTATGGTCAGGGAGGCGGAAGTGAAGTTCGACTTCTGGTTCATCAATTAAAAGTCCTAGACCCGTCCTTCCTCCTCGCTTGGACCCATCCGTGTAGCAGCTGGTTCCCACTGGCACATGTGCCAAAGTTCCATTTTCCCAGGAGCGTCTGTCTGGCACAAACGTTATACAGGTAGCTGTAAGCCGCACTTCAGGAATGCGGTCCGAGATTTCTGGCGTTTGAATGTGACCAACTAGATATTCTAAAATCTTCTGATGGTACGACTTGTGGTCTCGATTTATCCATTCATCCCATCACTTGTAGACGTCTTGCTATGAGGGCTGCCTCATACTTTATACGGATGTCTATTGGTTGGATGTGCAGTATAGTATCCAACGCTTTTGTTGGTGCAGTTCTAAATGCCCCGCTTATGCCTAGACAGCACATACGTTGAATTTTGCAAAGGTATTACGTTGCACTTCTGCTCCATTGATGTCCACCACATCACACAGGCGTAGGTGATTATTGGTCTAATCACGCTCATGTAATGCCAGTGAGTCATATTTGGACGTAGTCCCCATTTTGAACCTATAGCTCTTCTGCACAACGACCAACATCTGTGTGCCTTTGTAACTCTTTCTTCAAGATGATCTTTCCGGTACAGTTTCTGATCCAAGATTACTCCCAAGTATTTTACCTTTTTAGTTATAGCAATTGTCTTATTCAGGAATCGAGGCGGGGTAAAACGTGGGATCGTCGTTTTCCTTGTAAATAGACATATTTCTGTTTTGTCTGGGTTAACATGTAATCCCCTTGGTTGTGCCCATATCACACTATGTAGATAGTGTATATTACTTGCAACGGACCGAAAGTGTAACACTTCAAAGACTGGCCGAAACCCCTATGTAGAGCGGCATAAATCCATCATAGCACATTTTAAATCAGTTGAACTGTGTTTCTCCAGTCTGCCTGGACCCTTTGTGTGCATGATAACCTTTGAAGGAGTGAGCGATGCCTTCATATCTTGTATGTGGTAATGTTTTCTCAGACAATAATTAAAGTTCGATGGTGGACCCACTACTTATTGTACCTCTACCACAAATGGATACAAATTCTTATAAAATATTGAATCTCTTATAAAACTCTGCACTAATTCGCAATATCTACTTTACCGACACAGTTGGTAAACATATTTTAGTCGCTAACAACAATACCAACGAATTGAAATTCGATACAATTCAATTACTATGAAGTACGTATTAACAACAAGCTATGTATATATAGGGTGATCCAGAAAATTCAAATTGAATGGGAAATGTTTATTATCATTTGAAAGAACATTCTTTGGCATTTATTTTTTGAAGATTATGTTTATCGAATGTTGGACGCGGCTACGTCTCAGATGGTCCATCCGTTGAGTCCAATTTTCGATGACTCGTTCGAGCATTACGACTGGTAACTAGCGAATGACACGCGTAAACGTTGTTCAGACGTAAGTCTTTCCATGATGAAATGCCAAACAATACTTAACTAAAAATAACATGACAGCATGACACGACTCACACGTGAACTGTCAAAAAAGGCTATTGAAAAAAGTATCTCTACTTGGATCACTCTATATAAGTATAAATTGAAATTTATGAAAATTCCAAATCATTTGAGCGTCACAACCTTTTTGTAAATTCTTGTGTTTGAATATTCGAATTATATAAACGCATTCCATTTTCATTTGCTTCAGTGTATGTATGTATCTGTATAGATACTCGCACATTAATGTAAAATTCTTATGTTTTAATATTTGATGTATTTAATTGCATTCCATTTTCATTTTCTTCAGTGTATCTATCTATAAACATACATACACCAGAAATACATTTGATGCCTCAGCAACACAATGTCGTATGATTTATATTTAATTTAATTTTAATAAAAATAAATTATACGCTCCCCTGGCTATTCACTTGGAGATTGCTGCGCCAGATAGTACAGCGTGCTTGCGAATCCCTGCATAAAGAATTTTATTTATAGACGTTAATGGAAAAATGATTGATGGATTCGTTTAAAATAATACAATGTGATTAATAATGTAAAATATTCCATTTGGCTGTAACATCCCATTAACATGCAAACCATTTAATGGCAATCGTTAAAGCTTTAAAGTGTTTCATTTCATTGAATTTAGATGTATAGGAAATAATTGTGCATTTGCTCAAAAAAATTGGTTTCGGTAAAATGCATTTTGTTATTAGTTAGACATTTATTCAATAATCATTTTAGACGAATATTAAAAATATTATTTATTTCCTCATTAAAGTTCTTGAACATATTTAAGAGCTCAAATATGAATGTATTTTTGACTATCACATCGAACTTCAAAAGAATAATATCATACACTTTTTTATATATGACAGATACAAATTAACAAAATGTTCGCTAGTAATTATCCTTAAATTTGCCGACAATAAATAAATTCTTAAATCTCTCTAATAAATTGGAGCATTATTGAGGAATTTTTAACGTAAACGGTGCGCCACACAAAGTGGGAGGGGGCTTTAAAATTGGAAATAAATCGGCGGTTGTTTATCCATTTAGCGGATTGTAACGAAACTTCACACATGTATTACAGAACTTAATTTGAAGTTTTCGGAATTCTGTACCACTTAAGCCGTGTTTCTCAAAAATTGCCAACTCAACTAGTGTGAGGAATAAAAAAAAAGATAATAGTTCCGTCGTTTCGTAACCTGACAACCGATTTCGACAAAACTTGGTTTGAAATTTTGTATATTGGGTGTATTTATACCCAGAACCCTTCACACGAACAACGGTCGACAATTTGGGCTGAAATTTCTTATAACGGGTTTATTTGTACCCGAAAACATTCACATGCGATCCATGGTCGAGTTTTTCTTATTTATATTGTAATTTTTGAATAAAAAATTACAACATTTTAAATTGACAGCAAGCAAGAGCCTCGGCCCTTGTAGTAATAGTTTTAATGTTATTGTCAAATCGAAAATTATTGATGTAATTGACATACATACATCTTTCTGTATATCCCAAGAAAAACACATTTCCATTGAGAGACAATTTAGGATAACTACACTTGTATTTTCGGCAAATGAAAAATTTTTTCCTTTTTTTTTAATCTTAATTAATCAAAACAGTTGCCAAGTTCAGCAAAAGAAATTTCGTTTACTCGAAGTATGGAGTGTACACTGAATAATTGTTGTTCTTTAAACTAAATTTTAAATAATATTTTCGTTTTTCTTTAAAGACAACTTTTCTTTGGTTAAAAAATATTGAAACATTTTTCTATGTATTTGTTAACAGCCGTATTCATAAAAAAATCCTTATTATGATTTAACAAACAGTTTTAGCCTAATAAACGATTATTAAAAAATGAATGGTATTCATAAACAGCATTTCAACTAATAAATATTTTTATGACTTCGTCAATGTAATGCTGGCAACACCATCTTTTTCACACACCATTTTCTCTCTTAATGATGCATTAATACGATTATCAATTGTAATAGTAGTCGAATATACATATAAATTATTTTATTGTTTATTTTAAAAACAACTGTATTAATTAACAAAAATTTATGCTCACTTGCACAATAAATAAAACCAGTAAGGAAACGCAGAATGTCGGGCGGGGCCGACTATATAACAATGCGATAAGGGTCACTGCGATAAGAATTTGGAATAATTGGTAAATGGGTAGGAACATATTATCTAATTGTGAACCGATAATCGCTAAATTAAGCAATATTCGTTCCTAAATTGAGAAACATCTTTCTGGAAAATTTTAATGATCGGAAGTAAAGTACAACTTCTATAGCGATTTGATACCAAATCAGGAGGAACATATATATGGAGGTTATATATAAATCTGAACTGATTTTCCCTGAATACTCATTCATGTAAAAAGACCTCTTTCTGTCGAATTTCGTACTGATCGCATATAAAATACGGTCTCTACAGCGCTTACATGTCAAATCGGGGGAAACGTATATATGGGGGCTATATGTAAATCTGAACCGATTTCTTCCAAATTTAAAAGTGTTCATTCATATAATAGGAAACGTCTTTCTGAAGAATTTTATACTGATCGGATATAAAATAAAGTTATTACAGCGCTTACATGTCAAATCGGGGGTAAAGTATATATGGGGGCTATATCTAAATCTGAACCGATTTCATCCAAATTTAAAAGTGTTCATTCATATAATAGGAAACCTCTTTCTGCCGATTTTCGTACTGATCGGATATAACATAAAGTTTTTACAGCGCTTACATGTCAAATCGGGGGTAACGTATATATTGGGGCTATATCTAAATCTGAACGGATTTTCTCCGAATTTGGTAGTGTTCATTCACTTAACAAGAAAACTCTCTCTGTCGAATTTCGTACAGATCGGATATAAAATACGGTTTCTATAGCGCTAACATGTCAAATCGGGTGAAACATATATATGGAGACTATATCTAAATCTGAACCGATTTTCCCCGAATTTAGCAGTGTTCATTCATGTAGTAAGGGAACTCTCTCTGCCAAATTTCGTACTGATATGATATAAAATACAGTTTCTACAGCGCTTACATATCAAATCGGGTGTAACATATATATAGGGGCTATATCTAAATCCGAACCGATTTTGACCAATTTCAATATGGATCGTTCTTGGACCAAAAAAGGGCACTGTGCTAAATTTCATCACAATCGGACCATAAATACGACCTGCACTTTGATTACAATTATACATGGACAGACAGACAGACAGATGGACAGACGGACATGGCTAAATCGACTCAAAAATTGATTCTATGACGATCGGTATAATAAACTATGGTTCTATTTCTTCTCTTTTTGGGCGTTACAAACAAATGCACAAAGTCATAATACCCTGTACCACAGTGTGGTGTAGGGTATAAAAACAACAACTAAAGACCAAATAAATGACGAATTCAGATAATTTTTTTTATTACATACAAAAAGGTATTCGAATAACGAATAATATATAACACTTGTTGATTGTTTACACTAGTGAATTCTGTACAATTTGTATTTATTGTGATGTGGTTTTGCAACAATAAAAGTTTTTGGTTTTTTATGAAATAATATATGGAAAAAAGGATGCGAAAATTAATTTATTATACAATATGGGAAAAAGAAGTATGCAAAAATGCATTTTATATACCGATGGAAGCAGAATCATGTCCAGAGTCGATTTAGCCATGTCCGTCCGTCTATGCAGGATCAAAGAACTGCTCGAAAAAAGGAACCAATCCTTACGAAATTTTTGGGATAAGGAGCAGCTTTTGTTGTACAATGACTTTACTACTCCTGGAAAAATGCGACAAATCGATCCACGTTTTGATATACCTCCCATTTAATGGTACATTCCGTTTTGACATAAAAACGTTCTAGAAGGCTCAGATACGTATTTTATTCTTTTTTTCATATTTTAACCTAAACCATTTCTAGAAAATATGTTCAAAATCAGTCATATAATATTTTTTTCCTTTAATTAAAAAATTCCATAAAAATGTTTTGCAAATGCACACGAAGAAAAAGCAAATGCCACTTTATCAAACGCTTAAAGTAGGGTCGAACCAATATTAAAATTCACGCATTTAACAATGGTTTACAAAAGGTGTTATAGACTAATAATCGTTTGTGAATACAGTTTTAACAAATTTTGCTTAATAAAGGTTTGTAAAGCTGTTTTAAATTTTTATGAATACGGCTGTAAATATTTAATTCCTGCGGAAATATTTTTTTTGCGTGCGATTAACACGCGAAGTTCAGTAAAAAAGTGTATCTTAATATTTTAAACGTCTGTACTACAGTGTAGTATTGCTATAGCTACAGACGGACAAAGAGTAAGCAACATATTCCATCCCTTTATCGTATCTCACACACAGCAAACGAAATTCCACATTGTATTTCTCCGCTGACGAGTGTATACTTCAGTCGGTGTACTGTAATTTGTTGTACTTAATTTGCATATAGTAGACAGCCGCATTGCCTGCATCCATTGGGCATTAAAGCATCACTCTAATTTGTAAGTCCTTTATGTCAATTTTGGGCATTCGGCACTTCTCATTTTCAATTTTAGGATTATTATCACATAAAACTATTTTCTGGGGAATAAATAATGGGTAAGCCGGATGTGCGTATGAGTGTTGTAATTAAAAATGTAATTGAACGTAACTCATACGCAGTGATGCACAAGTGGCATTTCACTACATACTCGTACATATGTATATGTCTGCACGTACATATATAAGTATAATGTGCAAAACTGTGTTGGAAAACAAAGCAAAGAGATATAAAAGACAATAAAGGCACATTCTTTAGGATCCGAAACAATAAAAGAGGGAAGAACAATGGAAAAAATAAAATAATTATGATAACATAATAAACTAACATGTCAAGCGCACAGCAGTGTAATGAGAATAACAAAAAACAATCATTACAACTAATATTTTAATTAATATAAGCATACATATAGATATACGGAGGAGCATAGCTTATTTAATGCAGTGTATTTTCCTCCAGTGTATTCGATTCTCAAACGCCGAAAAATGTGTCCAAGTCATCATTCCGCCAAAATGATGCTAAACTGTAGCGTGTTTTCAACAGGCAGGCAGTCGGACATGACTAGATCATGTCTCAAGTCAATATTACAAGATATTGCAAACGGAATGGTAAACCAAACATACCCTAATCCAATATTTAACCGGTCCAAAAATTAGCCGACCTAACAAAAGAAAACACAACAAATTTGGGAACTTTTTTCTTTATTACTCAACATGATCTCCTTTTAGGTCCATACACCTTTTCCAGCGATTTTCAAAAATTTCGATACCCTGTTTATAGTAAAAACTGTCCAGCTTCTGCAAATAGCCATCAATCGCAACCTACACCTCTTCATTGTTGACAAATCTTCTTCCGCCGAGCCATTTTTTCAAATTTGGAACAACAAATAATCCCAGGAAGCGAAATCTAGCGAATAAGGTGCGCGCTGAAGTAATTCGAGCATAAACTCATTGATTTCGACCATCGAGATAGTGGATGTGTGAACAGGTGCATTGTCTTGTCACAGCTTCCTCATCATCAATTTTACCGTCAATATCCGATGTATAGGACTCTTTGTCGTTCAATAACATTTTGTGGATCTTTTTAACCATTTCTGGTGCGGACCCCTCAATTGGTGGACCAATTTTCATGTTTACACATTCACCGAGATCGTTGTTTTTGAGTGCTGAAAAATAAACTAAACAACGTGGCGCCTTGAAACTTAAAACAAATGATTTAAAAGCTTGACGCTTTTCACGAAAGTCATTTTTTCAAACTACTACCGCCATCTATTTGTCGGTCCTGCTAATTTTGGAGCCTGTCTTGCAATTCCTTTTAGTTTTAAAGTTAGACAATTTTAAAACATATTTTAAAGACAGATTTCATTAGGCTGTGATTCCCCGTAGACATGAAAATGAGCAAAAAAGATTTTTGCATCAAAAACGTTTGTAAATAATTATGTTTTGTTTATTTTAATTGACATTTCTAATTCTTTTTATTCGATCTCATTAATTGTTAAAATTCCTAACAATTCTATATAATCACATGTACACTTTTGCTTGTTATAGGAAGAAAAACAAATAATCCCATTTGCACAGAGACTCACTTGTCCCCGACCACCGATCTCATCTGCTGAAACAAGTAGTTGCTATTTGTTTATATGCCACAATCGTGTATGCGTAACAAGAAAACAAAGATAATAAAAATATATACTTTAATGTTTGTTTTCATTTTTTTTTATATTTTTTGAGAGAATGTAGCTACACACGCCTACCATCAAAGTTAAACCATCCGTTTAATCTTTTTATTACCAACCAGGCGGGAAGAAAACACACAAAAAAAACTCCGAATTAAATAATTGTGTCTTTGTATCAGGTCGGGTCGAACATTAAACTAAAACAATTTACGATTTTAATAACAAACTCAATGGCCGAAATTCTTACTTATTCTTATGTATGAGGAAATTAAGTAATTTCAGCTATTAAGATGTTGATCAGAAAAACGTTTATTTAATCGATTATTTAAGTCAATTATTTTTATTATCACATTTTGATATTAATAGATTTATTCACTGAATCTAAAACATATTTAATTAGACTATATATTTCAGTTGCACAACGAAATCAATAAATACTAAAATTAGAAGTTCCAAATCAAAGAAATTTAAGACTCACTACGCAAATTTGCTAATTGAATCCACTATAAGTGGTGTAAATGGTTTCAAGAAAAAAATTCTGACGACATTCATATAACAAAACCAGTAAGGAAAGACAGAAAGTCAAATGGGGTCGACTATATAATACCCTACACCTCCCTAAAAATGGGAATTTTTGGGAATGCGATTATAATTTGGAATAATTGATTTCGTTTCAGTTAATAAAGTACTTAGCTCCAGCCCCTCATTAAGGCTTTTACCAAGGAGGACTTAAAATCTTAAATTCCACTGTATTCTTTCATAGATCAAGAATATTTATATAATCTAAACAGATTTTCATCAATTGGATCAAAAACCTCATTTCTGTCAAATAATGATCGGACGTAAAATACAGTTTTAACAGCGCTCTAATGCTAAATAGGCAGGCCATAACTAATTCTGAACCGATTATCCACAAATTAAGAAGTATGTATTCGTTCCTAAATTAAGAAACTTATTTCTGGCAAATTTTGTAATAATTGGAAGTAAAGTATAACATCTATATCGCTTTGAGACCAAATCGGGAGGAACATATCTATGGGGACTATATATAAATCTGAACCGATGTAAAACACAGTTTCTATTGTGATTACATGTCAAATCGGGCATAACATATACATATATGGAGGCTATATCTAAATCTGAGTCGATTTGTCCCAAATTTGGCAGTGTCCATTCCTGTAATAAAAAAGCATACAGTTTTGTAGCGCTTACATGTCAATTTGGGAGAAACATATATATGTGGGGGCTATATCTAAATCTGAACCGATTTTCCTCAAATTTAATAATGTCTCTAAGTGTATCAAGAGACTTCTGTTAGTCAATTTTTATACAGATGGTTACAATATGTTGTTTATACAGTGAATATATGCCAAATCGGAGGTACATACTAGGGCAGTCAAATTTTTTTTGTGAAAAATGACAACCACATATGTTTTATGTATCAAGCCGTTTTTTCAGAGAATTTGTAAACATGGAAAAAATTTGCCATCTATGTAAATGTACTCGTAATACAATACATCCATTTGAAAGTTCTCAGTTCAACAAATATTAAAACCGAGCTAGATTCTACTTAGAGGGTGTCCGCTCTTTGTTTACAACTATAAAATATTGGGTGACAGAGTTCGAATGGGGCCGTGCGAGCTGCCAAGACGAACACCGCGGTGCTCGATCAACTAAAGTGTTCACGCTAGAAATGGTTTAAAAAAATCATAAATTGGCATTTGATGACTTTCGAAAGCTAGCTGATGTCATAGGCATTTCAGAAATTGTTATACATCTCATACTGGCGGGAAATTTGGGATTTAAGAAAAATGTTCCCAAATTTGTTGTGTTTCTTTGTTATGTCGGCTAATTTTGGGACCGCACTCGTATATATGGAATGCGATAGGGGTTACCCTTGGGAAAAAAGAAAGATATTTGCAAAGATTCGTTGACATCGCACTATAATTACGACTTGTACTTTGATCACAAGAATACATGGAAAAGATAGTCTATCTCTTCTCCTTTTGGGCACCACAGTATTGGATAATATCTTTCAAATGATTTTATCTTTGACAATGAAAAATCTCAATCAACAAGATTCGCCTCCAAATGTAATCAATAGGATGAATTATGAAAATTAAAGCCAGCAACCTCCCTTCCTCTCAAAAGTGGAAGAAAACTAATTTTACATTCATTTTCGGTCTACCTTAATATATTTGTATATTCATTGTCCTTTAATATAGATTTCAGAGAAAGTTTTTCCTAGGTAAACTCTATTGTTTATCCACACCTACAACTACTTATGTATATGTGTAGGACACTGACTACATATATGTATGTATGTTTTACTGCATTGAGGCAACATGTTCTCGGGTTCTGCAGAAAGCACTATAAACAATGGCAGAAAAATGATCAAACGGAAGCAAACGGAAAAAACGTTGACATGCAAGAGCATGTTTAACAAGTGGTCATAACGGCATAACGTGTTTCGCATGAAATCTAAATGTCTGCAGTTGCCTGCAAACAACGATGTCCATCTGAACATGAAGCATTTATGAAACAAAACGTTGGTTGTACCTTAATATAAGAGGGGAGTGCCAAAAGTTAAAAGTTTCTGAAAAGCCAAAATTATCAACAACAAAAACCTTAATAAACTTTAGATTTTAACTTAAAACGAACTCGGTGTTTTCCGGTGTGGGCTTCGACTTCATACTTCATTTGAGTGCAATAAAAATGTGTCGAAATATTTTTTTTAGTTTAAGTAAATGAACGAACATATATTTGTCTAAAATATTTGGTATATAGAACAGTTATTGTTCTTTGTGGGAGATATGACATGATGTTATCGTGTTTCTGAAATTCCAACCCGACTGTTTGAGTCCAACCTATTGCGCAGGAGAAAAACATAGCGGCCGGAAGTTGGGGCCCAGGAAAATGCATGAAAATGAAGTTGCACCCCAAATATGGGGCCTATTTTTGTTACAAAAATTGTCTTAGTAAATTACGCCCCAATCAAAAAAACAGCAAAAAATTAAAATGTACACAAAAAAATAAAAATTGTTCTGTTTATAAATCTGAAGAGTACATAATAATGCTCGAATACGAAACAATTTTCTAATCACAAATCTCTTTCAGTGCGGTCGTTTAAGATTTTCTCCTACCGACAGGGTCCAAAGTTGGATACGCATAGAAAATATTTTAAAATTTTTATCTCTAAGTTTATAGGTGCAAATTAGCCCCAAGAAGGAAACAAAAATATAATTTAAGCCCCAAAATAAATTATTCTTATTATAATATAAATATAATATTGGGAGACATCCTAATATATATATTTACATTCAGGACTCATGTAAATGAATTGCATTGCGGGGCTTGTCCATATTTATGTTGCAAGTGTTGCACATCACCTGTAACAAATATTTGTTAAACATTACTAAATTACAACGCTCATTTGTACAAAAATTAAGGCAATCACACCTTCGATAAACACTGTATAGAAGTTTTATACAATACTAAACTATAACTCCAGTATTAAAAGTAAAACATCTCAAAGTGTAATTTACTTTCAGAAAATAGTGTTAATGTTAAGCAGCATGATTTGTAGCAAAATACATGACATTTTCGTTCCTATGGTCAGATTTTTTTCCCTTATTTCCCTCATAGAAATGCCTTTTGGCTTAGAATAATTACACAGTGCAACAACCAAAATGGGAATGGGATGAAACCAATTACAAATGAATGTTGACATTATCGCTAACAAAACATTCAAGGGTTTTTTTGAGTTCAGTGCTAGATTTTTTTTACACGCATTTGAAGTTGGTAATTTTGAACCGCTTTTTCAATGAAAATCGACAAGAAGTAGCACCATTTGCATGTCAGCGCCATCTATTGTGAGTTGTAGGTAATAAATGATTTCCTCGACCCCAAAAGCCGTAAGATACCAAATCTTTACATAATAATAAAAAGAAATAATCATTATTTTATCAAATTTTCAATGATCTTTTCTTGTTAGGCAGCGTTCCAAAATCACCAACTTCAAATGAGTGTAAAAAGAAATCTCGCACTGAACTGACAAAACCCTTGAGGGTTTTGTTATGGATAATGTCAACTTTCATTTGCAATTGGTCTCATCCCATTCCCATTCGGAAAGTTCGATTTTGTATCACAGTGTTATTAACCTAAATATAATTAATATTTCTCTTAGCAGCTATAATGATAAACTAGACGACACAGAACACATCCGTTATACAGGGTGGCGCAAAAGAAACGAAGGGGCAACACCACACTGTGATACAGGGTATTACAACTTTGTGAATTTCTTTGTAACTCCCAAAAGGAGAAGAGATAGGACCCATCGTTTATTTTATTGATCGAATTAGAATAACTTACTGAGTCGATTAAGCGATGTCCGTCTTTCCGTCTGCCTGTTTGTTCATATATTCTTGCAATCAAAGTGCATGACGAAATTATACTTCTATCGTAATGAAAATTGGCACACATATTTATTATGGCCCACGGACGAACGTTATTAAAAATGTTAAAAATCGGTGCATATTTACATACAGCTGCCATATATGGGTAGTTCTTTCTCAAGTGTCACAGATCAAATATTAGATCTTTCTCAAATTCTCAGAAAATGTTGCCCCAGTATGTGGTTGTAGTGACCCACAATATTAAAAAAAAAATTAAAATTGGTGGCAGGGGCGAGGTTAAAGTTCAGAAAAATTGATTTTTTTCCTCCGTTATGGTTCAGTTATTATAATGTAACTTCTGAACCAAAGTCGTCCCACTCTAAAATTTACACCATCGGTAGAGTACATATGGACCATTTTTCATAAAAACTTTAAGGAAAAAAGATCGATTCTGAGATATCGCAATTTATATTTTCGTTTCCGCGATAAGAAACCGAAATAAACTGTTTTAGATAAAATTAGTATTTTTTATGAAAAGTACGCGGAAAAAGCTTTAAGAAATGATTATTGATATTTTCAATGTCAATACTAAGGCAACATTTTATGGGAATTTGAGAAAGATATAATTTTTGACCTGTGACACTTGAGATATTAAACCAGGTTGGCCTCCATGTAAAAACAAAGTTCCCGGAAGCGAGGCGGAATACGAAAGCTTATCTCGAGACAATCGCAAAAAACAAATTTTCAATTTTTTCCGAGCCCGAGGAATCGGCCTAAAATCGTTTTTTATCGTAACTTTTTATTTATAGCTCGATTTTCACATGCGATAAATCATTGTGTTCATCTCGATAAGAACTACATTTCAGTTTCTACCCCTACAATTTAAAAACATTTTTCTATAGGATTAAAGCTCTTTAAAAACCATGAACATTTTGCTTTGGGTCTACCACTTTTATTCAAAAACAAAAAAGTTAAGTTTTCGTCATAAAATTACATACATTCTCTCATAGGCGACATACATGAGAGAATGTAGTACTCGTCGAGACCAACACATTAATGTATCGCATGCCACAACAAAATTACGATGATAAAACTATTTTGGGCCGCTCAGAAACATTTTTTTGCAATTATTCGGAGGTAAGCTTTAATATTCCGCCTCGCATTTGATAACCTTTTTTGGTGACCCGATACGATACAAAACGATTTTGGGCCGATCCCGCGGGCTCGGAAAAAATGTTATTGCAATTGTCTTCAGGTAAGCTTTAAATATTCCGCCTCGAATTTCATAACTTTGTTTGGTGACTCGGTCTAATATTTACCGTTCGATTTAATTTCATTTTCGACTACGGATGCTATATTTTGGCCTCTATCATTATAAAATTGGGATGTAAATGGAATGATAATGCCAACTCAGGGTATGCTGCTACTGTGGGCCAGTATCATTCAAATTCTACTTTCTCCTTAGACGCGGTGCATCCTGGAAACTCAAGTAACTTCAACGAAGATGTGTTAACCAATTCTCATGGGAACTTAGGTCAGGGCTAAAAAGCGACGGAGCTCAAATTGGGCAATCCTGACATATTTAGCCTAATGGTAAATTTTGAGTCAAGAATGTCAAACTGCGGAAGTATCCTTCCTTCAAGGTATGATAGCGGAGGAATTTTGGGTGAGAATCAATGGGAGCATTCAGTGAGTGAGGGTTGCGCGGATCCTGCAGCATTTGTACTCGGTGCGAGCAGCTGTTAAATGCGTCTGACTCCAGAGAGGCGGTTAAAAAATAGTGTGTCTAAACACATCCCGACTGTTCTCTGTTAGATCCAAACTTATGCTTCTAAAATATGGTTGGAAGAGAGTCTATTCCACACCTAATACTTTCTAACAACACATGAGTTTAAACCAGATAAATACAGGGTGTTTTTTTAGACGTGAGGTTTTCAATCTGGCAATACTTTTTTCGGAGTCGGTCTTTTTGACAGCTGTCACTCGATTTATGCTCAGTATGGTTTCCCATTTCATAATGAATAGACTTACTCCGGATCAACGTTTGCAAACCGTACAAATATATTACCAAAATAATAGTTCGGTTCGCGCGATGCTTCGAATTCGAATCAGCGATGAATTCAGCGATGAAGCTCACTTTTGGATGAATGAGTATGTTAATAAACAAAATTGTCGCATTTGGAGTAATGATAATCCACAAGCCATTGTTCAGACACCGTTACATCCACAAAAACTCACTGTTTGGTGTGCTATATGGGCAGAGGGAATCATTGGTCCATATTTTTCAAAAATGAAGCCAGACATAATGTTACAGTCAATGGGGAACGCTATAGAGCCATGATTAATGACTTTTTCGAGCCTGAATTGGAGGATGTTGATGTGGACGACCTTTGGTTCCAACAAGGCGGCGCTACATGCCATACAGCCAACGAAACAAACAATTTATTGCAGGTAACTTTGGTGAGGGCATTATCTCGCGTCGTGGGCCTGTGGCGTGGCCTCCAAGATCGTGCGATTTAAAACCGCTGGACTAATTTTTGGGGGGTTATGTGAAGTCGCTTATCTACGCAGATAAGCCCTACACGATCGACGCCATGGAAAAAAATATTCGGCGCGTTTTTGCTGACATACAGCCCCAAATGCTGCAAAAAGTGGTCGGAAATTGGTCCTCTCGGCTGGAATTTATTCGAGCTAGACGCGGCGCGGCGGCCACTTGCCGGAAGTCACTTTTAAACCAGTAGGGAAGGACAGAAAGTCGGGCGGGGCCGACTATATAATACCCTACACCTCCCTAATAATGCGATAAGGGTCATTACGATAATAATTTGGAATAATTGGTAATTGGGATGGAACATATTATCTAATTCTGAACCGATAATCGCTAAATTAGCAATATTCGTGCCGAATTTCGGACTGATCGGATATAAAATACAGTTTCTACAGCGCTTACATGTCAAATCGGGGATAACATATATTTGTGGGCTATATCTAAATCTGAACCGATTTCTCTCAAATTCTCTCTTTCTGCCGAATTTCGTACTGATCGGATTAAAAATATACTTTTTAAAGCGCTTACATGTAAAATCGGGGGTAACATATATATGGGGCTATATATAAATCTGAACCGTTTTTCCCCAAATTTTGTATTGTCTCTAAGTGTATCATAAGACTACTCTCTGTCAATTTTTTTACAAATCGGTTCAAAAATGTTGCTTATACAGTGCATATATGCCAAATCGGAGGTACATATATATGGGAGCTATATGTAAATCTGAACCGATTTTAACAATAGGGATCGTCCTTGGGCCTAAAGAAAGAAATGTGCAAAGTTTCGTTGAGATCGGACCATAATTGCGAACTGTACTTTGATTACAAGAATACATCTACAGACAGACAGACGGACAGACAGAGGGACAGACAGACGGACATAGCTAAATCGACTCAGAAAGTGATTACAAGTCGATTGGTATAATAAACAATGGGTCTATCTCTTATCCTTTTGGGTGTTACAAACAAATGTACAAAGTCATAATACCCTGTACCACAGTGTGGTGTAGGGTATAAATAATGGCAAAACCTTATCTTTGTAATAAAGCTAAATTCTTGACTATAACATTAAATTATATGCGTTTTATTTCTTCTTGAAAACCACACGTCTAATAAAACACTCTTTATTGCCTTTATAGGTTATTCTCTCAACTAAACTTTCCAGGGTTTGTTTAGAATCGATCAAGAAATATGCCTATATTTTTCTGAATTTTTAGGTTGGTGTTTTCATAGGGAAAAACACAAATAATAAATAAAACAAGTAAGAAAGTTCAGTCGGAACTTTCTTATGAATCCCCGACTTATGAATCCCCTCACCTTGAGTCCCAAAAAAATATTAGTAAATTTATTTATTATTTTGTTTTAATTAAATTATTATCAATTTAAATTGTATTTAATAACTTTAAAATATGTACTGGTATTAAAGTTATAAGTGAATAGTGAAATATGCATTTTTGCGAAAGCGAATAATAGTTTGACCCTTTAGAACCAACAAATTTAAGGAACTGAATTGATACTTTTCCAGGATATTCAAGTATTAATAATGTTTTCCACATTTTTACCTCCTGTTACCACAAAGACAAACATATTTTTTTAACTGTTTTGAAGAGAAGTGGCAGAGGTTTTCCTTGGTATCTTCAAATAGTGTGAAGGGAATAAGGAGTTTTAACACTTTTAACAAATGGAATCGAATACTGAAATATATTTTTGCGAATGCGAAAGCGAATAATCCAAAAAATCCATCTCTGATTTGTATGCACTGGTATTAAAGATAAAAGCTGTTAACTTTTGGTACAAAAAGGTCAATTTGTGTGGGAGGTCCCACAAGGGGTATGCCAATAACGTCAATTTTTTTCTGGACTCTAGGTACTATAACAGCATTACACTGTACAAAATTGCAAGTATTTGTATGGTATTAAAGTTATAAGCTGGTAACTTTTGGTACAAAATGGTCCATTTGTGTGGAAGGTACCAAAAGGGGCGTGTCAATTACGGCCACTTTTCTTTAGACTCTAGGTACTATAAAAGCATTGCACTGTACGAAGTATTTTTATGCACTGGTATTAAAGTTATAATCTGGCAACTTTTGGTACAAAATAGTCCAGTTGTGTGGGAGGTACCAAAATAATCAATATTTCACTAAATTTAACCCTTTGTGGGGGAGGTAATAGAAGGAGTGGATCAATATTCAAACTAAGACGGAGATAGAAGAAAATATTACCACATACCAAATTTTAAGTCAATTTGGTATGTGTTCCTACCTTGGCACTTTTTTCTTGATATTCCCAATTTTCAATCTTTTATTTTTTGGAAACCATTTTCGTTTTTTTCGTCTTCTACAGATCAAATATTTTATAGAGTTATGTTATCCAACAAAGTTTCAACGAAATCGGAGATTGTGATGTAAATAGTGTTCGGTTTGACGTAGAATGATCGATATACGACTATAATGTATGTATTTTCGATTTAGCTTTTTGCTCACTACTTCAAAAGTGTCATAACTCAAGATTGAAAATTGTCAAGATGTGTAACTTTAAGTCCGTATAAAAAGATAAATAACATAAAATAAGACGTTTAAAAATAGTGGAATAATCAGAAATATGGTTGTTTACATATAAACTAAATTTAGTTGAGATAAATTTACGGATATTTGCAAAAATCGCCTTTCTGTAAGGTATCCTCAAAAAATTTTAATTTTGAGTTGTGACACTCTTGAAGTGAGCGAGCGTTATATCCTCTATAGAAACTATAATATCCTTCTAATAGTCGTGGAATTTTGGGAAGAGTAATTTATTAGCTCAGTTAACATCTGTTCCGAAGCGCAATAGAAGTCGTATTTTAACCTGAAATTTGGTTTGGATAAAAATGCAACTCATGCATTATTTTTATTATACGAGTAATTTGTAAATATTGTATTAATTCAAAACAATTTAGTTCGTTTATACAGGTTTTTCCAACAAGAGGTGTTATTTTGAATCACCCGGTATTTCGGTAGCTGCCACTTTTCAAGCTTTTATTCTTTAACATTTGACAAGCAGAAACTACGCCATTACTAAAAATGGAACGGTAGACGATCATCGAACGATAGAAAACGATCGAACAAAAAAACGATACGAACGATACAAAATCATCTTGAATGATGAGGCCCATTTCCACCTCGGTGGCTACGTCAACAAGCAAAATTGTCGCATCTGGGGCTCGGAAACCCTAAGAGTTATTGTTGAGAAGCCTCTCTATCCTCAACGTGTGACCGTTTGGTGCGGTTTATGGTCCGGCGGGGTCATTGGACCTTACTTTTTCGAAAATGAGGTTGGATCAACAGTTACGGTGAATGGATTGCGCTATCGAGAGATGATTAATGATTTTTTGTGGTCGGAGTTGGATGGTATTGATCTGGACAACGTTTACTTTCAACAAGACGGCGCTACGTGCCACACAAGCAACAAAACCATTGCTCTGTTACGGGAAAAGTTTCCGGACCGTATTATCTCTCGAAGATGTGATCACAATTAGCCACCGAGATCTTGTGATTTAACACCTTGCGACTTCTTCCTTTGGGGCAACGTGAAAGATAAGGTCTACGCCAACAGCCCAGCATCGATTCAAAACCTCAAAGATAGAATTCGTGAGGCTATCGAGGATAAAGGGCAGCCACTTTGCGATTTGGTTATGGAAAATTTCATGAAAAGGATATGGTTCTGTAAGCGTGGTCGTGGTGGCCATTTGGCTGATGTTGTTTTTCATTCTTAACGGCATACCTTCCTCTTTATTATGAAATAAACATCCGATCATTTATCTCAAAAAATTGCATTTTTCTTTGAATACCAAAATAACACCTCTTGTTGGAAAACCCTTTATATTTATTGTATCAAGTACTCCTATGTGAATTATTAATATTTCTACACATCGATATTATGCCACAATCTCACAAAATCATACAACTATTGCATTTCTTTTTTGTAACGGAAATTTATCGATATAGACTAAATCCAGCGAATGTGGAGCACATCAATTAATAAGATATGAAAAACAATGCTTTCCGCCAAATAAATACCCGTCTAAAAATTAATATGATTTTCATTTTTTATTCGATGGAAATTTAAATAAACAAACACCTTCGGTGTGTACATATTAAAAACGAAAGCGAAAACTTTGTCGAAGAACATCAATACCATTGGGATATAAAAACAACTTCAAGGTCGTCAATTGTTTTTTCACAATTAATTTCATTTGTTTCACAACAAATAAAAAGCAATTTCTGCATCTCAGGTTTTGTGTAAACAACAATACGAACGGATGGACGGACAGAGGGCCATTGAAATCAAAATTGTTTTCTTTTCAATTACCACAGAAAATGTGTAAAAATCTATTGAATATACGAGTACATAAGCAGTGAAGAATCGGATATCTGCGATAGAGTTTGTTTTCGTAAATAATCGATAATACAAATATGTTGTGAATGGTGCTAAAGATTTTCAAATATATAGGGTGGGCGATTTAAAATTTGAACTACCGATTACTTTGACTTGTGATTTGAGCTCTTTGGATTATTTTTTGTGGGGAGCCATTAAGGATCAATGTTACGCGAAGCATCCAGAGACAATTGAAGCGTTGAAACATGAAATCAAAGTTGCCATTGAAGAGATTCGGCCCGAAACAATCGAGAATATACTGAAAAATTGGGTTGATCGGATGAGGTACTGGCGAGCCGGTTGTGGTAGTCATATGAATGATATTGTGTTCCGTTTTTAAATGACAAAGTTCAACCTTTCCAATAAAACCCGAAATTTGAAATAATTATCAGTATTTTTTTATAGACAATTCAACTTTAAAAATTTAAACGGCCCAACCGCACCTTAGTCCATCCCTTAAATTATCATTCCAATTTTGGGATATTATGCTATTACGCTTTTTAACTCTCTCCCTCTTATTTAGGTTTAGGTTAGGCTGGCAGCCGGTTTCACCAGCTCACAAGTCAAGAGGGAAGCTAATAATAGGCATAACACCATGACGGCTATTAACAGAAATGCAGCGCTTCTAGTGGAGAATAGAAACAGTAACACTCAAATAACATCCATTCCATCCTGAAATTAACAGACGAATGTTAATTAACAACCGGACAACTTTGAGTAGATGAAACAATACAAGGTTCCCGCGATAATCGGATATATGCCGGAACGAAGCCTGTATTAGAAATAGACTTAAGGATTATCAACTCAGCGTCTCCAAGCTGCTACAACAACATCAACAACCAGCTCATATAGACCAATTTAGGTCCCTAACCTAAACCTAAAATTAAAAGGTGCGAAATTTAAAAAAAGAAAAGCTAACTATCTCATAACTACTAATATGGTGATGTTACTTTCTTTCTTAGAAGGGCAGTAAACCTTACTTACAACTTATTTTCTTAAAAATTGTGATAAGAAGTGACGTCTGGATATGTCAAATAAAGGTCGAGTATGGCATATTTTATAGAGAATATAAGAAGATGAAAAATCTGTCTCACTACTGGCAAACCTATTTTCCACAGATTAGAGTTCGATCGTAAATCAAAAAAAAAATATATCTACGGTGTTTTGTAAAGATCTGGTGATAAAATCTGATTTTCCATTTACGTAAATTTCAGTTCGACGGATTTTCTCCTTTCTCTGGGGAAAGTACAACATCAGGTATGCAAAAAAAAAAGTTTAGCTGTGTTGCCGAGTTTACATACTTTTGTAAAATGTAAACAAAAAATGGCAGATCGAACAATATTGTTAGAAAAATGGCGGAAAAATGCAACCCTGTGAACGAACAACCGTGTGAACATACAATTTTTGTCTTGCAACGTCGGCTGAAAGGTCATTGTGGGATAATTTCCAGATTGTTAGATGTACGAAATTTATGCATGAGACAACGGCGCCATTGTCAGAAAAACATTTTATTGGCAAGACTGTCTATAAAATATTTTTATTGGCAATCCTGCGTATAAATATTTACAAAATATATTTTAAATATATGCAATTTTAAGGTTTTCTTGCAATCGTCAGAACTGTCAATTCACCTAACAATCTGCCATTGTCCGTACATTTGCAGCACTTTAACAGCGTTGAAAACGTTGTCCGATCTGACAATCGTCTGTACGTAGCTTTAGACTCCTGTCTGATCAGTGTTGGAAAGTATTTTGACAGGATAGACCATTTCTGCCTTTATTTAAGCTTGTTCATCCAGTCTTGTAAAACACGGACCTATAAGTATAGAGGTTTGTTTATCCATGAGTAGAAGTATTCCCAACGAAATTTATTTTTATTTATTTTACTTTATATTTTATGTTTTGAGAGATGACACTCTTGCACGAAATGAACAACTAAACGTTTGTTTGCTAGCCCACCTGACCAAAGTTTCAAAAGCTAGGAAGTTTATCTAAAAGCAATAAATTACTAAATAATTTAAAGAAATATCTGTCTGACATAGTAATGTTTAATTGTCTGTCAATATATACCGATACCTCCATTCTAAAACATGATACGTAGACTTGTATGTTTTTAGAGAGATTGCATTTTTAATTTCTAACTATTCCATGTTAAATTCAGTAAAAATTTGGTATTTACCAGTCAACCCAATCTAAAGTTATTCACAAGAGAGTACAGAATTATAAAGGAATTCCAAACAAATTTAGAAAATTCATCCAACATTGATCGTCTCCCCAGATACACTACCATTTTGCACTTAGCATTGTTTTGATTGGAGATATCGACATGTATACTGAACGTATGGGAAATAAACCGAAAAATTAAAGCATTTATTCGCCAAATATATTGCTAAAAGTTCGATAACAAATACTCGTATATAGCTTATCTTAATAATCTTACGGGTACGGAATAATGTCTGAGATGTACGTACGTTCCGCTTTCATGGAGGAAAGTTAAGGTTGTTCTTATACCGAGGGCACGGAGATTAAATTAGAGCTCTGCCAAAGATGTCAGGCCCCTTTGTCTCTCTTCATTCCTTATTGAGACATTAGAGAGAATTCTGGATTAAAGAACTAGAACCGGATTGGAATTGATACTTGAAAGGTAGATCAGTAGACTAGTAGACTGATCAGTAGATCAGTAGACTTCAGTGATAAGGGAAACGAATGGGAGAACCACTCCATGAGGAGCTATTTCACAACTTCTATTGATTTTATTAGTTAAAAAACTCGTACACAGATTGAAATTATCGGGTATTAATCTCTCAATGAATAGTACTCTGCGGATGGTGTTGCAATAGCGGCAAGTGGGAAGTTGCCATGTTATCTTAAAGAAATCATACAACTGGTTCTTTGGTACACTTACCAGATAAACTACCTATATATGGCACTAGCTGGACCCGGTCCATTTATATATATATATATAGCTGGAACCGGTCCACTTCGTTGCCCCAGATTTAGATTTCCAATCCCATCCATTTTTCAACCAATCACGAATACTGCCACCAAAAACATCTCCATAAAATAATAGCAATCTCGCTAAGAAATTGTGAAGATACCTCAATTTCAAAATTTGGCTTTGGCCCATTGGTCTGATCCCGCCCATTTTTGGACTAATCACTTAGACCACCAGATACATATAAACAGAATCACAGTACTATGGCTAACAAATTGTGCAAGATATCTCAATTTCAAAATTGGCTTCTATGGGCGGAGCCACGCCCTTTGGTCTGATTCCGCTCATTTTTAGGCCCATCACATAAACTTCCACCAGACACATATACACAAAATAACAGCACTCTCGCAAATAGTTTGTGCAAGATACCTCAATTTCAAAAGGTTGCTTACATGTGCTGGGCCACGCCCATTGATCCGATTTCGCCCAGTTTGGTCAAATCACGTAGACTACCACCAGATACATTTGCACAAAATTACAGCACTCTTGATAAAAAATTGTGCAAGATATCTTAATTTTAAGATTTGGCTTATATGGGCAGGGCCACGCCCCTTATTCCGATCTTCCTTATTTTTGGACCTATCACGTAGACTACCACCAGATACATATGCACAAAATTACAGCACTCTCGATAACAAATTGTGCAAGATATCTCAATTTCAAAATGTGGCTTAGGTGGGCGGGGCGACACCCATTAGTCTGATCCCGCCCATTTTTCAACTAATCACGTAGACTGCCACCAGATACATATAAACAGAATTACAGTACTATCACTACTAAATTGTGCAAGATATCTCAAATTTTACTTAAATGGGCGGGACCACGCTCATTAGTCCGATCGCGCCCATTTTTGGACCAATCACGTAGACTAACACCAGATACATATGCACAAAATTATAGCACTCTCTCTAACAAATTGTGCAAGATATCTCAATTTCAAAATTTGGCTTATATGGGCGGGGCCACGACCATCCGTCCGATTCCGCCCATTTTTGGACCAATCACGTAGACTACCACCGGATACCTATATAGCACTCTCGCTAACAAATTGTGCAAGATATCTCAATTTCAAAATTAGGCTTATATGGGCGGTGCCTCGCCCATTGGTCCGATCCCGCCCATTTTTGGACCAATCACGTAGACTGCCACCAAATACATATGTACAAAATTACAGCACTCTCGCTAACAAATAGTGCAAGATATCTCAATTTTAAAATTTGTCTTATGTGGGCTGGGCCACGCCCACTTGATATATCGAAAATTCAAGTACCCTATTTTCACCACATGTACATTTTGTGAAAATTTCAAGATGATCGGTCCAGCCGTTTAGACGTCTATACGGTACAAACACACATTGTTCTTTACATATATATTTAGATTGTCGACTTGTGGACAGCTCTGCAGAAATCCATCTTCTGTGCGATACTAAATAAAGTTCAGCGAAAAGCTGCTACATTTATCACTGGTGAGTTGGCAAAAAAGTTTCCTGATCACTGTATTGTTTACCAAGCTAAAATCTTAGTTGTGACTACAGTCGGTATCAATATTTTCTCTGATAGCCAGGCTGCCATAAAGTCGCTGGAAACATTCTTCCTGAATTCAAACCTGACTTCGACAGTCACAGATCTCTTAACGAGATGTCGGAACAGTTCAATATTCCGGGTACTGGGCAAGATAAACATACCAGAAAACTGCAAATCAGCTGAACTTGCAATATCAATTTCGAAAGCGATGGCCAAGTGGGCAAGCAAAATGTGTGCATTTTTTCGTTTAGTGCTTTTTGTTATTACTGTTATCACTTTGTTATTGTTGTTGATGTTCATCTATTTAGAACATGCTTTGTCTTGTTGTTTTATTTATCTTAACGGTACAAGCAAAAGCTATGGCCAATATTGTTGTCTCTACACGCTCGCTGTTGTTCGTGTCTATTATGTTATTGTTGTTCTGCTGCTCAATTTCGTTTCTTTGCTTTTCTTGGGCCTGTCAATGTTATTCTGCCTGACGTAGGCTTCAAGGGAAGGTAGGCCACCAGACAGGCAGTCGGGCACCAGCGACAACCAACAACGAACAAGCCAAACACCCTTCAGCGCGCATCAATTTTGGCATCACAAATGCGCTCAACACTACTTCAGTGGTGTGATACAATCGCTGCATTACTGCTGGCTGGCATTCTAGATTCTCGAGCATTATGCTCGGGCCTTCTTGATTCTATTTTGATCTTCTGTCGGTTTGTTTACACACCGCCCATTGGCCCAAAGTAAATCACGTACAGTTCAAGTGCAAGACAATGTCGGCTCATCCGCCGTCTGTGTCCCTCATTGTCTGCTGCACACGTTGTGCAGCAAATGTCTTACATCAGCTCATATTCGCTTGCATCCATCCATCCGTCCACAAAAATAAATAAATAAATAAAATTACATGGCTTTTTCGGGTGTTCTCAAGGTGGAGGTCAACTTATTTTAGTGCGTGTATGTATGTAGTTTTGTAAATGGATCCATGGATGTGTTTCCAATAGGAACATAACCATTTTTTTTTTGTTAAAAGCATCACCATTTAAAACTTAATTTGTATACCCTACACCACACTGTGGTACATGGCGAATATCATTATTACAGACGATAGTCTCAATGGCAAGTCCGTATAATACAGGGTTACCATAACAATATTTCGGAATGGAGGACATTTGTGCCAGAAAAGGAGGACATTGGTGACATTTACAAAGAGCCCTTGGAACCTTCGGAGGACATTTTTTTAAATATAAAATAACAGTAATTGGAAAAAATAAATACATATTTTATTATGATCAACAATTAATTTTTTTAAAAGATTATTAACATTTTCTTAAAAGGTTGTATTTTTCGCAATATATTGTAAGATCTCTTTGAAACCGCGGATGGGATGAACAATTTATATTAAAAGAAGATGAAGTCTACTTAATTTAGAATTATTTAATGCATTCTTGAAGTAATTAGGATAAATGGATCTCGAGTTATGCTAAAATATGTGGCTCAACCTCTATTTTTTAGATGTTTATCATTGTTATATTAATATTATAACGTGTGGCCCATCTAGCGGTTGCTTTTTTAGCTACCGCCGACTCGCATAAGCGATTTGACTCCGTTGGACTATTTTTTGTGGGAGACGGGAAGAATAAGTGCTACGCCAGGGCCACACAATCGAAAATGTGTAGACAACTTGGGTCATCCCAGAGTAGGCCGCGACAGGCATTTCAATAAAGACAAAATCATTGAAAAATATTTATCCGCCTTTTTTATATCAATTTTAAGGTCGCATTCCACAAATCGCCTTTGAGCTATTAATTCAAATGACACAAGTTTTCGTTTGAGCAAAATTTTGTTAAATAAAAACATAGTTTTTAACAAGAATGTGAAAACAATTTTTAATATCGCAAAAAAGTTACATATAAATATTTTTTAAGAATTTTTTTTATTTTTTAAAAAAGTTTTTTAGAAAACGCTATCAAAAACACTTTCGGCAAATTTTTCTAAATACAATAGGTAATTAGTTATATGGATGGAAAAAAGACCGCAGTCAAACCGCAGTTCAACACCCTCCAACTCGGACAGCCCTTAACCGACCTGGTTGAAATTTTGTGTTATAACTACTATCCAATAGGACTAAACCTGGGACAAGTTTCATCCTGATCAGAAGACATCGGTATTGAAAATTCGCTCACTTGGCTTGAAATCCGCCATATGTATATAAATACAACTTTGAATAATGAAAGTCGCGATTGGCTGAACTATAAAAATACATTTGAATCAGTGACAAAAGGAGGACAAATACCTCATTTTTGAAAAAGGAGGGAGGACGGTTAAAAAGGAGGACATGTCCTCCGAAAGGAGGACGTATGGTAACCCTGTATAATATCTATTGGTGTGGTTAGATAGCGTATGGAACGCAGATTTACATTTCGCAACTGTTCAGCAAACAGGTATCAATTAAAAACGAAAAATGTCAGTAGATGCTAAAACAGGTTCCATTAATATTATTGACATTAAAAAATATGTCAACATTTACGAAAATATCTTCTTAATTGTATTTTCTTGCAATGACATACTTCCAATAATATTAATTTTTTGAAATCAATAAAATACGGGGATAGTTTTTGGCCTCTAGAAAATTTTTATCATTTTGGGTTGTTACCAATTTGTTGAACAGGTGCGATAGGAATACCGGACAATGGGGAACTAAATATAGTTTTTTGATTTTCTACTGCATTTCTATCGAACTCATCCTGATATGAGTCTGAAAAATTGATACGTTCCAGAAGTGATGAATCACATTTGTGGGAAAAATTGTTTTGCCCTTAAAATTTGAAGGTAGGGTGTGGTGCCATGCGTTTAAAAAAGTATATATTTTTTTAAATTATTTAAATAACACAGATTGTATTGACATTTATATTTTTATGTTTTTAATGAACAGTTATAACTATTTTAATTACACATTTTTGTTAGTTTGTCGTTAAAGTAACAGAGAGGAAAAAGACAGCATTTGGCCGCCTGCCGACATGTGTTTTATTAAATCCACAAAATAATTCACAATAAATAATGATCAGTCCAAAATTATTAAATTATAATTAGAGGTAAAAGCTACATATTTCCCCCTAAATTTGACAGGTATAGAGGTTCCAAAGGTTAACCACACATCATTTCTTTAACATTTGATAAGATCAACTCACTCAAAACGGTTTCAGTTCACTATAATAGAAGCGTTTTCGTCAAACGCTTAATTGTGTGGGAGCAGCGTAAGTATGATGTTGCCTGCGGAAATTGTTTGAAATTTTACACTCAGAAAAAATGTTTGCTGTCTGCTGAATTTTTTCTAGTATTTTGTCTGTTATTACAGCAACATATCTGCAGTAATAGCAAAATTGTTGCAGTTTTTATTTGTTACCAGTTTGCTAACACAACGAGGAAAATAAAAAAACATTTAATACGCTGAAATATATTTGGTGGAGTCGGTGGAGTTGATTGCAGTCGGGGTGTGGATTCGAGCAAATGTATTCGACTTCAGATTCAGACTTCAAATTTTAATTTACTTAAAAATTTAAATTACGTTGTTTTAAAAAATTAATTTTTATTAAGAAATTGTAATTCATTTAATCAAAGGACATTAAAAAGTCCCTTATATAAAAAATGTTATTTATTCCAAAAAAGGTGGACATTCGAAATATAAAAAGGCGATTATTTTGATTAAAAATGGTACGTAAACAATACCCGACAACCAATTTTAACACCAAAGTTTTTAGTTTTTTTATTAGATTTTTGAATATTTTCACATTCGAATTGTTCAGCTTTTTCGATCTACTCTTCCTTCCGAAAGAGAATTTTTGTTGCGGTGTATTTTTTAATGTTTGGTGTTTTTCGGGCAAAAACACAAATTGTCTAAAAATTTCTTCAGAAAGAAGTGAGTCATATTTTAAAATCTACACAGAAAGAAAAATGCCAGACTAAATTGAAGTAAAAATGTCTTATTTTAAGCCGAAATCGTACTTAAACATTTAAGTACGTTCGTACTAAGTTTTTCTTAAAACAAGTATAAATCGGCTTAAATTGAACAAATCAAGCGCTTTAAGGCTTACAATAAGTGAATTATGCTTGAAGTCAAGTAAACATATCTTGAAAAGGAAAATTGAGCTTAATATGGCATAAAGTAAGAAGAAAAAGCTTAATTTAATCGCTAAGAGACAGAAGCATATAGAGCACAATAAACCAGTCTCATTTAAGTGGTTGATTTTGGCTGACGTAACGAATAATTACAACAAAACTTTTAGAAGTTTTTTGTTAATGATCGATTTAATTTTATTAGATTTATTGAATATTTTCACATTCGAATTGTTCAGCTTTTTCGATCAACTCTTCCTTTCGAAAGAGAGGTTTTTATGGTGTATTGGAAAATATAAGACACTGCGCTTTGAAAGCCATGTAAACACATACCCTTATACGTATTTCAATCCTGTGCGGGGACAACTACAAGTTCACACTGTGTCATGTATAAGTCCCTCTGATGATGTCCCCGCACAGGATTGAAATACGTATAAGGGTATGTGTTTACATGGCTTTCAAAGCGCAGTGTCTTATTTTTCCTCTCTTTCGAAAGGAAGAGTTGATCGAAAAAGTTGAACAATTCGAATGTGAAAACATTCAATAAATCTAATAAAATCAAAACTTTTACTTTTGCTGTCAAGCAACCGTCTTTTGATACCATTAAAAAAATTTAATTCTTTGAAATACAGGCGTAAGTCTTTCCATGATGAAATGCCAAACAATACTTAACAAAAAAAACATGACGGCGTGACACGACTCACACGTGATCTGTCAAAAAAAGGCTATTGAAAAAAGTATCTCTACTTGGATCACTCTATATAAGAAGTATTTCTACCAAATATGATCAACCTAGCTCTATTATTAGGGACTGTAGCGTGATTTCAACAGACAGACGGACATGGCTAAATCGTCTTAGAATTTCACGACGATCATGAATATATATACTTTATGGGCTTTAGATCATCTTTGCCTCTATTACGAATTATAGAAAGCAAAGTTCTTTAAAAACGGTGTAGCATATACAATTTTTTGGCAGCTCAAATGTTTAATGCAGTTCGAATTAAACACCGAATACGAAAATTGTCTTGAAACGTTGATTTTATTTTTTCTTATTTTTAACAAAGTTATGTTAAATAGGGTGTTTTAAATCAATTTTTTTAAATAAATGTGAGTTAGGGCTTTAATGTGTAGTCAGTTATGGCTTTTTCTTTCATATATTTTTTGAAATGAGTTAAGTCTTTTGTGAATCGCATTATTTTTTGTCAACGGTTAGTTACGCCTTTTCCGAATTAGGCTAACGATATAGTCTGCTCCGTCCAACTTTCGCCCTTCCATACTTGTTTATATAGTTTATATAGTTCAGAATAAGTTTCAAACTGGTAACTAGAAAACTGGAAATGTGACATTTACTGCTGAATTTGAAATTTGGAAAAATATTATAAACTAATGGTAATTTCGATTCTGAAAAATATGTTGCCCCGTCGACTCGAATTTCTGAAAAATATTTGCCCTTTTTGGGAGGAACATAGGCAGTCCCTCGAAATAAATTAGCTCATATTTCAAAACTGCAAAATATGGTATAAAACTCCTGATTTCGGGAAAAGGGCAACGGAAATGTTGCACTATTTGGCAGAAAATAAATCGCCATAAGTGAATATAAACAGCTTTATTGGCAACATGTTTAAATTTTGCTATTAATTCGATTATCTTGTTAGTATGAACTCACATAATGAGCAACTTATATACCGGGTGTTTTTTTACAGCTTTGTTTTTCGAATAGAGATAAAACTGGCATTTTGTGGTCAAATCTGGCAACTCTAATGTCATTTATGTTCAGTTTGGTTTGCCATTTCATCATGAACAGGTTGACAAAAGAACAACGCTTGCAAATCGTGCAAATTTATTTCGAAAATAATGGTTCAGTTCGCGAAGTTTACCGCAAGCTCCGTCCATTTTATGGTCGACATAATCGTCCATCAGAGCAATTAATTCGGTTAACCATGATCGTTTTCGCACTACGTTTACTCTATGTGATAATACGCATCCGCAGTGACGTCGAACAGTGCGCACCGAAGAAACAATTGCCGCTGTAGAGCAAAGTGTTGAAGAGGACCCGAATGAATCGATTCGCCACCGTGCACAGCAATTGGAGCTGTGGAGAGCTAATGGAGACCGGTATAGAGCCATGATAACCGACTATTTTGTTCCCGAATTGGATGGCATGAATGTGGATGAGTTGTGGTTCCAACAAGACGGCGCTACATGCCACACAGCGCACGTCACAATCGATTTATTGAAGGAAACATTCGATGAGCGCATAATTTCGCGGAATGGACCCGTCAATTGGCCACCAAGATCGTGTGATTTGACACCATTGGATTATTTTCTTTGGGGATATGTGAAGGCGCTCGTCTACGCCAACAAACCAGAAACGTTAGGGGAATTGGAAGCCAACATTCGTGGCGTTATTGCCGACATACGGCCCCATATGCTCGAAAAAGTGGTTGAAAATTGGACCTGTAGAATTGGCTTTATTCGAGCCAGCCGCGGCGGCCACATGCCCGAAATCATATTTAAACATTAATGGCATAAAATTATCCTTCCAATAAAGCCAAATTTATGGACCTTAAAACGATTTTCTTGTGTTTTATTTCAATTCGAAGTTCTATACCCCTAAAAAAACACCCAATATTTTATAGATAATGTTTTCTCAACTCACAACCGAGAAATGGAAGTGATTTCGAAAATTGAACGACATTTAAATAAATGCTTTCTTGAAGAACAATAAATAAAGTGGTCACACACACAATCGAGGTCAACACTTGGATTGGACCGTGTGAAATTTTGTGAAACAAGAAAATGAAAGTTATTTATAGTCAGCTTTCATAACATCTGCTAGATTCCATTATTTATTTATTTATGCTATGCACCAAACCACCGACTATGCGCCGCAAAGAAAAACAAACAATCTGTTTTTGAGGATCTTTCAGGGGAGCATACGAAAATAAAAAAAATTATTTGCAGCAACACCGACACCCACATGCATGTTACACCTCATTGCGGAGGCAGCAAACCGCAAAATAAACATGCATCGATCGATAGATACCTCCATTTCAAAGTATACTAAGTCAAAGATGAGAGTGTTTCAAAGCTTTTTGGAAATATTCAATTTTAATGAAATTTGCTTAGGATGTCTTCACCAAAAAAACTGCATTCAATTGTGAAATTTGTGAAACCGTTTAAAACTGTTTGATAATGAACAGGAAAGTAATATTGTACCGGGTTTTCTAATAGGGACATAATAATTTAAAATAAAACGCACCCTTGAGAATTTTAAATGATCTTTCAGTGTCAAAAGGTTGTTTGAAGTCAACATTTTCATCATTGTAAATATAACTTAAGTGCAACGTTTGGAAATCATTAAAAATTAAATTAAGAGCTCTTACTCCAATTTTCGGCAGTAATAATCGTACCACCCGACAGGATAAATTTGAATCCAAATTTGTACTTTTGCATGTTCTGGCGCCAAAGAGACGCCGTACCGCTCGAAGCGACGAAAATATCGCAGCCGTAAGTGTATCCGTTCAAAATGAGCCAAATCAGTCGATTCCACGTCGTTCTCAGGAATTGGGCATCTCTTAAACCACACTGTTGCGTATTTTGCAAAAAGACCTTGGCCTTCATCCTTATAAGATCAAACTGATTCCAGAACTAAAGCCAATTGATCATTTGAAACGCCGAAACTTCTCCGATTTGGCTCTGGAAAAGTTAATGTTATGTCCTTAATGGAAAAGCCTTTACGTATAATAATTACACTGTGCTCGAAATGGACACTTTAAAAATGTAATAGAAAGGGGACCCAATGGATATACCTATTTCGACCTTGCTGAATCCAATGGAGGTTACCGTTTTTCTAGGTTAGCTCTTGTTTTCGCGATATACGACCATAAAGTTTGCAAAAAAATCAGAGAGGTTAGTTATCTCGGAGGTGATTTTGTAGTGTAAGACTTCCGAAAACACGCTTCAGTCCAAAGAACGAAATAAAGGGAACCCTTCGAGTATTATTTCTCTCAAAATAGTCAACCACGCTTCTCACCACTTCACCCCCGCAAAAGTGCAATCAAATCTTACCATGTGTCAAACGTCATTCAAATCATCGACATCGTTTGTTTGTGTCTTTGAGAAAAATGTTCCTCGCGAAAAATTACTATGAGTCTCCTTTCAACATATTTATGAAAAATTAACAGGTTTTACAATTTAGCAGGTTATGTTGGTTACCTTTGAAATTTCCATTAACACTAACGAAAAAATAATTTACAAAAATTTAAGTCAAAAAATGTTATTTCAAATATTTTCTGATATGAGCAGAAAAATACACAAATTATGTAATAACTCGAAATTTGCTTAATTCTCATAAAAAAGTTGAGAAAGGACTTATAGTATTTCTTCGCGAGGAATATTTTTCTCAACGATGCCTACTAAAAATGTCAATGATATGTATGTTTTTTAACATATAAGAAGACTTCATTGCACTTTTTCAGGGGTAGGGGGTGAGAAGCGTGGACGACTGTTTTGAGAAAAATAATTGTCAAAATGTTCCCTTTATTTCGATCTTTGGAAGTCTTCCGAAGTCTTCCACTTCAAAATAACCAAAGAGATAAGTCAGCTCTCTGATTTCCCAACAAACTTTGTGGTCGAATATCGCGAAAACAAGAGCTAACATAGAAAAACGGCTAATGCCACTGGAATCAGCATGACCTAAATAGGTCTATCCTAAGGGTCTCCTTTCTGTTACATTTTTGGACTAGCACAGTGTTATTAATGAAATTGTTTGAAATTGAAAAAGTTATAGCGTCAGTGAAAATAAGTACTGATCTAAAAAATTTATTACATTTTTTTTTGCAATTTTTACCACACTTTTGTCTAAAATGTCTCAATATGCTTTAAGTATTTATTTAGTCGGAATTAAACCTACGTCATTTTTGATTCCATTGATATCGTTCGACAATATTTTTAATTTTTCGAGCAGTAACTTAGAGAAGTAAAAATAGTTGGTATTTTTTTCAAGCCTTATGGTCGTGAAAGGTTTAATTAAATTTTGGTGTAGTAGATAGACTACTCAAATGTATTTCGAAAAATATATATTGCAATCAGGATAAATATATATAAATATATAAAAAAAAATAATATTTAAGAAAACGGACTTAGCCAATTTATCCAGTACATCAGCGAAAGGTAGCACAATTGAAATGCATTATAACGTATATTTCACTCACGCCTCGTCTCGCCTCTCCATTGTGACTATGAATACGGAACTGACCAAAGAAATCAAAATTAGATGCGTATTTTTGGAAATGTAAATCATAAAAACAGCACGCATATAATGCTCGCCGTTTTTCTTGTTTGCTTTCGCCTAAGAATGAAAACAACCAAAAATACATACATACGTATATACGTATTTACCAAGTCAACAAAGAAATTAAAGCGTTTTCGGCAAAACGTGCATTTACCAGCCAAAAATACTCGCTCATGTTTTGTCGAATATCAAACCAAATGCAATGACCTTCTTCTTGTAAATCCACAGCAGCTATGCAATGACTGCATCGTTATTTTTCGCTTCATCCAAGAACCGAACGAAACAACAGCAACAAAAAATAATTTTGCACCAGATCCGAGATGCACATGTACATTGTTGGGGGAGCGGGGGAGTTCGATGGACCTAAATAACGTCATTGTTTGCTCTTTCATGTGCAACTAGCCGCCATCGCCATAGCTATTCGCAATCGCCATCACTGCTATAGTCACTACGGCCACAATGGTCCAATGAAGTCATAGATATACGAGTATGTTCTCCTAGTACAGGGTTTTCCATTAAGGACATAACAATTTTATATTTATATATTAATAAAACACAGAATATTTAAGATATATGTAGGGTTCAAATTTATTCCAGGTGTAGTGCAAATGTTTCATTTTAAGAATGAAATTCGATTTTGGTCATATGACCACCACGACCCCGTCTACAGCGATCTATTCTTTGGACCCTATTTTCCACCCCTCTTGCACACATTTAGACCGGAACGTGGGCAATTTCGCGTTGAATTTTCTCTGAGCTCGTCTAAAGTTGTTGGCTTGTTGGCATAGACCAATGACTTGACCTGACCCCATAAAAAGAAATCCAATGGCGTTAACTCGCATGAACGAGGTGGCCATTCGACCTTACCATTTCTCGAGATAACACCTCGAGAATTTGCCTTTCAGTAAATCGATTGTAACGCGTGCAGTGTGGCTAGTGGCACCGTTTTGTTGAAACCACATATCGGCGATGTCAAGCTCCTCCAATTCTGGCCAAAAAATATTTGTTTTTTGACAAAACCACTCAGCCAGAAAAGAGCTTCATCGCTGAAGATTGACTTAGAATTTCGGTAGTCATTTTCAATGATTTTCAAACGTTGCACGTAAGTGAACTGATGATGAAACTGTGTACTTCGACTAACGTTTTGACACTGAAAGATCATTAAAAATGTTTAAAGGGTGCGTTGACATAAATACACGAAATTGTTACGTGCCTATTGCAAACTCCGGTACTATGCACGATGGACTACACGGTGAAAAAAATCGCTTCCGTAGTATATTGTCCCAGACATATTCTGCTTGAAATATACAAATGTTTGAGGTACACTCTAAATATAATTATATTTGGCACACACAAAAATTATATACTTGGGAAGATGTTGTTCTAAAAAATGTTTGTTTCCATCCTAATATTTATACCCTACACCACACTGTGGTACAGGGTATTATATCTTTGTGCATTTGTTTGTAACACCCAAAAGGAGCAGAAATAGACCCATCGTTTATTATACCGGTCGACTCAGAATCACTTTCTGAGTTGATTTAGTCATGTCCGTCTGTCTGCCCGTCTGTCTGTCTGTGCATGTATTCTTGTAATCAATGTACAGGTCGCAATTATGGTCCGATCTCAATTGAATTTGGTAAAAATCGGTTCAAATCAGCCCAATATATACGTTACCCCCGATTTGACATCTAAGCGCTGTAAAAATGTTATTTTATATCCGATCAGTGCGAAATTCGGCAGAAAGAGGTTTCTTATTACACGAAGGAATACTGCCAAATTCGTAGAAAATCGGTTCAGATTTAGATATAGCCCCCATATATACGTTACCCCCGATTTGTCAATCCAATCAGTGCGAAATTCGAGAGTAGCCTTCATAAAAACTCAACGCGTATTTCGACTCTATCGTGCTTATAATTGAAAAAAATTGGGTATACCCAAGTAGTAAAATTTTTATATTAAAAAATTTTGTTTCAAATATATTTTATTCGAAAATTTCGAATTTATGAGCAACTGAATGCTTCTTAAATTCTTAGCAGTGTAAACATATATTTTCCGACCCATTCTAATACAAACAGATAAGGTATGTGTATGTTATATTCCTAATGTACAATAATGTTTATTTAAGAAATACATCTTAAAGTATGAGCACATAAGTTTAAATATATGTGTGTGCATGCAAACATACATATGTACGTATAAACGTATTTATATATGCCTTAAGTGTGCTGTTGATGGTGTTCTTTAGAAAATAGATTCATGACGCAATGATGCTTACCTACCACAATGATATCTGATGATATTCCACACGTTGCATTCACAGATTCTGTAAAAAAGCAAATGAAATAAAATTAACAAAATTAGATGGGAATTGTAACACTTACACCAACATAAAACATTAAGAAACGTGAGCAAATATTTATTTTAAACATATCATGACAAATAAAATAGAAATAGAATATAAATGAATACTCGTACAAAATATATTGAGGTAGTACAGAAATATGCATATAATTTCTGATTTCAGAATACAAGGATATGCCATTAATTGATTATTGTTCATTTATGTGCCTATATAATAATACTATCCAACAAAATCGTGCTTATACTGGGGGTAAAGTTTAGTTTTACAAATGCCAGTCAGTCTTAGGTGAGTGTAATAAAACTTCTAAAATACATAATAGCCCCAGGTCGAATCCGATCACAATGAACACATGAATTTGTAATTTCTGTACCAAATATGGTTTATTTTTCCTAGATCACGCTTGTCCACAAATGTCAAAAAAAAATTGTTAGAATTGCCCCGCAAAGTGTTCATAGGAAATAACAAAAAAAAAAACCGAAAGGAAAGACTAAAGTCGTGTCGATCCTTTGCCAAGCAATACTTGGAGGAATTTGTAGGGTCTATATCAAACCATTAGAACATAGGTTAAGTAGAATACACGTCGGTTGCGAAACGTGGGAGCATTAAATAGGGTTTGATATCAAAACGTGAACCACATTTTACAAGTAGCGGTACTTGGCAAAAAAAATGTTAAGCCAATACTTTCCGTCAGGTCGCTTGTTTAAAGGAACTATGTGGGAATTTATATTAAAAGCTGGATCGATATGATCCATTTTTACTACGGACGGTTTTATGCATTATGAAAAATATGTACATATGTATCTAAATTTCAGAAAAACTGGTTAAAAATACGTTCTCTAGAACGCCAAAACGTACAAGAAGCCTAGTCGAAAGGTACATTTTAATGGGCCTATATCTAAAAATGGAATAATGTGCCCCTTGTCCAAAATATTACTATATTTCAATTTACGTAAAGCCGGTAAATATTTGCAGACCGCACATGGTAAAATTGACTCTTATATGGGGCTTTAAAAAAGGGAACTAATTCGGCCGTTTCTTAACCAGACAACCGATTGCGAGCAAACTTGAAATGCTAGTTGAAGAGCTATTAGAGAAGTTAAGTTTTAAATTTGGGCCCCTATGTCATGCAGAAGCGGAGCTGCAGGGCATCAAAATTGGCCACCTCGGGTGAAGAAAATGTTTAAGCGCGATTCATGTGTGACCTCGGTTAGGTTAACGAAAAACTTTTTACACCTAAGAATTATCTCGTATAGTTACCGAGATATCTGCAATTGAAAATTAAATTTTTCATTTTTTCCCCGATGCTGTGCTAGTATTTTCTTAATATCGGAACAGAATACTCGTATGCATCGATTTCATCCGCGTCAGCACGTCTGAATTGGCATACAAATTACTATATAATGGTTGGTGCCATATACCAACACAATTTACACAATTTATGGCCACTTGAATTTATAATTTCAAAAAAAATCTGATTTTTTGTAATTTTTTAGGAAAAAAGTATATGTTGATATTTCGAGTTTTAGAAGAGGTTAACAAAATAAAAAAGTATAACATATTAACTACCATCTTAAAGGAAAATTTCCAGAGAATGCTCTCAAAGAAAGAACGTGTCAAAAATATTCACTGGTATTGTTGCCAAGCTTCTCCAATTTACACCATTTTTTACACAGATTTCAAAAGTGTAGTTTCGTTGATATATATATTTTTTACACTCCGGCTTATCGGGCCAGCAGGTAACCCCTATTTGAGTTGGACGACCACTTAAAGCGAGCATATCTTCTACGCAGGTTTTGGGTTTATACCACCCATGGTCCGTCTCCATTACCTCTTCAGGTTTCTAGCAGGGTCTACCACGTGCAGGCGAGGTTGGCAGTTGAGAAGGAGAAGTTATTTATCAAAAGTACATATGATTATATACTAGAGTTCGCATCACTACCCCAATACTACCCCTCAAAAGTAACCCACATTTTCTCCAATCGCAAACCTAAAATGTTAAAACTTTTCACACATTTACAAGTGGTAAGGTGTTGTACGTTGAACTGCAAAGGGAATCTGAAACCCGGCTTTTATTACTCGTATAGTAAATATATGGCAAAAATCAAAAAATCCTATTTTGGGGATTGTCGAAATTATTTTGGAAATTGTGGTATTGATTTTTGGAAATATAAAGATTCGCGAATTACATTCGATTTGTGGTGTCAAGACCTACAAACTATAACATATTTCATTGAAATATGTTAATTTTTAAATATTTTGTGGTGTTCTTATATTTCTGTCTGCATTTGAAAATTTGTTTTTTAATTTTTTTCCTCATCTAACATTTTCTTAATATAAGTGCAGAATATAAACCGATATCCCCCACATTAGTTTTTCTAAATTGGCAAAAAAATTGCCCGATGTGCCACTGAGACTAATGTTATGATCATATAAATTTATATTTTCAACATATATGCAATTTTTGTTTTCTTATTGCGCAAAATTCCTGGAGAATATTTTGCACAAAATAACGAGTCAAAAATTTGTATTAGTAGTGTTGCCACGCTTCTCCAAATTACACAATTTTCTACGAAAATGTCAAAACTTGAACACTTTTGAGTCCGGCATTTAGTATAATAGATTTTGGGGAAAAACTAACAAAATTTCGTTTTTGGGGATTTTCAAAATTATTTTGGGAATTGTGGGATTAACCTTTACAAATATAATAATGTTAGAAGTAGCCTCGAATTTTGGTGCTAAGAGGTACACATTACAAAAACAATAATTGTTTTTGTATGTTATACTTTTTTTAACGAACTTACTCTAAAACTCCAAAATAGGAAATTTTTCCTAAAAATTACAAAAAATTGGATTTTTTGAAAATATATCTTCGGTGCACATTCTGTTTCAATATTTACAAAATACTAGCGCAGGGTCGAGGAAAAAAGAAAAATTTAACTTTTCAATTGCAGATATCTCGGTAAGTATACGAGATAATTCTTAGCTGTACAATTTTTTTGGAAGACCTCAGTTAGTAGAATTACACGGAGGAAAATCGTCATTTTTGATATGTTTGAATTGAAAGAAAATATACTTCGAAACGATTTTTTTAAACATTATATATTTGTTAACAAATAAATTTTATTTGAAAATCAAGACATTTTGTTTGGAACGCATATATTAATATATTAGAACATACCTTATTTGCAAACTGAATTTCACAAATTAAACATGTGTTTACTCACAAACAAAGTAATTGTTTAAGAAGGTTATCAAATATACTTTATTTAAAAAGATTTTTAAAACTATGCTGACTTATTCGAATATTAGTTAGTTTTTCCTAGTTGTCGTGTTAAACTTAATAGCTAAAAATGATTTTTAATTTATAAATATTCCAACTCATCACTTTTTGTCGATCCATCCATCAGTTTACATTTACGAAAGATTATTCGATTTAGGTTTTAATTACATTTTACAAACATATAAAATTTTTAAAAAAATGCTCTTTGAACATCTGAAAAACAGAAAACTTGTCATTAAGTTAAGGCATTGATACGTTGTCAAAATAAATAATTACAAATTAATCTTTGTTTCGGAAATACTAGTTCCAAATAAAAAAATAGTTGAATGGGAGCATATTTTTGTTTAGAACAATATCCTCCCAAACATATAATATTTGTGCATGTCAAATATTATATATTTGGAGTGTACCCTAAACATATGTATATTTCAAGTCGAATATGTTTGGGACAATATACTATAGAAGCAATTTTTTTCAGCGTGTATGAATCGGACGATATACACGTGCTTAAAAATTTTCTTCACCCAAGGTGGACAACTTTAAGGCTCTGCAGCTTTGCCTATGTATAACATAGACTGCCCAAATTGGAAATTTAACTTCTCTGATACCTCTTCTACTGCCATGAAAACTTTGGTCGCAATCGGTTGTCTGGTTAAGAAACGGATGAATTATTTGCCCTTTTTAATTCCTCCCACTGTGCGAAGTGTCCCACTTTTACTAGGGGCGATTTCATACAAAATATTATATATATATGATTATATTTTAGTTGACTTTGTTGGAAAATATAATCCTTGGATCGCCAAGAATTGTAATCGGAAGGTATCTTTATAAGAAGGGGCTATGTAAAAACATGGACTGATATGGACTATTTTAAATAGACATTTTCCGCGGTCAAAAAGAACAAGACTGCAAATTTTTGTAAAGATAGGTTAATATCTTCGACCAGCACAACTACATATATGTGTGCTTATTTTGCTCTAACACGGTGATATAGGTTTTCATATAGTCGGCTCCGCCCAACTTTAGCCTGTCCTTACTGGTTATTAATTAAAATGCTTTGTGAAATTTTTCCATAATCTTTCTTTCAAATTATTATATTCATTTATTACAGAAACCTTGGAAACAAAACTCCTGTCGGGAAACCAACATGCTTTCAGCAAGGACAATACTACAGAATCTACCGTGTGCAATATTTTCCAATGAATTCTCTATGGTAGCCTTTTTATACCCTACTTCTACGCATTTGTTTGTAACACCCAAAACGAGAACAAATAAACCCATCGTTTATTATACCGATCGACTTCAAACCACTTTCAGAGTTGTTTTAGCTATGTATGTCCGTCTGTCCGTCCGTATGACAACAGATGGCAGCGACGTCAGATCGATACTCATCGGCACATAATTATATATTTTTTCCTCATGATGCCTTTCGATGAAAGGCGAAATATCGAATAAAGGATAAATAATTATATCCGATCAGTACGAAATTAGGCAGAAAGAGTTTTCTTATTATGTGAATGAACACTGCCAGGTTAGGGGAAAATCGGTTCAGATTTAGATATAGCTCCAAATATATATTATACCCCCGGTTTTAAATGTAAGTGATGTAAAAACTGTATTTTATATCCGATCTGTAAGAAATTCGGCAAAACTAGGTTTCTTAATACACGAATGAACACTGCCAAATTCGGTGCGGATTTAGATATAGCCTTCATATAAATGTTCCTCCCGATTTCGTATCAAAGCGCTATAGAATTAGTTCTTCACGTCCGATCTTTAAAAAAATTGGCAGAAAGAAATTTGTTAATATAGAAACAAATACCGTTAAATTTGGGAATAATCGGATAGATATAGCCATATATATATTTATATATTTAGCATTCATGCGCTAATAGAACTGTATTTTAAGTCAGATCTTTATATAATTTGGCATAAATGAGGTTTTTTATCCAAGTTGATGAAAATCTGTTTAGATTATATACAGTGTTTTATTTCTTCCTTCCGATTCTTGATCTGTGAAAAAATACTGTATCGGGTCCGTCAAAACGGTTTTGGATATCAATGAAATTCTTTATTCCTGTGAAAGTACGTTCGATGCCATTATGTATGGAACTCGATTTCTTTTGCATGGCCACCACGGGCACGCTTGCAGAAGTCCAGACGCTGAACCCAATTTTCGACGGGTTTCAAGCATAAATCGGCCGATACTGCTGCAATTTCACGTTCGATATTCGTACGAAGTTCATCAATCGTCTTGACGTAGCCTCACAGGAAATAGTCTAACGGCGTCAAATCGCACGACCGAGGCGGCCAATCGACTTGACCATTTCGTGAGATAACACGTTCTCCAAACTTGGTTTCCAATAAATTGATTGTGGCTTGTGGCGCCGTCCTGTTGGAACCACATGTCCTCCAAGTCCATATCATCCAATTGGGGCCAAAAATATTCGGTTATCATTGAACGGTAGAGATTCACATTCATAGTAACGTGCCGGTCTTGATCATCACGGAAGAAGTACGGCCCAATGACGTAATTTTTTCGGGATGCAATGATGACTCATGGAGTACGTGTGGATTGCTGTCTGACCAATAACGTATATTTTGTTTATTGACGAAGCCATTCAGCCAGAAATGAGCCTCATCGCTGAAGATGATTTTTCGATTTTTCGCGCTCTTAACGATGAGGCCACTGACTCCGAATTTCGGTAGTAAATTTTAATAATTTCGACTCGTTGTTGGCTCGTATATCTTTCCATCATGAAATGGCAAACCTTACTGAAGAGAAATGTCAAAAGAGCGGCAAAAAATATGGCGTCGTTTGCTGTCCCTGTCGGTCTACTTTTGTAGCGTCCGTGTTGAAAAACCCTTTATTATGATGAACACCTTCAACTCCTCCTTGGAATAAGCCTTGATGAGGAGGAGGATGAGGATATAAGTACTTTGTTGACTGAAACGAAACCAATTATTCCAAATTATTATCGCACTGCCCCTTTACACATTGTTAGGGAGATTAGGCTATTATATAGTCGGCCCCGAACGGAGCACAGTATAACATAAACAATTAAAAAACTTTTATCGGATTGCTAAAAAAATCCATAAACATTTTATTAGTAGTTAGTAGCATGTTTGCACAAATCGACAGAACTTACTATACTTAATATATAGGGTGATCCATTTCGAGGTTCCCTACTTATTTAAAGAAACAAACACAAAAAATTCAAATTGAATGAGGAATGTGTATTATCATTTGAAAGAACATTCTTTGGCATTTATTTTTTGAAGATTATGTCTATCAAATGTGGTCCATCCGTTGAGTCCAATTTTCGATGACTCGTTCGAGCATTTCGACTGGTAACTGGCGAATGACACGCGTGATGTTTTGCTCCAAGGCCTGAATCGAAGCGGGTTTGTCCGCATAAACTTTAGACTTTACATATCCCCACAGGAAAAAGTCTATCGGTGTGATATCACACGATTTTGGTGGCCAATGGACCGGCCCAAAACGTGAAATTATGTGCTCACCGAAGTGTTCTCTCAATAAATCCATTGATTGATGCGATGTGTGGGAAGTGGCGCCGTCTTGTTGAAACCAAATGTCGCCGAGATCACGAGCTTCAATTTCAGGCATCAAACAATTGGTTATCATGGCACCATAACGGTCGCCATTGACGGTTACGTTCTCACCGGCATTATTTTTGCAGAATATGGACCGATGATTCCGGTACGTCAGATCGGGAATCGGTCAATGGCAAAAAGATAGCTCTTAACGAGAGAAATTGCTCATGGGTGTCAAGGTCGTGGGTCGACTGGAAAGTGTTTTTTTTTGGATTTAAAAAAAATGGACTTAGCTCAATTGCCGAACGATTATTTTGATAATAAAACTGAATAATTTGTCAACGTTGTTCAGGCGTAAGTAGGTTTTTTAAAAATAAATAAAAACTTTTAAAAATAAATAAAAATTATTCTTAGTGTAAATTTTCGTGACACTCTTTGCAAGAAAAGAGCGATTTGTATTCTGCATAAGTATTGTTATAGAAGTAAATATTTCTATGATTGTGAATTCAGGGGAAATCAATGCCGTCATTTGTTTAACTTTTCTGACAAGCATCAGTGTTTATTTTTTCTAAATCATTAAGATATTTTCAAAATCATATCTCGTAGTACACATAAAATTTACTTATATTCGTTTAAAAAAAGCTTCGAAACTCGAATAACATTTTATTTTACTAAAACTTCAAAATAGCGCGAAGAAAATTCTTTAATTTCTAAATTTAGTCGAGAACATTGTTGCGTGTTTCTTTTTTTTTGTCGATTGAGCAAAATAACCACCTGATGGAACACACTGAAAGGAACCGGGGGCAGAACAAAAACATTTTATGTGCCATGAAATGGTGCGAACCAAAGAGAGATGTGCGGAACAACAACTTGTTTCAGTTCATGACGATGCTAATGATTATTATAATCATGATGACGGTATTGATCACCTCTTCACCGATGGATATTTAGATGCAGATATACGTGCACTGAAAAAAATATATTTCAAAATTTTGAAAAATTGAAAAGTAACGAAAAAAATAACATTTCAGTAGAGTAAAACGTCGAAGTGCTTTCACTTTGTGCTGGTGCTGGTAATTTGTGTGGGAGATGCCAGCATTTTTGTTCATACTGTATCAGACTGTAATCTTGGAAAATTTGTGTTAAATACGAAATTAAAAACATTGAATTTATGGGGAAAATATTTTCGTATGAATTAGCCAATTTGTTGTGGTTTGTAGAAAAAAATACTTTAATTTGGCGGTGAACATTAGAGATTCCAAAACGTTTCACTGTACCGAATTTAAAGTCTTTGTGTATATTGAATTTAAAGTTACAACCTATTGAATTTTGATAAGATTTGGCTCTTTTGTCTGAGAGTTATCGAAACGGGAGTGGATATTTCGCACATTTTGATAGAGATGAAGAAACTTGATAACCATTTATCCGTATTGGTTCAGGAAAGTTTTCCAAAATTAAGTACACGATGCAATTATTGCTAAAACTATTCTGCCTATCATAGGAATTCCCCTTTTTATTCCTCCTGCCTCTATCTCTCTCCTACGATAGACAGAATTGCTTTAGCAATAATTGCCTCGTGTAAATCGGGACTATGTTTTGCAGACCATTTCCAACAATCACTGCGGGAGAAAAAGTAATTTGGCACTCCAGAACATTCTATTTTTTTGTGATGTGATGTTATTCCAGTAAACCGCTAAATTTAAGATATATAAATAGTCAAATTATTCTCAATAAAATTTTTCGTTGAAATTTTCGTCTTCTCTTTTTTTTCTGTGTACACACACATAATATTCACACGAGCCCGTATCCATAAATCTTTTCATCCATTTATTTATTCAAAGTTCTGAGTGTGAGTACTTGTGGCGTGATGGACCACGGGCGAGCAACAAATGATTGCAGTTGTTTTCCCTGCATGTTTCCACATCTCTTTGATGCCAGAGTTGAGAAACGAGGTATGCATTTTTGTTATTTTCAAGGGCTTGCAGTGGCCGAAACATTTCCAATATAAATTTATTTTTGATAATATTTTGTTTTCAAAAATAAAGCAAATCGTGCTTATTTTTAATTTTGATTCCAACATATAAGCACGATCACGGTGTTAACTATTTGCATGCATTTTCAAGCAAAATTAAAAACAAAGTAAATGCCAACACATCATATTCGAAAGCACATTCCAAATAAAAAATATAAGAAAAAAGGTGATATTTCCTCCAAAGCTAGTCTAGTACACAATTCATGTGGGGATAAATTACTTTTTTTGTTTGAATGAAAATTTCGTGTTTATCCATAAACAATGAATATCTTGTTTCAGATTTTCCGTTAATTGTTTTAACAATCAATTGTTTAAACAACCAGAAATAAATTCATAATATTCTCCTTTATGAAAGAGAAATGTTATTTTTCCAAAAATTAATATGTTTAGAAAAAGAATATGATGTTTACATTTTACACAAATTAATACGGCATGTACAACGCAAGCCACTGGCCGAATATTTTCTCGGACGTTTTGTAACTTTCTACCGAATAAACTAAACAAAACCACGTAAAAATTGATTCTTAAAAATTTAGTTATTAAGAATTGGAGAGTATTTTTATTTATTTCTAGTCTATAGTTAGATATTGGAAATATCTATATAATATAGTAGTTTTGTGTTCACGAAAGTATCGTTGGGCAGTCTTTGTTTCTTTCTTCCAAAGCTTAGCACAGATAATATGAACGATTCAGATCAAATTAAAAAGTTTCTCGCATTAAATATATGTTTACAGAAATGTCAAAATGTTGAAGTGAGCCATTCGAATAAATATTTTCGAATTAATGTGGCCAAATTAAATTCCAAGCAAATGCGATAAAATAGTATAATTATTGATACAATATACCTCAATATTTTACAATAGTTAAAATATTATATCGCTCTGGCATCCACGGACGCAGTTTTCCACAGCTATAATGGGGTATAGGTTTAATAAGGGATTCATAGCTATCGTCCAGTATAAACCTCTTGCTGTTTCTCCCTGCTTTACAGAAGTTTTATTCTATCTTATTAGATTTTGTTAAACAACAAATGATTTTTCTTAGTGAAGATATCTTATGGTAAAAGAAAATTTATCAAAATATTACCTGAATTTTATTTAATCGAAAAATATTTAAAAATAAAAAAATTATATAGGTTTAAAAATTAAAATAATATTAAAAAAATTGAAAATCGTACTAAAACATTGCTCAAATGACTTAAAACGTAAATTCGTCCTTCGGCCGAATATACTTAGGGTCTTAGATCACTCGTTCGATATACTTACTCCTCTGAAATGAGTGTATTAAAATACAGATATAGTAGAAGATCTTACAAAATGTGGTTCCGGTTTGGTTCCTTTGTGCCAAATCTACACCATTTTAAACTGTAATTCAATAAAATCAATTCAATTTCGAATAAGATCAATTGAAATTCGAAGATTCCATTTGAAATTCGAAAAAGTTCAATTGAAATTCGAAGATTCTATTTGAAATTCGAAAAAATCAATTGAAATTCGAAGTACGTCAGTTGAAATTCGAAACAAATCAATTGAATTTCGAAACACATTAATTGAAATTGGAAAAACATCAATTGAAATTCGAAATACATCAATTGAAATTGAAAATTTTCCATTTGAAATTCGTAATACACCAATTGAAATTCGAAAAACATAAATTGATATTCGAAATACATCAATTGAAATTCGAAAATGTAAACAAATCTGTACATTAGATTGGGTAGAATTTATTTAAACACATTTGCTGACTGAATCTTAACATATAATGTGACGAACAGAAAACATATAGATGATCTTATCTTTTATGATTATTTATTCAAAATAAGTTGAAACAAAACATATTTAAATATTTTAATATTAAAGGTTTAACACAGACAAATTGTATCACATAAATGTTACCCCATCTAATATACAGCATTTAGTTTGTTTACATTTTTCGAATTTCAAATGATGAATTTCCAATTTCAATTGATGTTTTTCGAATTTCAATTGGTGTATTACGAATTTCAAATGGAAAAATCCGAATTTCAATTGACGTATTCCGAATTTCAATTGCAATTTTACGAATTTCAAATTATGTATTTCGAATTTCAATTGATGTGTTTCGAATTTCAATTGATGTTTTACGAGTTTCAATTGATGTTCTTCGAATATCAAGTAATGTGTTTCGAATTTTAATTTATGTTTTTCGAATTTCAATTTACCTTTTTCGAATTTCAAAATGAATATCCGTATTTCATTAGATATTTTTCGAATTTCAAATGGAATCTTCGAATTTCAATTGACTTTTTTCGAATTAGAATTGAAAATGGTGTAGTAATGCACAGATGGAAAATATGACTAAAATAGCTTTAACCCTCTCCTTTCTTTAAAAATTACATGGTTATGGTGCAAATAAAATACGAACCCCGGTTTCATTTCTTGTTTATGTATCTAGAGTTACCCTGCCATCATGATACCTCTTAGTGTTTAAAAACTATTTTTTTGGATCATATGTTACCTTCTTCTTATAGTTTATGTTCGAACAGCTACATTCAAGCCCTTGTACAATATAAAACCATGTTTGTACCACTGTGTCTGTAAATGTACCAATTTAAAAAGCTAAAGTGAATGCCTAGTTTATGCTGCAAGACGTATAATCGCCTTTGGAACCATATTTAATCATTTTCTTTTTTTGCCCCAGTTTGTCATAATTAACCAATTTTGCTCCACTGTACCATATTTAATCGGTTTTACCCCACAGTGCCACTAAAGGAAAGCATTTATAAAAAATCATACTTTATGTATATTCCAAGAGCCAAATTCGCAACCTTAGGCTTTGTATTTAACCGTTTTTGTCCCCTATCTTGGCAATGTTTAACTTTTTAACATATTTTATTTTATATATCTTTCCCGACGTACCTATTTCGAAAAAAAGGTTTATTAGCTTTGGTTTATGATGTAAGAGCTACCTTCCCACTCTGGTACCACATTCAACCATTTATGCACTACTGTGTCATATTTAACTCCTTTTTATTCCAGTGTGCTTTAAATGTACATAATTTAATACATATCTGGAACTATATATAATTTTTTCCAGTTACCTCATTTAACCATTTTACCTAAGTTTACCGTATTTAATACTTTTTGCTCCACTGTACCATATATAACTCTGTTTGCATCACCGTATCATATTTAACCCTCTTTGCTCCGCAAAAGCATATATAAAACTTTTTCGCCCCTCTGTAACATATTGAACTTTTTTTACCCCAACCATAAATTAACCTCTTTGCACCACAGTGCTACTAAAAGCATACGTTTTGAAAAAACATTTCTCCCTGCATCCATATTTTTGCCCACTGTACTAAATGAACGCCTTTTGCCCCACTGTACCATATTTAACCCTTTTAGGACCGGTGAATCATATTTAACCATTGTTGCCCCACTGTGTCATATTAAACTCTTTTTCTCCACAATACCATATTGAACCCATTTTGATCCACTGTACCATAATTAACCACTTTTGTCACATTTTACCATATTTAATAATTTTTGTCCCACTGTAACATAGTTTAGATATTTTTGCCCCACCGTTCCAATGTTAACGCTTTTCGCCCATTTTTTCCATATTTAACCCACTTTGAACTTACGATTTAATTACTCGTATAGGTGCCCTACTGTACCATAGATAAATCATTTTTCACCACTTTGCCATATTTAATAATTTTTGTCACAGTGCACCATATCTAACCGTTGTTGCCCCACTGTATCACAGTTAATACATTTTTGACGCACTGTTCCATAGTTAACGCTTTTTGCCCCACAGTACCATATTTAACCCATTTTGTCCCGCGTTAATCCTTTTTGCCCTATTGTGCCACATTTTACCCTTTGTCTCACTGTGGCATATTTAACACTTTTTGCCCCACTGTACCATATGTAACAAATTTTTGTCTCACTGTACCCCATTTAAAATATGTACATACGTCCTTTTTCCCACTGTACCATTTTTAACCATATTTTCTCCACTGAACCATTTTTGGTCACTGTATATTATTTAACCGTTTGTGACCCACTGTGCTCCTAAAAGCAAAACAACTTCTCATATCTCATGTTTAATTTCCAATTCTCCCATTTTTGTCCCATGCAATATATTTAGCCGGTTTTTTACCACTGTGCTTCTTAAACTAAAGCTACCCTATCACCATGGGACCATGTTTAACATTTTTAATCCACTGGAGCATATATTACACCTTTTATGTCCACTGTGCCACGAGAAGTACGAATATCGAAAAAAAACTGACTACACCGATCCTTGGCCCTAAGGACAAAACGTCCCTCGCTTTCGGTCCCTCTGTGCCCATAAAATTTTCAAGTTCTATGTTACCTACCCTTACACCAAATTTCACCATTCTAGCTCTTAGCATTTGGATTTTGCTATAGTATCACATGTATTTTTTTTACCCCACTGTGCGCGTAAACGTTCGAATTTCGAAAAATCCCATCGATGTCTGAGACTACCTCATAAGAGCTACCCTCACACGAAATTTCACGATTCTAGCTCATTCCGTCTAGATTTGGCGGTGGTACCATATTTATCCCTTTTTGCCCCGTTGTAGTACGAATTTCGAAAAATCCCGTCTCCAAATATCGTGATTCTAGCTTCAGCCGTTTGGGCTGGGCATATATATATATATAGATTGGAAGGAATATATTTATGGAGGCTATATCTAAACCTGAACCGAGCTAATAAAACTGGTCACAAAATTTCATGAAGATTGGAAGGAAATTTTTGCAGCTATAGAAGATATATGCTGAATACAAGGACTACATCTGAATCTGAACCGATTTTCAAAATTTTTAATAGGGTTAATCTAAGTACCAAATAATACATGTATGACAAATTTCAGAATGATAGAGGGTAAAATATAGCACTATTAGCAAAAGCTATAACAAATCTGAGCCGATTTTTACCCTATTCTAACTAAATATAAATATAGCAAAATAGACCCAGAAAGTGATTCTAAGTCGATCGGTTTAATAAACAATGGGTACCACAGTGTACCGAAAAAATCGTTTAAGCTATAACTCTGTTGGTGCCACTTTGAAAATATATTCGCGAAATTTTGCACAGAAAGAGGCTACTAATTTCAGACACAATTTAAGTATGGAAGGATTCAGAACAGACGTTCTATGCCTGAGAACGAAATAAAGGAGACACATCAGGAAGAATTTCTCCTAAAGTACACAACACCCCGCTCATCCCCTTACCACTGAATATCTTCATCCATAAATTTTGAGTTTATTATTTAATTATATTATGATTTTATAAATGATGTATTCGACAAAAAGCTTACTTGTAAATTATAAGTAGGGATGTAACGAATATTTGTATTCGCTTTCGCAAAAAAGTGTTTTCCGTTTGTTAAAAGTGTTTTATCTTCTTATTCGCTTCACACATTTTGAAGATATTAATACCAATGAAAACCTCTTCCACATTTCTTCAAAACAGTTGAAAACCAGTAAGGAAAGGCTAAAGTCAAGCGGGCCGACTATATAATACCCTACACCACTCTCGAAATATTGAATAACTCTGATACATAAATTTTGTAATTCATGTATAAATTGTTTACATAAATTTACTTTTGGGACATTTTATACTTAAATAATACCCTGTACCACAGTGTGGTGTAGGGTATAAAAACGATTGGATCTAAAGAGCCAAATCGGATGAAACATATATATGGGGGCTATAGCTAAATCTTTACCGATTTTCTTTAAATTCAACAATGTTGGTTCATGGATCAAGAAACTCTACCATTCTAAATTTCAAAACGATGGGATGTAAAATACAGCTTCTATAGAACTAAAGGGCCAAATCGGACAAAACATATATATGGGAGCTATAGCTAAATCTTAACCGATTTTCTTCAAATTCGGTAGTGTTGGTTCATGGATCAAGAAACTCTACCATTCTAAATTTCAAAATGATTAGATGTAAAATACAGCTTCTTCAGGACTAAAGAGCAAAATCGGACGAAACATATATATGGGAGCTATAGCTAAATCTTAACCAATTTTCTTCAAATTCGGCAATGTTGGTTCATGGATCAAGAAACTCTACCATTCTAAATTTCAAAAGGATTGGATGTAAAATACAGCTTCTATAGGACTAAAGGGCCAAATCGGACGAAATATATATATGGGTGCTATATCTAAATCTGAACCGATTTCAACCAAATTCAATAGCGATCTTAACAGCTGCGAAATACTCTAAACTGCAAAATTTCAGAACGATCGGAGTGAAATTGCGACCTGTAGTCGACGAACAACTTTACATGGACAGACGGACGGACGGACGGACATGCTTAAATCGACTCAGCTAGTGATACTGAGTCGATCGGTATACTTTAAGGTGGGTCTAGCTGTGTTATTTTCAGGTGTTACAAACATCTGCCGTGAAACAAACTTATAATACCTTGTACCACAGTGTGGTGTAGGGTATAAACAGAAGGTTGTGGTAACAGAAGGTAAAAATATGGAAAACATTCTTAATACTTGAATATCCTCGAAAAGTATCAATTTAGTTCCTTAATTTTATTGGTACTAAAGGGTCAAACTATTATTCGCATTCGCTTTCGTTTTCGCAAAAATGCATATTTCACTATTCGCATTCGCAAGAAATACATATCAATATTCGCTTTCGCATTTGCTTTCGCTAAAGTCACTTTCGTTACATCCCTAATTATAAGTCCTCACAATAAACTTTTGTGGAAACTAAAAATGGAAAAGTAGAAGCAGCATTTTTTTATAAAGTTAAATAAGTTTGCTAGAAACCAGCATGACAAATTTTAAACATTATTACCTCTCATCTACAACTCAAAAGGATTTCTTAATCAGAAGTTGAAAACAAATTTATTTTCAGCAGTCCCATGTCCCTGCTTCATAAATGAGAAATTAAATAAAATATAATATTATAGCGGTTGTCATCGCGAATGTGATGTGCTTTCGTGCAGTGCCTGACAACAATAAAACTTTATTCACTCATCTACTTAAATTTTTGTTGTATATACATATGAGCGCATATGTATTTCCTTTAGACAATAGGCCATATCGCTGATATATATTAAGGTTATTTAGTTTTTACAAAAACCAAATTTTGATAGGATAACAAGAGTTGGGATCCTACTGTTCATAACTCTTTAGCACTACTCGAATAAAACAATGACACATATATATATATATAAGTATATCGAGCCCTAACCGGCAATAAAACTTAACCGAGAAAAAGTAAAGTTTTTAGGAGAAGGTTTTTTGTAGTTTTCTCTGTACTCAGTGCAGGTAAAGGGTGGTTAAATTTTAAGGGCCGGTGTTGATTTTGAATAAAACACAAATTATTTAGGAAATTATTGTTATTTCTTTTAATTATGATAATATTTGTATGGTTCAATTATGTATGGAACAACATATCAGCCATTGCGCCCGGTGACCTCGGCGGTACACCTCCATCCGATGGTCCAAATTTTCGATGACGCTGAGGCATAATTGAGGTTCTATGCCGTTAATGTGCCGAATTATCTCATCCTTTAACTCTTGAATTGTTGCTGGCTTATCGATGTACACATTTTCTTTCAAATAAACCCAAAGAAAGAAGTCCAACGGTGTCAAATCACATGATCTTGGCATCCAATTGACATCGCCATTAATAATCTATCTATATATATAAAAATGAAACGGTCCATCTGTGTAATGGCATCACGTCAGAACGGCTGGAGCGATTTGGATGATTTTTTTCTTCAGTTCTTCGTATTTGCCTGGAGAAGGTTTGTACGAAAGAAAATTTTGGGAAAACCCTCCGGAAAAGTCGGAAAATTAGGAAAATCGAAAATTGCTATTTCTTGCGAGATTCCTACTGTTCCTATCTACTGCTATTTCTTGCGAGATTCCTACTGTTCCTATCTACTACTCTCTTTTTCAATCCAAATTTTTTTATTAATTTTCTATTAAACAAAAAAGTTTTCTATTAAACATATGTACGAGTATGTGCTATTTTTCTTGCTGCAATTCATTCGAGTTTTGCGTATTGTTACACTGATTTCGCGTATCACATCGGCAAACGGTACAAGCATTACGATCAATTAAAATTCACGATATTTATCAATTCGAACATTTTTTCAGATAATAAGTTTGAGTATAAGAGGTAAGGTTATCTTATTGGATTGCGGGCATTGCAAAATCATAATTTCGGATGAATGCACGATGGCGCATAAACGAGCTCTGGAGGCAATTGACCGAACGATGAAGGATTTACGACGTGATTTGAGACAATTTGGTGAGTCTGATATTGCTCTCCGGAGATTTTCGTCAAACGCTTCCCGTCATCCCGAAATCTACTGCCGATGAAATTAATGCATGCCTGAAATAGTGGTCTTTGTGGCTGCATGTCATGAAGTTATGTCAAGAAGTTGAAATTGACCACGAACATGAGAGTCGCGTTGCAGAACGACTCATGGGCTCTTGAATTCTCGAAACAACTGTTGGCGCTTGGCAATGGCCAAATTACTATTGATGTTTCCACTGCATTGATATTGTTCCCGGCAAATTTTTGCGAGTTCACATCGTCGAACGAGGAACTCATCACCAAAGTGTTTCCAAATCTCGATTAGATTAGTGAATGGGCAATATTAGCAGCGAAGAATAAGGACGTCGATAGCATGAATTTTATTATTCAAAGTAAAATCGAACTCGCTTGATGTGCCAGGAGCTCAGCCGCATAATTTACAGCTGAAGGTGGAATCGATCATAATCATGTTGCGGAATCTGAATCATCCGAAATTGTGCATAGTTCGCGGTTGTCCATTATGAAACTGATGGACAATGTGATTCAGGCGACGATCATCAAGGGAAAATTCAAGAGAAAGTCCTTATCCCACGAATTCCGATTATTCCAACTGATCTTTCATTCCAATTCAAGCGGATTCAGTTCCCTGTACGATTGGCTTTTGCGATGACAATCAATAAATCTCAAAACCAATCGTAGGAAGTCTATGGAATTAATCTCGAATTTCCCTGTTTTTCGCACGGTCATCTGTACGTTGCCTGTCTTCTGTCTTCGTTGTTTGTTGTTTATCATCTGATTCGATTTATCTCTACTGATTTCGATTCCTTTTAAACAAATCGCATTAAAATTTTAACTATCTGTGTTTTATTATCACTCTGGAGTTTATCTGAAGGCGTTAAATTGGGGCGAGGCGAAGTTCGCCGGGTCCGCTAGTTATCTATATATATAAAAATGTAACGGTTCATCTGTGTAATGGCATCACGTCAGAACGGCTGGAGCGATTTGGATGATTTTTTTCTTCAGTTCTTCGTATTTGCCTGGAGAAGGTTTGTACGAAAGAAAATTTTGGGAAAACCCTCCGGAAAAGTCGGAAAATTAGGAAAATCGAAAATTGCTATTTCTTGTGAGATTCCTACTGTTCCTATCTACTGCGAGATTCCTACTGTTCCTATCTACTGCTCTCTTTTTGAATCCAATTTTTTTTATTAATTTTCTATTAAACAAAAAAGTTTTCTATTAAACATATCTACGAGTATGTGCTATTCTTCTTGCTGCAATTCATTCGAGTTTTGCGTATTGTTACACTGATTTCGCGTATCACATCGGCAAACGGTACAAGCATTACGATCAATTATAATTCACGATATTTATCAATTCGAACATTTTTTCAGATAATAAGTTTGAGTATAAGAGGTAAGGTTATCTTATTGGATTGCGGGCATTGCAAAATCATAATTTCGGATGAATGCACGATGGCGCATAAACGAGCTCTGGAGGCAATTGACCGAACGATGAAGGATTTACGACGTGATTTGAGACAATTTGGTGAGTCTGATATTGCTCTCCGGAGATTTTCGTCAAACGCTTCCCGTCATCCCGAAATCTACTGCCGATGAATGTGATGCATGATGCATGTCAAGAAGTTATGTCAAGAAGTTGAAATTGACCACGAACATGAGAGTCGCGTTGCAGAACGACTCATCGGCTCTTGAATTCTCGAAACAACTGTTGGCGCTTGGCAATGGCCAAATTACTATTGATGTTTGAAGAAGTTGAAATTGACCACGAACATGAGAGTCGCGTTGCAGAACGACTCATCGGCTCTTGAATTCTCGAAACAACTGTTGGCGCTTGGCAATGGCCAAATTACTATTGATGTTCCCACTGCATTGATATTGTTCCCGGCAAATTTTTGCGAGTTCATATCGTCGAACGAGGAACTCATCACCAAAGTGTTTCCAAATCTCGATTAGATTAGTGAATGGGCAATATTAGCAGCGAAGAATAAGGACGTCGATAGCATGAATTTTATTATTCAAAGTAAAATCGAACTCGCTTGATGTGCCAGGAGCTCCGCCGCATAATTTACAGCTGAAGGTGGAATCGATCATAATCATGTTGCGGAATCTGAATCATCCGAAATTGTGCATAGTTCGCGGTTGTCCATTATGAAACTGATGGACAATGTGATTCAGGCGACGATCATCAAGGGAAAATTCAAAGGAGAGGAAGTCCTTATCCCACGAATTCCGATTATTCCAACTGATCTTTCATTCCAATTCAAGCGGATTCAGTTCCCTGTACGATTGGCTTTTGCGATGACAATCAATAAATCTCAAAACCAATCGTAGGAAGTCTGTGGAATTAATCTCGAATTTCCCTGTTTTTCGCACGGTCATCTGTACGTTGCCTGTCTTCTGTCTTCGTTGTTTGTTGTTTATCATCTGATTCGATTTATCTCTACTGATTTCGATTCCTTTTAAACAAATCGCATTAAAATTTTAACTATCTGTGTTTTATTATCACTCTGGAGTTTATCTGAAGGCGTTAAATTGGGGCGAGGCGAAGTTCGCCGGGTCCGCTAGTTATATATAATTATAATTAGTATTAATCGTTGCATTAGTCTTTTTTTCAAATAAGTGTGATTTTTGTGGCTTAAGTTTTTTTTGCTGTCATTGAGCAAGCGGTAGCGATGTATTTGTGTCGGTTAAGTTAAAAAATACAATTGCATAGAAATATGTACTTAAATATTTTTTACATTTATTTTGGAAATGTGGACAACTCAAAACAAGGGAAATTCATTAACATTAAATACGATAAAATCCAGTAAGGAAAGGCTAAATCTTTCTTTGCAGCATACTCGTATGTGCACTACAATTCAAATTCACAACATTGAGATATATATTTTACATATGTAGTCGATATCTAAACTAATTTCATAACGCTCGGATGTTAAATAACCTTCTATAGCACTTTGATACCAACTTGAAACGGATAGAAATCTCAACAGATTTTTATCAAACTTAGATATTTTTATTTCTGTGTCAAAAAAACTCCTATCCGTCAAATTGTATAATGAGCGGATGTAAAACAAAGCTTCTCTGACTCGTTGATACCAAATCGGAAGGAAAGTATATATTTGGGCCTATATCTAAATCTGAACCGATTTTCACCAATTTCGATACGGATTATTCTTGGGCCAAAAATAGCACTGTGCTAAATTTCTTCACGATCGGACCACAAATACGACCAGTACTTTGATTACAACGATATATCTACAGACGGATAGACGGAAATTGTTAATTCGTTCGTGTTCCGTCGATCGGTATAATAAACGATGGGTCTATCTCTTCTCCTTTTGGGTGTTACAGATAAATTCATAAACTCATAAAACACTGGACCACAGTGCGGTGTAGGTTATACAAGTTAATACACTAAAATAATTATTAGGAAATGGCAGCCAAAAATGATTTGCATCTGTTTCTTATTGGACACATCACTAACATGTGTACTGGCAAATCTGGTCAAACTCGACGAAATTTCCATAATCAACAAAAACACAGTTACCTTTCTGTAACCAGACGCCATTTTAATAAATATTAGCAAACAATCAACACAAAAATGCTAACTTTTCTAACGCCGTTCAAATAAATTTCAGAATTAAAATTTAACTTAAGCGACGTTTAAGTTATTTTTGTTTTGACTTTTTCTTCGTAACGGTACATTTATCATCTGCAAAATTTTTGCAGGTGATGCGCATTATGCTTCTTAATAGATTTTCATCGAAAATCGATCATTTTGTCGGTTAAGTTTTTTTTTGGCGGTTAGGGCTCGATATGTCTCGTCTTCTGTCAGTCAGTTATGATGAGTAATAACTTAGTTCTCAAGTATGGATTGCAATTTGTATCCTCTCCTGTTGAAGTTTATTACGAAGCCTGTGTGAACTCTTGCTTTGTCCTTGAACTTTGGTCAATGTTAGAATAGTTTTTAATCCACATTTTTTTTATAAAACTCGATCCAAAAAGCCAACATTTTGTATACAACCTATAGCACATATACATGAGCATGTGTGTGTGCAGGAGAAGGGTCGTGGATGTATGTAGATGTACATTTCTCAAGGGTACTCTTGTTAACCGGAACAATGCCCGCACACTAATATTCCAATTTTATGTGCGATAGCAGTTGGCAGTTGTTGCTTTTGAAGCGCTGTTCTCTGTTTGTTGCCTGTAGTTTATGTGACATTTGTTGAGTTGCGTCTCCATATCCACACCTGGTGGTAACTGTTGTTCTGGAGATACTCATCGACTCATCGATGGAACACTATAAAGAATGGGGGACACAAACGACACTGAAACACAAAGTGAAATGTGTTGGGCACTGTCAATCTATGGAGAACACAATATGTACGACCAAATTTTTTTCAGGAAAAGTGAAAAGAGCTTCGATTCCATCGGACTGGTGGCCAAATGCTTACACATATCGCGTGAGTTAACAGAATAAAGACAACAAAGTCGCTTAACATATACACGTTCATTTGAAAGGGTCTGGTGAGGTGGAGAATGCACATAACGTACAGTATTAACTGGGGAAATTAGAACACTTTTTTTTAGCTAGGAACACTAAGGACATGGACACGAGAGAAATATCATCGGATGTATGAATTGGCATTGCGCTTTTTCGAAACGGTTAGGAATTTCACAGATTATATATCTAGATGAACTCAAAGTTGTATCATATGCTGCTTAAAGTTTGCAACATAAATTAAATGTTAAAAAATGAGACAAGAAAAGTTATAGCCAACAGTATATGATAAAATGCATCACCCTATCGCATTTCTTAAACACCGAGTTCCTAAGATATATATGTTAGAAAATTAAAAACCTTTCGCGGTCTAAAGTTCCAAGGCTCCTGAAAAAACTAATTCATTGACATTAATCCGCCGTGGTAAAGCCGGTCCTGGCCTATGGTTGTCAAACATGGTGGACTATCACGGACAAAGTTGCACTTACTCAGCAAAAACTTGGTAAGTACATGTCATTACCCTCTGCATAACATTTCGTCAAAAACTAATGACTTACTGATATAGAAATAAATAAGTACTTATTAGTAGTAATTTGGAAATGTAGTAAAATTCCGAGAAAAAAACATATCTCATCATATTTAATTATATAGGTGTTAATCAACACCTTATTAAAATGACAATAACAACTATTTATATCGATACCTCCATTCTAAACTTTGCTAAGTGCAAAAAGGTAGTTTTTCAGGAGAGGCGATCAAAGTTTAATGTTTTTTTTAATTTGTGTGGAATTACTTTATAATGCAAATCGAATGACCTGTACTGTTTTGTGAATAACTTTTGATCGGGTTGACGGATAAACACCAAATGCTGACTGAATGTAATTTGGAATATGTAGAAATTAATGCAATCTCCCTAAAACTATGCTTAGTCGACTAAGCATGTTTTATGGAATTCGCTTTTCGCTTAGGTATCGAATGCATTATGTTTCAGCTGTTGCCAAAGCGGCTGAATCTATCACATTGATTCAAATATATAGAAGCGATATCTGAATTTTCATCGATAGCAGGATCACTTTAAGTATGAATATAAGGTCGACTACCTTTGACCTTATATTCATACTTAAAGTGTAATTTGGTGAAGATTTTCAGTTATTATAATGTAACTTCTGAACCAAAGTCGTCCCCACTCTAAAATTTACACCATCTGTAGAGTACATATGGACTATTTTTTATAAATAATTTAAGGAAAAGAATTTTGCATTAAAATACAAAAATTAATACTTTTTTTTAAAATATAAATTGATATGGCCATAAGTTTTGTCTCAATGGGTTTATTTGACTGAATTTTTTTTACATCGTATAGAAAATTTTTTTGTCGATTCAAAAAAGAAGTGTGAAATTCAGTTTATATTCTGCACTGATATTAAAAAATATGCTAGGACTGGGTCAGGAATAAAATTAAAACCACAATTTTCAAATGCAGTCGGAAATCTAATAACGCCATAAAATATTTAAAAATAAACATATCAATGAAAAGTCAATCCCAATTCAATTCAATTTTTACATTCTTAAGAGCGGGGGTCAAAATTTCCCTTTCAGTTCAAAGTACAACTCCTTACCACAAATAAAAATGCTAATGTTTTTCTTTTGTCACAATTTTTTTATATTTAAAAAAAAAATTACACAAATCACATTTTTTTAAAATATTATTTCAAATGTCCACAACTTTTGTCTTATTGGGTATATCGCATCGCATATGTCCTAGTATTCATAAAATACTAGGACATAGTCGGGAAAAAATAAAAATTAAAAAATAATAAATTTTTAATGGCAGATATCTCGGTAAGTATACGAGATAACTTATAGGTGTAAAAAGTCTTGTAGGCCTTGGCCTTCGCTTAAAATCATATAGGGGACCCTTGGTATGCCGTAGGGGGGCCAAATTTAAAACTTAACTTCTCTAATACCTCATGCACAAGCATGCCATTTTTTAGAATTCCTCACATTTCCTCAAATTTAGTATTGTCTCTAAGTGTATCAGAGACTTCTCTCTTTCAATTTTTAAACAAATCGGTACATATAATTAGGAGATATATATATAAATCTGAACCGATTTTTACCAAATTCAATAGGGTTCGTCCTTGGGCCAAACGAAAGATATGTACAAAGTTTCGTTGAGATCGGACCATAATTGCGACCTGTAGTTTGATAAGAAGAATACATGAACGGACGGACCGACAGGCAGACAGACAGACGGACGGACAGATATACAGACAGACAGACAGACATGGTTAAATCGACTTAAAGAGTGGTGGTAAAGGGTGTTACAAACACCCCAGCCCCAGATGCGACAATTTTGCTTGTTGACGTAGTCACCGAGGTGGAAATGGGCCTCATCAGTCAAGATGATTTTGTATCGTTCGTATCGTTTTTTGATCGTTTTGTATCGTTTGATGATCGTGTATCGTTCCATTTTTAGTAATGGCGTAGTTTCTACTTGTCAAATGTCAAAGAACAAATGCTTCAAAAGTGACAGCTACCGAAATACCGGGTGATTCAAAATAACACCTCTTGTTGGAAAACCCGTATAATATTCGGCCCGGCCAACATTTCCACTATCTTACATGTTAAATAGCTATACTTGTAAACTGTTTATATTCCTATAATACCGAAACCGAATACTGTGACTACACCCTCTGAGGCAGCGTTCCTATGAAGGAACTCGTGTGTGGCGTTGAGTACGGGTAAGTATTTATATAAAAGAGTCAATGAAACATTTCTATTCTCACAACTGTCACCGAAACTGATGACGAGTTTGTTTGTGTGTTTCGTGCCTGGCTGGTCGTTTGTCCGTCCGCACTGAGAGGAGTATGAAAACCGATTAATAATCGCCTTTATCTCCTTACACATATATGTGTATGTGTGTGTTTGGTTGGGTCCCATACGCATTTAAGTGTCTAGGGCGAATACGCTTTTATCACAAAAAGGGGAGACATGTGGATGAGGCTCTCATCCACCCACCCCTCTTCCACAAATTCATTCATCACAATCTTTGTTAAAGAGTACAACGGGGAAAACAGCGTCTGTTCCGTTTGTATTTGTGCGAGAGAGAGAGAGAGAGTATGCGTGTTTGAATAACCATGTGGGGAATTAGTTAATTACAATAATTTTTCAAATTGTATATATTTTGGTTGTTGTTGGTTTACTTTAGTGCAGTCATTGTTGCTGTTATTAATATTTTGTCTATATTTTGTTTAATGCCTTGGATTACCACAATTTGTTGTTGCGTTGTGCGATAAGTATTAGTAGTATTGGTATTTGTTTTGGTTTCTGTTGTCAATGTAGCCTATTATGGCTACACATTTTTGTTGTTATTTATTATTGCCTATACTCGTATGAATATCTTACTTTAAATATATAATAGCGTTCTCAATAAAGATAAAGTTGTTTCCAGTTAAATTTACATATTTAAGAATATCATTTGCTACGAAGAATGTGTGAAATATCAAATAGTCTCACATGACCATATACATATATGTCAGGTACACGGGGCAAAATCACCTTTTTTGATATGAACGAAAGAAAATATATTTGGAACACAAATTTTTAAATATTATACATTTCTGAGCAAATAAATCTTATTTGAAAATTAATAAAATAAATTTGAGAAGCATATATTAATATATTACAACAAAATATATTTGCAAACGAAGTTCTCAAATAAAATACATATGTATGTATTAACAAAAAAATATTGTCCAGGAATTTTTCTAAATATATTTTATTTAAAAAAGAATTCCAAAACTTTTGTTGGCTTTTTCGAATTTCAGTTTTAATTTTACCTTGGTTTCAAATTGTACCTCCCAGTTATGATACCATATGCAGCATTTAACTTCTGCTTTAAATCAATCACTTCACATTTCTCCAATCGTCCAAGATATTTTATATTATCCAAGAATATACGATTTCAATTATTATTATTAACTATTTTTACGAACATAAAAAAATTTAAAAATTAAACTTTTTCAAACAATTTAGGTATTTTCTGAATACTTAAATGCAAATAAACATTTGTTTCGGAAATAATAGTCCCAAATAAAAACATATAGGGAGGTAAACCAAAATTTGTGTAGAACAACATCTGCCCAAATATATAATTTTTGTGTGTGCCAAATATTTTATGTTTATAGTGTATCCTAAACATATATATGTTTCAAGCCGTAAATGTTTGGGACAATATACTACAGAAGCGATTTTTATCAGCGTGTAGATATAATCTACCATACATAAATGTGTTAAAAGATCTCTCTTCAGGACAATTTAAGTCATTTGAGAGATAATTCTCGAATGAAATGATCGATTAACTTTAAGTTCGATGATGGGCCACAGTGATCCACCCCTTTTATAACTTACTCGATAACCCGAGATTTTATTCCCTCACCTTAAGGTGGGTACTATGTTTTTTCAGCTTGAAAAAATTCCACAAAATGTTATTTCAAGTTGAAAAATGGAACGCTTTTTTACTAAAGTAGCATTGCATATTTGAAATGTGTGTGTCGAAATGTCACTTTTATATGAATGTGTGTGTATAAGCATGTGAATTTTTCCCTTTTTGCTTTTCTTGAAAACAAACACGAGTTTAAATTCTAATCAATAAACAATTAAATGAAATAATGCCGACTTAGTTAATTTAAATTGAAGAAAGGAAATATTGTTGAATATCATTGTGCTGTTATACATAAATTAATTATTTTGTGTGGCGATGCTTGTGAGGCATCAGAATCCAGGTTACAAATAACAAAATAATTTCCTACTGTTGTACGAATATAAATAAATAACATGATGTTTTGATGAACCGAAAAGATGTTTTATTATTATTTTTAAGGATTTACATTATATTTGTTGACATATATAAATTAAACTTCCATCCATAAACAGAATTTCTTCTGCCAACTCCTATGGCTGGCAAGAACTCACTATTTTCATTATAACCATTTAAAAACGAGATCACAGGCACCGCCCAATTCCATTGTCCTACTGCTTCGGTAGCGTGAGCCCTCCACAAAGTTTTTCAAGGCTTTTCGTCACGATTGTTCTAAACATACAAACGTAAATGTACATATGTAATTACAAGACGAATTCCACATTATTACATATAATTACATGTCCTTCCAGTGTTTTGCACATTTGCTTTGCTATCCAATCGGAATGTCACTCTTCTCGTTTATTCCGTGTACGTAATTATTTTCCGTCCTTTGCATTAGTTTTCTTTATTTCAGATAATTTAATTTAGTATTCTTTATTAGAAAATTTTTTTGCTAATATTTACAAAATGAATTTCTCGCGGACAAATATGAATGTAAATAAATAGGAGTACAATGCTGGCGGCTTCAATTTGTTGCGGCGTTCAATTAATTTGTATCGGCGCAAAATGTCAATTTCTCACGTTGAAATAAACACAGTACCACAAATGAAAAAATTTCACTCAGATTTTCACAACTTTGGTTTTTGTATGGGATTTCACCATGAAACGGGAACATAGTACCGTGCTTAAGAGGGGAGGGTATATATCATTTGCTAGGAGCCAAAAGTGTAAAACATCGAAGGAGCGTCCTAATGCACAAAGTATGTTTGGCGAAAATTAGATTTGTGGCACTATACCCTCACTTTAGTGATACGAGGGTATATATCATTTGCTACGGGTCAAAAGTGTAGCACATCGAAGGAGTGCCTTAAGACCCTAAGTATATTCGGCGGATATCCGTTTTAGGTAATTTTAAGTCGAATGGGCAATGTCCGTCCGTCTGTCTGTCTGTCTGCAGGATAACTCTCGAATAGAGTAAACAATTGACTTTGTATTTGGTATGTGGTAATATTTATACCCTCACTTTAGTGATACGAGGGTATATATCACTTGCTACGGGCCAAAAGTGTAACACATCAAAGGAGTGATCTAAGACCCTAAGTATGTTCGGCGGATATTCGTTTCGGGTCATTTTAAGTCGAATGAGAAATGTCCGTCCGTCTGTCTGTTTGCTGGCTGGTTCGCACGATATCTCCCGAAAGGAGTAACCGATTAACTTCAAATTTGGTATACGGTAATATTTTGTTTCTATCTCCTGCTAAGTTCGAAGATGGGCCATATTGGTCTACTGCTTCTGGTACCTCCCACACAAAGGGTTAAAATTTAGTGAAATATTGATTCATTAATAACATCATTACTATTTATTAGAATCTTCTGAAATTCCACACATTATATTATTTTATTAGTCGCTACCTCCCACACAAAATATTTATTTTTTGTTTTAAATTAATTAAAACAAAAAATAAATAAATTTAGGAATATTTTTTTGGGGCTCAAGGTTTTGGGGACTGAACTTACTTTCTGGTTTTTCTTACCGATTATCAACCTTGAAAGTTTGCCTTATGTGGCAATTTAGACTATTTAACTGATTTAGACCACACAGGACGTGTCACCCATGAAGTGAGTGACGATAATGCTTTGTACCACTGTTCGTTATATTATATGTCAGTAGAATATATAAATTTTTAACTACATTTCCACTTTTGAATGTATTGGAGCTTGAACAAATATTTATTCAAGTACACAGTATGAATACATCTACTCTCTCTATCTCTCTCTCTATCTATTTGATATGACTCCTCAGTGAGGCGTACGACGACTAGCAATGTTTGTTTTCCATACCCTCACAGCGCTTTGGCGAACAAAAGACATCGCAACGTGCAATAAATTCCGATTGAAAGGCAAATAGTTATAGTTTTGGGCTAGTGGTAACCCCATTCCCGTGGGGCTGGCACTCTGATTCGCATATCCGTGAATATCGGTACGGGATAACTTAGGGGAGTTTTCTGCGGTTGAATGGGTTTTGGGGTTTCCCTATCAACTGGCTATTGTGCTACATTTGTATTCGTTTTCAGTAATGAATTAATTCATATATCATTTATTTAATCACCAGTTGTTTGTTTGTATCAATTATTGCTATCGTCTATCTATGGATGATGAACTTTGAATAGTTTATGTGCTTTCCATTGTACGAGTAGTTTTTGAAGAGTTGTTGAAGTTGAACAACAAAGATATTGTCATTGCACTCTAAATGTTAACCATGATATGAATGAGGACGGGAGATGGCTGGATGATTTGTTTGTTGTTGTCGTCAGAATGGAAAGTGAAATTATATTACTCATATGTTCAGCAGTACCGTTCTTTGCTAGCTCCACTAATGCTTCATGTGTTTTAGTTTTTAATACATATGTATATGCAATTCTTATCATTTACTCATTCATATATTCTATTTTGCTTTTTTTAGGCTAGACCATTTTGCAAAGACTTAATTTAGCAAAACAAAGTGAAATGAGCAAAAATTTTTATTCATCGTTCAGAAGAGTGGCGCATCGAACTGCTTGAACATCTGCAATCTTTTTATGGAAATTAACGAACTCTTAATGTGCATAAATGCATTCAAATAAAAATATTCAAATGAAGCCATAACATTCTGTATAAACTTCTACAACATCACATGCTTTCTAGAGTTATAGTTGCTATTATTCATCAATGATGAAATATGTATGAACAAAATTTGAATTCAATAAGAAATATATAGAAAAAAAACTAAATTATTCAAATATGTGTTATATATTAATAATGTTGTTCAATTCTAACTAGATAAGTAAATTAAAAATGTATTCACTAATTATAAATCTTGCAGGTATTATTCAATAGTTTGATAGACTCATTTTTATCTGAAATTTGTATTAGACATGCAATAGTTGTTTTTTTAAATTAATTTACATAGGGAGAATAGTTTGGTATTGACAACTGCCTTTTTGTTACTGATAGTACCGACATAATCTTAGTGTAATCTGACAAATATGCTATGACACGCTTGACTTTTGATCCGGAAACCTATAATAATGAAAATTTAAGAATGTCCGTACGGCTGTCTGTTAAAATCACCCTTAAACTACTGCCCGTAAAATAGAGCTAGGTTGATCAAATATGACAGAAAATCTAGCATATACTTACAGGTCGCAGTTTGTACTATTTATCATTACATTAATAATTAGAATATCCGTTCATAGAGGTCGCTCGATACGAGTAGTACGAATATCGGTACCGGAAAGATCTGTTCGACTGCCTGGAAAGGCCGACCTCAGTATGTCCAGTCGTCGTTTACTCAAAGCGGGACATTCGCATAGCAAGTGTTCAATTCTCTCCACTTCTTCCTCAGCTTCTGCAGAAGTCATTGGAGCCACTGCCCAATCTTCTGGCGTGTTCGCCGATCAGGCAGTGTCCCGTCAGAACTGATACTAACGTACACAATCTTTTTCTCTCTAGTGCGATCAGATATTTTGACCTTTTCAGGTTATACCTTGGCCAGATTTGTCTAGCTACCTACAGGTGCCGATTTCTGTCTATCTTTCGTTGGACTGCCTGATTGCCTCTTGCCTAAGCCAAAGCTTGCACGTGGATAGTGGCGCACCAATATATCCAAAATCTTCGAGAATTTGTAATTTTGTCCCTTTCCTAGCAAGTTCATCGACTTTGCAGTTCCCCGGGATAACCCTATGCCATCTCGTTAAAAGATTAGCGGTGGTCGAGGGCTGTTTGTGAATTTAGGGATATGGCCTCCAGAGAATTGATGGCAGCCTGGCTGTCCGAATAAATGACAACGCAGTGTTGGTTACTACAAGGTGGCGCAAAAGTAATCCTCCTATCAGAAAATGCTATAAATTTTGCGATTGGCCCCTAATGTCAGTTCTGTTTTGACATTTGTGTAGTAAACACATGCGAAATACACGTTAATAAACAATGTTACGCTACACTGCTCCAGAACGCGGAATATTGCTGACTATTTATTTGACCAATAATCGGTCGGTGACTTTGGCACAACGTGAATTTCGTCGCAGATTTCCTGGCCGTCCAACGCCTACTGGTGAAACACTGCGACGTTTAGCCGCTCGCCTCGAAGAGACTGGCACAACACGAGATGCTGCCAGGCGTGGCAGACGCCGGAGTAGCCGTTCTGCAGAGAATATTGCTGCTGTAGCCGAGGATGTCATGGAAGCGCCGTCGACATCGACCAGACGAAGTGCCACGCAAATGGGTATCAGTCGACGGTCTCTACAGCGAATTTTGGTACAAGATTTGAAGATGTTTCCGTACAAAGTCCAGACCGTGCATCAGCTGTTAGCTGCTGACTGCCAATCGCGTCTAACATACGCTCAAGCCATCCTTAATCACCACCAAGAGGAAGATGATTTTTCATCAAAAATAATCATAAGTGATGAGGCCCATTTCCATCTTAGCGGGTATGTAAATAAGCAAAATTTACGCTTCTGGGGCACTGAAAATCCGCGTGTAACCCACGAAGAGCCATTACACCCGCTCAAAGTCACTGTATGGTGTGCTGTTTTCGCTGGAGGAGTCATCGGACCTTTTTTCTTCGAAGACGTCGCGGGCCAAACGGTTACTGTGAATGGTGAGCGCTACAGAGCAATGATCAACGAGTTCTTTTTGCCGCAACTTGATGAATTGGGATTGGAAAACATGTGGTTCCAACAGGACGGTGCAACGGCACATACTGCACGTGCCACAACCGATATGCTGAAGGATGCATTTCCCGGGCGCCTAATCTACCGTTTTGGCGATTTGCACTGGCCAGCAAGATCGCCTGATTTGACCGCTCCAGACTTCTTTTTGTGGGGCTTTTTGAAGTCGCGGGTTTATGTCAACAAGCCTCAAACTCTTGCAGCTCTTAAAGACAATATCCGTCAAGAATGTGAGGACTTATCGCCGGAAGTTTTGGCCAAAGTGATGGAAAATGCCATAAAAAGGGCTCAAATGACAATCAACTGTGGCGGCGGCCATTTACATGACATCATATTCTCGACTTGATGTAAAAAAATTAAAAGAACAAATAAAAATAATCCACACGAAGAATCAAAGTTTTTAATTTTTTTTAAACTACAGCCAAAAAACATCGAAAGGTTACTTTTGCGCCACCTTGTATGTTGCGACCCAGCCACTTGTCGACTTCCCATGCTGCCTGTATCTCGGCTTGATAGACACTGCAGGTATCTGGTAATCTGTGAGGAATATCCAAAATAATTTCTTCACAGTGTACTCCGAAGCCAACCTTTTTATCATGCTTCGAACCATCCGTATAGAAGTGGATACGATTTCTATTACCTGGTATTCTGTCAACCCATTCATTTTTGACTGGTATTATAGTGATGTAGTTACTCTCGAAGTTGTACACCGTTGGTATATAGTCCACTCGGTCGGTTACCATAGCACTACACTTTGATATCCTCATTTGACTGTAGTTCTTGTACGTCCACATTGATAGACAGTTTAATCTTAGTGCCGCTCAGGTTGCAACATCTCTCGCCACAATATTAATCGGCAGTATATGGAGTTGGGTTTGTAGAGACTCAGTCGCTGCAGTCCTTAAGGCTCCGCTTATGCCCAGGCAGGCAGTTTTCTGAACTTTTGATAGTAGGTTGGTTATGGTTAGTTGGTCAGTTGCCGTCCACCATACCACAATGCCGTATAACAGTATTGGACGAAATACTGCTATATTTATTCAATAAAAGATTTTAGAAGAGATGCCCCGCCGCGACCCTACAGCCTACCTGCAGGAATATAAGGCGACATTGGCCTTCCTTACACGTTCCAGTTCGTTAAGTCAGAAAATGACTAGATCTGTTCCATTTATCCGAAGAGGAGGGTCCACATGTGGAACATTATTCATCCTACTAAAGATGCTCGCTGTTTTTGTCCAATTATTTGCCTCATCCTGTAAATAACCCGCTGTACAGGGAGTTGATAGTATCTTCCCCAGCCTTGCGGCATCGGAGACCTTTTCCACTTCGCCACAGAAGTTATACCAAGAGCGTCTTTGAGCCTTCCTAAGCTCCTTCTTATACATATATCTTGAGGTGCTCTTCATAGGCATCCCAATCATTAGCGACCCCACTATATTTCGCCCTTGTTGCAGGTCTTTTCCAGGAATCTATTGAATGATGTGGCGACCAGATTATTCAGACTGGCTTTGTCATTCGGTTCATACAGCAGTTTATAGTTGAGAACTTATTTGAAATTCTTCTCATACAGGTGCGACATTGTCTTCCTCACATTTCTATGGACGGCAGGTTTAACCGTTTTTTTAACGAGTCAGAACTCTACATTATGGTGATCTGAGTATGATTGGTCGTCCAGTACATTCGAGTACTTTTGTCTGCCTTTAATTGTATAGGTCGGTATTGCCTAAGTTACAAATACTTAGTTTGGTAGTTAGAATAAAGTCAAGATTGCGAATCACCCCCATTGTTTATATCCGTACTACCCCAGATAGTAGAATGAGCGTTGGTGTCTGCGCACATAATCAGCTCGAGAGCGTCAGCAGTTGCTTCTTCTACTACTTCCCTGAAGAGAGCTGTCGGTACTACAGCTTCATAAGGCGAGTAACTGGAGACCACCCAATATATGCGATTACCGATCTCCAGACTAGCAGCTGTTTGGTCTTTACCACTTAAATTAGTCAGGAGGAAGATAGGTTTAGGTTAGGGTGGCAGCCGTATCAAGTAGTGTCCGGTCAGAACTGATACTTACGTAGACAATCTTTGATCTTAGATCCTTAGATCTTTCCTTGCCAAAATGCAGGTTCTTGGAGTGCCTTCACAGTTGGCCACAAGCAGATTAAAGTGGGGTGTCCTGATACCGAACACTCTTCCTCCTACTACGTAGGGCCCCTGTACCAGGACAATGCACCTGTGGACTTGCGCAGCAACAGAGCCTCTGAGGCTGCTTTAGCGTGATGGAGGTTAATCTGTAGAATTCTTACCATCATTGGTAATCGACAGATTAACATTCACCCCGACAAGGGTGTTATCGAACTCTTCGTCCGTATCATAGGAGCATGTCACCGCCAGATGCGTCAAAGAGTCCGGAGACTCTGCTCAGCCCCTCAGTATCCAAAGTAGTGCTTTCGTTCTCAAAGAAGGACGTTACAGTTCTGTTAGAGTTGGAGACACCAGAAATAATGGGCGTGGGTAACTCCGTACTTCCAAAAAGCCGTGTATCAACCACGGTGGACGACTCGCCTTCCACAGTGGGAGCTTTATCCTGCTTGTATACCTTCAAGACTATAGTCTCGCAAGCATATTGTAGTGTTGCACTTGCACGTTGTATATGGAAGGTGGATTCAGCGTTAAGGATAAAATTGACCTGCCGCTTTTTAACATCCGCCTCACATACCTTGCTAATTCTATAATAATGGGTCGGCAGATCAGCATTGGAATCTTTTATTATCTCTAATATGTCAGCCGAGTTGGAGGGTTCTTCTGTAACCCAGGTGATGGCTTTGGGGTGACTAGGGATGTTGTTTTTTCGACAACATCAAACTGGACACCTCATCCGCTCGACTCAGAGCAGCCTTATGCAGGTCTATTGATCTGGCATCACCGAAAAATAAGAGCTTTACTCTCCCCTGATGCATTCCTACATTGTTGCAGATTTGTGGTTTGCCCGGCATTTCTCGAGGTAATGAGCCATAATGGCTGAATGCACATGGCTTCATTTGTCTTTGAGGATGGATCCATCCTCACTTCTTCTGTCTATATCTGTCATCACTAGACTCTTCGGCACTCCATAAAAGGGCTTGGTGAGTGTCCTGTTGATGGTGACATTAGGGCCTCTTGCCTTTTTCAAATGTAGGGGCTGATCATATGATCTGTTTCTTTTGACTTTATTAGCCGTCAACACGGCTGAATTTGTGACATAAGGGCCTCTTGCCTTTTTCAAATGTAGGGGCTGATCATATGATCTGTTTCTTTTGACTTTATTAGCCGTCAACACGGCTGAATTTGTGACCCTTTAAGCCGACTTATTGGCTTAAGAAGCCTTCATCTTCCGATGCCAACTCATTGGTCATCGGAAGTCTTTAGGCTAGATTATACGATTAAATTATAAAGGAATTTTATAAACATTAAAATTTTCACCACCAAAAGATCTTTGGACTACCGAAAATCGTAAAACTTGTTAGAAAATGAAGTCAAGTTAATTAAATCTATGTTTTATGTTATGTTAAAAAACAATATTTGGAACAACATCCTCCCACATACATATATGTATAATATTTGTATGTGCCAAATATTATGCATGTTTCAAGCAGAATATATTGTATATATACTCGTATATGTATATACTAAAATAGCGATTATTTTCAGCGTGTAGTACAAGTCGATGTTTGTTCCCAATTTTTTGTAATGACATCACAATAGTCTTCCACATCCTTGTATCAAGAAATTTCTCTTGAAATCTGATTGGCTTTGGAAAATAGTACTCGTATCTCAATATTACCAATGCTCACTACATATCTGCTTCTATAGAATGCTTTATTTTGAACATAAAACAAAATTCGCTATGCTTTAATCAGAACTTAAAAACTGTAAAAGAAGGAAGGCAAATATATGAGAAAACTCCAGCACGTGGCCAATTCTTGCCGAGGAACACTTTTCCTAATGAAAATCCCATAATTTATGCTACCAAACAAATATTTTCCCCATTTGCCATTCTCCAGCGACCGAGCGAACCCCGAACACAAAACAAAACCCGCATAACGAAATTGCCATTTCCTTTAAGATGCCATAAATTATAAAGAACTACAACACCAACAACGAGATAAAAAAAATCTATCTTTTCTCTTGCCTTCCGGTCACCCTTCTTTCTCTCCTCCGCACCCTCCCCCTTTTCCGACCAACCCATTATCACTGTGATTCTCGGAAGTTGAATTTACGTAAAAGATTTTCAATGAATTATTATCACAAAAATAGAAATGATACATAACCAACCGATGAAAATGGAGGCAGAGGCAAACATGAAATCAATTCAAAGATTATGTAAAAAAATGGAACAGAACCCTTTTGTGTACACACACATACACTCACAATCGCACAAAAGTGGATTCAAACGGATAAGAGCTCAAGTAAAATCAATATTGAATGAATACACACACACACACTTACCTATACCCTCACATTGCACTATCGATATGTATGTATAAAGGAATATCTCTAAGTACTGATGTGGGAGTAAGGCTTGTACATCTGAGTACATCTTATGATAAGTACATACTTACACATCCCATATGCACAAATATAAGGTGTGTTTTATTTGATAGGCTTGCAAAAACTAGAAGGGTAATTGCGTCAATGGGTTTGGCTGTTTGCTGCAAATATTGCTTTGGTGACACTTTATATGTACATATACGACATATGTATGTGTGTTGTTTTATTTGGGACTATATGGAAGGCTTTATAGAAATTAGTGTAATAGATATGGTTTATTAATATACATAAATTTGAATAAAAATTTTATTATGAGGCAGATTGGGCATGTATATACCCTACACCACACTGTGGTACAGGGTATTATGACTTTGTGCATTTGTTTGTAGCACGCTAAAGGAGAAGAAATAGACCCATCGTTTATTATACCGATCGACTTAGAATCACTTTCTGAGTTGATTTAACTATGTCCGTCTGTCCGTCTGTCCGTCTGTCTGTCTGTCTGTGCATGTATTCTTGTAATCAAAGTACAGGTCGCAATTATGGTCCGATCTCGACGAAACTTTACACATATCTTTTTTTGGCCCAAGGACGATCCCTATTGAATTTGGTTAAAATCGGTTCAGATTTATATACAGCCCCCATATACATGTTAGCCCCGATTTGACATGTAAGCGCTGTAGAGACTGTATTTTATATCCGATCAGTACGAAATTCGGCAGAAAGAGGTTTCTTATTACACGAAGGAATACTGCCAAATTCGGAGAAAATCGGTTCAGATTTAGATATAGCCCCCATATATATGTTGCCCCCGATTTGACATGTAAGCGCTATAAAAACTGTATTTTATAACCGATCAGTATGAAATTCGACAGAAAGAGGTTTCCTATTATATGAATGAACACTTTTAAATTTGGAAGAAATCGGTTCAGATTTAGATATAGCCCCCATATATACGTTACCCCGGATTTGATATGTAAGCGCTGTAAAAATTTTATTTTATATCCGATCAGTGCGAAATTCGGCAAAAAGAGGTTTCTTTCTACATGAAGGAATAATGCCAAATTCGGAGAAAATCGGTTCAGATTTAGATATAGCGCCCATATATAAGTTACCCCCCATTTTAACTTGTAAGCGCTGTAGATATGTCCGATCAGTACGAAATTCGACAGAAAGATGTATTTTACATGAATGAGTATTCAGGGAAAATCTGTTCAGATTTATATATAACCTCCATATATACATATGTTCCTCCTGATTTGGTATCAAAGCGCTAAAGAAGTTGTACTTTACTTCCGATCATTAAAATTTTCCAGAAAGATGTTTCTCAATTTAGCAACGAATATTGCTTAATTTAGCGATTATTGGTTCAGAATTAGATAATATGTTCCTACCCATTTACCAATTATTTCAAATTATTATCGCAATAACCCTTATCGCATTGTTAGGGAGGTGTAAGGTATTATATAGGCGGCCCCGCCCGACTTTCTGCCTTTCCTTTCTGCCTTTCCTACACTGTGCTCGCAGTAGACATATTGCAAATGTAAATGGACGGAAGCGGAAGGAAGAATACATGATTAGAGACATATTTCTCTCAAAACAATCGAGAGCGCCGGATTCCCCTTAAAAAAATTCCAACAAAATTTTTCATATTACAAAAGTCACACAAAACGTTGATCTTCGACAAAAAATTTTACTCACGAAAAATTAGTATACATATGTCCCCTTTTATTACATTTATGAAAAACCCATAGGTTCCATAATTTTGCATAGGTTCTATAATGTAAAAATCGAAATCATTAACAATTTCAACAAATATTTATCGCTATGAGTAGAAATATTCTCAACTTATGTAATAACTCGAAATCTGCTTATTTCTCATAAAAACATAAAGACTCACAGTAATGGAATATATATGTCAATAATCAATTGAAAATGTTGAGGATATGTATGGTTTTTGATATATGCTATATTTTAGAGTTAAGGGGGTGAGGCCGGTGACCCCTATTTCGAGAGAAATAAGTCTCCAAGGGTCATCTTTATTTGCGACATAACTAACGATCCTGACTTTCAAGCAAAATTCGTGACCAAATATCTCAAATTTGTGTAAAATACCCCCTTTTAACTATAAACTCACAAAAAACGAAAAAGTGGATGCAATTACTAAATTTGTGTAGTCTGCAAAAAAACAGGTTGGTACTGAATCTGTGAACAAAATGTATTTATTTACTACGGAAGTTGTTCAACTGAATTATTTATTTAAACTAGGACTTAAATACCCTGCGTTGCCCGCGTTGTCTTTTAATACCGTGATGCAAATTTTGTAAGCTTAAAGAAATTCTAATAAAAACTCCGATTAAAAGACAACATCAAAACATGAAAACATGAAACATGAAAACCCATAGTTCTGTCAAATTTACTTTGTAATATTTCTTACTATAACGGGTTTTCCAACAAGAGGTGTTATTTTGAATCAACCGGTATTTTGGTAGCTGTCACTTTTGAAGCTTTTATTCTTTGACAAGTAGAAACTACGCCATTACTAAAATTGGAACGATACACGATTCAACAACGCATTGAAATTATTTAAATTCCAAAAATCGAAAATCATCGAAATATCATCATGACTGATGAGGCCCATTTCCACCTCGGTGGCTACGTCAAAAAGCAAAATTGTCGCATCTGGGGCTCGGAAAATCCGAGAGTTATTTTTGAGAAGCCTCTACATCCTCAACGTGTGACTGTTTGGTGCGGTTTATGGTCCGGCGGGGTCATTGGACCTTAATTTTTCGGAAATGAGGTTGGATCAACAGTTACGGTGAATGGATTGCGGTCGGAGTTGGATGGTATTGATCTGGACAACGTTTACTTTCAACAAGACGGCGCTACGTGCCACATATTGCGAAACCATTGCTCTGTTACGGGACAAGTTTCCGGACCGTGTTATCTCTCGAAGAGGTGATCACAATTGGCCACCGAGATCTTGTGATTTAACACCTTGCGACTTCTATACATCATTTATCTCAAAAAATTGCATTTTTCTTTGAATACCAAAATAACACCTCTTTTTGGAAAACCCTTTACTTAAATTAGTTGTATATGTTTATTTGCTGTAGGACTAAAATTCGACATGTCACAGCATAACAATTTTAGGATAACTTCAGTGACCATGAAGTCTCATATTATTTTTGATCACCTCTGGTCGGTGCGACCATATACCGAAAACCATTAAATGCGGGCAATTCTAACAGATGTTTTTGGTTCTCAAATACTTTTGTCACTTTGACCACAGGTCAATCATAAAATTGCTTTTTTTTTGCTTTAGCATGACGTCTACAGGCCTGGACCTATTTTCTTGAAAGTAGGCGGAATGATATGTACATTGTTTGAATGTTGCATACTTTGATTTTGGATTTTCACCAAGTGATTTTCGATTTTCGTATATGGGCTACTTTAGAGTGTCATTTATATGTATGGGCCGTAGTCACTTCTGGTGCTATTGAAACTTCACTATTGTTTTTGGTATTGAATCAAAAATCAGGACCTAAAAACTCAAAAAATATTGGCTGCTTTATAGTAAAAGATATGTATTACTTATATTATATTAAAATGTTTGATTCAAAAATAGCTTTGTCTGTTTGGTCCTACACAGGTCATACAAATTTAGTTGCATATTTAAGATCAGTCCACCAAAAATTCCATCAAACTCCTGAAAATAAAACAAGATGCTCTCAAAAACTCAAAGGGTATGAAAATGTATTTGATCCCTACTGCACTAACCGCAAACTGGAAATTGAAATGTGTGAATATATAATAGCTAGCACCTCATAAAGGTTTTTAGCTCTTAATCTATATTTTAAATTTCAGTTTAGTTATTATACTAGATTTGACCCCATACTGGAATTAAAATTGTTAATTTCGTATCTCCTTGAAAATCTGTATTTACACATTAATTTATAGATACCATAGGAGCTATGTGACTATTAAAAATTGGAAATTGTTTTAGTCACTACTGCACTGACCACAGTTCTAATCGTGGGAATATGAATAGCGTATTCCAGCCACGCCCTTAACTGTATTTGTGCAAACTTTATTAGTTTTACATGGGGGGGAGTGATTTAACACCATTAGACTATTTCTTGTGGGGTTATTTGAAATTATTGGTCTTTCGAAATAAACCAGACTCTCTTCAAGCTTTACAAGTCAATATTGAACGTGCCTTTCATGACATACGACTTGATTTAGTGGAAAAAGTGCTCAAAAATTGGGTTCATCGAATTCGTTCCTGCAGAAGAAGTCGTGGAGGCCATTTCAATGACGTTTTATTTAGAACTTAATAAATTAAAAACTTTTGAATTTCCTTAACAATAAGGGTGTTTTTTTTCAAAGAAATCATATCACTCTTATTGGAAAACCCAGCAAAATTTCTAGCTTTCCACCTCTTATAGGGGCCGCAACGTTCAAGCAGTCAAAAGTCGCTTGGTGTAAAATCGCATCTGTTGGAGATCAGTATATACACATAAATTAGTAGGACCATAGCTCATAAGGGACTTTTAAGCACAGAATGAGTGAATTTGCTTTGGTCACTGCTGCACTGGCCACAATGTGAGAATTAAAAATATTTTTTTGGCATATATATTTGTCGTGTATAGTACTTTTTATTTACAACGTTTAACATTTTGTATCTTTTAACAGGCTTCTGAAAGGACAAAAACAATACTCAAGTTTTTGATACCGCTGGAACTGACCCCTTGGCAAAAAATGAGTAGCTAGGAGCCTCAGCAGTCAAGTGGTTAAAAATCACTGGGCGGAAAATCTAAATTCGAAGTAGCCTATATTAACATCCGGGTATTGGTCTAACTGTTCACCAAGTTTCAAGAAAATTGGTTCAGGCGTGATGTGGCAACAGACAAACAAACGATTTTAACATAATAGGATTAAATGAGTTATGGAGTCAATGAAAAACAAGTAAAAGCATTAAGTTCGGCCAAGCCGAATCTTATGTCCCCTCCGCCATGGATTGCATTCAATTTTATTACTGGAAAAATCTTTGGACATGGAGCAAATCATGAAACGATCCTTTTTGTTTAAGTAAATTATTAAAAAACGAACACTGCAATTTTAGGCCGCAAATTCGTTAGCCAAACTCTTCACCTGAAAAATGTGGTATTTATGGCTTAAAATAGCTTTTTTGAGAGCTACTTTATGCCGTCTTAGATCAATATGTAGAGGTGTTACAAACGGAGAGACACGGGGACCACAACAAAATAAAATTGTATTTGTATAAATTTTATAGAGATGAATTCTTGCCAGAATATAATATAAACTGCACAGTTTCAGCTAAATTTCTTAGAAAATGTGGTGTTTATGGCTTAAATAAGCCTTTTTGGGAGCGTCATCTATAGGTGGACTATAACAAATATGATTTAAAAAAAATTACTGCGATGAATTCTTGTCTTTATTAAATACAAACTGCAAAGATTCAATTAAAATGCTTATGGTATTTAGGCTTAAATACGTAAATTTTGGAGCGATCTCTATTGGGTGACTATAACAAAACATGAACCGATTTCTAAAATTGTTGCTGTGATGAATTCTTTTCAAAACAGAATACAAACCGCAAGGTTTCTGCTAAATTAATTTAAACATGTGGTATCTATGGCTCAAAAACCGTATTTTGGAGCGACCTCTATAGGGGAGCTAAATCAAAACATTAACCGATGTGGCCCATTTGCAATCCCAAACAACCTTCAACTATAAGAAATATTTATACCAAATTTGATCAAGCCAGCTCTATTATAACGGACTGTAGACTGATTATAACAGACGGATGGACGAACGGACGGACATGGCTAAATCGTCTTGAATTTAACGACGATTAAGAATACATATACTTTATGCCGTCTCATCAATATGTAGAGGTGTTACAAACGGAGTGACAAAATGAATATACCCCCCATCCTATGGTGGAGGGTATAAAAATGGATTGATCCAAATACTGGGTACATTAAGACTAATTATAAATTTTTATGATATTAATCAATAGTTAAATATATTTAATTTATTTGTAAAACCAGTAAGGAAAGGCAAAAGTCGGGCGGGGCCGACTATATAATACCCTACACCACTCTCGTAATATTGAATAACTCTCATATATATATTTTGTAATTCATGTATAAATTGTTTACATAAATTTACTTTTGGGACATTTTATATTTAAATAATACCATGTACCACAGTGTGGTGTAGGGTATAAAAACGATTGAATCTAAAGAGCCAAATCGGATGAAACATATATATGGGGGCTAAAGCTAAATCTTAACCGATTTTCTTCAAATTCGGCAATGTTGGTTCATGGATCAAGAAACTCTAAATTTCAAAACGATTGGATGTAAAATATAGCTTCTATAGAACTAAAGGGCCAAATCGGACAAAACATATATATGGGAGCTATAGCTAAATCTTAACCGATTTTATTCAAATTCGGTAGTGTTGGTTCATGGATCAAGAAACTCTACCATTCTAAATTTCAAAATGATTGGATGTAAAATGCAGCTTCTTCAGGACTAAAGAGCAAAATCGGAAGAAACATATATATGGGAACTATAGCTAAATCTTAACCGATTTTCTTCAAATTCGGCAATGTTGGTTCATGGATCAAGAAACTCTACCATTCTAAATTTCAAAACGATTGGCTGTAAAATACAGCTTTTATAGGACTAAAGGGCCAAATCGGACGAAACATATATATGGGAGCTATAGCTATATCTTAACCGATCTTCAAATTCGGTAGTGTTGGTTCACGGATCAAGAAACTCTACCATTCTAAATTTCAAAACGATTGGATGTAAAATATAGCTTCTATAGGACTAAAGGGCCAAATCGGACGAAAGATATATATGGGAGCTATATCTAAATCTGAACCGATTTCAACCAAATTCAATAGCGATCTTAACAGCTGTGAAATACTCTAAACTGCAAAATTTCAGAACGATCGGAGTGAAATTGCGACCTGTAGTCGACGAACAACTTTACATGGACAGACGGACGGACGGACGGACGGACAGACATGGTTAAATCGACTCAGCTAGTGATTCTGAGTCGATCGGTATACTTTAAGGTGGGTCTAGCTGTGTTATTTTCAGGTGTTACAAACATCTGCCGTGAAACAAACTTATAATACCCTGTACCACAGTGTGGTGTAGGGTATAAAAAACCAGTAAGGAAAGGCTAAAGTCGGGCGGGGCCGACTATATAATACCCTACACGACTCTCGTAATATTGAATAACTCTGATATATAAATTTTGTAATTCATGTATAAATTGTTTACATAAATTTACTTTTGGGACATTTTATACTTAAATAATACCCTGTACCACAGTGTGGTGTAGGGTATAAAAACGATTGGATCTAAAGAGCCAAATCGGATGAAACATATATATGGGAGCTATAGCTAAATCCATTCCATAGCTAAATACCATTCTAAATTTCAAAACGATTGGATGTAAAATATAGCTTCTATAGAACTGAAGGGCCAAATCGGACGAATCATATATTTGGGAGCTATAGCTAAATATTAACCGAATTTCTTCAAATTCGGCAGTGTTGGTTCATGTATCAAGAAACTCTACCATTCTAAATTTCAAAATGATTGGATGTAAAATACAGCTTCTACAGGACTAAAGAGCAAAATCGGACGAAACATATATATAGGAGCTATAGCAAAATCTTAACCGATTTTCTTCAAATTCGGTAGTGTTGGTTCATGGATCAAGAAACTCTACCATTCTAAATTTCAAAACGATTGGATGTAAAATACAGCTTCTATAGGACTAAGGGTCCAAATCGAACGAAAGATATATATGGGAGCTATATCTAAATCTGAACCGATTTCAACCAAATTCAATAGCGATCTTAACAGCTGCGAAATACTCTAAACTGCAAAATCTCAGAACGATCGGAGTGAAATTGCGACCTGTAGTCGACGAACAACTTTACATGGACAGACAGACGGACGGACGGACGGACAGACATGCTTAAATCGACTCGGCTACTGATTCTGAGTCGATCGGTATACTTTAAGGTGGGTCTAGCTGTGTTATTTTCAGGTGTTACAAACATCTGCCGTGAAACAAACTTATAATACCCTGTACCACAGTGTGGTGTAGGGTATAAAAACGATTGGATCTAAAGAGCCAAATCGGATGAAACATATATATGGGAGCTATAGCTAAATCCATTCCATAGCTAAATACCATTCTAAATTTCAAAACGATTGGATGTAAAATATAGCTTCTATAGAACTAAAGGGCCAAATCGGACGAATCATATATTTGGGAGCTATAGCTAAATATTAACCGAATTTCTTCAAATTCGGCAGTGTTGGTTCATGTATCAAGAAACTCTACCATTCTAAATTTCAAAATGATTGGATGTAAAATACAGCTTCTACAGGACTAAAGAGCAAAATCGGACGAAACATATATATAGGAGCTATAGCAAAATCTTAACCGATTTTCTTCAAATTCGGTAGTGTTGGTTCATGGATCAAGAAACTCTACCATTCTAAATTTCAAAACGATTGGATGTAAAATACAGCTTCTATAGGACTAAGGGTCCAAATCGGACGAAAGATATATATGGGAGCTATATCTAAATCTGAACCGATTTCAACCAAATTCAATAGCGATCTTAACAGCTGCGAAATACTCTAAACTGCAAAATCTCAGAAGGATCGGAGTGAAATTGCGACCTGTAGTCGACGAACAACTTTACATGGACAGACAGACGGACGGACGGACGGACGGACGGACAAACATGCTTAAATCGACTCGGCTACTGATTCTGAGTCGATCGGTATACTTTAAGGTGGGTCTAGCTGTGTTACAAACATCTGCCGTGAAACAAACTTATAATACCCTGTACCACAGTGTGGTGTAGGGTATAATTACGATACGCAAAAAAAATTGTGTGTCCGAGACTGAAAACTTTTTTAAAACCATTTGGCCCTTTAGCCCTATAGAAGCTGTATTTTACATCCAATTCCTTTGAAATTTAGCATAGTAGAGTATCTTGATCCATGGACAAATTTAAATAAATTCGATTTGGCCCTTTAACCGTATAGAAACTGTGTTTTACAACCAATTATTTTGAAATTTAGCATGGTAGTGTTTTTTGCTCAATGGACCAATTTTGCCGAATTTGAAGAAAATCAGTTCAGATTTAGATATAGCTCACATATATATGTTTCGTCCGATTCGGCCCTAAATAAGCAGTAGTTTACATCCAATCGTTTTGAAATTTAGTATGGCACAGTTTCTTGATTCATGGATCAACATTGCCGAAATTAAAACAAATTGGTTCAGATTTATTTAAAGCTTCCATATAATGGATGATTCATCGTGAGGTTTGATTGACGGTAACATTCCCAATTTCCTCATTTTTGAAAAAATATTGACCAATGATTCCACCAGCCCATAAACCACACCATAACGTTGATTTTAATGGATGTAATTGTAGCTCTTGGTACTCTTCGGGTTGCTCATCAGCCCATATACGACAAGATTGTTTATTAACGTATAGACACCGAGTATTTTCGTGGTGGTATAAGAACATGATTTTGTTAAAATTCTCCACTTTTACCAATAGGTATATATTGTATATCGTCATCAGAAACGAAAAAGGGCCTATCATCATATTTAAAAATTTTACAGGAGAAGCAAAAAACTAAATAAAATGAAAAGTACTGTAGTTAGATAAACGGGGTTTTCAGGATAATATCTACACATATTAAGGCATATATAAAATCACACAAACATGATTTATAACTGGTTTGTAAAAATTGCGTGAAATAGTATTTTTTAACTATGAAAAAAGAAATAATTTGTTGTTAGGCCCTTTTGAATTTCGTTAATAAATTCGCAATTTTTGATAGTAGGTCGCTAAAAATTTGTAAGGATGTGTACCGAAATCCATCAAAAACTGAGTTTCCATTTTTCTTGTTGTTACGCCCTTTTTCGTTTCTGATGACGATATGTATATCCATAGAGTTTTTCAAAAAGCCACTGATTCCTCCGTTAGGATGCTAGCTTTCAAAACAATGGAACAACAAAATGTTCATGTGTTTTGTGCCAGCAAAAAATGATTATTTTTAAAGTGGTGTTTTCAGAATTTGAATCCCTTCTATTTGCCTATAATTTAAATGATATCCCGAACAAATATTTCAAAAAATATTGTCCAAATTAAAAAAGGATTCACATACATTTTGTTTTTTAATTTTTTTCATGTTTAGGAAACCATATTACCCCAGAAAATGCTATGCACAGCCCTTCGACAATAACTTTGTAAAGTAGTGTTGTTTGTTTTTAGAATCTTCTGAATTTCGTAAATAAATTGGATATTTTTGCGGTCGCTGCAAATTTGTGATGATATGTGATTCTAAAAGTGATTGCGATTCTAAAAAAAGGTTGCCCCGTCAACGCGAAATTCTGGAAAATATTTGCCCGTTTTATGTTTAACTGATGTAGTCCATCGAATTAAACTTAGCTCCTATTTAAAAATTCCAAAAAGTGCTATAAAATATCCAGTTTTCGGGAAAGGTAACGAAAATATTGAAATTTTTGCAGAAGCGAAATTGCCATAAGCAATCTACAACAATATATCAATGTCTCGCTTTTGAAATTATTAGTTGTTTGGCATTTTGAAATTGAATTGATATGCAAATTGAAGTGCACTAACCTACACATACACATTAAAAGTTCAATACCCAATTATAAATTAATTCAATCACAACAGTCGAATTGCGACGGACGATAAATTTGAAGAACAAACTTCCAAAAAATATAATTAAATTACAAAGTTTGAAATACATATACATACATGTTTAAAATTCGGATTTATGTTCCACCAAAAATTATTACCTGAAAGAAGAAAATATGTCAAATATTAGATATATAAAATCAGAATGAGTGAGAAGAATTCATTGTCAACAATTTTTGATTTTTATTATGAGTATAAGGCAAAAATAAAAAAAATCGAAAAAATTATCGGTTTAAGAATTTTTATTATCGAACTAAGGTTGCTGTTCATTTGATATTCATATTTAAGATATTAACATTGCAATAGGTATAAAGAAAATTATATAAAAATTATTACCCTTGTAATTTTAAAAGCCCTGTAAAAGGGACAAACGATAACACAGTACTGCGTTTTTCAGATAATTGATTTGTAACTCAATTCTGAGAATTGGGCGTGAAAGTAGCCCCAAAAATAAGAACTTCTACATCAGTATTTTAGTCAAGTTGGCTCAATTAATAATTTAATGATCATACGATTTTTTTGCTCAATGTGGATTTTTTGCACTTTTCTATATTTTTTCTCGGTATACCGTACCGAATATCTCTTTTGTGTCTGAAGAAAGTTGTAAATATTAAGTAGGAGGAAAAAATTCGGAAGAAACCTACCCGAAAAAAGTGCATCCAGTGCTTTAAAAATCGCAAAAATGTTCTGTTCTGTTTTATTATGTTCCGCTTTATATGTATAGCTATTACGTATTACCTATTTTTCAATATTTTACTGACAGATATTTTATGACTTTGAAGGCATTTTTGCGATTTTTAAGGCACTTGATGCTCTTTTTCTTCTCCTCTTCAATATCTACAATTATATATAGATTTTGTTTTGGCAGTATGCCTCATGCTTTCGGGGTGAGTTGTCAACATGCTGCTTAAAATACGACAGCTATGACGTTACGGCCATCTAATAATTAATGCATTAAACGTGAGGTGCATTTGAAAGACCGCTGTTGAAGTTTTAAAAATTTTAAAAATGTGAATTTTGAGAATGTGAGTTTTGCGTTTTTTAACCTCAGATGCAAAATTGAGCGGTATATTGAGCGGGTCACCAAAAAAGATATTAGATGCGAGGCAGAATATTAAAGCTAATCTCGAGACAATTGCAAAAACATTTTTTTAAATTTTTTCCGACCCCGCGGAATTGGCTCAGACCCGTTTTTTATCATATCGGGTCACCAAAAATGTTATGAAATGCGAGGCGGAATATTAAAGCATATGTACATCGTCGCAATTGCAAAAACATTTTATAAAATATTTTTTGATCCCGCGGAATCGGCCCAAAATCGGGTTTTTATCGTAACTATTTTTATCGCAACTTTATGAACTTTTGATGGGGAGTTTTTGGTGCAGAATCGAACATTTCCATATGTCTCCCTAATATGTATATTAAACCGGGTTGGCCTCCATGTAAAACAAGTAAAAGTGTTAAGTTCGCACAATGGATTGCATTCAATTTTATTACTGGAAAATTTTTTGGATATGGAGCAAATCATGAAACAATCCTTTTTATCCCCTCACCTTAGAGAGGAGGGTATATATCATTTGCTACGAGCCAAAGTGTAACACATCGAAGGAGTGACCTAAGACCATAAGTATGTTCGGCGGATATCCGTTTTGGGTCTTTTTAAGTTGAATGAGCAATGTCCGTCCGTCTGTCTGTCTGTCTGCTGGCTGGTGCGCACAATAACTCTCGAAAGGAGTAACAGATTGACTTCAAATTTGGTATGTGGTAATATTTTTCTCTCTATATACGTGTATCGGCGTTTTGAAAGATCACATCGGAATTTTATTTTAGGGGGGGTTAAAGTTTTCCCCCCTTTGCTTGATCGTGCAGAATATCGGTATATAAAACTATGTGTTCTGTTCATCTGAGGTGTAGGGTATCTTCAGCAACTTTGTAGCAAATGTTAAGCCCTATATTTTTGTGGAATATATTAACCCTCTAGCTTCCCCCCATAACGGTGATTTTTGTCTATATTTTAACAAATCGTAAAAAACTCCCCTAAAAATGGGTGGCGCGGGGTTGAAATGTTCTACAAAAAATTTAAAATTTTTTGTAGAACAAAAAATAAAATTTTACTATATGTGTCAGAACACACCAAAGCCCAAATTTTAACACAAACTCCAAAAAACGCCCAAATTTAAGATAGCCTGTTAGGGTTAATTTGTTATTCCTCGCATATGAAGGTTCTCTCAGCTCTGAAGAGAAGGTTGTTATTCAACAACTACCAAGAGTACTTTTGTTCTTCTTCATTATTTCTGTCATTATATTTTTGTCACTCAAAATTATCATAACGGAACTTTTGAGTGGCACGTTACTTATGAACGTTAACGTTTGACATCGTGGGTCAGCCAGTTAATCTTTTTATTTTCTTACAATATTCTACAAGGGAATTTGTAAGAATAATAATGACTGACTGTTTGGGAAAACTTGACTGGTTTTGCTACGTCTGTGGCAAGCATACCCTTATGGAACATAGGGTTTCATTTTTTACGAGCAAAGTGGAGGATATATATTAAATTTATTTTGAACTGGAAGTTTTCCAGATGAGCCATTGGTGCCAAAACATATATGCCGAAATTGCTATATCGGTTTGATGCTGTGGTCTAAAGGTAATACAAGTTTTGATTTATATTTGATTATACATATATATTTATATTTTGATTTTCAGTTTTCAACTGAAACTGATGAGCATGACGAACGGTTCCATCAGATATGTCTTCCTATTGAAAAACGCTATAAAGGCAAGAGCATTTTGTCTCTTATAACAGATTTATGTTGGACATTGTTTGATAATGGCGTCGAATTGCCAAGAGCGAACAGAAAAGTGTTTTTTTTTTTTTTTTATTATTGAAGGTTTTTTTCAACTTTTCCTTCTCCAAAAATATGCATCCTTTGATTATTCTCAATGTTCTTTCCTTTAAAAATACATAACTTCTAGACGTAAGATTAGTTAAAACCATATCTTTGTAGCCTAACTTAAGCAATAAATGTAAATAAATGTTTTATAAAAAAAAAAAAAAAAGTGAATTAAAAATAAATGAACGTATGTATTTAATAAGTATTTCTCCTTGTATATGCGTTATTAATAGATTTTTTGTTTATAGTCCTGAAGTATAATATAATATAAAATAAATATTATTTAATTGTAAAATAAAATAATTATTTTTTTTGCATCTCTCACATCAACCCCGAAAAATCCAATTTTTTAAGACCTTTCTGGTACTAACACTATATAATATATAAATAAACCCTTAACAGGCAATCTTGAATTTGGCCAGTTTTTTTGTGTTTGTGTTACGTTTTGGGCTTCGGTGTGTTCTGACATATATAGTAAAATTTTATGGCCGACATTTTTGTAGAACATTTCAACCCCGCTCCACCCATTTTTAGGGGAGTTTTTTACGATTTGTTAAAATATAGACAAAAGTCACCGTTATGGGGGGAAGCTAGAGGGTTAACATATTCCACAAAAATATAGGCCTTAACATTTGCTACAAAGTTGCTGAAGATACCCTACACCACAGATGAACAGAACACATAGTTTTATATACCGATATTCTGCACGAACAAGCAAAGGGGGGAAAACTTTAACCCCTCCTAAAATAAAATTCCGATGTGATCTTTCAAAACGCCGACACACGTATATATTTTTTTGGTCTCCTCTACCATAATCCATTGACAGAACCCTGTTATTTTTTTTTGTGTTGTACTGTGTATTCTACACATAGTATTAGTTTATTAGTCACTATTACCTCTAGAAAAATGGGCGAAGATGCCATGCCCCTTTTGGTACCTCCCACACAAATGGACAATTTTGAACCAAAAGTTAATAGCTTATAACTTTATTACCAGTGCATACAAAGACCTGAAATGTTGAACAGTATAATGGTTTAATATTACCTACAACACAGGGAAAAATGGGCATTGTTGCCACGCTCCTTTTGGTACCTCCCACACAAATGGACCATTTTGTACCAAAAGTTACCAGCTTATAACTTGAATACCACTGCATACAAATACTTGAAATTTCGTACAGTGCAATGCTTTTATAGTACCTAGAGTCCAGAGAAAAATGGGCGTTACTGGCACTCCCCTTTTGGTACCTCCCACACAAAGTTCACAGCTTTTAACTTCAATATCAGTGCATACAAATACTTCAAATTTCGTACAGTGCAATGCTTTTATAGTACCTAGAGTCTAGAGAAAAGTGGCCGTTATTGGCACACCTATTTTGGTACCCCCACACATATGGACCATTTTACACCAAAAGTTAGCAGCTTACAACTTTAATACCAGTTTTAAAGTTATTAAATGCAATTTAAATTGAGAATAATTTAATTAAAACAAAAAAATTTGCAATTTTTAGGCCGCAAATTCGTTAGCCAAACTTCACCTAAAAATGTGGTGTTTGTAGCCTGAAATAGCTTTTTTCAGAGCTACATCTACACGGGGACTACAACAAAATGAAATGATATTTGTATTAATTTGATTGAGATAAATTCTTGCCAAAATAGAAAACAAAGTGCAAAGTTTCAGTTAAATTTCTTACAAAATGTAGTGTTTATGGCTTAAATAAGCTTTTTTGGGAGCGTCATCTATAGGTGGACTATAACAAAATATTTAAACTGATTTAAAACATTTTTACTGCGATGAATTCTTGTCTTAATTAAATACAAACTGCAAAGATTCAGTTAAAATGCTTAGAAAATATTGTATTTATGGCTGAAATACATATATTTTGGAGCGACCTCTATAGGGTGACTATAATAAAATATGAACCGAAATGTGAAATTTTTCCTGCGATAAATGCTTGTAAAAAATAGAATACAAACTGCAAATATTCTGCTAAATTGCTTCAAAAATGTGGTATATATGGCACAAAACCCGTATTTTGGAGCGACCTCTATGAGATAGGAAATTTGCATAAGTAGTTTTTATTAGCAAAATAAGGTAAAAACAAATTTTGGATCAAATCTGTCAGAGGACACGCCCACATCCCACATATCCTGAAATGCAAAGTACATTATTTTCTGAACTGCCCACCGAATTCAACCAAATTTTGTTCAACATACTTCTAAGGTGTTTTAAATTAATGCATATACATAATCGCTGAAATTGCAGCAAGGATTACACTTTCCTTAAAATGTCCTTTTTGAGTAGTTGCTGGTAAAATATGAAAATAATGCAAAAAATTACTTCAAATGTAATATGCGGCATATTTTATTGTCAGAAATATAATTTCTTTAAATTTTCGTTCAATTCGAAATGATTTTTTTTTAATTTTTGTTCAGATATAACCAAAGTTTCTCGAAAAAATAACAAATTAAGATATTTATTGTAGCCAAATTCGCAAGCATTCGCAGCTACAATTTATTTAGTTGAAAACTATAACATTATAGATAAAAATCAAAAAAATACAATTGGTGAACTGTCGTTATAAATTGCTTTTTTGGTCCATTCAAAAAGGGTCCACATAAAAAAACACGCGTGTTTTTCTGTTATCCTAACGGTACTTTCTATATGTGTTATATAAGTAATTGGACCAAAACATAATTAATAAAAAAAATAATTTTGTCGAATTGCAGAAACATTGTTTAACAACAACTAGTTACAGGTCTTGCAATTATTTATGAATAAATATTAATTTTAACCCATAAAAGATCATAAAAATGATAAATTATTTGATGTGATAAATATACGTAGGTATATAACTTTGAAGCCCCACAGCTGTGAAACGGCTCAATGCATCAAAAAAATATTGTATGTGCTTTCTAATCAAACAGTTTTTCATTGATTCGAGTAATCAATTTTAAAAATTCCAACATCTACTGCAGGAATTTTTGGCCACGCTGACGGCACTGTGCGACGTCTGGATATACTGGGGTCAGCCTTTCTAGCAAGTCTGACCGATCTTTCCGTTACAGATATTCGTACTGTTGATAACATTGTTTATCAAACAGGTTTGTTTCGTTTAGGGGCATCTGAGCCCGTGGTATCACTAGGGACCTTCATTAGGTTATCTGATGTTGATAATTAAAAAAAGCTATGGTTCGAATTCTTAAAATTGATTAAGCTTTTCCTTTCAGATATGTGCAAGAAAACTGTTTTATTTCATCGCACTCACATTCTCTACTTTATTATTTTCACAAATTCTCCTAATTACACTAGACCGTCACTATCACGACAAATAAAACACGCTTATTATTATTATGGAGGATTTCGAGTATGTGATTAAAATAAAAATTTGTTAGCGTTTGTCAAGAGAATAAGCTTCAGTTTATGTGTGTAGTAGGTTTTTGTAAGTGAAAATGTGTGTGTTTTGGCGACAGAGAAGGCATCATAAAAATAACACTTGTGACATTTTCAAGACATCTTAAAGGCTTAAAGTCGTCAGTCAGTCAGTCGGTTCGGTGCGGTGCGGTGTGGTGCGTATCATGCGGGTGTTATGCCGTTTGTGTCGCTCACAAGTGGTCGCAACATTTGATAGTATCATCCGTGCAAGTGGCATGAGCAGCCGTAAATAAATGACGACTGCTCCTCGTTCGCTTATGTGCGGCTTGTCGAGCTGCGGCGACGAACACTTACAAATGGAAAATGACATTATGGCTGTGGGTAGACAGACATTCCTTCCGACTACTCTGCTGTTGTTGCCACAGTCAACCGATATGAGATAGCTCTTGGTATGTGGTGGTGCGGATCCTTCATAGCATACGAGTACAAACGGAATTGTAGTGTGTAACAAACGGAACGAACGTATCAGATGAGACTACGTGGGAATATTAACACTTTGAACGTTGTATTTTTGTAATTGCCTTGGTATTGTTTTTTCTCTGTTATTCTTTTAGAATGCTGGAGATGGGGAAATGGACATAAAGAAGTGTCATCCCATCAACTGATGTCATTCAAACATCTATCCAGCCATCCATCTATACGTCCGTCAAAACATTAGTTATGGGAGAGAGAATGGTGTTGTACACTTCGACACACGCTGCGCGCACTGTCAGTGTATTTGGAAGTGCACCATTATTTCCTAACCGTGATTGAGGAAACTGTGGTACTTGTTCAAAGTTTTGCCATCTGTTTCTGCTACTGCCGAAGCACCATTTCCTTTGGAAATGAAACGCTAAATTGAACTAATAAAATGTACGAAAATTTAGATTGAAAGAGTTTTTAACTGGTTCCTGTTTGTGGATATACATTTAAGTCAGAAATACATTTGACTGAACGTTCATTTTGTATGATATCCTTTAAGAGTTATAAGAACTCAGCGCTGTGGAAAAAGTTCTTTTGTAGTTTGACGTCAATGGCTCTAAGATTAGTCTTACATAGGCAAGTGTTTGTTTGTGTGAATGCTGGGCAGTAATATATGAATTGTTGTAAAGGGTGGTTGAATTGTAGGGGCCGATGTTGAATGTGAACCACACCTAAACTCAATTTCAGACTAACTCAATTTGAACCATGAAAAGATACACAATCGAGCAACGCGTTAAAGTCTTTTAAGTCTTTTACGAAAATGGGCGTTTAAATCAAAATGCATTTCGTGCACTTCGTGATGTTTTTTTGATCAGCATAATCGACCAAATGTGTCCACAATCGGGAGAATTGTGCGCAAATTTCAGCAAACCTGGTCATGCTGGCCCAGTTCGTTTGGTGCTGCTTATTGGCTGGCGACGTCATCGGGCCATACTTCTTCGAAATGAGGCCGGTCAGGCAGTTACTGTGAATGGTGTTCGCTATCGTGAGATGAACGATAGGCCCGAATTGGAAGATATGGATGTGGACAATATGTGGTTTCATCAGGACTTGCCAAACCGCTAACGAAACAATGGCTCTTTTGCGCAACAAATTCAATGGCCGTGTTATCTCACGTCGTGGCGATGTCAATTGGCCGCCAAGATCATGTGATTTGACACCGTTGGACTTCTTTCTTTGGGGTTATTTGAAAGAAAAGGTGTACGTCGATAAGCCAGCAACAATTCAAGAGCTAAAGGATGAGATAATTCGGCACATTAACGGCATAAAACCTCAATTATGCCTCAGCGTCATCGAAAATTTGGACCATCGGATGGAGGTGTGCCGCCGAGGTCGCGACGGCCATTTGGCCGATATTTTGTTCCATACATAATTGAACCATACAAATATTATCATAATAAAAAGAAATGGCAATATTTCCTAATTAATTTCCTAAATAATTTGTGTTTTATTCAAAATCAACATCGGCCCTTAAAATTTAACAACCCTTTATTATTTCGACGTCGTGTCTAAATGTCCTACTGTCGCTGTTTTCTGCATTCCCCTTTTGGTACATTTGTGCTTGTAAGTTGAAGTGTCCTGTAAGAACACCCATTATCTTACAAATCCCAGATTAGCGTAATTTCAGCAGGATCCTTGTTTCGCCCATGTTAGGTTCGCCCATGTTAGGTTCGCCCATAGGATCTTAGTCACCCACATATTAAAGCTTTAGCCGTGGATGTGAGAGAAAACTTTTGCTGCGTGAGTAAAGTTCTTCTATTCCAGTGTAAAAAATTCTTTATATCAATGTGTTGAAATATTTTTCATATTTGATTTTTATATGAAACCATACACCACTCTAGTAATATTGAATAACAATAAAATATGTAGGTCATACTTAAGACAAAAATTTGCCATAAAAAGCCACATCGGAAGGGCTATATTTAAACCTTAACCGATTTTCTCCAAACTCGACAATTTTTTTCAAACCTTGTATCAAGAAACTCCACCCTGCTAAATTTCAAAATGCTTGAATGTGAAACGCTACAGCGTCTGTAGCGCTAATAGGTCAAATTTTAATCTAAACCGAAATTTAAATCTAAACCGATAAAATCGGCAATGTTTGTCCTCAAATGAAGAAACTCTACCCTGCTAAATTTCACAATGATTGGATGTAACATACAGCTTCTTTAGCGCCAATATATATGGGGGATATATGTATATCTTAACCGATTTTCTTCCAACTCGGCAATGTGGATCCATGTATCAAGAAACTCCTCCATGCAAAATTAAAAAAATGATTGAATGTCAAATACAGCTTCTATAGCATTGAAATGCCAAATCGGATGAACATATATGTATATGAGGGATATATCTAAATCTGAACCTATTTTTCTCATATTTGGAAATGTGGGTCCTTGGACGAAGAAACTCTACCCTGCTAAATTTCACAATGATTAGATGTAAAATACAGCTTCTGTAGCGCCAATGTCTACTCGGAAGGATCATATATATGGTGGCTATATGTAAATCTGAACTGATTTTCACCCATTTCAATAGGGTTCTTCCCAGTCCTGACTGTCAAATCTCAGCTACATCGGAGCTGAGATTTTGGCTAATAACCTACACCACACTGTGGTACAGGTGCAATATATTAGCTTAACTTAGTTGACGTCAATTAGTAAAATTCGACAACAATTTAATATGACAACTCAAAAACCTGACGACATCAATTACCACTAGTTTACAACAATTTTGTCGAAGTGCTGCGCAAAACATTTTCTGGTGTAATTTGTCGTCCTACTCGTAAACACGAAAAGTATTAAAAAAATTGTCGTACAGTTAATTTATTTTTTTCATTCCAATTTTTTTGAAGTATAAGTTCGATAGTGCCGGGATAAATTTAAGAAAGCTATGAGGGCTACAAATATTGCAAATTTTCCATTCGCGTAGAAACGTAGTGGTTACTTAAAAAATTAAAAATTGTAAAAAGTTGAGTTTTTTGCTGGCACGAAAAAGCTGAAAATAAATCATAGACAATTAATTTATTCCTTTTTTTCAAAGCCAGCATTTTAAGGAAGAAAACAATGACAGCATGAAAAAATCTATTGATAAATGTAGAAATTATAACCCTTTTGGCAGAAGTAAGAGAATTTTCAAAAAAGTCATGTTTGTACACGGAGGAAAATCACCATTTTTGATATGTTTGAATTCAAAGAAAATATACTTGGAACCACAATTTTTAAATATTACATATTTTTAAACAAATATACATATTTTATTTGAAAATCAAGAAATTTTGTTTGGAACGCATATATTAATATATTACAACAAAATATATTTGCGAACATATAGTCACAAATAAAATATGTTTTTACAAACAAACAAAGATATTGTTTAAGAATTTATCCAAATATGTACATTATATTTAAAACTTTGTTGACTTTGGCAATTTTTAATTTTATTTGTTCCTAGATTTTGTGTTATACTTTAGAAATACAAACAAATGCCGTAAGTACAATTTTCTTTTGTTTTCATTTATAATTTTTAATTTATAAACAGGCCAATTGTCAATCCATCAATGCTATTTGTCGTTACCCAAGAATACGTTTTAAATTTTAATCTAATTTTTCAAACATAAAATTTCTAAAGAATTAAACCTTTAATTTCTAAAAAAACTGAAAACTTTCCTTTAAATTAAGGTATCAATAGATTGCCAAAAATACTTAAATACAAATTAATCATTGTTTTGGAAATATTATTTTCAAAAAAAATATTAGGATGAAAACATAATTTTGTTTAGAACAACATCCTCACAAACATTTTATATTTGTGAGTGTCAAATATTGTATATTTGGAGTGTACCCTAAACATATGTATGTTTCCAGCAGAATATATTTGGAACAATATACTACAGAAGCAATTTTTTTCAGCGTGTATACACTCTTTATTATAATCGAGGGCATATATAATTTCCTGCGGACCAAAAGTGTAACACATCAAAGGAGTCACCTAAGACCTCATGTATATCTAGTTGTCAAAAATGCTAATTTAAGCCATAACTACCAAATTTTTAGCGTTCGTTTTAATACCCTACACCACACTGTGGTCCAGGTATAATGAGTTTGTGCATTTGTTTGTAACACCCAGAAGGTGAAGAGATAGACCCATCGTTTATTATACCGATCGACTTGGAATCACTTCCTGAGTCGATTTAACCATGTCCATCTGTCCGTCTGTAGATGTATCGTTATAAACAAAGTGAAGGTCGTATTTATATTCCGATTGTGATGATATTAAGCACAGTGCTCTTTTTTGGCCCCAGTACGATCGGTTCAGACTTATGTAGATATAGCCCCCATATATATGTTTCACCCGATATGACAACTAAGCGCTGTAGAAACCGTGTTTTATATCCGATCAGTACGAAATTCGGCAGAAAGAGTTTTCTTATTACGTCAATGTACATTTATGTACCAAATTCGGAGAAAAACTGTTCACATTTAGATATAGCCCCCATATATATTTTTCACCCGATATGACAAGTAAGCGCTGTAGAAACCGTATTTTATATCCGATCTGTACGAAATTCGGCAGAGAGAGTTTTCTTATTACATGTAGGAACACTGCCAAATTCTTATAGCTCTGCCCATTTTCGCATTGTTAGGGAGGTGTAGGGTATTATATATAGTCTGCCCCGCCCGACTTTCTGTCTTTCCTTACTGTTTTTTTTTAATAATTTGCTTAAACCAAATGAATCGTTTCATGATTTGCTCCATATTCAAAGGTTTTTCCAGTAATAGAATTGATGCAATCCATGGTGGAGGGTACATAAGATTCGGCATGGCCGAACTTAACGCTTTTATTTGTTTTATATTCAACAAAAAGTTGTAATTTGGAAATGAACAGCAGTAGAAGTGGGTCATTTGTATTATTTGGGATTTGTTTCACGCATTACAGTTCAACAGTGTCGCCTGTCCCAAAATTCTTGATATCGTTTTTCGATTTTCGTTAAATCTTGGCGTAGTCGCTCTCCTCGCTCTTATCACCTGAGTTTTCATCATACAAATCGGAGACGGGAATGAATAAAATGTTTGTTTGAGAGACATTCGAGCTCCAATCTTGCTATAATTTTGCAACAAACTATCAATAGTTGCTCGAAACCCGGGGATTTGGGGTTACCGAGAAAGTTGTGAAAATCACCTTAAAATGATTCCAACGATCATTGAGAGTTAAAAAATTTTTAAAGCATCCTTCGGCTAGTAATTTTCAAATATCAGGTCCGACAAATATTCAATTTTTTCTTGGCTATTTGGCAACTCGGTCAAGATTTGTTCCCATTGGATCAGCTCCAAAAGTTGAACGAAATTTTAAAATTAGTGTTATTAATGGTAGACCCAATACTATTGCACACAGTAACAAAATGACACAATGCATCCTTTATTCAAAGGAAACAGTGTTCACTGTGAGTCCCAACTAAGCCAAGTCGTTGATTTGACAATGGTGACAATGACTGATAACAGAATAAATGATATAAAACGCTCTAGGCAACAACGATGATAATGAAAGAGGAGAGAGAGAGAGTGTGTGTGGCCGTGTGGTTAGTATTGGCGGCGGTGGTGTTCATCGGATAAAGTGACTTATACGAGTACATTTCTTCTTGATATTTGTTAGTCAACTTTGGCATGTTATCGATTAAAACCAAACTATACTGAAAGTATTCCAACGTTGAGATGAAGAAATGTGTCACCGCTTTAACGAATGCCCCACTATGGCCAGTGGGACACGCAGGGGAATGATAACCACCATAGCCGTCATCGCCTATTCTGTCATTCCTAGAATGTGAATAAAAATGCTCGTCGTATGGAAATGACAGACCAAAGTCCTTATCCTCCCGCTGATATGATGGTGGGACAACACCCTCAGATACATGCATGCTATGAAAATAGGTGTACTCGGTGCACTAATACTTCCCCCCACTAAGACTTAATTGCCCAGAGTGCAAGCGGGCGGGTGGGCGATTGTTATGATGACCACCATGCCATTTAGAGCTTTTAGATAATTGTGCGCCACTGTTGGTGCTGCTCCTTTGCCTTTTATCATCATTTGGCGACGGGTCCTTTGTTCTACATTTGTTGTGCTTGAATCGGGTCGGGCGGCAGACATCGATACCCCACTTGTGATGAGTACGTCCTCGAGTTCGGCTGATTGGTCTGGGCGTATTTCAGGCCAATTATGTAAGTACTTCTACTCGTGAATAATGAATTATGAATACGACGTCGTAGTCTATATTTACATGTCACTTGATGGTAGTGGTGGCGGTTGTTCGTCTCATCACATTCCCATACAGTACTTTATTCCTCGACATCGTCTACGGTTTTTAGAATACGAGTCGTCGACTGGTTTCTAACAGTTTTCAGAAGTGTCATTAAGGGGTTGCCGGTTAGTTGTTGCGAGTCAAGCCAAGCCAAAAAAAATCGCTAATTTAATTTTGTAAGCAATTCTTTGGCAATCCTCACTTTGATGTTTGAACTTGTGTGGCCCCATGACGATGAAGATGATGATGTTGACGGCAACAATGGGGATGGCGATGACAATGATGATGATGATGATTCAGACTGAGACTGATTGTAACTCTTTGTGTATTTGCATAAATCAATAATTTGAGTGCTTTCTAAGGACTTGTCAAATACAAAGGATTTAGGATTCTATTCATTCTAACACTGAAGTAAGACGACTCATTCATGTCGCTTTTGATTTGAATTAGCTTTTCTAAACAGACGCCATCTCATGCCCCTCTCCCCCTCCAACACATAAACAATAAGCAAAAATAACAATCAAAATTTTGTACAATTCCTTGCAGTGTTGTAAAAGAACCGCCAAATGTTAGCGTTCAACTGAACTCGAAATGTTGTATTAAGTTTCACTTTCAATTGTTGTTTTGGCTTACTTGACGTTTATTACTACCGACGACTTTTGTTGATGTTTATCTTTGTTAGCAATTTCGCATTTTTATTGCATCATCAATAAAAATGGAAATAATACAATACATTTCCTTTTGTTCCTTTGCACCACTTAAGAATATTTGGTTGAATGTATCATTGATATCTCGGGTTGCCAGTAATGGATTTACTGAAAACAAGCCATATATTGTTTCAGGAAAACAGACATGGAATTTAACATATTTTAAGCTAGGCAACATATTATGAATTTAATGTGGTGGTGGATAAATAATAGCGGTATTTAGCAGAAAATATTTGCGCCGAAACTGTTTAAAATGCGTACAAATTTAATTCAAGAAACAACTGTTAATATCATTACTGAAACTCCCGGTTTTTACTTTGAAGCTTAAAATATCAGTTCACGTTCTCAGCATTGCCTCAACTTCCCGAACCTGATCAAACCAGGCTGCGTATTGACATCACTGGAATCTCCTCTACAGCTGTCTTCGGAGAACTAATTTGCTTAGTATGGATGTTTGAGTGCGGATTGCCACTGGGCGGTGCTTGTTGTTTGGTTGCCTTGAATTATCCTCGGGTCTCTCTCTCTTACCTCGCCCTTTCAAAGGAGTCTGACACTTCCAACGAGCCTGTGCGTTCACGAGTCATTGTCGAGCCTCCGAGTAAAGTAGTCAATTATAGTCATCATCACTGATGCTAGTCGTTGTTTGCACTACGCTCGCGCACATCTCTTGTATTTGGATGTACCGTGGATCACTTCTTATTGTTTTTGTTCCCGAAATATTCGCACCGACCTTGTCGCCGCCGATACATGGTAAAACGAGTATACGTTATCATAAATACAAAATAAACCTTTGCCTTTATGCATTATCGAAAAAATTAAACTCTTGCGTTTTATTTACTTATTCAATTTATCTCTTGCACTTCTGCAACTTCATCATCAGTCGCTATACACGCCATCGACACACATACATCGTTTCCCCATGGATCTATCGTTTTGGAGTTTGTCATAGAAGGGACTTCGTCGCATCGCATAAACTTTGCTCACTTGCCGAAAAACCCCGCACCAAACTACTCCAAAGGGTGGATTCGAAGCGAATGAAGTCTACATTAAATACAATCGGTTCCGATTAACACGTAGCTACACCGTATTTACACGTATATGCACCATTTTTATACCCTGCACCACAGTGTAGGGTAGGATATAAAAATGGTGTATATAGAGAAGCAGCTGGCACTCCTGGACAGAATGGTGCAACATCTGTTCCAGTGTCGTCACATGCAATGGAAATCCCTCGATTTTGGAAGGAGAATCCATCTCTTTGGTTTGTTCAGGTGGAAGCTCAATTTGCTTTATATCGCATTGATTCTGAGCAGACGAAGTTCCACATAATCATCACGGAATTGCATACGGAGTTGCTGATAAATGTAAGTGACATCGTTTTGAAGCCGCCGGTTGATATATATACCCAGTTGGAGAAACGACTCATCGAATATTTTGCCGTATCGGAGAAAATGCGTATTAAGCAATTCCTGAATAATCTGGAAATTGGAGACAAAAAGCCAACCATATTGCTCCGCGAAATGCGAAGTCTAGCAAACGAAAGTGTCACAGATGATTTTTTGCGCACAAAGTGAATGCAAAGGCTGCCGACACATTCCCAAGCTATTTTATCGACAACATCGGAATGCCTTGATAATCTAGCGAAGATGGCAGATAAAATCGCTGACACATCACCTACAATTTCCGTTTCAAGCGTGAATAACCCTGCATTTGATTTCTAGGAAATGCTAAGACAAATTGAAACATTGACTGCGGCTGTTCATCAATTGCAAAACAGATAGTTCGGAAGCAATTCCAGAAGCCGATCAAGAAGAAGGTCTATGATATGTGCACCGTTGCACGATGGGAAAATATGATGAAATATGCGCGCATAGGACTTTGAAAACAACTTTTAAAAATCAGTTTTTTGGGAATGTTGTTTTATTGTGGATAACATTTAATGAAAATACATTAAAATTTTATGAAAATATCTCTGGGCGATTCCGAGTTATGACCTTACAAATTTTGTCTTTTTCACTAATAAATGCAAATAAAATTGCGATGATAAAATGTATATACTAATCTGCTTGTAGAATTCTCGTTTCTTGGTGAAATGCGACCGGACTTGCAACATATTATAAGGTTATATTCATCTAAATTTTTGTGTATAAAACGTATTTTTAACGTCTTTAAATGAAGAGATATTTCAAAGCAAAAATACCGTTTTTTTTTGTTTTTCAAAAAAATTATCCGTAGTAAATGGGATACAACTTTTTTGGATCACGTGGCATCACTACGACATGACATAGAGAAAAGAGATGACTTAGTGGTGAATCCAACGGTACCTAGTTTATCTGCGACTTATTGCGATTATGGCCGATTTTTGTACTTTAAATATGTGCTTTTTACTTTAAATAAAGAAAATATGTGTGGGAGCTACATCTATCTATGAACCGATTTTCCCGAAACATATGGACCTATTTTCTTGGTTCAAAAAAATTATTTTTACGAAATTTCGGCAAAATCGGATAATAAATAAGACCGGTACAAGTCCGGTTTCAAGTTTGTAGAGATCTACGATCAAAATTATCAATCAAATTAATATTATTATTATTATATGTGTAATTTTTATAGTTTACTTCTTCTACAAAAACTATAAAAATATAGTTAAACAGTTTATGTATATTAGGGTGGACCGATTATTTTTTTGTTTTTAATTTCACTTTTCTCTTATTAACAGCCGACGTCCCATTGTGTAATTGCATTAGTGAAAAACTTCGGCTTTCAAAAATATTGCAGCTTGCAACTTTATTCTATTTATGTTGTTTTGGTTTCAATTTCAAAAACATTCGTTTTGTAGACTTTTAACGAAATTTCCACAAAAAAATGTTTGAAGTTCAATGGTCTATATATTTAAAACGAAGCAACACACATTTAAGTAACTCAAATAGATTTTGAACTAAATTTTGTCAGCTTTAATATAAAATCAAGATCACTGAAGTTGGTACGATATTCTGATTTTCACACTAATTTCCACAAAGTCGCTTTTGTAGCCCCACTGTGCGATACATGGTAACAGTAAAAAAAATTCGAAAATTAAAAAATAAAAACTAATATTCGAAAAATTCAGCAAAGTTTTGAAAATCTTTTTTTAATAAAATATATTTGGAAATATTCATAAACAATAATTTTATTCGTATTTAAACAAATATTTTATTTGTGAAAATTAGTTCGCAAATATATTTTATTCTAATATATTAACATATGGGTTCTAAATACATTTTATTGATTTTAAAATAAAATTTTTTTGCTGGGTACACCAATTTCTTCTCCAAAGAATTCTCTTGAAGATGGCCCAAACCGTAGGACTCTATTTCTAACGGTATAGTCATGAGATAGAAAATACTGCTATGCGCGCGTTTTTACCCATTTTTTCCCATTGTGCGTCGTTTTGGAGACAACGCTAATTAATGCCGACAGCCACGTGTTTTCCAAAGTTCACAGAAATTGGGAAACGACCAAGCCGGTCACTAGAGGCGAATAGTGACTGGATTCAACCAGCAATCGCCTATTTATACACGATAAATATATAAGAAAACTTTTCTTAGTCAAAAAGGACGTCGACATCTCCGTGAAAAAAAGGCAGCCCTCGGCCCGAAAAGTATATTTTGTTTGCTGCTAATGGAACCTCAATAAAGACGTATTTTTATCCCCAACACTCGGACTTAGACGATCATTTCCATGTAAATTTGTATATGCAGACATCTCGCATCCAATTATTGGTGCCGATTTTTTGAAGCACTATGGATTACTGCTAGATACGAAACAAGGCAAACTCGTGGACTCTGACACAGGAATTGGCACGAAAGTAAAAGTGAAGACGATTTCGGACTATTTGAAAACTAAAACATTTTTAAATATCTCAAAATATCACGAATTACTTTCACGTTTTCCATTTTTTACCAAAAGCTACCAGCTTATAACTTTAATACCAGTGCATACGAATACTTGAAATTTTGTACAGTACAGAAAAATGGGCGTTATTGGCACGGTTCTTTTGGTACCTCCCACACAAATGGAGTTTTTTGTACCAAAAGTTAACAGCTTATAACTTTAATCCCAGTGCATATAAATACTTGAAATTTTGTACAGTGTAATATTTTTATAGTACCTAGAGTCCACATAAAAGTGGGCATTATTGGCACGCCCCTTTTGGTACCTCCATTTTGTATCAAATGTAAACAGCATTTAACTTTAATACCAGTACATACTTTAAAATTATTAAATACAATTTAAATTGACAACAACAAAAAAAATTAGGAATATTTTTTGGGAGTCAAGGTGAGGGGATTCCCAAGTCGGTTTACCCGACTGAACTTTCTTACTTGTTTTATCATACAAAATTTCTCTGGGTATTCAATGGTTGATATAAACAATAGCATGAAATCTGTTTAGAGTATTATTGTCATCTATTTGCTTGATTTATTGTTCGCAAAAATTTCGTGTGTTTTCTGTGAAACCATTTTATTGTGACTAAGTCAATAGAATTTCGTCAGATTTTGTTCCGGAATCTCCCTAAGTTGTTCCAGAAAGTGAGAGTGTGATTTATCTGCAGATTTATCAGATGAAATTTTTCCGGAGACAGATGAGGACGCAAAGATTGTCCTACCTGAGGAACAGTTCAATGAATATAAGCCTCGTTCGACGGACGAAGACAATTCCTCCGCAGCATCTTCCGGCGACTATTTTCCGGATACCATCGACTGTATCAGATCTTCTAACGAGATGGCTAAACAGTTCAATGGGTAATACTGTACAGTTTAGCCATCTCGTTAGAGATGCCTTATTGATGCCCATCAGTTGTTTTCTTGGCTAAACTGGCGAATATGGATTTAATTTGTGCAAGAAATCTCAAAATACGAAACATTTTCTTGCAGACACTTTTTAAAAAATAATTTGCACCGTCTTCATCAAAATACATATTTCCAAAATATAGTAGGACAATATCATAACGCGGATACGGAGATTGCGTTTGAAATATGGAGTCAGAGACACTACAAAATAGACGTATACATATATCTAATAACCATAAAAATACTTCGTAAGACCATTTAAAAAAATAACCTTTCTTTCAAGATCTTCAGATTTAATCAAAAATTCACTATAAGAGCCGTCCGAACCACCAACTTATATATTGATTTAGAATGCTTTGTCATAATAAAGAAATAAATAACACGCTCAGCCAGTGGTGGCTTCGGTCATGGCATAACTCCCATAAGTATTTACCAACAACCACAACCACCTCCAATCATCTTTCACATGTTCAATATTGGGAAAATTATATTATTAATGGTTGTTTCTAGGGATTTGTTGTTAACTTTGACAAATTGCAATCATTTCCCGGAGTTCGTCCCACACTTAATCAGTTATGGTTGAGTCAGATAATTATCTTTGCCAAATACTCGTGTGGGGGGGGGTCGATAAAGCCCCAATCCATTTGGTGGCCAAGATGAAGGCGTAAAGTGGCAATATGATTATGACCACGAGATTGATGGCAAATTTAGTGTTGTACACTAACGACTGTTGTTGTATACGAGAACGTAATTATCTTCCCCAACAACAATAACAACAATGACAGTCATGATAATAACAACAACAACGACTAGACAAAAGTAGAGCTACTTATGAACACTTCACGATAACGACTTCACAACTGTATAACAATTCTCTCACATCCTGTGTACCCATTATCAACATCATAATCATCGTCATCGCTATCATCTCTTTAATATACGAATGCGGTTAAATGCTCGTACTTGTACTCGGAAAGACGACATATCTTTGTCCTCTCGTTAAATAAAACTGCACCAGAAACAGTCGCTATACAAAGGCCCCCTATTAGCATGAAACGCATCAGGTCACTGAATTGGAATTGACCGTAATACGAGAGGTATACATTAATAATATACTCGTACTGTATATCAGTGAATAGACTTACTGGAATCACAATTCCATTTTTTTTTCCAAATTTAGCGCTTAAGTTTTTAACTCTTCGATTGACAATCTCTTTGGTGATCAATATTCAGTAGTGATAGACAGTTATAATTCATTGACACTAGTCTGTTTGTCGTTGTTTGCTAGTGTGTACTTCCTGTTATGGTACATTAACCACAATTTTCTAATGCAATAATTGCGGTTAAAGATGTCATAATGTCAGTTGAAGTACAATAAATGCATGTAAACTCACCAGTACATACAACTCGAACAACATACATACATTTCTCTGTTTTTCTCATTTCTTCTTCAATAAAATATGTCCATAGCATCTTTTAAAGAAATTTTCACTCGTTTAAATCTAAGAAGCATAGCTTCTGTTAATTTGTTGACAGGAACGCTGGGGAGGTTTTTTCAAATTTGTTAGTATTTTTCATTTTGCAAGTTTCCTGCAGTTATAAGGAGTATCTATACCAAATTTCAGTCATCTAGCTTAATTACTGTAGACTGCAGGGCCGTGTGCAGGATTGTTTTGAGGGGGTTTTCACATAAGGTACACATTTTCAAAAAAAATCAATGGTTGGCATTTTTAATGCATATACATATATTTATAGTGATTAACATAAAAACAAGTAAAAAGATTAGTCGAGTAAACCGACTAATGAATCCCCTCACTTTGAGTCTCAAACAAATATTAGTAAATTTATTTTTTTTGTTTTATTTAAAATATTTTCAATTTGGTACAAAGTGGTCCATTTGTGTGGGAGGTACCAAAAGGTGCGTGACAATAATGCCCATTTTTCACTGTATTGTAGGTACTATTAAACCATTACATTGTACAAAATGTCAAGTCTTTGTATGAACTGGTAATAAAGTTATAAGCTATTAACTTTTGGTTCAAAATTGTCCATTTGTGTGGGAGGTACCAAAAGGGTTGAAGTTGCCACTTCAACCATTCTTCTCGAGGTAATAGTGACTAATAAACTAATACTATGCGTAGAATTTCAGAGGATTCAAATAAGTATTATAGAAGTTATTAAATAACCAAAATTTCACTAAAAATTAACCCTTTGTGGGGAAGGTACTAGAAGGAGTGGACCAATATAGCCCATCTTCGAAATTAGCCGGAGATAGAAGAAAATATTACCACATACCAAATTTGAAGTCAATCGGTTACTCCATTCGAGAGTTATCGTGCGCACCAGCAAGCAGACAGACAGACAGACGGACGGACATTGCTCATTCGACTTAAAATGACCCAAAACGGATATCCGCCAAACATACTTAGGGTCTTAGGTCACTCCTTCGATGTGTTACACTTTTTGTTCGTAGCAAATGATATACGTAGTATGTTCAAAAAATATCGTGAATTTGTAATTTCCGCGGGCTACGTGTATTTGATTTTTGATATTTTTGTAGCTTTATGTACTCATGGTACTCATGTCCCTTAATTATGTTGACAAGGTCGGCCATTTTGAATGTGTAGTTAATTTTTGACAGCTGTTGTGCTTTGATGTGTTTTAACTTGCCTTTGATTTTTATATATTTCAGAAAATGCATCAAAGAATCTGCATCAAATTTTGTGTGAAAAAAAAAATAAATTGCGCTGACGCATTCCGAATGTTGACTGTGGCATAGGTGAAGCTACCTTGGACCAAAGCAACGTTTATCGGTGGTACCAAATGTTCTTAGAGGGCCGAGAAGATGCTAAGGACGAACAGCGTACCGGACGCCCGAGCACGTCAAAAACAGACGAAAACATTGATAAAGTGAATAAAATAATATTGGCCAATCGACGAATTACCATTAGAGAAGTTGCTAAGGATCTAAACATATCGATTGGCTCGTGCCATTCGATTTTAACCAATGACTTGGGCATGAGTCGGGTCGCCGCTAAATTCGTGCCAAAATTGCTCAATTTGGACCAAAAACAGCATCGCGTTAACACAAATCATAACTGGTGACGAATCATGGATTTATGGTTACGACGTGGAATCTAAAGCTCAATCGTCCCAATGGAAGCTGTCGCATGAATCAAGACCGAAAAAAGTGCGCCAAGTTGGTCGAACGTAAAGGTTTTGCTCGCAGTTTTCTTTGATTGCAGGGGCGTGGTGTATTATGAGTTCTTGCCACAGGGTAGTACGGCCAATAAAGAATATTACCTGCAAGTTACGCGCAAATTGCGCTAAGCAATCCGCCAAAAACGCCCAGATTTGTGGAAGAACAAAAAATGGCTTTTGCACCATGATAACGCCCCTGCATACACATCGTTGCTTGTGCGCGAATATTTGGCCAAAAACAACATAGTAATAGTGCCGCAGCCACAGTATTCCCCTGACCAAGCCCCCTGTGACTATTTTTGTTCCCAAAACTGAAAAGGCCCATGAAAGGACGACGCTACGCCACGATTGAGGAGATAAAGACGGCATCGAAGGAGGAGCTGAACAAGATCTCAAAAGATGATTATTTGAAGTGCTTCGAGGATTGGAAAAAAACTTTGGCATAAGTGTATTATATCCGAGGGGAATTACTTTGAAAGGGACAAAAGAGATATTCATGAATAAATAAATTTTTTTGATTTTTTCGTATACCCTCCTCTCTAAGGTGAGGGGATAAATACTTAGGTAATATTTTCATTAAAGTTGTATTAATTTAAATCATATATTAATTGTATTAATGTTGTAATCGTCTAATACTGCGAAGCCAATCCATTTAATTTGTTAGCCGATGCAATGTTGAAAAAGAGCGTTCTCTGTCGCTGTAGTCACAGGTAACACCGCCATCACCGTCAATATTTTTTGAACATTTGGAAATGCATCTACATTACATATATAAAGAGGTTCCAGGGAATTTCTGACATTCTCCGTTTCAATACTTATCCGAAGCTTCACTTCACTAATCCACACTTCAAAAGAACTATCAGGCAAAATTGATGAATATTTTTCAAATAATTGTTTACAATTTGTATACCCTACACCACACTGTGGTACAGGGTATTATGACTTTGTGCATTTGTTTGTAACACCTAAAAGGAGAAGAGATAGACCCATTGTTTATTATACCGATCGACTCAGAATCACTTTCTGAGTCGATTTAGCCATGTCCGTCTGTCTGTCCGTCTGTCCGTCTGTCCATGTATTCTTGTAATCAAAGTGCAGGTCGTATTTATGGTCCAATTGTGATGAAATTTAGCATAGTGCTCTTTTTTTGGCCCAGGACGATCCCTATTGAAATTGGTTAAAATCGGTTCAGATTTGGATATAGTCCCTATATATATATGTTTCATCCGATTTGACATGTAAGCGCTGTAGAAACCACATTTTACATCCGATCTTTATGAAATTCGGCACAGAGAGTTTTATTATTACGTGAATAAACACTACCAAATTCGGAGAAAATCCGTTCAGATTTAGATATAGCACCCATATATATGTATGTTTCACCCGATCTGACATGTAAGCACTGTAGAAACTGTTTTATATCATATCAGTACGAAATTTGGCAGAGAGAGTTTTCTTATTACATGAATATACACTGTCAAATTCGGGGAAAATCGGTTCAGATTTTGATATAGTCCCCATATATACGTTTCACCTGATTTGACATGTAAGCGCTGTAGAAACCGTATTTTACATCCGACTGTACGAAATTCGGCAGAGAAAGTTATCTTATTACATGAATAAACACTGCCAAATTCGGGGAAATCGGTTCAGATTTAGATATATCCCCCATATATACGTTTCACCCGATTATTTCAACAGACTCATTTGTTCTACCCATAGAGTTGTGCAATACCGCTTTAATTTTAGCTTTTTATCATCACGGAGATTGCTGTTGTTAGAAATTGCTTCTTGAAGAGCTATTTTAGGATATTGAAAAAAGTTGTTTATGGTTTGGATAGTGCCGAGACAATTTCTAATTGGGACTACTCTGCATGCATAACATACAACCAAGTTGAAGCTGTGAGCTGCACAATGTGAATACAGTGCTAAGCTGTACTTTTCTTGGATATATGCTTGCGCCCCATGAAATACTCCGTTCGTTATCTTACGTCGTCATAGCATTGTCCAAATCAGCAATTGCAATCAATACCCCACGTTTCGAGGTAATTTAGAAAAAACTTCAGCCCAACCTTTTCCATCGAACTGTTTTGTTGGGACGAAGCTCAAAAAATCTTCGCAAGTTTTATATCGCCCATCGATTGCTTATATACATCGCGTTTCGTGGTGAATTTGTCAAGTGACTATTCAAATTTGAATCCGTTATCGCCCGATACCTTAGCAGGGCTCTAAATTTGTCATCATTTTGAATAGTTTCATTCGAATCGATTCTGCCTGTATCACAAGTTCCTCTTAGTTGTCAGCCTTGTCGACCACAAAGGACTACTGTTTGAACTATTGCTTCCAAATGCTTTCTATTTTCGTTTACGACCTTCTTTCCCTGAATTTGTAAGTGTTTATCATTTACATTATATCTCATTTCCGCTTTCAATACACTGTTTCTATGGTATTCAAGTGATGAGTGGTGGCGAAATACGTCTAGTGCTTTTTTCTAATTATTAATTGGTCTTGATACCATGTTTCCTAGTTTTTGGTTATGTACTTCTTTCTGTATCCCTAGGAGCAAATAATACACATGTTTACAGACAATATTATCCCACATTTACTTAAAGCTACACCTATCGCCTCCAATTGTTCTTATTCTCTTTCTTCAAACTAAAATAACCTATACCGCGAATATAGAACATTCTGTTCCGTAAACGTGAAATTTGTTAATAAATTAAATACAGCGCCACCTATCGGACTTATGCGCAATTAAGACACACAAGAAGTTAGCGTTTATACATTGTAAGACCCCAAAATCCAATTACTTTTTTCAATTCATGACAGTTATTACAATCACACTTTGTTTGAGTTTGTATAAAATCGAAAATTTCTGATGATACAGCTATTCTGTGTTCAGATGTGTTGGCTACTGATGTAATACTAAAACTTCAAAACGCTATATTTATTATCCTATTTCAAAAAATAGAAAATAAATATAAATTTCGAAAAAATTCAAGCTATCTATTTCTCAAGGAAACGTAAGCCCTGTTTTCTTCCTCAAACTAATATTATTGTCAATAATATTCCAATTCAATGGCAAAACAAAGTTAAGTATTTAGGAATCATACTTGATCCTAAGCTCAACTTCAAAGATCACATTCCATATATTATAAACAAAGTAAATATTATGATACGTCTTTTATATCCACTTATATGTCGGAAATCATCACTTACTATAGCTAACAAAAAAATAATATTGAAATCTATATTTCATGCAGTTATGTTCTACGCAGCCCCTGCCTGGTCTACTTGTGCAAGCACACACATTGAAAAATTACAAATTACCCAGAATAAGTTACTAAAACTTATGTATAATTTACCCTGGCATTATTCTACAGCCAAACTTCACTCACTTGCAGATGTAGAGTTTGTTGCAGACAGATTAGATAAACTAACTCAAAATTTTAATACCAGATGCTTAGATTCTGAATATCCACATATCTATGAAATAATATCATAACAATTGTTCTGTGGTATTAGTTTAGTTTAGTATAGGTAGTTATAAGCTTTAAATAGGTTTTTTGAAAATTTCTCCTCCGTTAAGATTTTTAAATATTGTTAATTACAAATTTTATAAAAAATTTAATAATATTTAAGCTGAAAGAGATGTATTCTTCAACACTTAAACTGTATATTATCAACAACAACTTGTAATATCATATGTAAATAAAATTAATTGAAAAATATATACGAGTATTTGTATTTGTTGTGGCCTGGAAAATATTTCCTACATTACATTTCATTTAAACTTCTACTAGACAGACAATTTGCATTGCGGAAACCCTTAATACGCTTGAAACGTCGTTGAAGTGCACTTTTAACTTTCGCCAATATACACGTACATTTACATAATTCTATTCCGATACAAATTAAAAAAAAGATGGATCTTTTCTCAGTGTAGAAACTTGAGAATTTTCTGTGTACTTAATACATGAGTTGAGGAATGCATATGGGTAACGGGAGCAGACTTTGTAATACATATTTGCACTTGTATTCATTCAATTTTGCTATGCATTTCAGCGCCAACAGTCGACATAGAAATTTCTATATTTTACGTAGGAAAAATGTCATAAGTGATTTAAGACGATATTTGCCTACAATTCTCATAATTTGCCTACAATTCTCATAATTTGCCTACAATTCTCAATAAAGTGCTAATTTTCCACACTAAATATTTTCCAAAAGTCCTCGTAAGCTCATTTTCCGTGTAATTCAACTAAATAGGCTTCATCGAACTTTGTGTAAATTATTTGAAGAACGAAATTGTTCTCATTGAGCAGAAAATGTGATTTGTAGGGAAGACAAATTGGGGGTCTGTGTTTAGAAAATACCACAAGTATGCGGTACATTTGGAAAACTCTTGTGGTTCACTCAATCTGTTCGCATTGTTTTTAAGTAGCAAATATTATTAGGCTTCTTGCAATATGGGAAAAAAGAAAAAAGAAAAATAACGGAGCATAGAAAATATGTATACCAGTGTAAGTATGAGTGTGCATTGATTTGTTACAGCTTTTAGTATGGCCTAATTTGAGGCCCAGGATTTAGAAAATGATATATGTATGTGAAAGAGAGACATACATACATACATACTCGTACGTATCTCTATATACATCTATATATTTGTATGTGTTTGTGAAGGTTTTCAGTTTTTGTTTTTGTTTTTGGAACACTTCCCTAGATTCTTATATCCGTATGACGTTATGTCAGGTTTACACAAGAGCAAAAACTAAAACTAAATAAATTTGGCTAAGCCAGATATTTCCATTGACATTAACCACTTGACTGTAAAAGAGTATGAATATGTCTGTCAAAATGTGAGCATGAATAGGCACACTGAACATGCACTAAGGTGGGTCTTTAGTGGAATTTTCAGAATCTTTAAAAATGTGTTGAAATAAACTGAATTACAAAAATTATTATTTTAATAGGAAAACTTATGTCATGATTTCAAATTTCTTGAATACTGAGACAAAAAACACTCTACAACAATTCCAAACATTTTCCAAAATAACGGTGTTCCGACAATGGATTATGGTGGAGGAGATCAAAAAATTATATACATGCATCAGCGTTTTCAAAGTTCACATCGGAATTTTATTTTAGAAGGGTTAAAGTCCCAAACACCCCCCCCCCCCCCTTTGGCAGTTCCTGCAGCATATCGGTATATGGAACTATATGTTCTTTACATCTGTGGTGTGAATTATGTTCAGCAACTTTGTGGAAAACATTAAGGCCAATATTTTTGTAGAACATATTAACCCTCTACGGCACATGTTCCTACTAGAAACTATGGGAAATATATATATAGTAATATTAACCCTCTAGCTCCCCCACATAACGGTAATTGTGGATCTATTTTAATAAATTGTAATAAACATACCTTAAAATGGGTAGGGTGGGGATGACATTTTGGCCATACAATTTTACTATATGTATATGTCAGAACACACCAAAGCCATAAACTTATCGCAAACACCAAAAAAAACAGTAAAATGCCAGTGAAATACACCTTCTTGGAGTATTCGCGCTGCAATGTTATTCATACGATCCAGTTGTCGAAGAAATAAATGCACCAGTAAAGAAATGTTTAACTGTAATTTGAGTGAGTCTTTGGTGTTTATGTTAAGTTTAAGATAACAAAAAACAAAGCAACATTTTTTCGTTTGTAGGTCTATTCATGCAAATGGCAAACATGTCATTTAGACTTTGACATATGTCACGAATCATGCTTGAACTAGGCAAAACTTAACATCTTAACAAAAAATCATCATAGGCCTGCATTTTACACTCTTGAATGGCTCAGCTTTCTCGATCAAAATTATACATGTATACCTTAACAATCATAGAAGTCCAATAGCTGATTCAAATCTACTTAGTGTCCGCAGGTCCTCTAAGATGCGTTATTTCTTGTAATTTGTCAGATCCAAAGTATCGAGAACGATGCGCGAAAGCTGTATACTTAAATAGTAAATGTTCCTAAATTACCATCATTGCATATAGTTTCATCGTTATATGCTTTTTGTTGTTATTTTAAAAACAATATGTGTTTTTATTGTTCATTCGTGTACGACTCGAGTATGTTTAGCTAAGCGCCGAATGTAGCGTGTCATGTGGGCAAGGTAGGTTTCGGCCACTCTGCTGTCAATTCGATTCCAGTAGAAATTGAACCGGATACACCATCCTGATTTCTTTATTCATCCTACGCAACTGGTCGTGGATGGTCTCCTAGAACGACATTCTCCCGGTAGTGGTTAACTGCTCCTAGGGTTATATAATAACAATAATAATAATAAGCTCTATAACCCTGTGTGGGTCTTGGCTGCCTCCTTTGGCTCCAAACAAGTCACGATCATTTGCAATCTTTCTCCAGTTGCTTAATCCAGTATTTCGAAAGTCTGTTTCTACTCCGCCACACCATCTTAGAGTCGGCCTTCCTCTTTCTCTTCTTCCTTGTGGCATCATTAGGAATACCTTTTTAGTTGGATTAGGGTTATATAGTTAGGGAAAATGGTCGACTTTTTCAGAAAATCATGTAGTCTATTTTTTATTATAATAAATTCGACATTTCGATTTATTAATGGAAATATGAATATTTCATGTTAACGTTTTCTTCGTTTAATTTTTATTATTAAAATAAAGGGAATTATAAAAAAATAATAATGATTAGGTAATCGCAACTTCGCAGAAGTCCTTCCATATAAAAGTTAAAAAATTCGCAACCAGAAAAAAAAACAAAATACTAAAAAAGTCATTTTCTCAAGTCCAATTGCATTTAATATTTTATACTTGTTTATGGGAAATATCCACATCAATTGGCCTTAGAAAAAAATTTATTCCGAATTTGTGTGGCGATAAACCCTGCCACTGCTCCACATATGGAAAGTAAACCCTATACCAACAGATCCTGAGTGCCTTAGTAAAAGTGAGGTACGACTGTAATGTTAAGCTCTATGAACAAATTAAGAAATACATTTAAAATAAAATTGACACGTAGGGAAAAATGTCATTAGAAAGCTTAAAATGAAAAAGTCGACACGGAAAAATTGACTTTTAGACACTTTCAGAAACAAAAAGTCGACTTACTATTTTGATTTTGTGTCGGAAAATCGATTAATCGATAAGTAAAAAGTCGACTTATGGAACCCTAAGATCTCCTAGAACGATAGCCACTTGTAGTTGTTAATTGCTGCTGCGACTTCGTCATTGAGATTATTGATCAAGTCTGTCAGTTGAGCTCGTTCGTAAAGAGACTCTCTCATGTTAGCCCGTTTGACTTCGGGCGCAAAGATCTCTCCTGACCTGTACGGGTGTGGGATTGGTGGTTTACATAGAGGGCTACTGTGGTAGCATCCCAGCAGGTACTGCTTGGACAACAAAAAAGTGTGTCTCCCCAAGGACATGATCATCAGCTTCTCATGTAAATGGTCCTCTGAAGATATGAGGAGGTACTCGGTTCTCAGGGCAGAATTTTGGAAAGTCACGTAAGACCACAAGCGGTTTGCCACTTTCCAGCATACCGAAAGGTAGAAGTTAAACACTGTCGGAGATATCACTCCATCCTGGTACACCCTATAAATTCTGTGGGGTTTTGATTACCTATTACTATTACAAAATTTTCGCAGTTCGACATGTGTGTTGAGTAATCATTAATCTCTCGTTTACTGTCCAGTTGGCTTCTGGATTTCACTATATCGGACATTATTGCTTTAATCGTCATTTGCTATCTGAGGAGATTTTAACAACTTTTGAGCTTGTGGTCTTATTGAACCGCTTCACGCAGTACATGGCTGCTATAACATCCGCTTGCAAGTCTGTATTCCGGTCTGACTCGTCCTCTGATTCTCCAAAAGTATGTACCAGTCCGTTTTCCCCCTTGTATAAAGTAATTTGCACAGTAGGTGCCCGTGGCACTTGTGTTAGAGTTCCGTTCAACTAGGTATAACCAGATGTCCAGAAAACTACCTGATTATCCTGCTACGAGATTTTATTTTATCATGAAATTTGTCTTTTTTTTCCCATCTGTTTACGTATCACTGTAAATAATTTATTTTTCGTGACCCCTTCTAATACACATGTATGTATAGATAGATATTCATAAAAAACATATGTACATACAAACGTCAGTACATGTACAAGTATTACAAGTACAAGTACATAGTCCATATACACATGTAGCGTGTACAAAATATAAAATAAAGCGTTTGTTTGGATCAATATTTGGCAAAAATACTAATGTACACAATTTTTGTCGTTGTTGTGACTTAAAAATAACCAAAACTAAATAGAAATCTAGCCGACAAAGGCAATGACAAGCTTTCTACGGTAATGCACTTATTCTTCTTGATTTCGTTGTCAAATGGTTTATTTGACTTCGAATTCAGCGATGATATTCAGAGTGAATGAGAATTCGGTAAATACTAATTTGTATTACAAATATATTCAAAATGCAATTCCATTTTCGTCTATTTTTATTATTTTTTGTATTATTTCACAGGATTAAATCAATGTGTACGAAAGTGGCTTAACAAACATACATACATACATATGTATGTATGTTTGTTAAGCCACTTTCGTCCGATGTTAACAACAATAAGGACATGCTGCAAGTAATACGTTAATGCCAAATCGGAAGAAATATATATATAAAGGGTGTCCCAAGAAGAGCGCAATTTTTTAATCTCGCAACATTCGAAGTGTCATTGTTTGACATTTGAATAATTGTTATTGTTTGTTAGTAGAAGGTACGAGGTTAGTAAAAATGGAGCGAAGGGAGCGAAGGGAGTTCGTTAATTGGGTATTGGAGAGACAACATGAAAATGCTGATTTTGCCGATAAAATCATCTTCAGTGACGAGGCCCATTTTCATCTTGATGGCTTCGTCAATAGGCAGAATTGTCGCATTTGGGGTGCGGAAAATCCTCGAGTGATTCACGAGAAGCAAATGCATCCTCAACGTGTCACTGTGTGGTGTGGTTTTTGGGCTGGAGGAATCATTGGACCTTTTTTTATGAAAATGAGGCAGGTCAAGCGCAAACAGTCAATGGTGTTCGGTATCGTAAAATGATAACCAGTTTTTTCTTGCCTAGAATTGAAGAAATGAATGTGGAGGGCATGTGGTTCCAACAAGACGGCGCCACATGTCATACAGCCAGAGAAACAATTCAATTGCTGCATCAGTCATTTATTTAAAATTACAAAATTGCGCTCTTCTTGGGACACCCTTTATATGGCGGCTATATATAAATCTGAATCGATTATTTTCAAATTTCACAGTGTTCTTTTGTTCCAAATTTAGTAATGCTGAGAAGGAAAATACGATTTCTATAGCGCTTAGATCCCAAATTGGAGATAAATATATATATGACGGCTGTATCTAAGTCTGAACCGATTTGTGCCAAACTTAGGAATCTTCTTTTCCATCTCAAGAAACAGATCGGATGTAAAATAAGACTTATGTATTACGTAGATATCGAATCGGAACATATGTATTGGGGCTATATTTAAATCTGAACCGATATCTTTCATATTTTATAGTGTTTATTCTGAACTAATAAACACTTGTACGCGGGGGGTTCAAAAATTATCCGACATTATATACAGATGGCGGTAGTATTTTGAAAAAATACTTTCGTTAAAAGTCGCCACATTCTAAAAATTATGTTTTAAGTATCAAGACGCCACGTTGTTTAGTTTTTTTTTTTGAACACTCAAAAGTAAACGATCTCAGTGAATTTGTAAAAATGGAAAATTTGGTCACCGATATGTAATACAATATATTAATTTGAAGGGTCTCAATCCAAACAATATTAAAACCAAGCTAGATTCTACTTTTGGGTATTCTGCTTCTTCGTTTACAATTATAAAATATTGGATAGCAGAGTTTAAATGGGCCGTACGAGCTGCCAAGACGAACACCGTTGTGGTCGACCAATTGAGGTGTCTACGCCAGAAATGGTTAAAAATCAACAAAAAGGTATTGATTGACCGTCGGTTGTGCTATATGATACTTTGCACATTGACGGAAAATTTGATGATGAGCAAGCTGTGCGCAAAATGCGTGCCACATATGCTCACAATTTAGACAATGCCCCAGTTCATGCATCCATTATTACGATGCCCAAAATCAGTGAATTAAAGTAAGAATAGCTTCAGCAAGCAGCTTATTCGCAAACTTTAGCTTCTTCGGATTTTTTTTTGCTTCCAGACATGAAAAAATGGCTCGGCATAAAAAGATTTGCCAGCAATAAATAGGTGGAGGTTACAGTGAATGGATATTTTCACGATTATGTTGAGAAAAAAAGAAAAATGTTCCAAACTTTGTTGCGTTTTCTCTGTTAGGTCGGCTAATTTTTAAACCGCCCTCGTATGCCAAATTTGGTATTGCTATAAAATACGATTTCTAAAGCTCTTAGATGATAAATCAAAGATAAATATATATGGAGGCTATATAAATTTTCAACAGGATTGGTCCAAAATTGCGTCCTGTACTTTGATTACAACGTTTACATGAGCATCATACGGACTATTAGACATCGGTATATCAAATCAGCTGGTGATTCTGAGTCGAGTCTAATGGGAGGTACCAGACGGGGTTTAACAAATACTCCTATTTTTCGTTAAACAGTAGATACTTCAAATATATTGCACTGTACCGAATTGTAAGCGTTTATGTGAACAGGTATATTAAATTTATGATATATTCTATTTTAGTATGATTTGGCCATTTTGTGTGGGAGGTACCAAAAGGAGCGTGTTGATAACGCCCATTTTTCAAAGGGCTATAAGTTCTTTAAAAATATTACACTGTGCAAAATTGTGTTGTATTTTCGTGCATTGGTACTCACGCTATAAGCTCTTAACATTTTGTATAAAATTGTACATTTGTGTGAGAGGTACTAAAAGGGGCGTGGCAATAACCACCGTTTTTCACGAACTGTAGGCACTATAAAAGCATAACACTGCACACAATTTCAAGTATATTTATGCACTGCTATTTAAGTTATAAGCTGTTAACTTATCGTGCAAAATAGTACATTTGTGTGGGAGGTGCCAAAAGGGGCGTGTCAACTACGCCCAATTTTCACTGGACTATAGATACTATAAACGGATTACACTGTACAAAATTTCAAGTATTTGCATGAAGTGATATTATAGTTATAAGCAGTTAACTTTTGGTGCAAAATGGTCAATTTGTGTGGGTACCAAAAGGGGTGCGGCCACTTCGCCCATTTTTCTCGAGGGGATAGTGACTAATATACTTATATTAGTAGTAGTATAGGAGTTATTAAAGAATCAATATTTCACTAAAAGTTAACCCTTTGTACTGGAAGGAGTGGACCAAATCTTCGAACTCATCCGGAGATAGATACAAATATTACCGCATACCAAATTTGAAAGCACATTTTGTATTAAAAATAGGCAAGAAGAAGTTATTTGGTCCAAGAAAAAGAACCCGTGTTTTCATTCGATAAATATGAAACTACGTGAAGAAGTATCTTGGCCCATGAATATGTACTATTTATTTTGATCGAAAATCCAATATTGAAAATTTCTAGTTTTAAGATAATCATTTCACTGTATCCGTGCTTATTCTGCTCTAACAAGGGTATCATAGTAATAGTTCGATGCAATTTTATCCATGAAACTGTTGATATCGTAAAATTTAAGTTATAAATTAATTGTACAAACTTCTAATAGGGCCCAACATATCTCTAACGTTAATTTTTGGAAGGAGTTCGAATGCTTTTTGTACCGGCCTTTACTGGAAAATGTTGACATCTATACGGCGTTAGCCGATTTTCTTGAAACTCGGTGGACATATAAACCAATATGTGGATTTTCAATCACTTGACACGAGACAGATAGAAAACTGAAATTTTGTATGAGTATATCCAGGATCGTTGTATGACAAACGGACATGTCAGACCAAAACAAAAAGGCTTTAAAACAAAGCCATTTGTCTATAAGTTTATGAGCGACAACTACATTCTTTCTAAAACAATATAGTTTTAAATTCAATGATGCGAATATCTACCGAAAATTAAATGCATTTGAACTTTAAAAATATGACATGAAACTGTATATAATTCCAAGTAAAATGTCGCTAGAATTATTCAAATGTTTATTAAAAATAATAACATTTTTCATTAGACCAATGTTATTTTCAATAATTCAAAGAAATATCTTCAAAGTCAACATGTTTACAATATTATGTACAACGAATAATTTCTTTGAATCAAAAACAATTTCATTGAAATCACGTAAATGTTCATTAAATCATTGAAAACTGTATTTGAAGTAAAGCAAAAAAAAATTCATTGTTTTAGAGATGGGGTTTCTATGGTTTTATGACAGTGTAGCGACTTTAATAAACTAAATTTTAACAAAAGCGGGCAAAGTTGTTTTGGAACTCATGCCAAAATACAAAACTTGGTAAAGTGGTATTCTTTAAATATGATTTTTCCAAGTACTCACATTAATGTTATATTTATGTTTAGTTAGGACGTATGTGCTAAACAACATTTTTTAGAATTTTATAAAACTTTATTTATCCATTCTTTGCATGCTTTGTCACGTATTATGTAAATACCTAGGCAAGTGCATTAACATGTCAAACGAATATAAATTGAAGTCACCGTTTTCGTTTTCCATTTCAATTTTTTTCGTTGCAAGGAAGCTTACTGTCAAATCTATTGAAGCAGATGCTATGCATCCGTCTCTGCACAAAAAAGAGACTCTATATGATATCATTGATAAGGAAAACCCAGTTTGAAAGCAACTTCAAGTCATAGAGACCCAGTTTCTGGCACTAGGCACAGGCAGACCTGCTAGACTTCATTTCGCCCCCTCCCCCCTCAAAAAAAAGCGAGAATGAAAATAACAATAAATAAAACTATTAACTTTTGGCATGCACTGTTGCAACGAACGTATCGTTGCAAGTTTACGTATGGGTTGGAGAGGCGCTTGGACGAACAGTCGGTCTGACTTTCTGTCTGTCTGCCAGACTAGTGTGAGCAACGCCATCCACCCTAGCCTATTGTAAGTAGTTTTGTGTGTCTAAAGCCAAATTGTAGGCGTATAAAATACTAGCGGAGTTGCCTTCACTCGCTTCGCAAAGTGAATGACGTCTGCCAGTGCAAGTTTTTCATTAGATTTTTCATTCCACGACAACAAAAGCAAGAAAAACATCACCTATTCCAGCAAATGACGACAGTCTTAAGAAAACTTGGATATCCTTTGCCTTATCACCACAGAACAACCAACCGACCCAACCAGCCACCCACTTGGCAACCGTGGCTATTGTTGCTATTTGGTAGTTTCCAAAGATTTTTTTTCGATTTGGGCAATTACGTCACATACTCGCAACTGCCTTTCTTCAGAGTTCCCTCCAAAGTTATATGGCTTAAAAGGCCCAAATAGTAAGAGTATTTATGCCTTGTTATTGTTATTCGATGCGATGCTAGGCAATGTATTTTTCATTCTTCTGCGACGCTGAGTTATTGTTAGTAATCGTGGAGCCAGATATCTACGGGGTAGCATACATTTCTGGGTCAAAAATGTATGCTACCCCTCCCCACCTCACATCAACCGGCCGCCAAGAAAGTTATGAGGAATTGAAATTGGAACTAAAAATATTTAGAAGTCGACTTTTCATTTATGGGGTCTGTAGATTGACATTAAATTTATGCCAGTCTGTCGACGAAATTCGTACCACACTTGTTTTTATGAGAATCCCAACAAATAAAATAATAAAATTTCCATTTCATTTCAGAGCTGTGAAACATTGACGGCTCCAAGAGTGTGGGGGTTTGTAAGTGTATGTGGGGAGTCTTTGCTTCTGACAGCGAAAGTAAATGCTAGAGTATAATTTCCATAAATAAAAGAATAAAAACTTCTAAGAGTTCGGTTCGGTAAGTGATTGACAGTAGATTTTTATTAAGTTTCCTTTATTACTGTCATTTCCATTTTAGAACATAAACCCAATTTTAATGATAATCAATGTCTCAAACCAAACGACAGATGCTATGAGAGGAAATGGAAAATATGTCAATAGTTTTAAGTTTGTTTTGAATTCTTATTTAGTTTTTAGTAGTTTTGTATCAAAGTTTTGTATCATAAAAACAAGTAAGGAAGTTTGAAGTGTACCCTTACCTTTGTCTAGAGCAAAGAGCAAACACTTTCCGGAGGTATGAAGTTTTAGACCAGGCACCGGCAAAACCACTACGTCGCATGTGACACTCAGTTTATACAAATTATCCAGTTTCGCTTGAGCATTCGATCGATGTGGTTTTGTCGTGGGTTGCCGTTTGGCTGCACAGAAAAAAATGTTCTCTTAAAATTAAAGAATGGCTTCAAAGGCTTCCTTAATCTTAAAAATAAGTACATTTTGTACTTTAAATTAAGAAAATTTACTTGATAATAATGAAATTATCTATAGCTGTTTAACAAAATTGTAACCACACCCGAACGTAAGGTAAAGGTACAAAAATCTCGAAAGTAAACGTTTTTAGAATACGAATAAATCTATTTGGGTTTGTTGGAATGAATCTGTCCCAAAATAAATATACCCGTACTACTGTTCACTGAGGATAGGTTAGGAAAGGTTCAGTTGAAGAGAGGAGACGTTTAAACGTCTCATGTTATATGCATACACTTAGGCCAATGGTTCGGCCTGTTCGGCGATAGTTATTTATGATCTGTTTACAGTCTAAGACAGTTCTGGATTTGACCATTTCTGATATTTATTGCTTTGATATCCGTTTGGCTATCTGTGAAGATGTTGGCATATTTAGGCTCTGTACTAATACCACAGACCCAGTTCACACACTCCGAGATTGCTCGAACTTCTGGTTGAAATACCGTCTTCTGGTTCATCAATAAAAAGTCCTAGACCCATCCAGCTGGTTCCGTTTTCCTGGGAGCGTCTGTCTGGCACAAACGAATCACAGGCAGCTGCAAGCCGTTTGAATGTGACAACTAGAGATTCTAAAATCTTCTGATGCTACGACTTGTGGTCTCGATTTATCCATTTACCCATCACTTGTAGACGTCTTGCTGTGAGGGCTTCCTCATTCTTTATATGGATGTCTTAGGTTGGACGTGCAGTATAGTCTCCAACGCCCTTGTTGGTGCGGTTCTAATTGCCCCGCTTTTGCCTAGACAGCACATGCGTTGAATTTTTTGCAAATGTATTACGTTGCACTTCCTTGCCTTCTTTGGATATTATTGTTCTAATCACGCTCATGTAAAGCCAGTGTGTCATATTTGAACCTATAGCTCTTCTACACAGCGACCAACATCTGTGGGCCTTGATAACTCTTTCTTCAATATGATCTTTCCAAATCTGTTTCTGATCCAAGATTACTCCCAGTATTTTACCTTTTTAGATATGGAAATATTCTTATCCACGAATCGGGGCACCATAAAAGGATGGATCTTCGGTTTCCTTGTAAATAGACAGATTTCCGTTTTGTCCGGGTTAACATTTAATCCCCTTGGTTGTGCCTAGTTATTTGATATGTTACCGAAAATATAATTTCGCTTGAGTTTATGTAGTTGGCTAAAATATTTTGGAAACTTTCTGCAAGGATTGTGTATGTCTCTTAGAAATTTAATTAAAATAGATCTCAAAATACTCTACTAAGTTTCAGGAACAATATTGTAAATCAACGTTTAACAGGATCATAATCATTGGAACAGGAATCACAATCACCTTCGATTTTGTCAGTCCGTCCGTTTGTCTGTTTATGTCTCTGTGATCCAAGTGCAGCTCTCATACATGAAGCTATCATCACGAAATTTTAATCAACTTGAAATCACGTCGAATCTTATTAAGCAAAATCTTAAGAAATCCCGTTTTGAATCAGCGTCATTATACCCTCACTTTTGTGAAGAAGAGTACATATCATTTGCTGCGGACAAAACACATCGAAGGAGTGACCTAAGACCCTAAATATGTTAGACGGAGATTCGTTTTGAACACTTGAGTAATGTCCGCCCGTCCGTCATTCTTGTTGAAACGCACGATAACTCTCGAAAGGAGTAACCAATTGCTTTCAAATTTGGTATGTCATCATATTTTTTCTCTCTCTCTCTCTCTCTCTGGCTGTGTTTCCAGATGGGCTATAAGTATTGGTCCACTCCTTCCAGTACCTCCCTGTCAAAGGGTTAACATTTTTTGAAATATTGACTCTATAATGACGCATCTTGTAGGAATCTAACCCACGACCCCCAAACTCATATTGAATAACTCTGAAAGATATATTTTTTAATTCATGTATAAATTGTTTACATAAATTTACTTTTGGGACATTTTATACTTGAATAATACCCTGTACCACAGTGTGGTGTAGGGTATAAAAACGATTGGATGTAAAATACAGCTTCTACAGGACTAAAGAGCCAAATCGGATGAAACTTATATATGGGAGCTATAGTTAAATCTTAACCGATTTTCTTCAAATTCGGCAATGTTAGTCTATGGATCAAGAAACTCTACCATTCTAAATATCAAAACGATTGGGTGTAAACTACAGCATCTATAGGACTAAAGGGTCAAATCGGACGAAAGATATGTATGGGAGCTATACCTAAATATTAACCGATTTTCTTCAAATTCGGCAATGTTGGTTCATGGATCAAGAAACTCTACCATTCTAAATTTCAAAACGAGTGGATGTAAAATACAGCTTCTATAGAACTAAAGGGCCAAATCGGACGAAACATATATATGGGAGCTATAGCTAAATCTTAACCGATTTTCTTCAAATTCGGTAGTGTTGGTTCATGGATCAAGAAACTCTACCATTCTTAATTTCAAAATGATTGGATGTAAAATACAGCTTCTACAGGACAGGACAGGACAGGATAGCTAAATCTTAACCGATTTTCTTCAAATTCGGCAATGTTGGTTCATGGATCAAGAAACTCTACCATTCTAAATTTCAAAACGATTGAATGTAAAATACAACTTCTATAGGACTAAAGGCCAAATCGGACGAAAGATATATATGGGAGCTATATCTAAATCTGAGCCGATTTCAACCAAATTCAATAGGGATCTTTACAGCTGCGAAATACTCTAAACTGCAAAATTTCAGAATGATCGGAGTGAAATTGCGACCTGTGGTCGACGAACAACTTTACATGGACAGACTGGCAGACGGACGGAAGGACAGACATGGTTAAATCGACTCAGCTAGTGATTCTGAGTCGATTGGTATACTTTAAGGTGGGTCAAGCTGTGTTATTTTCAGGTGTTACAAACATCTGCCGTGGAACAAACTTATAATACCCTGTACCACAGTGTGGCGTAGGGTATAAAAACGAATGAAAACATAATAAATCAAGTATTAATGATACTTAAATAAAGTTCTGATCTGGCTTACATCAAGTATTGATCAGGCTGAAATCAAATATTCATTCTTAAATCAATCCAAATATTCTAGATTGAAGCCCGTCTCGCACTCAAATAAACCTCATTAAATTCTTAAATCAATCGTACTATTTATACCCTACACCACACTGTGGTACAGGGTATTATAAGTTTGTTTCACGGCAGATGTTTGTAACACCTGAAAATAATACAGCTAGACCCACCTTAAAGTATACCGATCGACTCAGAATCACTAGCTGAGTCGATTTAACGACTAAGCTTAGATATATAGCTCCCATATATATCTTTCGTCCGATTTGGCCCTTTACTCCTATAGAAGCTGTATTTTACATCCAATCGTTTTGAAATTTAGAATGGTAGAGTTTCTTGATCCATGAACCAACATTGCCGAATTTGAAGAAAATCGGTTAAGATTTAGCTATAGCTCCCATATATATGTTTCGTCCGATTTTGCTATTTAGTCCTGTAGAAGCTGTATTTTACATCCAATCATTTTGAAATTTAGAATGGTAGAGTTTCTTGATCCATGAACCAACACTACCGAATATGAAGAAAATCGGTTAAGATTTAGCTATAGCTCCCATATATATGTTTCGTCCGATTTGGCCATTTAGTCCTATAAAAGCTGTATTTTACATCCAATCGTTTTGAAATTTAGAATGGTAGAGTTTCTTGATCCATGAACCAACATTGCCGAATTTGAAGAAAATCGGTTAAGATTTAGCTATAGCTCCCATATATATGTTTCGTCCGATTTTGCTCTTTAGTCCTGAAGAAGCTGTATTTTACATCCAATCATTTTGAAATATAGAATGGTAGAGTTTCTTGATCCATGAACCAACACTACCGAATTTGAAGAAAATCGGTTAAGATTTAGCTATAGCTCCCATATACATGTTTCGTCCAATTTGGCCCTTTAGTCCTGTAGAAGCTGTATTTTACATCCAATCATTTTGAAATTTAGAATGGTAGAGTATCTTGATCCATGAACCAACACTGCCGAATTTGAAGGAAACCCTTTAGTCCTATAAAAGCTATATTTTACATCCAATCGTTTTGAAATTTAGAATGGTAGAGTATCTTGACCCATGAACCAACACTGCCGAATTTGAAGAAAATCGGTTAAGATTTAGCTATAGCTCCCATATATATGTTTCGTCCGATTTGGCCCTTTAGTCCTATAAAAGCTATATTTTACATCCAATCGTTTTGAAATTTAGAATGGTAGAGTTTCTTGATTCATGAACCAACATTGCCGAATTTGAAGAAAATTGGTAAAGATTTAGCTATAGCTCCCATATATATGTTTCATCCGATTTGGCTCTTTAGATCCAATCGTTTTTATACCCTACACCACACTGTGGTACAGGGTATTATTTAAGTATAAAATGTCCCAAAAGTAAATTTATGTAAACAATTTATACATGAATTACAAAATGTATATATCAGAGTTATTCAATATTACGAGAGTGGTGTAGGGTATTATATAGTCGGCCCCGCCCGACTTTAGCCTTTCCTTACTGGTCTTAATATAAGAATGTTTTCGGCTTAAAATCAAGCCCAACTCAAGTGTTTTGTCTTTAAATTCAGAAAATCCGTACTTGCTGCACTGTTGACATCGTTGCGGCTTAATTTAAGTTCGGATTGCTGAGATGACATGGGCGACACCTCCCGGTTATGGCATTTCCATACTCATGTTCTATTAAAATAATTGCTGGAAGATTTACAGTATTGAGTATAGATTTTTGTATAAGTACAAAGAACTTCTTTATTTTTTTCGTGGGATCAAAAACAAATTTCTACTTTTTCTGCCTGTAATTCGTACATGAATGAAAAAGAAAAATGTTTGGCACATTGCTTTTTAACTGATTCGTCGGTATTTTACTTTACAGGAATAACTTTTTCATTACAGAATGGCCACACCTAATACACTGCACATAGTTTAATTGAGTACTTTTCCAAATTGTAACGAACAAAAGTTCTAACGAACAAATTTCCTTCAAATGTGATTTGCCTGTTGCCCTCAAATTCAACTCATCATCAATTTGGCAAGAGACAGGGAATATTAATTTATTTCCCATTTGACTACCGGGTCACACAAAATGAGACCTCCATCATTGTCCTTAAAGCCCAAAGTGTCACTTAAATGTCTTTCGATACGAGAAAATTTGTACCCTTTCAACAAATCACTTCAACCCACAAATAGAAAAATTGCTCAGAAGTGATGGACATAGATAGGATGATTACTGATGTCAAATGACAATAGGGTTCCTTCAATGGCAAATGCTTACGAATAAAGTGAACAGGGTTGGTGTCTTGGAAACATAGCATTTAAAAAGAATTTAACATAATTGCTTTTTGCTAGGAGATATTATTTTATGTGTGGAGTTATCAAAACGTTACTTAAAATGTTTGCATACCTTTTAAAGTGTATGGAATCTAAGATGTTGGAAAAGTTAGTAGGAAGTTGTTGAGTACATCGTCTTACATAAGTCCTAAAACTTAGAAACAATTCAAACTTTTTTATAATTAAATTTTTGGTAAAATAAGGTTGCGAACAATTTTAATTTACGAGCACACTTTATCAAACAACTGAAATTAACTTGGACGAATGATGAAATTTTTAAAAGAAAAGTTATCTAAACAGAATTAAAGTCAAATGGCTAAACATAAGTCCAATAGATGGAAATTTGCGGCTTCTACCGTCGAGAAGTCATATGGGGAAGGTCCTTGGTATATGGGCAATAAATAAACGTAGGCAATTGATGGGCATTTATGTTAGGCCATCAACTTTCTTTCGAAACGGCCAAATAGTTTAGATAACACTAAGCAAGAAAATTTATTTTGTATCTGAGACCTAAAACCGTTTTTTTGTGTAAATTGAGGCATATCATTTTATGAAACCAAAACAAAAAAAAAATTTATGGTTACGATTTTTTTAATTCAATCTTTAGAGCGGTGATACCTTTTAAATTAAAGACAATTATGAGGGCTATACTTTGATAATTTCCATGAAACCTAGCATCCTTACGAAGAAAGCAATGACTATGTATCTATAGACAAATGTATAAATTAAAAAATATTGTAAAAGTAAAGTGAATTAAAATATATAAGCCGTTAGCTCTTTATAAAACATTGTTCTTTTTGTTTTGAGGCACCAAAAGGGGCGTGTTAGTAACGTCAATTTTTCACGGAACTATAGGTAATGTAAAAAGCATTACAATCTACAAAGTTTAACTATGGACTGGAATCAAACTTATAAGCAGTTCTTTTTATATGAGAGGCACCAAAGTAATAACGCCCATTTTCACTCCACACAGTTTTAAGTATTTGTATGCACTGTACTCAATGTTGTAAGCATTTAACGGCATTTAACTGCGGTTTGTGCAAAATGGTCTCTTTGTGTTAGAGGTACCAAAGGGGTGCGGGGCAGCATCGCCCATTTTTCTCAGGGGATTTATAAACTAAGGCCCTTATTCATAAATACCCTCACTTTGTGAGTAATGTAATATTGAATATTACACGAATTTTTCTGTCAATTTGTGTGGGAGGTACCAGAAGGGGTATACGAAATACACCTTTATGTGGACTGGTATATTAACTTTATGAGATATTAAATTCTGGTATGATTTGGCATTTTGTGTGGGAGGCACAAAAAGGGGCGTGGTGATAACGCCCATTTTTCACTGCGCTATAGGCATTGTAAAAGCATTACACTGTACAAAATTTCAAGTATTTGTATAAACTGGTATTAATGTTATAATCTGTTAACTTTTGGTGCAAAATGGTGCATCTGTGTGGGAGGTACCAAAAGGGGCGTGGCAATAACGCCCATTTTTCAATGGACTGTAGGCACTATAAAAGCATTACACTGTACAAAATTTCAAGTATTTTTAAACACTCGTATTAATGTTATAAGCTGTTAACTTTTAGTGGAAAATGGTGCATTTGTGTGGGAGGTACCAAAAGGGACGCGGCAACTTCGCCCATTTTTCTCGAGTTGATAGCGACTAATAAACTAATACTATGTGTGGAATTTCAAAAGATTCGAATAAGCATAATAGCAGTTATTAAAGAATCAATATATCGCAACATTTTAACCCTTTGTGGGGGAGGTAGCAGAAAGAGTGGACCAATAGGGCCCATCTTCGAACATAGCCGGAGATAGAAAAAAATATTACCACATACCAAATGTGAAGTCAATCGGTTACTCCTTTCGAGAGTTATCGTGCGCACCAGCCAGCAGACAGACAGACGGACGGACATTGCTCATTCGACTTAAAATGACCCAAAACAGGTTTCCGCCGAACATACTTGGGGTCTTAGGTCACTATGTTTGTTAAACCTCTAAATATTGATAATATATATATTCCTAATCGTCGTAAAATTCTAAGACAATTAGCCATGTCCGTCTGTCCGTCCGTCTATTGTAATCACGCTGTTGTAATATTTGTGCGAGTAATACATAATAGAGCTAGGTTGATAAAATTTGGTAGAAATATTTCTTATAATTGCAGGGATCGCAAATGGACCATATCGGTCAGTGTTTTGATATAGCTCCCCTATATCAAAACACATGAATACCATATTTGCTAAGCATTTTAACTGAATCTTTGTAGTTTGTTTTTAATTAAGACAAGAATTTGTCGCAGTAAAATTTTTTTTAAATCAGTTCATATTTTGTTCCAGTCCACCTATAGATGTCGCTCCCAAAAAGCCTTATTTAAACCATAAACAACTCATTTTCTAAGAAATTTAGCAAAAATTCATTTCAATAAAATTTATACAAATTAAATTTTATTTTGTTGTAGTCCCCGTGTAGATGTAGCTGTCAAAAAGCTATTTTTAACCATAAATAACAAATTTTTCAGATGAAGAAATTGCAGAGTTCCTTTTTTTAATAATTTTCTTAACCAAAAACATGATTTGCTTCATATCCAAAGATTTTTCGAGTTATAAAATTGAATGCAATCCATGGTTGAGGGTATATAAGATTCGGCATGGCCGAACCTAACGCTTTTACTTGTTTCTACTTTTTATTGTTTTTTTTTTGGTGCCAGCAAAAAAGTTTTTTAAGTATTTTTAACGATTGTTAATAATCCACTGTTACTACGTGAAAGAGATATTTCCACCATTTGTAACCATTATAATTGCCTTAAGCTTAACGCGTATTCCAGCTCTATTGCTTTTATATTTTAAAATTAATTTATTGCTTTTATATTTCGAAATACTACCCTAAGAAAAAGATCGCTTCTGTAGTATATTTTCCGGAAACATATTATATTTGGGAACATTAACTTTTTTCCTATAAGTCGAAAAACATATTCTGTAACCTATTTAAATATTTCCCCGTTTTTTAGGATAATCTCCACCAAAATTCCAAAAAAAATAATATTGATAAACGAGATATTCAAACATTTTTTCCGGTATATAAATATTAAATATTCGCGCCAAAGTATATTTTTTTTAATTTTGCTCCCAAAAATATTTTGTTTCCTTATTTTTCTCCGTGTAATAGTACCTTCCATGAGAATTTGAGTTTCGGATAGAAAATATTTTTTTTCGTTTCATATTATTCATTAAATTAAATAATTAATTGATTTGAAATCTTTAAAAAAAAACAAATTGGATTTTCAGCCTTGATTGTGGGTCACTAGCTGGAGTCCGAAGATGTTCTCTACAACAGACTCAGTACCTAATTTTTTGAAAAATTATATTTCTGATTTTAAAAATTGGTTTGATTTTCAATTTTATCGACAAGCAAATATTTATTTCTAGCACGACTTCTATCATAATTCATCGTGAATTAAGATAGAAAACGTGAAATTTGTTTGTACAAAAATGGTTCTCTAATTTTGTTTTGTTTCTTAAACAATTACTTTGAATATTACTTTTTATGGAAAAATTTCCAATATGAAATTAAATTATCATCTTGAGCAAGAGACGACACCTTTTTTCAGGGTGGTGCAACCATAATGTACGATGTTAATTGTTAAATTGCTTTTTTTTGTTAGTTTTACTATTAAATAAATAAATACATAGTATAAATGAATAAAATTCTAATAGTGACAACGAATTTCCCCTTGGCCGAATATGGAAACCGAATTCGTTTAATCGGTCGAACCCTAATACGTATCCATTTGTCCATTATGTTGGGTGTATATTCCCTAAAGTAATATTTGTCCCATTCGTGTCTTTCTGTAGGTTCCATTTGGCACGTAAAGTGATTGTGTATGTGTGTTCGTATTGTAAATGGTTTCCATTTCCTTTCCATTTGTGTTTCCTGCTTCGACATAATTAGACAATGGTCAAATGTGTCTGTGCTAGAGAGTGTATTTGGACATATAGTAGTTCAGCATGCCGGGCACATGTGTATATATACACATAGATATAACTGCTAGTACATACATATATGTCTCTTGATAGATAACCCACCTTTTAACCGAATATACATAGTTGATAAAACCGGTCCGTCTGACATTTTGAATCATGACATCCAGAAGCCACATTTTCCAACCGATCTCTATGAAATTTTAAGGTAATGGTTGATATTTAAAGCCTGTACAGTACCAATGGAGTGGTATGAAAAAGAGAAAATTGCAAACTTAAAGGCCGTCTAACTTCTTAGTTCAATCCAGATATTGTCTAAAAATATTTATGTATGTATCTATTGGATAAAGAATTATATTCCTGGCAACTAACCACTAATGTAGGAAAAAATTGTGGAATTGGTTTGGTCATTTAAGAAAATATTTCCTATTCAACCGAGTCAGTTAACGATTCTGTTATCTTAAGATGGCTTTTGGCAAAACTAATTGTATAATACCCCCCTTCACTAATGTGGCCTATATTATAAAATTGCAAGATATTTGCCTCCACACCGACCTATGCCCACACACAGTCATATATATTTTGGCATTTATGAGAATAGGTTTACTTTCCTTAATGGTTGTAGTTGTTGTTATTTTTCCATTACTGTTGAGTTACTTTTACGAGTTTTTTCATGACTCAATGTTTACCACAGCCCTTCCCAACACAGTCGTATGCCTTAAATACACATGTAATTCTTACGTACACATATACGTACGTTGTACGTATACATGCTGTAATATACAGCGGCGAAAATAGCGGGGCCTGTCCAAATGATGCCCTTAAAGAACCGCGTCATACCTTACAAGCGATTCAATATCCATTTGCAATTGTCTTCCAAAATAAGGTTTTAAACAATTAGGTTCTGGTTAGAATATTTCTCTATAAAATTGCGTTTCTATACTATGTATTATAGATAACAAATATATTTCTATAGGGCTTTGTATTAAGCTTGTATTTATATTAACATTTTTAGCCAAGTCCTGGATTTCCAGACACTCGTCGCCTAAAAAGGTCAACTGCAGTAGGGATCTATAAATCGACTTTCGACTAATTGACCTTTGATAGGAAAATTGCGAAATGGATTCTGAATAAGCAAAAAATCGATTTTCATTTCGACTTTGGTAGATTTTTGTCGACTATTATCCGACTTTAATTGAGATTAGTTAAAAATTGCGACCTGTAGTTTGATTAAATCATTTAGATGGACTTCAGACAGACATGTCTAGATCGACTCAGCTAGTGAATCTGAGTTTGTGCGTATACACGGTGAAAAGAAATCGCTTCTGTAGTATATTGTTCTAAAAATATTCTGCTAGAAATATACATATGTTTAGGGAACACTCCAAATATATAATATTTGACACACAAAAATATTATATGTTTGGGAAGATGTTGTTTTAAACAAAAGTATGTTTTCATCCAAATATTTTTTTCTTTGGAACAAATATTTCCGAAATATAGATTAATATGTATTCAAGAATTTGGGCAATGTATTCATACCTTAATTTAAAGGCAGGTTTTCTGTTTTTCAGAAGTTCAAAGTGAATTTTTTAGAAATTATATAGGTTTGTAAATTTCGATTAAAATTTAAATGGCATAATCTTGGGTAGATTTATTGATGGATTGAGAACAAGTAATGCATTGGAAAATTTAAATATTAAAAATATTAGTGCTGTAAAACACAAAAGATAATGCTGCTTATGACAAAATATAACACGAAATCTAGGAAAAAATAAAGTTCGAAAAAGTCAGCAAAGTTTTAACAAATAAAAATTCTTAAACTATAACTTTGTTTGTGTGTGAACACATATTTTATTTATGAAAGTCACTGCACAAATATATTTTCTTCTTATATATTAATATATGCGTCCCAAACAATATGTCTTGATTTTCAAATATAATATTTAAAACAAGTAAAAGCGTTAAGTTTGGCCTGGCCGAATCTTATATACCCTCCACCATGTATAGCATGTGAATGGTTTCGGGCACAAATAAAGTCATATTACAAAATTTCAGCCCGATTCGTTGCAATTTGTGGTTTTTGTTGCGTGAAGAAGTAAAATCTAGAGGGACCTTTGTATGGGGGTTATATCAAACCATGGACATATGGCTACGGCTGTTCGTGTGAGGGTGCGGGTATAAATTAACCCCAGTTACCAATTTTCAGCCCGATCAGTTGACATTTGTGGTCTCTATAGCGTTAAGAAGTCAAATCGGACAGATGCTATACATGGGGACTACGAGTATATCAAAACATTGACGGATATGGCCCATTTGCAATCCCAAACAACCTGCAACTATAAGAAGTATTTGTACCAAATTTGATCAACCTAGCTCTATTATTGCGGACTGTAGCGTGATTACCACAGACGGACGGACGGACATGGCTAAATCGTCTTAGAATTTTACGACGATTAAGAATATACATATATACTTTATGGGGTCTCAGATCAATATTTAGAGGTGATACAAACGGAGTGACAAGGGTATAAAAACTGTACACTGTGCAAACATTTTGAGTATGTATTTATATGCATTGGTATTCAGGATATATTCTGTTAAATTGTTGTACAAAATTGTACGGTTGTGTGGGAGGTACCAAAGGGGCCTGCCAATGAAGCCCATTTTGTACACTGTACACAATTTTAAGTATTTGTAGGCACTATTATTATCCCCTCACCATAGAGAGGACAACAACAGCTGTTATTTTGAACCACCCGGTATAGCGGTAGCTGTCAGTTTTGAAGCTTTTAATCTTTGACATTTGACAAGAAGAACTACGACATTACTAAAAATGGAACGATACACGATTCAACAACGCATTAAAATTCGCAAAATCGAAAATCGTCGAAAAATCATCTTGACTGATGAGGCCCATTTCCACTTCGGTGGCTACTACAACAACCAAAATTGTCGCATCTGGGGCTCGGAAAACCCAAGAGTTATTGTTGAGAAGCCTCTCCATCCTCAACGTGTGACTGTTTGGTACAGTTTACGGTCCGGCGAGTTCATTGGACCTTACTTTTTCGAAAATGAGGTTGGATCAACAGTTACGGTGAATGGATTGCGCTATCGAGAGATGATTAATGATTTTTTATGGTCGGAGTTGGATGGTATTGATATGGACAACGTTTACTTTCAACAAGACGGCGCTACGTACCACACAAGCAACGAAACCATTGCTCTTTTACGGAAAAAATTTCCGGACCGTGTTATCTCTCGAAGAGGTGATCACAATTGGCCACCGAGATCTTGTGATTTAACACCTTGCAACTTCTTACTTTGGGGCACGTGAAAGATAAGGTCTACGCCAACAGCCCAGCGTCGATTCAAAACCTGAAAGATAGAATTCGTTAGGCTATCGAGGACATAGGGCAGCCACTTTGCGATTTGGTTATGAAAAATTTCATGAAAAGGATATGGTCCTGTAGGCCATTTGGCTGATGTTGTTTTTCATTATCAACGGCATGTCTTCCTCTTTATTATGAAATAAACGTCCGATCATTTATCTCAAAAAATGACATTTTTCTTTGAATACCAAAATAACACCTCATGTTGGAAACCCTTTATATCATTTGTTACGAGCCAAAAGGATGGAGTGACCTAAGACCCAAAGTATGTTCGGCGGATATCCGTTTTGGGTCACTTTAAGTCGAATGAGCAATGTCCGTTCGTCCGTCCGTCTGTCTGCCGACTGGTGCGCACGATAACTCTCGAAAGGGTTAGCCGATTGACTTCATATTTAGTATGTAGTAATATTTTCTTCTATCTCTTGCTATGTTCGAAGATGGGGCATATTAGTCCACTCCCTCTAGTACCTCCCCCACAAAGGGTTTACATTAATGAAATATTGATTATTTAATAACTCTATACTACTTATTTGAATCCTCCGAAATTCTACACATAGCTTTAGTTTAGTAGTTACTATTACCTCGAGAAAAATGGGCGAAGTTTTACCAAAAGTTAACAGCTTTTAAATTAAAACCAGTGCATACAAATACTTGAAATATTGTAGAGTGTAATGCTTTTATAGTACCTAGAGTCCAGAGAAAAGTGACCTTTTGGTACCTCCTACACAAATGGACCATTTTGTACCAAAAGTAAACTTAAAACTTTTAACTTTAATACCAGTACATACTTTAAAGTTATTAAATGCAATTTAAATTGATAATAATTTAATTAAAACAAAAAAAATTATAAATTTATTAATATTTTTTTGGGACTCAAGGGGACTGGCACTTGAGACTGAGGGGATTCATAAGTCGGTTTACCCTTAACATTTTCCTGGTTATAGTTATAAGCTGTTAACTTTTCATTCCAAATGGTACCTTTGTGTGAGAGGTACCAAAAGTGGAATGGCAATAACGTTAATTTTTCAGTGGACTTTAGGTACTATAAAACTATTACACTGTACAAAATTTCAAGTATTTGTATGCACTGGTATTTAAGTTAAAAGCTGTTAACTCTTTATTCAAATCTATCACTAAAACAGTGGAATAAAAATGAAGCAAGTTCTTTGTGTAGAAAACATCTACAATAATTTCAAAAGTCAAAGTCAAAAAGAACTACGGCGGCGGACATTTGACTTGAAATGGTTCTAACTTGAAAGTAATTCCTATATGTAAATTAGAATTCACTTTCATATAAGTAGAAATTATAACAAGTGGACGGCAGGCCAAAAACAACACTAATGCATCCGGAGATCTGATATACCACCACTGAAACGTAATGCAGTGGTAGGTGTTGGGTTAAAAGGTCGTTTTCTTTTTCACTTGACTATTCAAAATAAAATAACTACAATCCTCGTTTATTAGAAATACAATTTCGTTTGTTGAACCCGATAATTATTTTTCTGAAAGCTTCAAAAGCAATTAAAGTTCTCTCAGGCTTTTGTAAATAGCATTTCCCCATTACGAATTGTTCTCACATCAAAATGAAGGGAGTGTTGAAGGCCTGGCCGGCTTCGCCTCTCCAACTAAATGCATGGTAATAGAAAGCCGTTTACCACAACTTTATGCTGTTGGCCAAAATCACTCACGCATTCACCCACTCTCTCTCTCTCTCTATCTCTTTCACTATCTCTCCCTCTCACACGCAAACTTTGAGTACTACTCGCACTTTGACATTTGGTCGTTGCGATTCGTTTAGTTTTCGTTTCAACTCTGTGTGTGTTAAAAATAGAAAGTAAACTATTGTTTATGCTCTAGAAATAGATTGCGATTATCGTATTTACTCCTTGAAAGTATGATTTGCTAAGAATATTACCCATAAATTCTACTTTTGGGATACACTCTCTCTATTTCACATTGTTTTAATTAATAAAACATCTGTGGAACAACTACAACTATGTATAGCTAAAATCCAAACGCACTACTTTTTGTTTTATAATGAAATAAAATAGTGCGTAGCACAGTGGTATGAGTGGGGAAATGAAATCAAAATTCCCTTGATAAAGAAGAAAAGAACGGCTTCTTTATCAAGGGATGCCAGCATAAGAACACATATCTTTATCTGAATATCAGAACAGTATCTCTATTAATCACAGTGTTCTTTCTTGGATTTAGAAACACTCTCTTAGCAAAGTCATAATGATCAGTTGGAAATTTTCGGTTCTATCAGAGTTAGATGCAAAACCAGAATGAATACATATATGAGTGCTATATTTGTGAACACTATACGGCGAAAAATCGACACTTGTGACATGTTTGAATTGAAAGAAAATATATTTGGCAACAAAATTTTTAAATATTATATATTTATTAGACAGCGGAATATATGCAATTACATATTTTTATTGAATGGCCTTACCGCAAAACCGATAACAAAAAATAACTAAATATACACCTATTTATTTTTGCATATTTTATGCAAACTGCATATTTGCATATATTGTGCATATGCAAGATATTTGCAAACGCATTTATGTTTATAATTCATCGCAAATTCGATCTTTTCTCTTGTTCCATTTTTTACCGGCTATTATTTCTTCAAAAAGATTTTCGGCATTTTTCTTTAATTTTGATATGAACTGTTTATTTTGAAAGTGGCGTAAACGCCACTCTGCTTTACTCGATTTATCGTTGAAAATAGTGGGTTAATAAAACTCAAATGCGAAAATTGTCACTTAATATTGAAACGTTGAAGTCTTGAGGTGAACTGAATGTAAATAATATATTTCTTCTATTCACTTAGCCTTCTAACGATACTACTCTTGCTTTAAAAACAGAATGGCGTTTACGCCACTTTCAAAATAAATAGTTCATATGTCCTTGCTTGTTGCCTAAAATCTGTACTTGGGTACCTTAATTATGAAAGGGCGTAACAGACAAACGTCTGAAGCTTTAATTTTGAAATTTGTTGCGAAGGTAGTTTTTGTCGTCATATAAATTATGTATCAAAATTTTGTTAATTTTCTACAATTTATCGATGCATATTTTTTGAATATGCATTTTTTTACTTGCATATTCGATGTTTTATTTGCATTTTTCATTCAGCATATGCACATTATATTTTGCATATTCCCTTGCATATTTTTTGCATATAAAATGCATATATGTATGGAGCATGCAGATTGCATCGAATTCAGAATCCAAAAATATACCTAATCCTAAAATAAGAACATTTCGCTGTCTAATAATTATGAACAAATAATTTATATTTGTCAAGAAATTTTGTTTGGGGCGCATATATTAGAATAAAATATATTTACAAAGTGACTTTCACAAATAAAACATGTGTTTAAACACAGACAAAATTTATTTTCAAGAATTTTTCGAAATATATTTTATTTATTTATTTATTAATATGAATTACAATATAAAGTAAATTTATGAAAGTAGCGCCAAAAATAAGAAGTTCTGCATCATTCGTTTAGTCAAGTTGTCGCAATTAATAATTTAATACCCATACGATTTTTTTGCTCAAGGTGGATTTTTTGTACTTTTTCTATATTTTTTCTCGATACCGTACCGTCCGGAATATCTCTTTTGTGTCTGAAGCAAAGTTGTAGAGAAATGCAAACCTACCCGAAAAAGTGCATACAGTGCCTTAAAAATCGCAAAAATGTACTGTTTTTTAATGTTCTGTTCTATACGTATACGTGTTTTTGAATCGAAAAAAAATATACTTGGAACACAAATTTTTAAATATTATATATTTCTGAGCACATACACTTTTTTGAAAATCAATAAGGCGTATTTGGAACGCGTATGTTAATATATTAGAACAAAAAATGTATTTGCGAACTAATTTTCTCAAATAAAATATGTGTTTAAATACAAATAAAATTAAAATCATTGAATACAATTATTGTTTATGAATATCTCCAAATATATATTATTTAAAAATAATTTTCAAAACTTGGCTCAATTTTTCGAATTTTAGTTGTAATTTTTCCTAGTTTTCGAGTTAAAAATTGGAAACATAGCATTAGCTTCTGTTTGAAAGCACTTATTTTCAATTTATAAATATTCCAACACGGGGGAAAATCCCCATTTTTAATATGTTTGAATTGAAAAAAAAATATATTTGGAAACAAAATTTTTAAATATTATATATTTTATATTTGAAAATCAAGAAATGTTGTTTGGAACGCATATATTAATATATTAGAACAAAATATATTTGCGAACTGACATTCACAAATAAAACATGTGTTTACACACAAACAAAATTATTTTTGATGAAATTTTCCATTATATTTTATTTAAAAAAAGATTTTTAAAAATTAGCTGACTTTCAAATTTTAGTTGCATTTTTTCAAGATTTCATGTTATACTTTACAGTTTAAAATGTCATAAGCAGAATTTGGTTTTACAGCGCTAATATTAATTTAAAAATTTTCCATTTAAATTTTTTCCAATTTAAATTTTTGTCTAATATTACAAACATATAAAATTTCTACAAAACTGAACTTTTAACTTCTGAACAAAAGAAAACTTGCCTTAAAATGAAGGCATTGATACATTGCCAAAATACTTAAATACAAATTAGTCATTGTTTGGGAAATATTACTTATGGTTCCAAATAAAAATATATTTGGATGAAAACATACTCTTGTTTAGAACAACATCCTCCCAAACATATAATATATTTTCGTGTTTCAAATATTATGTATTTAGAGTGTACCCTAAATATATGTATGTTTTCAGCTGAATATGTTTGGGACAATATACTACAGAAGCGATTTTTTCTCAGCGTGAAGTCATAATTTGTTATTTATGATTTCTATTATAAAGAAATTTTACAAATACAAATATAACTTTCAGTTGCTGAAAACTTATATCAATTAAAGTATCAATATATTTTCATGCAAACAAATCTTTGTTCGAAAAATAATATATCCAAATAAAAACCAGTAAGGAAGGCTAAAGTCGGGCGGTGCCGACTATATAATACCCTACACCACTCTCGTAATATTGAATAACTCTGATATATAAATTTTGTAATTCATGTATAAATTGTTTACATAAATTTACTTTTGGGACATTTTATACTTAAATAATACCCTGTACCACAGTGTGGTGTAGGGTATAAAAACGATTGGATCTAAAGAGCCAAATCGGATGAAACATATATATGGGAGCTACAGCTAAATCTTTACGGATTTTCTTCAAATTCGTTAGTGTTGGTTCATGGATCAAGAAACTCTACCATTCTAAATTCCAAAACGATTGGATGTAAAATACAGCTTCTACAGGACTAAAGGGCCAAATCGGACGAAACATGTATATGCGAGCTATAGCTAAATCTTAACCGATTTTCTTCAAATTCGGTAGTGTTGGTTAATGGAACAATAAACTCTACCATTCTAAATTTCAAAACGATTGGATGTAAAATACAGCTTCTATAGAACTAAAGGGCCAAATCGGACGAAATATATATATGGGAGCTATAGCTAAATCTTAACCAATTTTCTTCAAATTCGGTAGTGCGTGTTCATGGATCAAGAAACTCTACCATTCTAAATTTCAAAATGATTGGATGTAAAATACAGCTTCTTCAGGACTAAAGAGCAAAATCGGACGAAACATATATATGGGAGCTACAGCTAAATCTTAACCGATTTTCTTCAAATTCGGCAATGTTGGTTCATGGATCAAGAAACTGTACCATTCTAAATTTCAAAACGATTGGATGTAAAATACAGCTTTTATTGGACTAAATGGCCAAATCGGACGAAACATATATATGGGAGCTATAGCTAAATTTTAACCGATTTTCTTCAAATTCGGTAGTGTTGGTTCATGGATCAAGAAACTCTACCATTCTAAATTTCAAAATGATTGGATGTAAAATACAGCTTCTACAGGACTAAAGAGCAAAATCGGACGAAACATATATATGGGAGCTATAGCTAAATCTTAACCGATTTTCTTCAAATTCGGCAATGTTGGTTCATGGATCAAGAAACTCCACCATTCCAAATTTCAAAACGATTGGATGTAAAATACAGCTTTTATAGGACTAAAGGGCAAAATCGGACGAAACATATATATGGGAGCTATAGCTAAATCTAAACCGATTTTCTTCAAATTCGGCAATGTTGGTTCATGGATCAAGAAACTCCACCATTCTAAATTTCAAAACGATCGGATGTAAAATACAGCTTTTATAGGACTAAAGGGCTAAATCGGACGAAACATATATATGGGAGCTATAGCTAAATCTTAACAGATTTTCTTCAAATTCGGCAATGTTGGTTCATGGATCAAGAAACTCTACCATTCTAAATTTCAAAACGATTGGATGTAAAATACAGCTTTTATAGGACTAAATGGCCAAATCGGACGAAACATATATATGGGAGCTATAGCTAAATCTTAACCGATTTTCTTCAAATTCGGTAGTGTTGGTTCATCGATCAAGAAACTCTACCATTCTAAATTTCAAAATGATTGGATGTAAAATACAGCTTTTATAGGACTAAATGGCCAAATCGGACGAAACATATATATGGGAGCTATAGCTAAATCTTAACCGATTTTCTTCAAATTCGGTAGTGTTGGTTCATGGATCAAGAAACTCTACCATTCTAAATTTCAAAATGATTGGATGTAAAATACAGCTTCTACAGGACTAAAGAGCAAAATCGGACGAAACATATATATGGGAGCTATAGCTAAATCTTAACCGATTTTCTTCAAATTCGGCAATGTTGGTTCATGGATCAAGAAACTGTACCATTCTAAATTTAAAAACGATTGGATGTAAAATACAGCTTTTATAGAACTAAAGGGCCAAATCGGACGAAAGATATATATGGGAGCTATATCTAAATCTAAACCGATTTTCTTCAAATTCGGCAATGTTGGTTCATGGATCAAGAAATTCCACCATTCTAAATTTCAAAACGATCGGAAGTAAAATACAGCTTTTATAGGACTAAAGGACTAAATCGGACGAAACATATATATGGGAGCTATAGCTAAATCTTAACCGATTTTCTTCAAATTCGGCAATGTTGGTTCATGGATCAAGAAACTGTACCATTCTAAATTTAAAAACGATTGGATGTAAAATACAGCTTTTATAGAACTAAAGGGCCAAATCGGACGAAAGATATATATGGGAGCTATATCTAAATCTAAACCGATTTTCTTCAAATTCGGCAATGTTGGTTCATGGATCAAGAAATTCCACCATTCTAAATTTCAAAACGATCGGATGTAAAATACAGCTTTTATAGGACTAAATGGCCAAATCGGACGAAACATATATATGGGAGCTATAGCTAAATCTTAACCGATTTTCTTCAAATTCGGTAGTGTTGGTTCATGGATCAAGAAACTCTACCATTCTAAATTTCAAAATGATTGGATGTAAAATACAGCTTTTATAGGACTAAATGGCCAAATCGGACGAAACATATATATGGGAGCTATAGCTAAATCTTAACCGATTTTCTTCAAATTCGGCAGTGTTGGTTCATGGATCAAGAAACTCTACCATTCTAAATTTCAAAACGATTGGATGTAAAATACAGCTTTTATTGGACTAAATGGCCAAATTCGGTAGTGTTGGTTCATGGATCAAGAAACTCTACCATTCTAAATTTCAAAATGATTGGATGTAAAATACAGCTTTTATAGGACTAAAGGACTAAATCGGACGAAACATATATATGGGAGCTATAGCTAAATCTTAACCGATTTTCTTCAAATTCGGCAATGTTGGTTCATGGATCAAGAAACTGTACCATTCTAAATTTAAAAACGATTGGATGTAAAATACAGCTTTTATAGAACTAAAGGGCCAAATCGGACGAAAGATATATATGGGAGCTATATCTAAATCTAAACCGATTTTCTTCAAATTCGGCAATGTTGGTTCATGGATCAAGAAATTCCACCATTCTAAATTTCAAAACGATCGGATGTAAAATACAGCTTTTATAGGACTAAATGGCCAAATCGGACGAAACATATATATGGGAGCTATAGCTAAATCTTAACCGATTTTCTTCAAATTCGGTAGTGTTGGTTCATGGATCAAGAAACTCTACCATTCTAAATTTCAAAATGATTGGATGTAAAATACAGCTTTTATAGGACTAAATGGCCAAATCGGACGAAACATATATATGGGAGCTATAGCTAAATCTTAACCGATTTTCTTCAAATTCGGCAGTGTTGGTTCATGGATCAAGAAACTCTACCATTCTAAATTTCAAAACGATTGGATGTAAAATACAGCTTTTATTGGACTAAATGGCCAAATTCGGTAGTGTTGGTTCATGGATCAAGAAACTCTACCATTCTAAATTTCAAAATGATTGGATGTAAAATACAGCTTCTACAGGACTAAAGAGCAAAATCGGACGAAACATATATATGGGAGCTATAGCTAAATCCTAACCGATTTTCTTCAAATTCGGCAATGTTGGTTCATGGATCAAGAAACTGTACCATTCTAAATTTCAAAACGATTGGATGTAAAATACAGCTTTTATAGAACTAAAGGGCCAAATCGGACGAAAGATATATATGGGAGCTATATCTAAATCTAAACCGATTTTCTTCAAATTCGGCAATGTTGGTTCATGGATCAAGAAACTCCACCATTCTAAATTTCAAAACGATTGGATGTAAAATACAGCTTCTATAGGACTAAAGGGCCAAATCGGACGAAAGATATATATGGGAGCTATATCTAAATCTGAACCGATTTCAACCAAATTCAATAGCGATCTTAACAGCCGCGAAATACTCTAAACTGCAAAATTTCAGAACGATCGGAGTGAAATTGCGACCTGTAGTCGACGAACAACTGTACATGGACAGACGGACGGACGGACATCGTTAAATCGACTCAGCTAGTGATTCTGAGTCGATGGGTATACTTTAAGGTGGGTCTAGCTGTGTTATTTTCAGGTGTTACAAACATCTGCCGTGAACCAAACTTATAATACCCTGTACCACAGTGTGGTGTAGGGTATAAAAACGATTGGATCTAAAGAGCCAAATCGGATGAAACATATATATGGGAGCTACAGCTAAATCTTTACGGATTTTCTTCAAATTCGTTCGTGTTGGTTCATGGATCAACAAACTCTACCATTCTAAATTCCAAAACGATTGGATGTAAAAACCAGTAAGGAAAGGCAGAAAGTCGGGCGGGGCCGACTATATAATACCCTACACCTCCCAAACAATGCGATAAGGGTCATTGCGATAATAATTTGGAATAATTGGTAAATTTAGCAATATTCGTTCCTAAATTGGGAAACATCTTTCTTGAAAATTTAAATGATCGGAAGTAAAGTACAATTTATATAGCGCTTTGACACCAAATCAGGAGGAACATATATATGGAGGTTATATTTAAATCTGAACCGATTTTCCCTGAATACTCATTCATGTAACAAGACCTCTTTCTGTCGAATTCCGTACTGATCGGATATAAAATACAGTCTCTACAGCGCTTACATGTCAAATCGGGGGTTACATATATATGGGGGCTATATCTAAATCTGAACCGATTTTCTCCGATTTTGGCAGTATTCCTTCATGAAGAAAGAAACTTCTTTTTGCCGAATTTCGTACTGATCGGATATAAAATAAAATTTTTACAGCGCTTACATGTCAAATCGGGGATAACATATATATGGGGGCTATATCTAAATCTGAACCGATTTCTTCCAAATTTAAAAGTGTTCATTCATATAATATGAAACCTTTTTCTGCCGAATTTCATACTGATCGGATATAATATGCAGTTTTTACAGCACTTACATATCAAATCGGGGGTAACATATATATGGGGGCTATATCTAAATCTGAACTGATTTTCTCCAAATTTGGCAGTATTCCTTCACGTAATAAGAGACCTCTTTCTGCCGAATTACGCACTGATCGGATATAAAATACAGTTTCTACAGCGCTTATATGTCAAATCGGGGGTTACATATACATGGGGGCTATATCTAAATCTGAACCGATTTTCTCCGAATTTAGCAGTATTCCTTCATGTAATAAGAAACCTCTTTCTGCCGAATTTCATACTAATCGGATATAAAATAAAGTTTTTACAGCGCTTACATGTCATATCGGGGCTAACATATATATGGGGGCTATATCTAAATCTGAACTGATTTTCTCCGAATTTGGCAGTAATCCTTCATGTAATAAGAGACCTCTTTCTGCAGAATTTCGCACTGATCGGATATAAAATACAGTCTCTACAGAGCTTGCATGTCAAATCGAGGGTTACATATATATGGGGGCTATATCTAAATCTGAACCGATTTTCTCCGAATTTAGCAGTATTCCCTCATGTAATAAGAAACCTCTTTCTGCCGAATTTCATACTGATCGGATATAAAATAAAGTTTTTACAGCGCTTACATGTCAAATCGGGGGTAACATATATATGGGGGCTATATCTAAATCCGAACCGATTTTAACCAAAGTCAAGAGGGATCGTCCTTGGGCCAAACAAATGATATGTGTAAAGTTTCGTCGCGATCGGACCATAATTGCGACCTGTACTTTGATTACAAGAATACATGCACAGACGGACAGACGGACAGACGGACAGACAGACGGACAGACAGACAGACGGACATAGCTAAATCAACTCAGAAAGTGATTCTATGTCGATCGGTATAATAAACGATGGGTCTATTTCTTCTCCTTTTGGGTGTTACAAACAAATGCACAAAGTTATAATACCCTGTACCACAGTGTGGTGTAGGGTATAAACAGCTTCTACAGGACTAAAGGGCCAAATCGGACGAAACATGTATATGCGAGCTATAGCTAAATCTTAACCGATTTTCTTCAAATTCGGTAGTGTTGGTTAATGGAACAATAAACTCTACCATTCTAAATTTCAAAACGATTGGATGTAAAATACAGCTTCTATAGAACTAAAGGGCCAAATCGGACGAAACATATATATGGGAGCTATAGCTAAATCTTAACCGATTTTCTTCAAATTCGGCAATGTTGGTTCATTGATCAAGAAACTGTACCATTCTAAATTTCAAAACGATTGGATGTAAAGTACAGCTTTTATTGGACTAAATGGCCAAATTCGGTAGTGTTGGTTCATGGATCAAGAAACTCTACCATTCTAAATTTCAAAATGATTGGATGTAAAATACAGCTTCTACAGGACTAAAGAGCAAAATCGGACGAAACATATATATGGGAGCTATAGCTAAATCCTAACCGATTTTCTTCAAATTCGGCAATGTTGGTTCATGGATCAAGAAACTGTACCATTCTAAATTTCAAAACGATTGGATGTAAAATACAGCTTTTATAGAACTAAAGGGCCAAATCGGACGAAAGATATATATGGGAGCTATATCTAAATCTAAACCGATTTTCTTCAAATTCGGCAATGTTGGTTCATGGATCAAGAAACTCCACCATTCTAAATTTCAAAACGATTGGATGTAAAATACAGCTTCTATAGGACTAAAGGGCCAAATCGGACGAAAGATATATATGGGAGCTATATCTAAATCTGAACCGATTTCAACCAAATTCAATAGCGATCTTAACAGCCGCGAAATACTCTAAACTGCAAAATTTCAGAACGATCGGAGTGAAATTGCGACCTGTAGTCGACGAACAACTGTACATGGACAGACGGACGGACGGACATCGTTAAATCGACTCAGCTAGTGATTCTGAGTCGATGGGTATACTTTAAGGTGGGTCTAGCTGTGTTATTTTCAGGTGTTACAAACATCTGCCGTGAAACAAACTTATAATACCCTGTACCACAGTGTGGTGTAGGGTATAATGATTGGATGTAAAATATAGCTTCTTCAGGACTAAAGAGCAAAATCGGACGAAGCATATATATGGGAGCTATAGCTAAATCTTAACCGATTTTCTTCAAATTCGGCAATGTTGGTTCATGGATCAAGAAACTGTACCATTCTAAATTTCAAAACGATTGGATGTAAAATACAGCTTTTGTAGGACTAAATGGCCAAATCGGACGAAACATATATATGGGAGCTATAGCTAAATTTTAACCGATTTTCTTCAAATTCGGTAGTGTTGGTTAATGGAACAATAAACTCTACCATTCTAAATTTCAAAACGATTGGGTGTAAAATACAGCTTCTATAGAACTAAAGGGCCAAATCGGACGAAACATATATATGGGAGCTATAGCTAAATCTTAACCGATTTTCTTCAAACTCGGTAGTGTTGGTTCATGGATCAAGAAACTCTACCATTCTAAATTTCAAAATGATTGGATGTAAAATACAGCTTCTACAGGACTAAAGAGCAAAATCGGACGAAACATATATATGGGAGCTATAGCTAAATCTTAACTGATTTTCTTCAAATTCAGCAATGTTGGTTCATGGATCAAGAAACTCTACCATTCTAAATTTCAAAACGATCGGATGTAAAATACAGCTTCTATAGGACTAAAGGGCCAAATCGGACGAAACATATATATGGGAGCTATATCTAAATCTGAACCGATTTCAACCAAATTCAATAGCGATCTTAACAGCCGCGAAATACTCTAAACTGCAAAATTTCAGAACGATCGGAGTGAAATTGCGACCTGTAGTCGACGAACAACTTTACATGGACAGACGGACGGACATCGTTAAATCGACTCAGCTAGTGATTCTGAGTCGATCGGTATACTTTAAGGTGGGTCTAGCTGTGTTATTTTCAGGTGTTACAAACATCTGCCGTGAAACAAACTTATAATACCCTTTACCACAGTGTGGTGTAGGGTATAAATATTAGGTTGTAAACATTAGTTTAGTTTAGAACAACATCCTCCCAAACATATATTATTTGTGTGAGTCAAATATAATATATATCGGAAGTGTACCCTGAAAATAAATATGTTTCAAGCAGAATATGTTTGGGACAATATACTACAAAAGCGATTTTTGTGTATTTGGATACCACAGTGCATATACGCCAAATCGCAGAGACATATATCGCTCACTTACTTCAAGACTGTTATAACTCAAAATTGAACATTTTTGAGGTTGTCTTACAGAAATGCAAATTTTCTAAATAACCATAAATTAATCTCAACGAAATTTTTTTCATAAGTAAACAATCATATTTCGGATTATTCCACCTATTTTAATCTTCCTGTTTCATCTTATTTATCTTTTTATACGGAGTTAATGTTACACATCTCGACAATTTTCAATTTTGAGTTACAAGAGTCGTGAAGTAAGTGAGCGATATATGAACTGTTTATTTTGAAAATGGCGTAAACGCCATCCTGCTTTTAAACCAAGAGTAGTATCTTTAAAAGGCTAGGTGAACAATAATAATAGAAATATATTATTTACATTCAGGTCATCTCAAGACTTAAATGTTTCTACATTAAGTGAATACTTTTGCATTTGAGTTTTATTAACCCCCTTTTTCAATGATGAATCGAGTAAACCCGAATTGCCTATTCTTACTAATTTAAACAGGGATGCTACCTTGGGTCAAAAAATAGCGAGGTTTAAAATTTCTTTAAAATAGTTTCATATTTGCGAGCTGAACTTAGATCACAAAGATATATGAACACATAGACGAACGGACATTGTTAAATCGACTGAGAAAGTGATTCGGAGTAGATCGGTATATTAAATAATATCGCTCATTTAGTAAAAGAGTGTGACATCGCAAAAATAAAGCGTGATCCATTTCGAGGTTCCCTACTTTTTTAAAGAAAAAAACACAGAAAATTCAAATTGAATTGGGAATATTTATTATCATTTGAAAGAACATTATTTGGCATTTGTTTTTTGAAGATTATGTCTATCAAATGTTTGCCGCGGCTACGTCTCAGATGGTCCATCCGTTGAGTCCAATTTTCGATGACTCATTCGAGCATTTCGACTGGTAACTGGCGAAAGACACACGTTATGTTTTGCTCCAAGGCCTGAATTGAAGCAGGTTTGTCCGCATAAACTTTAGACTTTACATATCCACACAGGAAAAAGTCTAACGGTGTGATATCACACGATCTTGGTGGCCAATGGACCGGCCCAAAACGTGAAATTATCTGCTCACCGAGGTCTTCTCTCAATAAATCCATTGATTGATGCGATGTGTTGGAAGTAGCGCCGTCTTGTTGGGTTTATTTATACCCAGAATGCTTCACACGAACAACGGTAGTCATCGGTCCATGTTTTGATATAGCCCCCATACAAAGGTCCCTCTAGATTTGACTTCGTAACGCCACAAAAACCTCAAATTTCAAAAAAATTTGCTAAATTTTGTTATAAGGAGTTTATTTGTATCCAAAACCATTCACATGAGATCCATGGTGGAGGATATATATATATTAGATTCGGCATGGCTGAACTAAATCCGTCTTTACTTGTTTTTTTAGGTGTTCACACCAAATTCTACTTTATTTAAATATCTACAAGGTAATCCATTGATTTGCTACGAGCCAAAAGTGTAACACATCGACCTAGAGACCTAAGACCCTAAGTATGTTCGGCGGAAATCCGTTTTGGGCCATTTTAAGTCATTTGAGCTATGTCCGTCCGTCCGCCCATCTGTCTGTCTGTCTGTGTGTCTGTCTACTGGCTGGTGCGCACCATAACTCTCGAAAGGAGTAACCGATTCACTTCAAATTTGGTATGTGGCAATTTTTTCTTTTATCTCCGGCTAAGTTCGAAGATGGGCCATATTGGTCCACTCCTTCTAGTACCTCCCCCACAAAGGGTTAACTTTTAGAGAAATATTGATTCTTTAATTCCTTCTATACTACTTACTCGAATCTTCTCAAATTTCACACATAGTATTAGTTTGTTAGTCGCTAACACGTCAAGAAAAATGGGCGAATTGGCCACTCCCGTTTTGGTACCTCCCACACGAATGGACCATTTTGCACTAAAAGTTAACTGCTTATAACCTTAATACCAGTGCATACAAATACTTGATATTTTGTACAGTGTAATGCTTTTATAGTACCTAGGGTCTAGAAAAAAAGTGACCGTTATTGGCACGCCCCTTTTGGTACCTCCCACACAAATGTACCATTTTACACCAAAACAGCTTATCACTTTACTGCCAGTACATACTTTAAAGTTATTAAATGCAATTTAAATTGAGAATAATTTAATTAAATAATACATACTTTAAAGTTATTAAATGCAATTTAAATTGAGAATAATTTAATTAAAACAAAAAAATAAATAAATTTACATATAATTTTTTGGGACTAAAGGTGAGGGGATTTATAAGTCGGTTTACCCGACTGAATTTTCTTACTTGTTGTATAACGCATTTAAATCACATTTAAGTGAAATATTATAACTCGAAATGTAAATTGAGCGATATAATTCCCCCCTCAGAAACATTATAAAGGTGGATCTGAATAAAATGGTTTGTGCATTAACTACAAAAGACAAAAATAGTTCTCTTTAGTAGGAAGTAAAAGATTACATACGTAGACTTTGCTAAGCTAAATGGAACTGAGCTAATCTTGAAAAGCTTGACTTCGGATTACACTGTAAAGAACTTCGTTTTTATATACTTGAAGCAACATAGTGAAAAACACTGCTACAGTCAGACAGCGATTAAATCTCTAAAGGCGACATCCCATCACAAACAGCCAACGACTACAGAAGATCTTCTAACGAGATGACTGAGCTGTTTATGATATGGGGTTTCATGTCCAGTGAGTCAATTTTTAAAATCAATGTCTTCTGATTGGGATGAAATTTGCACCAAGTTTAGTCCTATTGCATAGTAGTTATGATACAAAATGTCAAATGTGAAATCGGGTAAGGACTGTCCGAGTTGGTGGGTGTTGAATATTAAAATTTTTTTCGATTGCTTTTTTCGATAGCATTTTTCTCAATCTTTTTAAGAAAATAAAAAAATTAGCACAAATATTTTTTGTTAATTTTTTTGTGGTATTAAATTTTGTTTTAAAAATTTTGTAAAAACCCATTGTTTGTTATACCCTACACCACACTGTGGTACAGGGTATTATAAGCTTGTTTCACGGCAGATGTTTGTAACACCTGAAAATAACACAGCTAGACCCACCTTAAAGTATACCGATCGACTCAGAATCACTAGCTGAGTCGATTTAACGATGTCTGTCCGTCCGTCCGTCCGTCCGTCTGTCCATGTAAAGTTGTTCGTCGACTACAGGTCGCAATTTCACTCCGATCGTTCTGAAATTTTGCAGTTTAGAGTACTTCGCGGCTGTTAAGATCGCTATTGAATTTGGTTGAAATCGGTTCAGATTTAGATATAGCTCCCATATATATCATTCGTCCGATTTGGCCCTTTAGTCCTATAGAAGCTGTATTTTACATCCGATCGTTTTGAAATTTAGAACGGTTGAGTTTCTTGATCCATGAACCAACATTGCCGAATTTGAAGAAAATCGGTTAAGATTTAGCTATAGCTCCCATATATATGTTTCGTCCAATTTTGCTCTTTAGTCCTGTAGAAGCTGTATTTTACATCCAATCATTTTTAAATTTAGAATGGTAGAGTTTCTTGATCCATGAACCAACACTACTGAATTTGAAGAAAATCGGTTAAGATTTAGCTATAGCTCCCATATATATGTTTCGTACGATTTGGCCCTTTAGTCCTGTAGAAGCCGTATTTTACATCCAATCATTTTGAAATTTAGAATGGTAGAGTTTCTTGATCCATGAACCAACACTACTGAATTTGAAGAAATCGGTTAAGATTTAGCTATAGCTCCCATATATATGTTTCGTCCGATTTGGCCCTTTAGTCCTGTAGAAGCCGTATTTTACATCCAATCATTTTGAAATTTAGAATGGTAGAGTTTCTTGATCCATGAACCAACACTACTGAATTTGAAGAAATCGGTTAAGATTTAGCTATAGCTCCCATATATATGTTTCGTCCGATTTGGCCCTTTAGTTCTATAGAAGCTGTATTTTACATCCAATCGTTTTGAAATTTAAAATGGTAGAGTTTATTGATCCATGAACCAACACTACCGAATTTGAAGAAAATCGGCTAAGATTTAGCTATAGCTCCCATATATATGTTTCGTACGATTTGGCCCTTTAGTCCTATAAAAGCTGTATTTGACATCCAATCGTTTTGAAATTTAGAATGGTAGAGTTTCTTGATCCATGAACCAACACTACCGAATTTGAAGAAAATCGGTTAAGATTTAGCTATAGCCCCATATACATGTTTCGTCCGCTTTGGCCCTTTAGTCCTGTAGAAGCTGTATTTTACATCCAATCATTTTGAAATTTAGAATGGTAGAGTTTCTTGATCCATGAACCAACACTGCCGAATTTGAAGAAAATCGGTTAAGATTTAGCTATAGCTCCCATATATATGTTTCGTCCGATTTGGCCCTTTAGTCCTATAAAAGCTGTATTTTACATCCAATCGTTTTGAAATTTAGAATGGTAGAGATTCTTGATCCATGAACCAACACTACCGAATTTGAAGAAAATCGGTTAAGATTTAGCTATAGCTCCCATATATATGTTTCATTCGATTTGGCTCTTTACATCCAATCGTTTTTATACCCTACACCACACTGTGGTACAGGGTATTATTTAAGTATAAAATGTCCCAAAAGTAAATTTATGTAAACAATTTATACATGAATTACAAAATTTATATATCAGAGTTATTCAATATTACGAGAGTGGTGTAGGGTATTATATAGTCGGCACCGCCCGACTTTAGCCTTTCCTTACTGGTTTTTTGATTTATTTTGCTCCAAAGAAAGCTCAGAGCATTTCCTTTGTGTTTATTAGTGGGATGGGATCTGTTTATCCATCAAAATAAAGAAAAACCTGTAAATAAAATTGTGGTTGAATTATATATTTTCGCATAACTGGAGAACCATTTATCGAATCGAATTCCGAAAAAAAATTTAAAAGTTTTTTTAGTTTCTTAAAAAGATTGATGAAATATATATAGAAAACACTGAGCAAAATTTTCTAAATACAATAGCTAATAATCATTTTCAGTGTAAGTGATCACAGTTATTTTGGCTCATGTCAAGGATTTTATTGAAATTTGGTATAATCAGTATACTAAGAGTTGTCAACAACCCATGGAAATTATTTTGAAAAAAAATCATTTTGCGAAATGTTAGTAATTATAATTTGTTCATACTTTTTAAAAAAAATAAATTGAAAATACTTAAAAAACCTTTTTATTTTTAAATTTTAACTTTTATCATTGTCCTCTAAATTGTAGCCAAGTTCCACGATGACCTTTTTTACTTTCTCGAGAAATAATTAAACCTTTATGACGGGTTTGTCCACGTATTTTCTAAAATGCTCAAAAGGCCGGATTGAAAAGCAAACATCTACATTGCATTCGTTTTTTTATTGGCATTTGCCTGAATTTACCACTGTGCCTAGAACTGATACACTGAATCACAATTCATTGTGTTATTTTTACAAGGGACAATTAAAAAATCATGCACCAAAGAGTCGTAAATTCTGAATAAGATATTCAACTTTGGTGGGTCTTAAGTGGTTGTCGGCAATAAAATGGAGCTTTAAACTTGAGAATTTTATTAAACAAAATTTAATTAAATATATGAATTGCAGCCCTTCGAAAAAGGGGCAAAGCAACTATGTCTTATATAAAAAATACAGTCAGCCCTCAGTGCTGACATTTCACATAAACTAAAATTTTATATTATTCGAGGTGATGACACAATCGGGTAAAATCGTTAATATTATTTTTCAGTGGGTAGAAGAAAACCTCCCCGTATATATGGGTACTATATCTGAATCTGAACCGATTTTCAAAATTTTTGCTAAATTAAAAAAAAACAACATTGACAATATTACTTTTTATTCTGCTCTGGTATGATAGTCTAGGATATCGTATTGTCAACGCCGGAATTTTACATAGATTTTGCTGGGACAGCAAAGAATTTGCTTCAATAAGAGACAATCTGACTCAGAACGACTCGGCAAACAATGTTGCAATATGATAAATATAGAAAACATTAAATGAAACTTACTTACCTTTTAATTGGGATTTTCCGCTTCTGGTGCTTAATTAATAAGAAATTCTATTTTTCCTAAGCATTCTATTATGAGACTTCTTCCAAGTGTTGTATTTTTTGTCTGAATCGAAATATTATTACTTTATTTTTCCACTTAGTTATTGTTATTCCTTTGGTTATTTAAATTTTACTAGAATTTAAAAATAGAAAGAAAAAAACATTTTTATTAGTTCACATTAAAATACGGGTCACTTTTTGTGTACTTTTAGAAACACTTTTCTTTGTTAGTTTTCGAATAATGCCTTCAAATTCATATTCAGAGGGGAACGTACAAACAAACAAACTGAACACTAACAAAAACGCCAAAATAAAATACAATTTTTATTCAAATTTATACAATATCTTTCGAAGAATGCTTCTTGTTTTTTTGTTGTTTGTGAATGGATAAACAAAATTTATTCAGACCAAATGAGAGAAAAAACACACGAAACAGACGACAAAGAACTACGGAAACGCAAATTATAGACCCAAATGAAATAAAGGCAAAAAATGAACTATTCCATTGCACTGACGGGGGTTGGGGGAATCGTGGCGGCTATAGCGATGGAATAGGACGACATCAAACAAACTTGACAATGAAACTAACAGGCGACAGGGATACATCCATGAAAAATAAACTAAACGAAAGAGAAAGGCTTCAAGGAAGTTCGAAGGAAGGAAAATATGAATATTCGGTGAAGTTCTAACGCGCACTTGTTCCTTGTTGGCGGGTCCTTAAATATTCCTTTTCAACGGAAGTTCATAATTCAATTGCGGTAGTCGTCTATTCGTATTATGCCATGGAAAAACACTTGGAGTCAAAAAGGAACACTTTACCCTCACAGGATATTTACACTAATAATAGTTCTTCTACACAGACATTGTTATTTGAATAAATGACATGAATTTTAAACATTTCAGACACATCTACGTAAAGCGGATTTATAGGTTGTAACTCTTCCACAACTAACTGAAATATTTGTACATATGCCTTATTTTAGTGAAAATGAGGAGGAGATAAAGAACTACCAAGAATTAAGATGATCCAATAAAATTCTATGCAACAGAATTTTTTAGAGATAAATGTTTTTAAATTTTTTCTCAGCTACCATAATCTTAACGGTGATGGTTTTTTTAAAGTATACTGTTCGTCGGCAGAATATTTACAGCCGTATTCATAAAAATTTAAACCCGTATTCATAAATGTTTGTAAGCCTAAAACACCTTTTGTAAACCATTGTTAAATAAGTGAATTTTAATATTGGTACGACCCCACTTTAAGCGTTTGTTGAAGTGACATTTGCTTTTTCTACGTGTGCATTTGCAAAACATTCTTTTGGAATTTTTTTAATTAAAACAAATAAAATATTGAAGACAGATTTTGAACATTTTTCTATAAATGGTTTAGGTTAAAATAAAAAATTTAAAATGTGGACCGATTTGTCGCAGTTTTTCAGGAAGAGTTAGAGGCATTGTACAACATATCGCTCACTCACTTCAAGACTGTCATAACTCAAAATTGAAAATTTTTGAGGTTGCCTTACAGAATTGCTAATGTTGCATATATACATAAATAAATCTCAACGAAATTTAGTTTATAAGTAAACAATCATATTTCGGATTATTCCACCTTTTTTAATAGTCTTATTTCATATTATTTATTTTTTTATACGGACTTAAAGTTACACATCCTGACAATTTTAAATTTTGACTTATGACACTCTTGAAGTGAGTGAGCGATATGATATACAAAAATCGGTATAATAAATGCATTTTTAATATTTCAATATTGTTTCATAAATTGTTGCAAAACCACAACACAAGAAATGCAAATTGAACAAAATTCATCCCGTAATAGGTTCTGTCGGTTCAACTTATTAAGTTTTCTTGTTTGTGCCCCTGACAGTCTCTTTGAGTTAGCAACAATAGTGATATTGTTTTCATTTGATGATTCAGAGTCAGAGTCCCCATTGACTTTTAAAGGCTGGGGTTGCTTAAAGCCCCGGCTGGGTTCTGCTTCATCTGTCTTATCATTTGTTTTGCCTGCGGCTGGATGTTCTCTTGTTTCATTTTCGACTACGGGATCCAAGACACCAAAGCTCGTAGAAGTTGCTTGCTCACGATTGTTCGATAACGACGACACATGACTCGTGAGTGAATCAACGCTTGTCGCCGGCACTGGGTTTTCCCTCCCCTGCGCCGTAATCTCCTTCGTCTTTTCGGTTTAATCATAAATTGGTTGGGGGAGACACCCCCAGCCAGTATTAGCCCGTAATAGGTACGTCGGTATAGGCCTACCAGACTGAGCTCAGAAATTTCTGTCCAGAGACCGATGCATCCAATTTAACCTACGCTTTAAAAACAACAAACCACCTGGTTGCGTAGTAGGTAGGTGAATAGGTATTGCGTAATAGGTTAAACACTATCCGCTCTGCGATAACACGTTTGTTCGCTACGACAGGCGGCTACTGTTTTTTTTTAATTATTGGACAAGTAAGCATATATTTTTGTTAATTAATATTAAGTTGTTTTCAATGTAAACAATCAAATAATTTGTATATTCGAGCACTCTTACTATCGATAATCATATCAGTGCATCATTAAGAAAAAAATGGTATGTAAACAACTAAGAAAGTTTCAGTCGGGTAAACCGACTAAGGTATACATACCCTCACTTTGTGAGTAATGTAATATTGAATATTCCACAAATTAATCTGTCAGTTTGTATGGGAGGTACCACAACGAGTTTAACAAATACATCAATTTTTCGCTGTACAGTAGATACTTTAAAACCAGTAAGGAAAGGCAGAAAGTCGGGCGGGGCCGACTATATAATACCCTACACCTCCCTAATAATGCGATAAGGGTCATTGCCATAATAATTTAGAATAATTGGTGAATGGGTAGAAACATATTATCTAATTCTAAAACGATAATCGCTGAATTAAGCAATATTCGTTCCTAAATTGAGAAACATCTTTCTGGAAAATTTTAATGATCGGAAGTAAAATACAACTTCTATAGCGGTTTGATACCAATTGAGGAGGAACATATATATGGAGCTTTAATATAAATCTGAACCGATCTTCCCTGAATACTCATTCATGTAAAAAGACCTCCTTCTGTCGAATTTCATACTGATCGGATATAAAATACAGTTTTTACAGCGCTTACATGTGAAATCGGGGGTAACATATATATGGGGGCTATATCTAAATCCGAACCGATTTTCTCCGAATTTGGCAGTATTCCTTCATGTAATAAGAAACCTCTTTCTGCCGAATTTCGCACTGATCGGATATAAAATACAGTTTTTACAGCGTTTACATGTCAAATCGGAGGTAACATATATATGGGGGCTATAACTAAATCCGAACCGATTTTCTCCGAATTTGGCAGTATTCCCTCATGTATTAAGAAACCTCTTTCTGCCGAATTTCGCACTGATCGGATATAAAATACAGTTTTTACAGAGCTTACATGTCAAATCGGAGGTAAAATATATATGGGGGCTATATCTAAATCTGAACCGATTTTCTACGAATTTAGCAGTATTCCTTCATGTAATAAGAAACCTCTCTTTGCCGAATTTCGCACTGATCGGATATAAAATAACATTTTTACAGCGCTTACATGTCAAATCGGGGGTAACATATATATGGGGGCTATATCTAAATCTGAACCGATTTCTTCCAAATTTAACAGAGTTCATTCATATAATAAGAGACCTCTTTCTGCTGAATTTCATACTGACCGGATATAAAATACAGATTTTACAGCGCTTACATGTCAAATCGGGGGTAATGTATATATGGGAGCTATATCTAAATCTGAACCGATTTCTTCCAAATTTAACAGTGTTCATTCATATAATAAGAAACCTCTTTCTGCCGAATTTCATACTGATCGGTTATAAAATAACATTTTTACAGCGCTTACACTTCAAATCGGGGGTAACGTATATATGGGGGCTATATCTAAATCTGAACCGATTTCTTCCAACTTTAACAGTGTTAATTTATATAATTAGGAACCTCTTTCTGCCGAATTTCAGACTGATCGGATATAAAATAAAGTTTTTACAGCGCTTACATATCAAATCTGGGGTAACATATATATGGGGGATATATCTAAATCTGAACCGATTTTAACCAATAGGGATCGTCCTTGGGCCAAATAAAATATATGTGTAAAGTTTCGTCGAGATCGGACCATAATTGCGACCTGTACTTTGATTACAAGAATACATGCACAGACAGACGGACAGACGGACAGACAGACAGACGGACATAGCTAAATCAACTCAGAAAGTGATTCTAAGTCGATCGGTATAATAAACAATGGGTCTATTTCTTCTTCTTTTGGGTGTTACAAACAAATGCACAAAGTTATAATACCCTGTACCACAGTGTGGTGTAGGGTATAAACATTGCACTGTGCCGAATTATAAGCGTTTATGTGCACTGGTATATTAAAGCTATGAGATAGTAAATTGTTGTATTATTTAGCCATTTTGTGTGGGAGGTACAAAAAGAGGCGAGGTGATAACGCCAATTTTTCACAGGGCTATAGGCACCATAAAAGCATTACACTGTACCAAATATCATGTATTTTTTTACACTGGCATTAGTTGTAGGCTGTTAACTTTCGGTGCAAAATGGTATCTTTGTGTCGGAGGTACCAAGAGTGTCATGGCAATAACGCTCATTTTTGTATGCACTATAAAAGCATTACACTGTACCAAATTTCAAGTATTTTTATACACTGGTATTAGTTGTAGGCTGTTAACTTTTGGTGCAAAATGGTACCTTTGTGTCGGAGGTACCAAAAGAGGCGTAGCAACTTGGCCCATTTTTCCCGAGTTGATAGCGACTAATAAACTAATGCTATGTGTGGAATTTCAGAACATTCGAATAAGTAGTATAGCAGTTATTAAAGATTCAATATTTCACAACATTTTAACACTTTGTGGGGGAAGTACTAGAAGGAGTGGACCAATATGGCCCATATTCGATATGGCCGGAGATAGAGAAATATATTACCACATACCAAATTTGAAGTCAATCGGTTACTCCTTTCGAGAGTTATCGTGCGCACCAACCAGCAGACAGACAGACGGACGGACGGACGGACATTTCTCATTGGACTTAAAATGAGCCAAAACCAATATGCGCCGAACTTTCTGTTTATGAATACGATTTTTTAATAATCTTTTATTAGTCCAAATGTGTTTGTTAACTACTGTCCACTTGAAATCATAACAAATACTGTACCCGTATTGCAGAATTTCCAAAAATAAAGGCAGAAATTGTCGCTTTGTGTAGAAGTTATTAGAGAATCAATATTTCACTAAATTGTAATCTTTGTGGGGAGGTACCAGAAGCGGTTGACCAATATGGCCCATCATCGAACATAGCCTGAGATAGAAAACAATATTACCACACACCAAATTTATAGTCAAATATCTACTCCATTATCATGCGCACTAACCAGACAGACGGACATAGATCAAATGACTTATAATGTTCTAAAACGAATTTCCGACGAACATATTTAGGGACTTAAGACATTGAAAACTTTTATATAAACTTTTACGTATACATTAGGGTTAGTCAGTTTTTTCGCAGCAAATGCTCATCCCACTATGATGTAGGGGATGTTGAATTGGTTACAAATAACTATTTTTTGTTACTTTGCGATCAGAAAACCTTCCGAACCGAATGCATTTACTCATGCTCGAACCCAATTTTTATACCCTCCATCATAGGATGGGGGTATAATCATTTTGTCACTCCGTTTGTAACACCTGTAAATATTGATCTGAGACCCCATATATATTCTTAATTGTCTTATAATTCTACGACGATTTAGCCATGCCCGAAGAGTATCTATTACCAAATTTCAGCCACCTAGCTCAAGTATTATAGATTGTAGCGTAATTACAACAGACGGACGGACAGGCGGACATGGTTAAATCGTCTTAGAATTTTACGACGATTACGAATATACTTACTTTATGGAGTCTCAGATCAATATTTAGAGGTGTTACAAACGGAGTGACAAGATAATTATCCCCTGTCCTATGGTGGAGGGTATAAAAATGACTATCCCTGCTGTACATACATATTGCATGTGAGAAAAAAAATCTAACACAAGTTCAAGAAAAGGGCATTTTATTCTATTTGAACCTTTCAACCTATTCTGAAGGCCAGAAAATACTTTTCTAACAATTATTTTTTATATCGAAATAGTACACATCTCACCCAATAATGCTCAAAATAAAGTTTTCCAAAACTTCTCTTTTAAATTTTAGCCACAAAGCACGGTCTGCGGTACAAATATATTAAGCAGCTAAATTAAATAATTCGAGTACAAATGGGCAGAAACACAGTGTAATTAATTAATAGGACAAACGTTTTTTACTGCAATGAAATATAGTCATCGTGTCAACGAAAAAGTTTCATTGATGAAGATTATTAGGTATGGTTGAAAAGAGGAGGAAGTTTTGCTCCGCCTCATGTCCTTGGGCATATACTCGTACATAAACCAGTATTCGGGCTGTTGTGGGCTCTAATTGTTTCATGGATTCGTCTTGAGAGATTTTAGGAACTCTGTACTTTTGACATAGTCCTTTAATATTTTCCAGTATACGCCCCTAAGTTGGGTCATGTCTGGTACAGAGCCATTTCCTATGAAACGGGATCTATTATTCGCGAATACTGTCAGAGGAAATGTTTCCAATTTTCGTCATCGACCCCGCATGACCTACAGACGCTGTTATATACTACTCCTATTTTATGCAGATGATTATCATACACATAATTATACATAAAATTATATTAATAATTTTTATTTTGCTCAATTTCAGCAAAGTTTTGGTCACTCCACCACATTCTTGTTGTTTTCCCAATGGTTTCGCTCTTCCATAATGTGATATGGGCGTTATCCGTCCATCTTTTTAACTCGGAAGGCGTAGCTCCGAAAGGTCTTGCATTCTGTAGGTTTGTTATTTGCAAGTCCCTGGCTGGGGACTCAGTGATGACCAGGCACCCATATAATGTGTATTGTGATGTAATCAGAGTAAGCTTTAATCGTCATTTTACAATTTAAAACCGTCCTTGATTTAACTGTTCTTCACGTTATTGTCTTGATAGTCATTTGGCTATCTGTAAAAAATTCACATTTGTTGTTCTTCTTGTTCTGCTTCGCTTATGCCGAGACAACACATTCATTGGACCTTTCGTAATATTTCTTTGTTACACTTCTTTTCCATCGATGTCCACCATACAGCTGATGCGTAAGGGAGAGCAGGTCTAATTATTGTAGAGCCAGTGTGTTAAGGACCCAGGATTAAGGACCCCTCTTCTACTCGTACATAGTGACCAAAATCATGTGGTACTTCCAAGTTAGTTTACTGTTCATGATTACACCTAAGTATTTAACCTTGTCGGATATTGAAAATGTTTTGGATAAGTTTACCGGAAAGCACCTTCAATGTCAATGTCTGCAGCAAGTGTTAAAATTTTTTCATTGAAGGACTATTCAATATTGTGTACCACCTCATGTAGCATAAGCGTGTTGTTTAAAGTTGCGCCTTTCGCTTGGGATCTTACTTTTAATCATGGTATCGACTATACGCTCCACGGTTTTGAGTAAGTAAGATGTTAGCCTTATTGGTCTATAATGCAAACGACTCTTGCCTCCTGCCATGCTAGCCACCTGCCTTGAGAATATTAGGAATGCTGTGAAAATAACAGCTAAACGAGTCGATATGTGATCTTCTGTACTCGTAGTAGTGCCGGAAATATTCCATCAGGTCCTGATACCTTAAATGGTGAGAAGCTCTTCTATCCATATCGTCTACTACTGATTCGGTTTGCGTATGTGTTTTTGAAAGGAACTTTTTTATTTTAGAATCATCGTTAACGCTATCGATCCCTAATCCTTAAATGTCCTTTTTGAAAGGACTTTTTTTGATTTTTACGAAAAAGGACCAAATTGAACCATTAAGAGTAGAGCTAGAGGGTTAATATCTTCCACAAAAATGATGCTCCTAAAATTCCACTGTATAACTTTGATAATGAGAAATCTCTCAGACATTAATTTATAGCATTTTTTCATTTTGTATAATGCTCCCTTCGACCAAAAATTGAACATTTGGCCCACTGTAAAACAAAAATGGACCATTCTTTCCAATCAAAAAGTCTTAATTTGTTGGACAGTATATTACTTATTTAATTGTCCGTAGCAAATGATGATGGTATATATCGTTTGCTACGGACAACAAGTGTAACATATCGAAAGGGTGACCTAAGACCCCAGTTATGTTGGGCGGAAATCTGTTTTGAGCCATTTTAAGTCATTTGAGCAATATGTCCGTCCGTCCTTCTGTCTGTCTGTCTGTCCTGTTACAGCTCACACTAATTAATCTATCAATTTGTGTGGCAGGTACCAGAAGGGGTTTAACAAATACACCTATTCTTCGGTAAACTGTATTTTCTTTAAATACATTGCACTGTGCCGAACTATAAGCGTTTATGTGCACAGGTGTATTAACGTTACGAGCTATTAAATTTTGGTATGATTTGGTCATTTTGTGTGGGAGGTACAAAAAGGGTGGTAATAACGCCGACTTTTCACAGGACTGTAGACACTATAACAGCATTACATTGTACAAAATTTCAAGTATTTGTATGCACTCGTATTAAAGTAATAATCCGTCATCTTTTGCTATAAAACGGTCCATTTGTGTGGGAGGTACCAAAAGGGGCTGTACAATAATGCCCATTTTTTACCAGACTATAGGCGATACAAAAATATTATTCTGTAAAAAATTTCAAGTATTTTTATGCACTTGTATTAAAGTTATAAGCAGTTCAATTTTGATGCAAAATGGTCCATTTGTGTGGGAGGGACAAAAAGGGGCGTGGAAACTTCGCCCATTTTTCTCAAGGTGATAGCCACTAATAAAATAATACAATGTGTGAAATTTCAGAAGATTCTAATAAGCAGTATAGATGTTATTGATGAATTAATATTTCACTAAATGTTAACCCTTTGTGTGGGAGGTACAAGAAGGAGTGGACCAATATGGCCCATCTGCGAACTTAGCCGGAGGTAGAAAAAAATATTACCGTATACCAAATTTGAAGTCAATTGGCAACTCCTTTTGAGAGTTATCATGCGCACCAGCCAGCAGACAGACAGACGGACATTTCTCATTCGACTTAAAATGACCCAAAACGAATATCCGCCGTACATACTTGGGGTCTTAGATCACTCCTTCGATGTGTTACACTTTTGGCCCGTAGCAAACAATATATACCCTCTATCACTAAAGTACATTTTGCATAAAAAATATTTTATTCAAAAAAATATGTACAAAACAAGTTTAAAATTATGTTTTTCCATTAATACCCCTTCTAATTTTCGAAAATTGTCCCTAAAATTAGCTAATAGTGTAACTATTAATCATTTTTTTTAAATGTCATCCTGTTCTTCAAAAAATTATGTTCAATATATTTTGGGGTTGAGTTCCATAAAATTTAACTTTACTTAAATTTAGTTTATAGTAGAACTAATCGTCCCTAGCAAAAATGGATTACATCGCTCCATGTTTTAGTTTCTCTTTTTATTGATTTGTTTTTTGACAAAAAAAATTACTTTCTTAAAAAAAAAACATATTTGTTCATATTTTAGACGACTGTTACTAAATCATCAATGACATTAGTAAAAAGCAAAAACATCAACGACACTGGTCATTTTGACAATGTAATATTTCATTACATTTAATAAATTTTTCATTACATTAATACAAACACAGCAATAAACATTGGAATTGATTTTTCTTCTTTCAGTTTAATAACACTGCAACAAATGAACACTTTTTGAAAAATACTTGGACTTGACAGTATAGTTTCGATTCTACTACAAAATGGTAACATAACCCTATACTCGGTTTGGCGAAATTGGTGACCAATTTTTTTATGGGCCTCCAAAGTTTCTGTAAATCAGTGGGCCCCTCGAAAAAGGTGTCGAAAATGTGACTTTTTTTTGGTGTTTGTATTAAGTTTTGATCCTTGATGTGTTCCGACACATATAGTAAAATTGTATTGCCAACATTTTACGAGTAACTCCTTAGAACCCAGGACGTTTCTTTTATATTTCTTGGACGAAGTTGTAGAACGCGGTATAAATATGAAGTTGTATGACATAAAGTGTATATGACACAAAGTCTCATTCACAATATCTGAGAGAAATTGTTTACTTAAAGGTCATTGGGAGGGTCTGCCATATGGTGCTGTCTATTTAAAACTTTACAATCCTTCATGATAGCTTCATATTGCTTTATGGTCTCATATTTCCCTTTGTCCATTGGAATTTTCTTCTCAAAGACTTTCTATTATGACTGGCCTTTTGAAGTTATTTATGATTTTTTTGTTGCATCTCGGATAAAACTGTAAAAAAAGACTACAACAACTAATTGGCACATCTCTAAAGTTCAAGGACATCAATTGCCAAGAGCTGAGGAGGAGTAGGAAAATGGTGATGAGGAATGCATTTGTAAATAAAAGCGAACGAGAAAGAGAAACGAGAACAAATCTCAATCAGCACAGGCTTGAAGGATACTCGAATTGGAAGCAAAATCTGAAATTTGTGGCAGTGTTTTATTTTGAAAAAATACTCGTGGCATGTGAACTGTCAAAAATTGCATGTAATTTCAAATGTTTTCACACATTTTTAAAAAGGTTTTTTTTAAATATTTAATAACAACACTTGTGATACACTTTTGGTATGCATATGTCTGTTCGCCAGCAGATTTGTATTTAACATTATTTTTTTTTTAGTTATATATTACTAATGAAATGTATATGTATATATACAAAGAGACACCTACAATGTTGTTTGTACACAGATAATTAAGTACACTTTGTTAATTATTTAATTTTTTTGTTCGGGCTTTTCATTGACTTGTTTTTTATGGATTTTTTGATAAATCATACGCCACCCCATTTGTTTTGTGGAAAGTGGACATTCATTGTAATTTCACTCGATTCACACCGAACGACCGAATCAAACGCACGACCGAAAGAACAATAAAATGAGACTATTTTCGAATTTATTAGATGGAGAGGTTTTCTCCTCCTTCTGCACTCTTTTGAAATTCTAAACACAAATTTTCATAATTTATTCACTTGGGAAATTTTCTATTAAATATTAATCATACGCTACGGTTCATTACACTCGAACATGTTTCTTTTTCTGTTGCCGGAGAGTGTTTCCTCTGTTCTTTTTTACTCCTCTTTAAGTGGAATTTATATCTATGGGCTTTGCTTTGTATTGATGGTTTTTTTTCTAAGAATTTTTGTCTAATATTTGAGATTTTTTTCTTCTTCTCCGTTTCAAATGGGACGAACAATTTTCGTGGTATTTACTATCTGACGTGTTCTTTGGAACTGTGACTACAATGTTTGTAAGTTCTTGATTTCAAGACCGTACAAGTGAAAAGCGCAAAATCAAAACAACTAATATTTCTATGGAATATGTTCTCGACCCTCTCTTTATCTCTCTCCAGTTCTGCATGGGTTCTCTCTCTCTCTCTTTTTCTTGGTTATCCTTTATTCCACTCTCTTCCGTTTGAGAATTCGATTGCTCTGCATTTGCATTGGCTGCGAACTTCTAAAGAGCAGTGAATGTCCTGTAAACAGAGTTTAGTTCTATAAGCCTTTCAGTGGTTTTTTGGTTTCCTTCTTTGTTGTTTATTTGTGTATATACCGTTGCGATCAAAATAATAGTAATGTCATTTGAAAAATTTTGTAAGTTTTCTATTATTTAACAAGTTATTAAATATTATGTTCTATAATTATAAATACAACAGCTCGCTGTAAGAAAAATAATATATTGTTTAATCTAAAAACAAGTAAGAAAGTTCAGTCGGGATCGGCATAACATTTGCTGGTGTAATTAGATGACTGAAACAAGAAAAACCAGTAGGGAAAGGCAGAAAGTCGGGCGGGGCCGACTATATAATACCCTACACCTCCCTAACAATGCGATAAGGGTCATTTTGATAATAATTTCGAATAATTGGTAAATGGGTAAGAACATATATATGTGGATATATCTAATTCTAAACCGATAATCGCTAAATTAAGCAATATTCGTTCCTATACTGAGAAGCATCTTTCTGGAGAATTTTGTAATGATCGGAAGTAAAGTACAACTTCTATAGCGCTTTATAACAAAATCAGGAGAAACATATACATGGTTACATGTATATATACATGTATACATGTATATGGAGGTTATTATATAGGTTATATATAAATCTGAATCGATTTGCCCTGAATACTCATTCATGTAAAATAGAAACCTCTTTCTGTCGAATTTCGTACTGATCGGATATAAAATACAGTTTCTACAGCGCTTAGAAGTCAAATCGGTGCGAACATATATATGGGGGATATATCTAAATCTGAACCGATTTTCTCCGTATTTGGAAGTATTCCGTCATGTAACAAGAAACCTCTTTCTGCCGAATTTCGTACTGATCGGATATAAAATACAGTTTCCACAGCGCTTACATGTCAAATCGGTGGCAACATATGTATGGGGGCTATATCTATGTGTATCACGAAACTACTCTATTTAAATTTTTGTACAAATCGGTTCAAAAATGTTGCTTATACAGTGCATATATGCCAAATCGGAGGTACATATATATGGGAGCTATATGTAAATCTGAACCGATTTTAACCAAATTCAATAGGAATCGTGCTTGGGCCTAAAGAAAGATATATGCAAAGTTTCGTTGAGATCGAACCATAATTGCGACCTGTACTTTGATTACAAGAATACATCTACAGACAGACAGACGGACAGACAGACGGACATAGCTAAATCGACTCAGAAAGTGATTACAAGTCGATCCGAATAATAAACAATGGGTCTATCTATTCTCCTTTTGGGCGTTACAAACAAATGCACAAAGTCATAATACCCTGTACCACAGTGTGGTGTAGGGTATAAATATTAAAATTGTTTATTCCAATTTTCATGGTATTCAGTATATAGACCATATTTTTGAAGTATAAGTAAATAAAAAAGCATAAAAATCGAAATGTAGAGATTTTTTTTAATCTTGAATTCAATAAACGTATATTACTGGCAGTAAAATGTTTCGCATAATACATTTGAAATCATTTGCAAATTTTAGTGGCATTTCATAAAAATGAAATTTGGTAGGGTAATCTCTAATCCTTGCTGTAATTTAAAGATTCTATACAGTGATTTGAAACACCATAGAAGTATATTGAACAGAACTTGGTTTAATCGGTGTGTAATTTGAGAAAATGTTATACAGCAGTTTTCCGGTTTAAGCAACATTCGATTTTGCCAACATCGCATTTAGCGAACAAGTTAATTGTTTCTATTAACCTTATATGTCGAACAAAAAGCGCATGTAATTTTCGTCTTTGTCGCCAGATTCATGAATTTGTTTCTTATATTCATTCTACTAACCGAGGTTTACAAAAGACCTTCATCAGTCCTCTTGTATAGTTACTGAGATATCTGTATTTGAAAATTGAACTTTTCTTTTTTCACCGACCCTACCCTAGTGTTTTGTGAATATCGGAGCAAATATGCACCGATTTCTTTCATTTCAACTTTACTGAACTGGCAACAAAATATACTGTATGATGAAATATTCGATATAACTTATAAAGCAAAAGTTATGGCCATTTGAAGTAATACTTTCAAAAAAATATGATATTTTGTAATTTTTTTCTGAAAAAAGTATTTATATTATACTGTGGTTACAGAAGAAGTTTTTTACAACAAGTACAGCATATAGATATGCATCTTAAGGAAAACTTCCTAGAGAATGATGTTCTTGAAGAAAGTACGAGTAAAAAATATTCAACTAAGTGGTTGCCAAGCTTCTGCAATTTATACAAATTTCAAAAGTAAGACACATATTCTCCAATCGGAAAGCTAGAATATTAAAACCTTTACAGTTTTTATACGTATTATGGCGTTGCAAGCTTAACAGCAAACAGAATTCGGAGCCCGACGTTTAGTATAGAAGACATAGAGGAAAGTCTTTTCTGTCTGCATTTGAAAATTGATTATTTTACTTTTTTCCTGACCCAGTCCTAGCATTTTCTTAATATCAATGCAGAATATAAAAAGATTTCTCGCATATAAATGAACAACAAAATTTTCTATACGATTTAAAAAATGTCGGTGAGATGTGTTCACTGAGACAAAAGTTATGGCCACATCAATTTATATTTTCAAAATACATACAAGAAATTATTGTATTTTATTGCGAAAATACAATAATTTTTTTTTCATAATTTTTTTTTACGGAAATTTCAAAACATTTTTATATGTAGTAATGTGTAACACGATAAACTGCGAAAGGAATTTTAAGCCCGACTTCTACGCCATTTTCAACTGTAATTCGAAAAAAATCAATTCAATTCCGAATAAGATCAATTGAAATTCGAATTTTCCATTCTATTTGGAAATTCGACACATATCAATTGAAATTCGAAACACATCAATTGAAATTCAAAACACATCAATTAATATTTGAAACACATCGTTTGGAGTTCGAGACACGTCAATTTAAATTCGTAATACACCAATTGAAGCTCGAAAATGTAAACAAATCTGAACATTGGATTGGGTAGAATTTATTTAATTTTTTTTCTGACTAAATCTTAACATGTAATGTGACGAATAGAAAACATAAAGATGATCTTAACTTTTATAAATATTTGTTTCAAAATTAGTTGAAAGTTATAAAAAAAACATATTTAAATATTGTAATATTAAAGGTTCAAAACAGACAAGTTTTATCAATTAAGTGCTACCCCAATTAATACGCAGCATTGATTTTGTTTAAATTTTTAGAATTTCAAATGATTAGTTTCGAATTTCAATTGATGTTATTCGAATTTCAAATGGAAAAATTCGAATTGCAATTGATGTATTTCGAACTTCAATTGATGTTTTTCGAATTTCAATTGATGTATTACGAATTAATACGCAGCATTGATTTTGTTTAAATTTTTAGAATTTCAAATGAGTAGTTTCGAATTTCAATTGATGTTATTCGAATTTCAAATGGAAAAATTCGAATTGCAATTGATGTATTTCGTATTTCAATTGAAGTTTTTCGAATTTCAAATGGAATCTTCGAATTTCAATTGAGTTTTTTCGAATTACAATTGAAAATGGTGTAGTATAATAGATTTTGCGGAGAAACTACAAATTCAGATTTTAGGAATTTTCTAATTTATTTTGGGAATTGTGGGATTTATCTTTATAAATATAATCATATTAGAATAAGCCTCGATTTCTGCTGTCAAGACGTACAATTTAAAAAAAACTACTAATTGAGATATATTAATTTTTAAATATTTTATGGATTTATAGAGTCAGACAACAGTCTACCGCTGTAGAATTTTTTGTTAATTTATTAAAGCCGGTTATATACCGATTCCTTTCTCTTTACATTTTCTGAATAGGCACCAACATTTTCTAGTGAAAGCAAAGATATTGCCATTAACCAGCTAAGACTGAAGTTATGGCCATTTGAAATTATACTTTGAAATTTTTATTTTTTTCGAAATTTTGCCATTTAATATATTTTTATTAAAAGAACTTTTTTTGGTAAAAATATATTTTGGGCCAATGGATCCCATATTATTCCAGGGACAATTTTTGTCATTTTCATCTAAAAATATCATATTCTAGAAGAGCGTATTGCGCAGATGCTATCTATAATAGTTCGAGAATGACTTGAGTGATGTTGTATGTAGAAATATTTTGTTATCCGTTCAAAAGCTTCTCGCAAGAAATGGGACCACTGAAAAAGTTTTTAATTTACTAATTTTTGATTTTGTCACTTCATTTCTTCAGGTGTACTAAAAATATAAAAAATGGGAAAAATCAAAACCGACATTTTTTGAAACCGTCGATTTGTAGTGGAATTCCCCATATATACACTACAAAAGCTAATTGAAACCGTTATAGTCATAATAAAAACTGTAACTGTAAGAAATTCTATTTTAGACATGTTGATTTATAGTCTGCATAATATAGTAATGTAGATGCATAAACGGTTTCGAACTTGGAAAATGTTTGCCTAAGATTGCACTTGAACATTTCTACGAGTCCTATGACTTTTAATATATAAGTATTTCTGATGACGACTGTAAATATTTCCCGGCAAATCTTACTAACAAAAAAAATTTAAGGATTTGAAAAAACAAGTAAGACAGTTTAAGTCGGGTAAACCGACAGAGGTATACCCTCAAGAAGAATTAATCTGTCAATTTGTGTGGGAGATACCAGAGGCGGTTTATTAAATACACTTATTTTTTGCTGAAAAGTAGATACTTTAAATACATAACACTGTGCCGAATTATAAGTGCTAATGTGCACTAGTTGAATTATTAATTCGTCTAATATTCCATATTACATTACTCACAAAGTGAGGGTATACCTTAGTCGATTTACCTGACTGAAACTTTCTAACTCGTTTTTTTTATTTTTTCTAAAATTCCAAATATCATGGAAGTTACTTTTAGTATTTCGACAACATTTTTCTAAGCATAAGCTCGCTGATTTTAATTTTTAATATGAATTTAATTTTTAAACGTGTATAACTTTTTTACTTTTAAAAATTTTTCGATTGTTGCTTGATATGATTTTGATAAATTGTCTCAAATTTCTCCATCAACATCTAAAAGCCTGCTGCATCCGCAGTATAAGATATCGTCACTATGAACAATTTAAATTTTTTAACTAAATCTCAGATTAAGTAGAATATAACTTCTGTGAGGCAGGGTGAGACAGCAAACAATTTATACATTTATACCTGCGGGAAGCTGCGTTCGTGGATGCCACAACGATATTACTGACTGAGAGTCGTAACCGAATGTTTTTTTATTTTACCAATATTTTAATAAATTGGAAAATAAATTCCAAAAAATTTGGAGTATATGCTCGTCAAACTGCGGAATTATACACACAAAAATACTCCTGGAGAAAAATGTTGCCTACTGTTCATAACATTTAAACAACGGGGAAAAAATAATAGAACATCATTTACTACCTATCGGAGACCTGTCTGAAGAAGCTCAGGAAAAAAGAGACAAAGACTACCGATACTTTCGGGAACATAACACCAGGAAAATGTCAAGATTCAATTCCAACGAAGACCTCATTACTATAATGCTATGCAGTTCAGATCCTTATTTGTCTAGCATTCGTCACAAATGGAAATCATCATTTGTATAATTAGACAAAGAAGCAAAAGAACTCCATGAAGACGATCAACAAACTTATATAGATAACATTTTTGTATTGACAAAATAGTATATTTACTCATTTTTTAATTTTTTCAACTTATTTAATTTTTTTCTTCTACTATTTGCATAAAAATTATAAATTTTCTATGAAGCACATTAAAAAATGTACAAAGCGTGACTTTCATTTATTACTCTTCATTGATTGCATTTCCTGTAAAATAAGTTTAAATATAGGTGACCATCATTTTTTTCATGTGGAAAGTTAGTTCCCTTGAAACAATGTCCCATATTTGCTTTCCCTGTCAACTTATGTTCAGAACGCGCATATCAAAATAAAGCCAACTTCACAATGACATTTACACATTTAAAATATTCCTACCCCGTCAAAAGTTTTAGACTTTTGGCCCCCTTCTCTCCAGATGTCCCACTGTGCGACGTACATGTATTTACTGCAAACGAAATGTCTTCGAAAATTATTTTTCTTAAGCAAATATTAGTTATTGGTAAATAAGATTTCTTTTGTCAGAAACACACAATGTATGTAGTTGTGTTAGTTTTTTTGTTTAAAGATGTTCAATATATGTAACTAAATTTAAAATATTTGTTTGATTATAAATGATTTTTAAGGAAGAGTTATTTGCAAAAAGTGCCAGTAAATTACGAAGAAAAAAACTTTTCACCAGCAAAATATTAAGTTATTTATAAGAAAGTATAAGAAAGCTGTTATTAAGAACATGTTTTGCGTATTTTCGCAACGAGTACTTCTATTATTTTCACCGCAACTGTATGTATGTTTGGGTGGTTGGTATTTTGACCAAAACCAGCAACGCCAGCCCAGTGCCACAACGGGAGGATGGAAGGACGAGAAGCGGAAAAGAAGAATTGCCTTGTTTTATCGCTTGTTCCCATTTTTTCCTCAATTCGTCGTTCTCTTTTTCGAGTTTGTTTCAACTCTTTTGTTCAACCCTATGCACAGCTATGTGCGTGTGTGTTTTCATATACATATGTGCATATGTATGTGTGACATCAGAATCTATTGCAGTGCAACGTAATCAACTTTAGCTCAACTTTCTTCGCTTCGTGAATTTCCTTTTCCTGAACCCATTCCTTGAACACTGACCTACATTAGGTGTTCGCGAAAGAAGTTGTCCAAGAGAAACAACAACAAAAACATAATAAATAAAGACCTGCTCAAAAAGCAATTAAATTTGCGATAAATACTTTCAAGAACCTTGATTTCATTGGGCTTCGTGTCATGCTCTTATAAAAGAATTCAAGCGGCCAAGGGACAACGCGACTAAATTGTAGACGTTTGACTTTTTCTTGGCCGATTTCTCCACCTCAAATATTTTCAACCATCAAACTAGCAAACAATTTCATATTTATTTGCATTAAAACGATTTTAATAAAATTATAATTTGACACGAAGAGCTATAAAAGAGCCAACCTCACTCTAACGCATACCAAACGTACAAATTGGGAGGGGAAAAAGAACAAAAATATCATGCTCGAAATAACGTATTTTGGAATTTGATTTGCAAATTTTCTTTCATAATTTCTTAAAATATTACACTCAACAGAACATGCGTTAGTTTATTACAGCTAAATTCCTAGCAAAAACATTAAATGAGAATATGTTTGTTGCAAGAGAAATTGTACATAGGGTCTACAGAAATGTGCTAAAGGAATCAAAAGTGCTGACCAAGACACTGTTAAAAGACATGAAAAACTGCTTGAGACAAACAAGAAATTTTGAAATCTTCTCCAAATTTTGTCCGAAATATTATTTTCATAATATTGTATGAAAGAGCACAAGACTGCCCAGCTTTCACACATGCAAGATCCCGATATTTCGGTTCCGACATATTGCCAGACTTGACTCACCTCAGAGGATATGACTGGAAGATACTGAGAAAATACGTGTCTAGTAACGATTTTTTGTAATCCGTGGGGTATGAAAATCATAATTAAGGAACGCACAACAGGCCAAACCACTGACTTATGTGTATGTCCATTGACATGAGACGTTTTAAACGTCTCCTCTGTTCAACCTAACCTAACATAACCTGAGCAATAAATACGCACCCACGAGAATTTGCAAAATTTCAACAGCATACCGTTTTAAATGATGTCGATATTTTTATTCAACATTTTTGCAGTATTTTTTCATTTTTGCAGTATTTGATGAAACATTTTTGCAAATATAACATGAAATAACAGTTCAAGACAGTTCGCGTCATTTGGTATATATCTCGTTGATGTCATCTATATATAAGTAGTAAAGTTGTACTGCGATCGAGAAGTACATACAGAAAACAGTTTGGTTGCCTCAACCGAATTAGTTGCCAACCGAATTTTGGTAGTTCTTTCCATTAGGACAACCAACATTTTGGTTGAGGTATACTTCTGCTACCATGTTGACAACAATCATATTTGGTTGCGCCACCTACGAAAATGGTAGCCAAAATTATATTTTGTATGTTGCCACAACCAAATTTTATTAAACATTGGCTGTTCTGACAATTTGTCAGTCATATACTACCGATAATTAATTAAAACAGTTTTCATTAATCTTTATTTTATTTATTGAACAAAAAAGCAAACGATTTCTAACAAAATCAAAAATCCCATATTTCAAATCACTATTATGAGATGTGGAAATATTTTCACAAATTTTAGTACACGAGAGTAAAATGCATAACAAAACTTATATGCAAATATTGCTTAACCTTCTGCTTTCAATTTCTTGATTGTTGCTTTTATTTTTATACCCTACACCACACTGTGGTACAGGGTATTATAACTTTGTGCATTTGTTTGTTTATTATACCGATCGACTTAGAATCACTTTCTGAGTTGACTTAGCTGTGTCCGTCTGTCTGTGCATGTATTCTTGTAATCAAAGTACAGGTCGCAATTATGGTCCGATCTCGACGAAACTTTACACATATATTTTATTTGGCCCAAGGACGATCCCTATTGAATTTGGTTAAAATCGGTTCAGATTTAGATGTAGCCCCAATATATATGTTACACCAGATTTGACATGTAAGCGCTGTAAAAAACTTTATTTTATATCCGATCAGTCTGAAATTCGGCAGAAAGAGGTTTCTTATTATATGAATGAACACTGTTAAATTTGGAAGAAATCGGTTCAGATTTAGATATAGCACCCATATATACGTTACCCCCGATTTGAAGTGTAAGCGCTGTAAAAATGTTATTTTATATCCGATCAGTATGAAATTCGGCAGAAAGAGGTTTCTTATTATATAAATGAACACTGTTAAATTTCGAAGAATCGATTCGATCAGTATGAAATTCGGCAGAAAGAGGTTTCCTATTATTTGAATATTATTTGACACTGTTAAATATGGAAGAAATCGGTTCAGATTTAGATATAGCCCCCATATAAACGTTACCCCCGATTTGACATGTAAGCGCTGTAAAAATTTTATTTTATATCCGATACTGCCAAATTCGGAGAATATCTGTTCAGATTTAGATATAGCCCCCATATATATGTTACCCCCGATTTGACATGTAAGCGCTGTAGAGACTGTATTTTATATCCGATCAGTACGAAAGTCGAGTATTCAGGGAAAATCGGTTCAGATTTATATATAACATCCGTATATATGTTCCTCCTGATTTGGTATCAAAGCGCTGTAGAAGTTGTAGTTAACTTCTGATCATTAAAATTTTCCAGAAATATGTTTCTCAATTTAGGAACGAATATTGCTTAATTTTGCGATTATAGGTTCACAATTAGATAATATGTTCCTACCCATTTACCAATTATTCAAAATTATTATCGCAATGACCCTTATCGCATTGTTAGGGAGGTGTAGGGTATTATATAGTCGGCCACAAAAGGGCGTGGCAACAACGCCCATTTTTAACGGGACTGTGGGTATAATAAAAGCATTACTCTTCACAAAATTTTATGCATTTCTATGGACTGGTACCAAAGTTATAAGCCGTTAACCTTTTCTGCAAAATGGTCCATTTGTATGGGAGGTAACAAAAGCGGCGTGGCAACTTCGCCCATTTTTCTCAAGATAACAGCGACCAAGAAACTAATACTATCTGTAGAATTGTGAAAGATTCTGAATTGTAGTATAGAAGTTATGAGATAATCAATATTTCACTAAATTTTGACCCTTCATCCATTTTTGAACTTATAGCCTGTTTCTGTAACTTAAAAATTTGCCTTCGTTCGCCTGCCATATGACAAATAGCTGATTTGTGTTTCACTAACTACCATCACAACGACAAGTCGCACGATAATGAACTCGTACGAAAACGTAAGCATTTCAGTGTAAATTTTGGTTTCTCTATCTCTCTTTGCTGTCATCTGGGCGAACACAATTGTCAGATCGACTTACTATTTTATTTGTCAACTGATAGGAACAATGACAAAAAACGTTATTAAAGGCAAAAAAGATAGAATTAATATAATTACGGTAAATACGTATGGAACAAAATAGCATTGAGCCAACGATATGAATACATATTTAAGCATAAATAAGTCAACATTGGCAGCTCGCTAAGATGGAAAAAAATCTTCAATGCACATTGAGAGAGATGGAGAAAGAAATGAGAGTCTTGGTCAGCTCAGCTGACCCACCCAGGGTTGATTTTTTGGCCACCGCTAGTGTAAAGAGTACAGAGGTGTATTTTTTAAGGTCGACCATACAAAATTTTGTGCTTTTTTAAACCGGAAGTTGTAAAAATATTGATCAGGCAATTACATTATTTTCCAATTGGTATGTTACTAACATCATTGACGTAAGGCCAGGCGAACGAACCTTAGAGAAACCAAATTCCTGACGAAAGTGAGTGAGACTTTCGTTAGAAATACATAAACAGGCCGTTAGTCTAAAATAGAAGAAATTATTTACACATACCAAATTTTAAGTCAACTGGTTACTGTTGTCGAAAGTTATCGAGCGCACTAACCAGATAGACAGATGGACTTTGCTCAAATGACTTAAAAAGGACCAAAACGGATATTATTGGGGTATCTTGGGTCACTCCATCGTTGTGTTACACTTTTGACCCGCATTAACTTATACTCGTATATACCCTTGTTCACAATAATGGGGGTATAAAAACTGGATTATGTTGAAATTCTCCTATATCTCCCAAAAGTGCTATAACTACTACATTTATTCATAGATTTTCTTTAAATATACATTGTTTTATTCATTGGGATACTAATGCACAATGAGAGAGATGGAGAAAGAAATGAGAGTCTTGGTTCAGCTCAGCTGACCCACCCAGGGTTGATTTTTTGGCCACCGCTAGTGTAAAGAGTACAGAGGTGTATTTTTTAAGGTCCACCATACAAAGTTTGTGCTTTTTTAAACCGGAAGTTGTAAAATTATTGATATGGCAATTAAATTCTTTTCCAATTGGTAAATTACTAACGTCATTGACGTAAGGCCAGGCGAACGAACGAACGAACCTTAGAGAAACCAAATTCCTGACGAAAGTGAGTGAGACTTTCGTTAGAAATACATAAACAGGCCGTTAGTCTAAAATAGAAAAAAATATTGACACATACCAAATTTTAAGTCAACTGGTTACTGTTGTCGAAAGTTATCGAGCGCACTAACCAGATAGATGGACTTTGCTCAAATGACTTAAAAAGGACCAAAACGGATATTATTGGGGTCTCTTGGGTCACTCCATCGTTGTGTTACACTTTTGACCCGCATAATAATTTTCCAAAATTCCAATTGGTCATTGACGTAAGGCCAGGCGAACGAACGAACCTTAGAGAAAACAAATTCCTGACGAAAGTGAGTGAGACTTTCGTTATATAAAATAGAAAAAAATATTGACACATTCCAAATTTTAACTGGTTACTGTTGTCGGAAGTTATCGAGCGCACTAACCAGACAGACAGATGGACTTTGCTCAAATGACTTAAAAAGGACCAAAACGGATGTTATTGGGGTCTCTTGGGTCACTCCATCGTTGTGTTACACTTTTGACCCGAATTAACTTATACTCGTATATACCCTTGTTCACAATAATGGGGGTATAAAAACTGGATTATGTTGAAATTCTCCTATATCTCCCAAAAGTGCTATAACTACTACATTTATTCATAGATTTGATTTATTCATTGGGATACTAGCTTTCAAAAAATGAAACAAACAATTCTTTTTTCGTTTTTTTTATTTCCTTTAGTTTTTTCGTTCCAAGAAGAAAAAAAATTTTGGGAAAAAAATAAAAAAATGTCATAGTTTTAACGACAGTTACCAAACTTTTGTCTTCCTCACTTACTTCCTCATTCTCTAGAAGTCACACTGTAAAGCTGATTCGACTGACATTTTTCAGTTTATTTTTACTATGCCTTAATATATTCAAATCAGTCCTCGCATGGATATATCCACCGTAAGGTAAGGTACCTTGTTCAAAAATTAATATAAAACTTGTACACAAATCTATAATAAATGTTTGCTTCCAAATATGTTCCCATTCAATAATCCAAAAATATTAAAAATAGTGATTTTTCTCCATGTATTATTAGACTAACTGTTTCCGTGTGCAAATGAATAGAACAATAAAAATTTCAAGATAAAATTTAAACAAGTAGCAATTTTCCTAAAATATCAAATAAGATTCATCATCATAAAATATTAGATATGAACGAATATGTGGATTTATGGTCATATGATTCATTTGCTATAGAAATTTTCGAACGTTTTACTAGAGAAACGTTTGAGAAAACTTCGATGTGATAACAAACTTCGAACGAGGTGGTGAAGTGAGAACGGAAATTACTTCGCATATATCACACTCAAACCACTGTGGGCTGCAGCTCTTTGTCTACAAAATAGAATTTGAATACGAAGGCATGACACAGAATCACTCAATACTCTTAGAATGCAGTTCGGTGTATTTGTTTTTCAGTTTGTTTTTATTCGCCTAGGCCCAAAAACACAAATTTGCCTACTCCCTAACAACACCCCAACCAATCCCTCTCATCACATGTTTCACTTGCCGCTGATGTGTTTTTCATTTTTTATTGTTTATGAATATTGTGAGGCAAAAAGGAAGCTGGGCACAGACAATGAACAACAACAACCGTATATTGTATTTATAGGAATGGAAACCACTAGGAAACATCAATAGCGTTGGCGACATATGTACCAAGTTCAAATAGAAGCAGAAACGGAAACAACAGCAACATCATCACAAGCATCAGCAGAGGCAAAAACTGAAGAATCGACGAGCCATCGCTCGTTCTAAAAATAAAGACCAGAAACGACGTTCACCCATATCAGATTATGAAAGTACATCTTATTTGGACTGACCTTACACAAAACACAAACAACAACAACAACCACATCACCGAGACATAAGACAACATAATGGAATAGAGAAATGCATTCATGATGAAATGCAAACGGATATAACAAACAAATTCGACCCCATTGGCAGTTGCGACAAGGAAAAGTACACGATGTTTTTGACATTGGCATATTTTGTGTTATATTGTAAATTTTGAAGCATTGAATATGTATATATGTATTATATGTGTATAAGTATACAAGGGGAAAGAAAATATATTCGGGCAACATTTTCAAAATATTGTATACATTCCCTGCAGTCAGCCAGACACCATATGTCTCTATGTCACCACTTGTTCTATAGTGACAATTGAACAAGGTAAAAAGTTTACAACTTTACTTTTATGCGCGAGTAGAAATACTTTTCAGACAACTGTTGTACAGTTATTTTTTGAGAGTTGTTCTTCTTTCATTCCTTTATTTTCTTCTGTCAAGGAAGCTCGCGTTCGTTTTGTGAAAATAATTTTTGTGTGTTAAAAAGATGATAACAATTATTTTATAAAAATAATAAAATGAGTAAAATAAATTATAAAAGACTTGTAAAAAAACAAACAATATCATATAAAAATAGAAGTTTGCAATGTGAGCAAGAAAACAGCGAAATGCATATTGTGGGAGAAAGTGAAGATTTTGTGGAGAATTTGGAAGACTTTGGCGTTCCGAAATTGACGTTGCGGGAGAAGTTAAAGCAGTGGTACATAGAAACAACTCTTTCTAGGAAGTGTTTGGAGAAACTATTGTCAAAATTAAATGAATTTAATTTTATGTTCATTCCAGTACTTATTATTTTTTGTTAATTAAATGAATAAAAGGTTTAGCTAGCCTCGAAGAAAGTGAGCATATAAATATATGTGTTTTAGTGTACTGCGCCCACCTTTATAAAGATGTAGACCAGGGTCACTAAAGTTTACTACTGAGTCTTTGGTTCAAATATCATATAGAGACATATGAATTACTTTGACATTTAACATTTACTAGTGAATCTTTGTTCCAAATGTCTACATATGGTTAACTTTGACATTTAACATTTACTAGTGAATCTTTGGTGCAAATGTCTACATATGGTTTACTTTGACATTTAACATTTACTGCTGAATCTTTGGTTCAAATGTCTACTGGTGGTTTTTCAATGACAGCTAATGTTAAATGTCTATAGGAGATTACATGGGCAGGGGCACATTTTGTCTGTAGTACTATTGACAGTGTCACAAGTAAATCACTACAATTTTACTAATGGCATTTCCTACAGGGTTGATACAGAGAAATTCGGTTTGAAAATCTATCAAATTTATCTGTAACGCACATATTAATATAGTGCAACAAAATATATTTGAGAAACCTTTTTTTACATCCAAACAAAATTTTGTTTCGGAATTTCTGAGCTTCTCGAATATATGTACCTGTACCACAGTGTGGTATTATGACTTTGTGCATTTGTTTGTAACGCACAAAAAGAGAAGAAATAGAACCATAGTTTATTATACCGATCGACATAGAATCACTTTTTGAGTCGATATAGCCATGACCGTCTGTTTGTCTGTCTCTCCATGTATTTTTGTAATCAAAGTGCAGGTCGTATTTATGGTCCGATTGTGATGAAATTTAGCACAGTGCTCTGTTTTGGCCCAAGGACGAAATTGGTCAAAATCGGTTCAGATTTAGATACAGCCCCCATATATATATTACCCTGTAAGCGCTGGAGAAACTGTATTTTATATTAGTTCTGAAATTTGACAGAGAGAGTAATCTTATTATATGAATGAACACTGCCAAAATCGGTTCAGATTTAAACATAGTCCCAATATTTATGTGCCACCCTAATTGACATGTAAGACCTGTAGATACCGTGTTTTATATCCGATCAGTACGAAATTCGGCAGAGAGTTTTCGTATTATATAAATGTACACTGCCCCATTTGGTTCAAATCGGTTCAGCCCCCATATACATGTTACTACCGATTTGGTATCAAAGCTTTATAGATGTTGTACTTTACTTACGATCATTAAAAATTTGACAGAAAGAAGTTTCTTAATTTAGAAACGAATACTGCTTACTTTGGAGATAATCGGTTAAGATATAGCCGCATATAAATGTTCCTGCCTATTTAGTATTTAAGCGCTATTAAAAATGTATTTTACGTTCGATTTATATATAATTCGGCAGAAATTAAGTTTTTGATCGAAGTTGATGAAAATCTGTTTAGAATGTATAGTCCCTTCTATTTGTTCCTTTCGATTCTTGATCTATGAAAGAATACTGTGCATTTTATGAGCAACATTTTCAAGTTCTCCTTGGAAAAAGTCTTGATGAGGCGGAGGAGCTAACTACTTTGATAAGTGAAACGAAGTCAATTATTCCAAATTATCATCGCAAACCCCCTTCTCGCATTGTTATGGAGGTGTAGGGTATTATATAGTCGACTTTTGTTTTTCCTTACTGGTTTTTCATTGATTCTGGGATATACTTGAATAATAAATGTCGTAAATAGCATTAATTGTTTGTTACTGCAAGCACTTTTATTTTTAAACATTCACACATCAAAATTTGTTTGCCAATTTTCAAATGTAATTCATCGTATTGCAAGAAACTTTTATCTTATAAAGCGATTTTACACACTTTAAAAAAAAATTAAGTGTACACGCTGAAAAAAATCGTTTCTGTAGTATATTCTCCCAAACGTATTCTGCTGGAAATATATATATATTTAAGGTAAACTCCAAATATATATGATTTGACATGCACATCTTCTTTATATAAAAAATCCTTTGTACGTTTGTTAGTAATGCATGATCTCTGGAACGATAAGAGCGAATGGGCTAAAAATTGCACATTAGGTTCAGTTCGGGGTCATCTGTGTTTTAGAATTATATTAACCTCGAAAAATGGCGGAGTGGTCAAGTTATTTGCAAATCCGCATTTCCAGACCGATTTGACTGAAACTGAAAATATATGTGTGGGTTGTCATGACAATAGTTTGTATGTATGATTCTGATCGGTAGATGGCGCTGTAGTGGACTTATGTCCGATACACATTTTATGGTGATTTTTCCTGAAACTCGGAATGTATGAAATCTTTAATAACATATCAATGAATAACAAACCAATTCATCCTAAACAGTTCGGGCAGGACAACGTCTACTGGGGTCAGCTAGTATATTATACCTTTGGGAGGATTTTGTTCTAAACAAAATAATATTTTCATCTTAATATATTTTTTATTTGGAAATAATATATCCGAAACAAGGATTAATTTGTATTGAAGTATTTTGGAAATTTATCAAGGTCTTATTTAAAGGAAAATTTCTAATTTTTCTAATTTAAGGTTTATTTTTTTAGAAATTGTATATGATTGTAAAATTCTATTAAAATTTAAATCGTATAATCTTGAGTAACGACAAATAGCATTAAGGGATTGACAATTCGTCGGCTCAATGCTATTTTGTTCCATACGCCATTTTGTATGATCGGAGAAAAACGCAATTTAAAAGTTTGAGTAAAAACGGTACTGAAGAGTTACACACTTTTTATTCCATAGGGTTCCCAACAGTGTTTGTGTGATTCTCATGCATTTCTTTGCCTGTTATAAAAATTTTTTTACATGGCATTTTGGTCCATATCCAATTTTGTTTTAATATTTTTTCGTACCTGTATTACATGGACCACAAAGAAAGTCGGTATGGAAAGAGAGAAGTTTACATATTGTGATCGAAAGAACGTAAAATACTGAGTCAAAAATATAGGGCGATAGAAAAATTGGGACATAGAACAAAAATATCAAAATTATTTCCCGTTATTGAGAGTTAAATAGATTCACCCTACCAATATCTCGAAAACTAGACGAGATAGGAAAAACCTTTTTCTAGATCCTGAAAGAGCATGCTTGAGACCCATATTATCAACTCCTAACTCAAAATACACAAAAATGGCGTATGGACCTAAATAGCATTACGCCGACGAATTGTCAATTTATAAATTAAACAAGTAAAAGTTTTAAGTTCGACGGACGGACAGACGGACACGGCTAAATCGTCATAGAATTTTACGACGATTAAGAATATATATACTTTATGGGGTCTCAGATCAATATTTAGAGGTGTTACAAACGGAGTGACAAAATGAATATACCCCCCATCCTATGGTGGAGGGTATAAAAATATTGCTGTACAACAAACAAAAAGCTGCTTACCGAATTTTTAACTATAAAGGATAAAAACGAAAACCAGGAAAAAAATAAAATTAAGAATCAACAAAGTCAGAAAAGTTTTAATATTTTTTTAAATATAATAAAGGGTTTTCCAACAAGAGGTGTTATTTTGATATTCAAAGAAAAATTTAATTTTTTGAGATAAATGATCGGATGTTTATTTCATAATAAAGAGGAAGATATGCCATTAATAATGAAAAACAACATCAGTCAAATGGCCACCACGACCACGCTTGCAGGACCATATCATTTTCATGAAATTTTCCATAACCAAATCGCAAAGTGGCTGGCCTATGTCCTCGATAGCCTCATGAATTCTATCTTTGAGGTCTTGAATCGACGCTGGGCTGTTGGCGTAGACCTTATCTTTCACGTGGTCCCAAAGGAAGAAGTCACAAGATCTCGGTGGCCAATTGTGATCACCTCTTCGAGAGATAACACGGTCCGGAAACTTTTCCCGTAACAGAGCAATGGTTTCGTTGCTTGTGTGGCACGTAGCGCCGTCTTGTTGAAAGTAAACGTTGTTCAGATCAATACCATCCAACTCCGACCATAAAAAATCATTAATCATCTCTCGATAGCGCAATCCATTCGCCGTAACTGTTGATCCAACCTCATTTTCGAAAAAGTAAGGTCCAATGACCCCGCCGGACCATAAACCGCACCAAACAGTCACAAGTTGAGGATGGAGAGGCTTCTCAACAATAACTCTTGGGTTTACCGAGCCCAAGATGCGACAATTTTGCTTGTTGACGTAGCCACCGAGGTGGAAATGGGCCTCATCGGTCAAGATGATTTGTGATTTTTCGAGTTTTAATAATTTCAATGCGTTGATGAATCGTGTATCGTTCCATTTTTAGTAATGACGTAGTTTATACTTGTCAAAAGTCAAAGAATAAAAGCTTCAAAAGTGACAGCTACCGAAATACCGGGTGATTCAAAATAACACCTCTTGTTGGAAAACCCTGTATATTTGGCTTCATTTTTAAACAATAACTTTGTTTAAACAAATATTTTTTATAGCGAAAGTCAGTTCGCAAATATATTTGTTCTAAAATGCTAATATATGCGTTCCAAACAAAATGTCTAGATTTTCAAATAAAATTTATTTGTTCACAAATATATAATATTTAAGAATTTTTGTTTCAAACATATTTTCTTTCAATTCAAACATATCAAAAATTACGATTTTCCTCCGTGTAGGAACCAGAAAGGAAGGACAAATGTCGGGCGGAGCCGACTACATGAAACGATGCACCACACTAGCAGAATAAGAAGAAATATTGTACAGTTTAATCAGTGTTGTTTTCCTAATGATAATTAATATAATTATCTGTTCAAAAATATACATTTAATAGCGTTTAGATGCGAAATCGGGATATATTCAGGGCTGTGGAGTCGAGCCAAAACTACTCGACTCCGACTCCCTGAGTCGAATTTTAAAATCATTCGACTCCGACTCCGGCAATTAAATAACATAACATACATTTCTGAAATTATTTTTCTACTAATGTTATTGAATTGAAGATATAGCTTTGTTAAAAAACACAAAAAAGTAGGTATTCAATACAAGTAATTAAATAACATTTTATTATTTATTTATTGACGCTTGACTTGCAAGTTGAAACTTATACACAAATTCTTTCAACATGAAATCATGATAAAATTTTCATCAATCACTGCCTCTGTTTTAATATTCCGCAATTTTTGGAAATTATGTTCGCTTCAGGCAACGAGATTATTCGTTAGTTATTACTCGAATGTCATACACCACACTATGGTACAGGAGGTTATAAATTTGTTTTTTTGGCAGATTTGTAAAAAATACTACAGCTAGACACCTTAAAATATACCATTCTACTCAGAATCACTAGCTGTCCGTCTGTCCATCTTAAGTTGTTCGTTAACAACAGGTCGAAATTTTACTACGATCCTGGTAAAATTTGACAAAAAGACCTCTTTAACATTAGGGAGGAAACCTATTGGAATTGGCAGAAAATCGATTCAGGTTGATATTGCCCCCAGATATAAATGTTTCTTTAGATTTGGCCTTGTAACGCTATAGAAGCTGTATTTCACATTCAATCAGTTTTTTAGTTTTGTAGGGCAGCATTTATTTATTCAAGGACGCATATTGTCGAATTTTAACAAATTCTGTTTAGATTTAGATTTATAAGGTAATTATTTCATATTTATATATACCATATCTGAGCTTATTCTGCTCTAACAAGGTGTTGTACGGTATCATATATGTATGTATATAGTTGGTTCGCTCGGCATTTCCTTACTTGTTTTATACTCGCTTAATAATAGTGTATACATAGTCTTGCAAATAATAATTTTGTTAGCTAAATATAATCAGAGCTTTTCTAAAACTGTTTTACATAAAAACTCGATAGTTTGTTTAACTTTCTAGATATTTTTGGCATATTTAAATATTTGGTTAAAAGCTTCGAATATTTTATCCTTCTTTTTTACCAAAATTATTTTCCCGAAATATTTTGAGTGCAAAAGTTCTATCACATAATTGGTACATTTTGCACAATACATCTCGGAGTCGGAGACGACCATAATTTTTCGATTCCGGGCAAATTTCCCAGACTCCGACTCCTACACCCCGACTCCTAGACTCCGACTCCGGCTCCACAGCCCTGCTTAGACCATCTTTTCCTCTATTATGTATTATAGAATGAAAAGATTTTTCAAAAACGGTATGGCAAATACAATTACTTGACAGACGAGCTCCTTGTATCTCGATTTCATGGGTGTTATCCCAATCCTCAAATCAATAACAAATCAATAACAATTTAATGACCTAAACAAAACTAACGAAAATACAATCGGAGTAATTTTCACTATGAACGTACGATCTACACAGCCAAGAAATCAAACTCGTATGTGACCTCTTTATGATGGTTATATTAAAATAAAATATATATCGCCCTAGTCTATGCAAATGACTCTTCTCCAATTTTTATAAAGATCGCTCCATATTTGCTCTTAAAAAAGTGGTGTATGGTATAATATAGACGGCTACACCCATCTTCAGCCTTTCATTACTTGTCAGTGATACAGTCGGTTGTTTTCGCAGAGCAATACACTTAAAAAAGTCAATTCATTCTTAAAAAAGTGGTGTAGGGTATAACATAGACGGCTCCACCCAACTTCAGCCTTTCCTTACTTGTCAGTGATACAGTCGCTTGTTTTCGCAGAGCAATACACTGGTCTAAATTGTCTTTTGATTTGTACACTAATAAAACACGATCTTTTTGTTTGTTCAAGTTTAAAGCTCGCCTACAACGTCGAGGTGTTTTAACATCTTTACCTTAAACTTTTTTGGTAAACAATTCCTACCCTAAAATGTTATAATACTGCCAAGTTTTTTAATCTCAACAGTAATTGGATGAAAAAATAACAACGTATTTGTCACAAATAAACATTTGCAATGTGACTAAATAGTATTTATTCATTTTTAGGATATTTGTAACTGTACACATTTTGCACAGACAGTCTATAGCCAATAATCCATGTCAAAATTAAATTTGTTACCTCGTGCGGCTTGATGTCGAGGACAAGGAATAGTAGCAAGTGCCATCAAAGGGTAGGTTGCCATTTTAAGCTAATTTGTTGCATTTTACGTAAACACAAATGTCGTTTTGACAAATCTAACAAAAATTTCCAATACAAAGCAATTTAAGAAATGCACAAGAATTTCAAATTCATATTCGAATGCATTAGCCGGTCTCGTATGAAATCATATCATTTTACACACTAATCCCAGCACAAAGCAATTGAGAAATTTCCATCAAAGAAGTGTAATACGAAATGGTATTTTTATAACGATTTAGGAAATGCAAATATGTCGTGACATACATGAGATATATGTAATACTAAAATGCGAAAGGGGAATGGGATTACTGGTGTCCAAGGTATCATTACAGTACAACACCCTGCAAACATAGATTATGTAGAATATTGTCCTAAATATATTCCGCTTTAAATATACAAAGGGTTAGCGAATGCTCCACAATGTACACACAAACAAATAGTATATCGTCATTAGAAACGAGAAAGGGCCTATCATCATATTTCAAAATTTTACAGTTTACAATTTGATGCATGCGAGTATATAAATTCACACAAACATGATTTACAACCTGCTTCTGAAAATTGCGTGAAATATGAATTTTTAACTATGAAAAAAGAAATAATTTATTCTTAGGCCCTTTGGAATTTCGTAAATAATTTTACCATTTTTGACAGTAGGCCGCTAAAAATCTGTCAGGATATGTACTCGTATTTTGATGCACTGTACCGAAACTCATCAAAAACTGAATTTTAATTTTTCTTGTTGTTAGGCCCTTTTTCGCTTCTGATGACGATAGTTTTGCGAGGATTTTGTTCTAAAAATATATTAGTAACTATTATTTCCGAAAAAAATTTCTTTTAGGTATTCCGACAATAATCTGCAAATTCAAAGTTCTTCAGAGCTAATTTTTTTAGAAATTGTATATGTTTGTAAAAAAAACTTAGATTGTATAATCTGGCGATGGTCTGGTCGAATCTGATTTATTTTTCACTATAGGTCACATATGAAAACAAAATAATACCCTGTACCACAGTGTGGTGTAGGGTATAAAAAGGGATTAATATATATAATATTTAAATAAACATAAGTCGCGAGAAAAAAATGAAAATTAAATATTTGCAAACAATTCGATACCTCCATTCTAAAACATGGTAAATCGCATGTTTTTAGGGAGATTGTATTTTTAACTTCTAAATATTCCAAATTATATTCAGTCAAAATGTGGGGTTTATTCGTCAACTAAATCAAAAGTTTACAAAGGAAATCCACACAAATTTAAAAAATTCATCAAACTTTGATCGCCTCTCCTGAAAAACTACATTTTTGCACTTCGCATAGTTTAGAATGGAGGTATCGAATTGTCAATGCACATTTTGTTCCTTTATAAATAGCTGCCAAATAAGCCACTTCTCATGTAAATCGGTCCACGTAGTCAGGAGATACAATCTTAAAATTTTCAAACTTTGATACCCTGTATCCTCATAACCATCACATTAGGAAGCTGTATTTTTGGCACTCCTCATTTCCGTAGTACTTCTGCAACCCCACTAAGTTTTGGAGCGATGAGAATATAATTGAAAAAAGTTGGCCTAAAAAAACTGAAGCTAGACCAACCTTAAGGTATACCGATCGACTCAGAATCAATGGCTGTCCATCTTAAGTTGTTCGCAATTTTACTCAGATCTTGATGGAATTTGGTACGGAGCACCTCCTTGAATCAAGGTCGAAAGTCTATTGAAAATTCGTCAAAATCAGTTTATATTTAGATACAACTCCCATATATAAGTACATTATTTAGCACAGGAACGTTATATGAGGCAGTAACTACCTATGCAAAATTTTATAAAAATCGGATAATATTTATAATGGGTGATTCATCATGAGGTATGATTTATAATGTAAACTAAAACACATAAATTTGATAGTGAACTTAAAATTTTTATTATCGGCTAAAAGAACAATTTATGTCATTTACAAAATTTTACGATAAAACAGGATTTTCATTCAGAACCATTTTGACCAATTTGGAGACGCTGTTGTGGTGTGAGACTTTCCATGATAACTTGCCATGCGATACTGAACAAAAATGACAAATTAGTTTAATATAAGTCACGTGATCTCTAAAAAAAAAAGAATTTTGAAAATAAAATTTCATATGAATCGCGTTACGAGTATATAGCTCCCATATAAATAAAGGGTTTTCCAACAAAAAGGTGTTATTTTGAATCACCCGTAGCTTTCTGTATCATTTCTGTAGCTTTATTCTTTGACATTTGACAAGTAGAAAGTACGCCATTACTAAAATTGGAACGATACACGATTCAACAACGCATTGAAATTATTAAAATTCGAAAAATCGACGAAAAATCATCTTGACTGATGAGGCCCATTTCCACCTCGGTGACGTAGCCACAAGCAAAATTGTCGCATCTGGGGCTCGGAAAACCCAAGAGTTATTGTTGAGAAGCCTCTCCATCCTCAACGTGTGACTGTTTGGTGCGGTTTATGGTCCGGCGGGGTCATTGTACCTTACTTTTTCGAAAATGATGTTGGATCAACAGTTACGGTGAATGGATTGCGCTATCGAGAGATGATTAATGATTTTTTTATGACGGAGTTGGATGGTATTGATCTGGACAACGTTTACTTTTAACAAGACGGCGCTACGTGCCACACAAGCAACGAAACCATTGCTCTGTTACGGGAAAAGTTTCTGGACCGTGTTATCTCTCGAAGATGTGATCACAATTAGCCACCGAGATCTTGAGATTTAACAACTTGCTACTTCTTCCTTTAGGGCCACGTGAAAGATAAGGTCTACGCCAACAGCCCAGCGTCGATTCAAGACCTCAAAAATAGAATTCGTGAGGCTATCGAGGACATAGGGCAGCCACTTTGCGATTTGGTTATGGAAAATTTCATGAAAAGGATATGGTCCTGAAAGCGTAGTCGTGGCTGATGTTGTTTTTCATTATTAACGGCATACCTTCCACTTTATTACGAAATAAACATCCGATCATTTATCTCAAAAAATGGCATTTTTCTTTGAATACCAAAATAACACCTCTTGTTGGAAAACCCTTTACATCCCTATTTGGCATATAAGTTGTATATACGACCTATTTTTAAGCAGATCTGTATAACATTTATTGCCCGACAGTTTTATGAGGCCGTAATAACCTCTACCAAATTTTAGGAATATCGGTACAGAATTATATATCGGTTGAGATTTATATGTTAATATATATCTTGTATATGTACCTACCCATTTGGAATTTACGTGGTATAGAAGCGACAATTTACATGGAATCTTTACGAAATTGCATACATAAGTTGTTTGCGAAGATAATAAACTTTCCGAATTTGAGAAAAGTCGGTTCAGATTTAGAGATTATCCCCATATATACATACCTATATCCCAATTTTGCAAACATGGGATATAGAATCCGTATTTCTGTAAAGAACTTTGTAAAGTTTAGCAGATAAAAGCTTCATGAACGATAGTTGGGAAATTTTAAGAAAATCGGTTCAGATTTTAATAAAAACTGGTCGTGTGGAGCGTTCCCGGACAGACTCAATATTTCAATCCACGTTAACGATGACAAAATCGAGCAATAAGCCTTTATTCTTATTTTTTATAAATAAAACAAGTAAGAGAAGACTATGATCGAGCGGGACAGACTGCAAAACAACCTCCATTTATTGCTAACTAATACACGGTGAAATATGTTTGGACTTTATCTAACCATTATTACTACGCATTGGTTCAAGTTATACAGAACAAATTAAAAAACAAATAAGAAAGTTCAGTCGGGTAAACCGACATATGAACCAATCCCTCACCTTGAGACCCCAAAAAAATGGTAAATGTATTTTTTTTGTTTTAATAAAATTATTATCAATTTAAATTTTTGTATGGGGTACCAAAAGGGGCCAATTTCAAGTATTTATATGCACGGATATTAAAGTTAAAAGCTGTTAACTTTTGGTACATTAAGATCCATATGTGTGGTAGGTACCAAAAGAGGCGCTCCAATAACGCCCATTTTTTTCTGGACCCTAGGTACTATAAAATCATTATACTGTTAAAAATTTCAAGTATTTGTATGCACTGGTATTAAAGTTATAAGCTTGTAACTTTTGGTACAAAACGGTCCATTTATGTGGGTGGTACCAAAAAAGGAGTGGCCTCTTCGCCCATTTTTCTTGACGTGTTAGTGACTAACAAACTAATACTATGTGTGAAATTTCAGAAGATTCGAGTAAGTAGTATAGGAAGTATTAAAGAAGCAATATTTCACTGATAGTTAACCCTTTGTGGGGTAGGTAATAGAAGGAGTGGACCAATATGGCCCATCTTCGAACTTAGCCGGACATAGACAAAAATATTACCGCATACCAAATTTGAGGTCAATCGGTTACTCCTTTCGAGAGATATAGTGCGCACCAACCAGCAGACAGTCGGACGGACATGGCTCAAATGACTTAAAATGACTCAAAACGGATTTCCGCCGAACATACCTAGGGTCTTAGGTCACTCCTTCGATGTGTTACACTTTGGGCTCGTATCAAATGATATATATAGCCTCCTCTCTAAGGTGAGGGGATAACTAAAGCCACAACAGTTAAAAAAATTTGGATTCACAAATTCGTCTGCGACCTTCATATGGGAGCTATATTAAAACATGATTTGTACATATCCATTAATTTTAACATTATAGGTTCAAAGTGCCTTCTCTAGAGCTGCAAGAAGTGGCATTATATGGGGGCTATATCAAAACGTAGCACGATATGCTTCATTTTCACTTGGGAAGATTTAATGCTTTGTAAAGTAAAAATCCTTAATTTTCAGCCAGATGAATTCAAAAATGTATTATATAGAGCTTCAAGAAATTGCGTCGAAGGAGACGTTTATATGGGGGCTATCAAATCATGGACCGATATTCCTCGTCATATATAGGAATCGTCCCAAGTCCAATATGTACCTCTGTATACATTTTCGTAAAGATCACTCCATATATGATGCCTGCACTTTGATGACAGAAATATGATGTTTCAAAAAGTGATTATATGCCGATCAGTATAATAAACTATGGGCCTGGCCAATCTATCTCTTCTTTTTCGGGCGTTAAAAACAAATTCACACCATCATTATATCCGTACCATAGGTGATCTCGGGCTGAAGCAGTTTTTATATTGGTAATACACCGAGCACCAAGCAGTATTTCTATAATCTATATACAGGACCAGTAAGGAAAGGCTAAAGTCGGGCGGGGCCGACTATATAATACCCTACACCACTCTCGAAATATTGAATAACTCTGATATATAAATTTTGTAATTCATGTATAAATTGTTTACATAAATTTTCTTTTGGGACATTTTATACTTAAATAATACCCTGTACCACAGTGTGGTATAGGGTATAAAAACGATTGGATCTAAAGAGCCAAATCGGATGAAACATATATATGGGAGCTATAGCTAAATCTTTACCGATTTTCTTCAAATTCAACAATGTTGGTTCATGGATCAAGAAACTCTACCATTCTAAATTTCAAAACGATTGGATGTAAAATACAGCTTCTATAGAACTAAAGGGCCAAATCTGACGAAACATATATATGGGTGCTAAAGCTAAATCTTAACCGATTTTCTTAAAATTCGGTAGTGTTGGTTCATGGATCAAGAAACTCTACCGTTCTAAATTTCAAAAGGATTGGATGTAAAATACAGCTTCTATAGGACTAAAGGGCCAAATCGGACGAAACATATATATGGGACCTATAGCTATATCTTAGCCGTTTTTCTTCAAATTCGGCAATGTTGGTTCATAGATCAAGAAACTCTACCATTCTAAACTTCAAAACGATTGGATGTAAAATACAGCTTCTATAGGACTAAAGGGCCAAAGCGGATGAAACATATATATGGGACCTATAGCTATATCTTAGCCGTTTTTCTTCAAATTCGGCAATGTTGGTTCATGGATCAAGAAACTCTACCATTCTAAACTTCAAAACGATTGGATGTAAAATATACTATATCTAAATCTGAACCGATTTCATCCAAATTCAATAGCGATCTTAACAGCTGCGAAATACTCTAAACTGCAAAATTTCAGAACGATCGGAGTGAAATTGCGACCTGTAGTCGACGAACAACTTTACATGGACAGACGGACGGACGGACAGACATGCTTAAATCGACTCAGCTAGTGATTCTGAGTCGATCGATATACTTTAAGGTGAGTCTAGCTGTGATATTTTCAGGTGTTACAAATATATGCCGTGAAACAAACTTATAATACCCTGTACCACAGTGTGGTGTAGGGTATAAATAGATTATATAAATACTGCTCTTCTATATTTTAAATTAATTGCCAAAATTATAGGGAGAATAGCATGAAATAGCAATAATGTGATTAACATTCGAAAAGTATTTATTTCCGCTATATAAAGGGTGTCCCAAGAAGAGCGCAATTTTTTAATTACTGATGCAGCAATTGAATTGTTTCTCTGGCTGTATGACATGTGGCGCCGTCTTGTTGGAACCACATGCCCTCCACATTCATTTCTTCAATTCTAGGCATGAAAAAACTGGTTATCATTTCACGATACCGAACACGCGCTTGACCTGCCTCATTTTCATAAAAAAAAGGTCCAATGATTCCTCCAGCCCAAAAACCACACCACACAGTGACACGTTGAGGATGCATTTGCTTCTCGTGAATCACTCGAGGATTTTCCGCACCCCAAATGCGACAATTCTGCCTATTGACGAAGCCATCAAGATGAAAATGGGCCTCGTCACTGAAGATGATTTTATCGGCAAAATCAGCATTTTCATGTTTTCTCTCCAATACCCAATTAACGAACTCCCTTCGCTGTCCTTCTCCATTTTTACTAACCTCGTACCTTCTACTAACAAACAATAACAATTATTCAAATGTCAAACAATGACACTTCGAATGTTGCGAGATTTAAAAATTGCGTTCTTCTTGGGACACCCTTTATATCAGTCTTTCAACTTCGGTCGACTTGACTACTTATTAAAGAAAATAGCCTTTAAAAGAACTACTTTGATATTGGGATTTGCACATAGTTTCCCATGTACGTCTCATGTATATATACGAGAAAACACAGTAAAAACAAAAACTGAATTTAATTCGAAATTTTTTTAATCAATTGCAAAATTGTTTGATATTAGTTGTGCACACAATAAATTAGAAATGCTCCTGATATTTTTCGATAACTTGTAGTTGTTATTTATTGTTTTTTCTGTGCCTTTGTTATTTAGTCAAACATTTTTCGGTTAAAAAGCCCATATATGCATTTGACTTACATTCTGTCTATTGCAAAAACGTAAAATAAAGAAATACAACAAATGTCAGCGAGTTTGAAGTTTCAACTTCATATGACTTTAACATAAATCGGTGCTTATGGTAGTATAACAATATGAGTAATGAGATCTACTAACCTAACCGTATTCCACCAAAGTAACTCGACATAGAGAAACTCGCTTGCCAGTTTAGTTTTATACAATACACATATTTTTAGCGGAAATATAGATGCAAATGCGAACTATTACTTTCAACATCATAACAAACCAAAGGGTGGTGGTATTATACTGTCATAAATTCAGTTGATCCACCCCAATTATTTGGCTTTATATATATGAATTCATTGCCTTGTTAAGGGTTACATTAAATCGTAGTCTGATAAACAAAATCCTGATTATATTATGATATCATAATTGCACCATATCATATCACACAACAACGTATGATACTAACCGTCTCTGTTCTCATAAATTAAATAAATTCATACACAACGTAATAGACGCTGTCGTTTAAGAGTAATTAAAATTTATTTTCCTTTGGACTGAGTAAAAAACAAGAACTTCATCCCATCGCACAGGAATATTTTGAACGTTTCTATAATTGTTTGTCATATTAAAACGACACATGAGTGTGTGTACTTACATTCATATGTGTAAAGTTTTCACAGAGGCCACCAATACAGATGTACACATTTAAATTTATACCAAATTAAAGGGAAAAAGGAGCAGCTTTAATTTAACTACATATGTACATACATATGAATATGCACGAACGTATGTGGTGAAGAAGGAGAAGGAGTAGACAATTTATGATAAATTTCCAAGGAAACAATGTAGGAGTGTGTACATGTGTCTGTGAGTAGAAGAGTGAGAGTGTGTATATGAATTTATCTTTTTACGTTTATGTCAGTTTCAACTTTCTCGAAAATTATAACGCATTCTAGATAAGAGACGTTAAAAGAGGTGGCCAGATTTCACAACAAAATGTCGACTATGACCACGTTTATATATGATTTGTTTATAACTCGTTTGCAATATCGATCAATCTAGAATGGCTTTCTGAGTCGGTCTTGATATAGGGTCAGAATATTTAATATCGACCTATGTAGTTAATTTTTGGATAATATATTTATAAGTAGTCACAAATGTAAAATAATATCTCGCTACCATTTTTTTTTTAAATTTTTTTAGAAAAAATTTGAGCCTGAGTACAAAAACAAAATATGTACTATGAAAGCAGATCGAATAAAACAAAAAAACAAAAAAAAAACAAAAACAAGAAAAAATTTTGTGGACATTTTAATTTTTGAAAAAATTAAAAAAAAATAGTTTTTGTGTTTTACGAAATTTGTAATTGCTCTCGAACGACTGAACCGATTTTTGCAAAGTTTACTTTGTTTTAAAGAGGACACAATGCGCCATTTCTTGGAATGCTGTGAAAATGTTTACGAAAGTTTTTTTTTTGAAAAAAAAACTTTGTAAAAAAATTACTCCCCCTTTAAAATTTTCACAGAATATTCGTCGCACTCTCACAAATCCAGAACAGAGACTCAATATTTGTAAAAGTTATGGACTGGTCTGACAATTTTCGTCTGTTTTTCCAAAACACTACACAGCGGTACGAATTCAAAAAGGGGAAATAATTCGACCGTTTCTTAACCAAACAACCGATTGCGACCAAACTTGGGATGGTAGATGAAGTGTTGTTAGAGAAGTTAACTTTTATATTTGGGCCCCTTTCAGACAGGGGCGAAGCTAGAGGGCCCCAACGTTGGCCACTTCGGGCGAAGAAAATGTTCAAGAGCGTGTAACTCGTGTTTCGTTTCCGGTTTATAAAATGTTGTATGTGTGTGTTCCACCTAAGAATTATCTCGTATATTTACCGAGATATCTGCAAATGAAAATTAAATTTTTGATTTTTCCCTTACCCTGTACTAGTATTTTGTAAATATCGGAGCAGAATATGCACCGATTTCATCCGTATCAACATACTAAAGGCTTTTCCAACAAGAGGTGTTATTTTGGTATTCAAAGAAAAATTAAATTTTTTGAGACAAATAATCGGATGTTTATTTCGTAACAATGAGGAAGGTATGCCGTTAATAATGAAGAACAACATCAGCAAAATGGCCACCACGACCACGCTTACAGGACCATATCCTTTTCATGAAATTTTCCATAACCAAATCGCAAACTGGCTTCCCCATGTTCTCGATAACCTCACGAATTCTATCTTTGAGGTCTTGAATCGAGGCTGGGCTGTTGGCGTAGACCTTATCTTTCACGTGGACCCAAAGGAAGAAATCGCAAGGTGTACAATCACAAGATCTCGGTGGCCAATTGTGATCAACTCTTCGAGAGATAACACGGTCCGGAAACTTTTCCCGTAACAGAGCAATGGTTTCGTTGCTTGTGTGGCACGTAGCGCCGTCTTGTTGAAAGTAAATGTTGTGGAGATCAATACCATCCAACTCCGACCATAAAAAATCATTAATCATCTCTCGATAGCGCAATCTATTCACCGTAACTGTTGATCCAACCTTATTTTCGAAAAAGTAAGGTCCAATGACCCCGCCGGACCATAAAACGCACCAAACAGTCACACGTTGAGGATGGAGAGGCTTCTCAACAATAACTCTTGGGTTTTCCTAGCCCCAGATGCGGCAATTTTGCTTGTTGAAGTAGCCACCGAGGTGGCAATGGGCCTCATCAATCAAGGCCTGTGACTGCAAGATTTTCACCATTTTTGCAGTGCATTTTAATAATTTCAATGCGTTGTTAAATCGTGTATCGTTCCATTTTTAGTAATGGCGTAGTTTCTACTTGTCAAATGTCAAAGAATAAAAGCTTCAAAAGTGACAGCTACTGAAATACCGGGTGATTCAAAATAACACCTCTTGTTGGAAAACCCTTTAGATGGGCAATAAAATTTCCTATGTGACGAAAAAAAAAATTGGTTCGATATACCAAATAGTACAATTAGTTATGACCATTTGAAGAAAATCGAGGGGGGGGGGGGCAATTTTTTCTACAAAGGTATTTTTTTTCAAAAAAAGCTTTGGTAAAATTTTTTTAAAAAAATTTCGAAAATAAATTTTTTTACAAAAAATTAGGCATTGTGCCTTTTTAAAAAAATACTTTTGTAAAAAAATGTTCTTAAAAAAAATTCCATAAAAAAAAATAAAAAATGGCGCATTGTGTCCTCTTTAAAACAAAGTAAACTTTGCAAAACTCAGTCGTTTCAGAGCAATTACAAATATCGTAAAACGCAAAAATTAATTTTTTTAAATTTTTCAAAAATTAAAAAGCCCACAAAATTAAAAAAAAATGATAGCGAGATCTTATTTTACCTATTTGTAACTGCTTATAAACATTTTAGACAAAAATAAACTACGTGTTCGATAATAAATATTCTGACTCAATTATTATTTTCCCTTGATTAACAACAAAAATATAAAACCTCTTGATTTAACACAATTTTGTTTTTAAACAATAAATAATAACGACATTATAAATTTTACCAAGTACCCGCGGAATGTGATTATTGTGTTTGCATTAAATCCAACACGGTTTAAATTAAGTTAAAACATCTGGTCACCCTACAGAAAATATAAAAGTCTTTACACTAAAGTAATTTTCCTTAGCAGATAAACTGGCAAATGCTCATACACATTTTAGAAAAACAATGTTAATTGCATAAAATGACATAATAGACTGGGTCATATTGCATTTGCAGAAAGAGAATGCGTGAGGCAGGGCTGGCTTAAATATAACGTTACGTTCATCATTAATTCCACACAGATACATCAGGAATAACCAGTAAGGAAAAACAGAAGTCGGGCGGGGCCGACTATAAAATACCCTACACCTACATACACAGAAAAGGGGCATTGCTACAATAAATTGAAATAAACGGCCTTCGTTTCAGTTAAGAAAGAACTTAGCTCCAACACCAAATACATTAATGCTTATTCCAATGAGGAGTTGAATATGTAGATCATAATAAAAAAAACATATTGGTGGGTGGAATGTGTATAAAACTAAACAGATTTTATTCATATCTCTACAAAGAAACTCCTTAGCATACTTTGGAATGGAGGTATGGAGGATTATCGTAACCTATATAGTTCATATTCGACACATATGTTATGTGGTCAAATAAGACATTCCTAGCTAAATTTCATGATTACTTCATTATTTCCTATAAATAATATAAACTAAATCGAAGCTACGTACATATTGGGACTACATCTACAATATATAATAACGGTTCCTCCATGTATTCAAATTGCAGAATGTTCGAAGCCAAAATATCTACAGCATCAGGAGTCAAAAACAATCAAATCTGATGATACTTATATATGTGAGCTATACTCTGAACCGATTTTTACAATATTCAACTTTTAGAATGATAAACGACAAAATATAGCATCCGCAGTCGAATAGGTCAAATCGGTCGATACATAATATGGCAGCGATATATAAGTCTGAACCGATTTTTACCATTTTCAATCGGGTTCGTACTTCGTACGTGTGTGTCAAATTTTATTGAGATCGAGCTATAATTTCGACCTCTACTTTGATTTCAAGAACACATGGCCAGACAGACACACCTAGCCAAATCGACTCAGATCGGTGTTACAAACAAATGCACAAAGTTATACTATACCATTCCACAGTGTGGTGGAAGCTGTAAAAATTACACATGCCTATTTGAGACTTCGGGAAAGGTTCTATATAAAAGGTATAAGACAAACTTTAATTCGATCAGTCCGTCAGCACATATTTTCATTTTTATTTTAAATGTAGAAAATTGTAAAATTTGTTCAATAAACATATATATTCTAGTATTTTAATGAAATATTGATTTCGAGAGGCATTATTGGCTAGGCTTTTATGTTTCTGACCTGTTAGAAGGGAGATCGCAGGTATTCGTACTCTATTTATAGATACTCGTATATACATACATTTCCAATACTAAGTGATTACTACACAAAAAAGATTTTATTTTTTTTCTGCATCATGGGATATTGCCGATTCTCAATTCCAACATACCTGCAGATATAAGAAGTATATGTACCAAATTTCAACCACTTAGCTGAAGTATTATAGATTGTAGCGTGATTACAACAAACGGACGGACGGACATGGCTAAATCGTCTTAGAATTTTACGATGTTTAATAATATATATACTTTATGGGGTCTCAGATCAATATTTAGTGGTGTTACAAACGGAGTAACAAATGAATATATCCTCATCCTATCTATGGTGGGGGGTATACAAAGCACGCATGTACACAGGCGGATATTTAGGCTCTTTATTCGCTCGACGCTGAAAAAACATTTGTTTTGTAGGGCTGCGTCCACCCCTTCGATTAAATACTGGACAGAAATGTAGCATTTTTGCACCGTGTAAGTGCGACATTTTTTACGAAAGAAAACGAAACCCTTTCGAAGTACAGCATTTTTTTACAAACGAAATCAATAAGGCGAAAGGCAGAAACAATTTAGCATTTTTTGAAACAAAAGAAACCACGATTATTCTTCTTTCTTACGGCCGTTTTCAGGTACCTCCTTTAGTTATTTTTATCGAAAAAGTTAACTAACAGACAGTTATTCTAACGAACATTTTAAACGGTCCGTTAATAAATTCGATTTCAGAAAGGTTTCGTTAGTTAACTTGATTCTTATTGCTATTGTGAATGGCTTTTAAAATATTTTGACATTTGTATATGTTTTGTTTTTGAATTTTAGAAAATCAAAAATGGAAACAAAACGGAAAAATGTATTAATTGTTATAACGTGTAATTGCATTGAATCTATGAGTTCTACAATTCTAGTTGGATTTGACACCTATGTGTGGGAGGTACCAGAAGACGTGGCAATTTCACCTTAGTGAAGGAGGCTTATTAGGCTACGGGCCAAAAGTATAACATATCGAAGGAATTATGTAAAACCCTAAGCATGTTCGTTGGAAATACGGTTGAGGATATTTTTAGTCATTTTATCAATGTCTGTCCGTCTGGCTGGTGTTCACCCCTTTGACTTCATGGTGGTAGTATTTTCTCCTATATCAGGTGAAGGTAGAAGATGTGGCATATTTATACACTCCAACTAGTACCTCCCACACAAAAAGTAAAATATTGATTCTTTAATATGTAACATCTATACTGCATATCCAAATGTCCTCTACTTACACACATATGCCTTATGTCCTGTACCTTATGGTACCTCCTACACAAGATGGTCAAATTATACCAAAATTTAATACCTCAATACTGCAATGCCAGCAAATACTTACAATTAGGTATAGTGAAACCTCATTGGCGTATCTAGTATTCAGCGCAAAATAGGCGCATTTGTCAAGCCACATCTGGTACACCCCACACAAATCGTTCGAACATAACTTTCCTATAACTTCTGTAGCATCATTCTAAAAGTTGGGTGAGTAAATGTTCCGGAATCCCCGACACAAAATGAGGGTATCCTACAGACGGATTACTCGACTGAGACAGGACTTTGGAAACTATGCCTTAAAAGTCACAGACTATTGTCCGCAAATTATATTTGCTGCAACGCATATTTGTGGCTACTCTTAACAACGTGGCACACTAACACTGCAGTAATCTACAACTACAATGAAGAAAATTCCTGCAACAAAAAATTGAAGCGATAAACAATTATGTTAGAGCTGAAGGGGCAACATTTCTGGAAATGAAATTGAATAAAGACACATTATTATTTGAACAATTTTTTGACAATACATATTTTAACCCTAGTTAAAGCACATAACTGGTGAAAATATTCCAGTTAAATTTAACGAATTATTTTCAGTTAAAACTGTCAGTTAAATTTTATCGGAGCTCCTTGAAACCCGTTTTTTCTTAACGGGTCGTTAAAGTACCAGTTAACATTTAACGGAGCTACCTGAAAACGGGCCGTTAAAGAAGGTTTGTTTTTCACTTTTACAGGAAAGATAAACCACGATATCGAACTCGAACTCGATGGTCAAAAAGAAAACTATGGAACGGACAATCAATTTATTTTATAAAAATTAAGAGGTAGCTTTTTGTTTTTTTACTTTATTCAAAAACTATCTATCCATTAACTTCTTTTCACCATTTGTCTAACATTAAATAGTTTTTGAGTATCAATGCAGTGAAAAAACAGTAAAGCAGGGCTAAGTCCAGGCGGGGCCGAATATACCAAACTACCCTGTCAGAACAGTATACGAAGAGATATTGTCAAATTGTATAAATGTTGTTCGTCATTAATAATGACCTACTCGTATTCAACAATTTGTATCCCCTCACCTTAGAGAGGAGGGTATATATCATTTGCAACGAGCCAAAAGTATAACACATCGAAGGAGTGACCTAAGACCCCATGTATGTTCGGCGAAAATCCGTTTTGGGTCATTTTAAGTCGTTTGAGCAATGTCCGTCCGTCTGCCTGTCTGCCGGCTGGTGCGCACGATAACTCTCGAAAGGAGTAACCGATTGACTTCAAATTTGGTATGCGGTAATATTTTTCTCTATCTCCAGCTAAGTTTGAAGATGGACCATATTGGTCCACTCCTTCTAGTACCTAACCCACAAAGGTTAAATTTTTAGTGAAATATTGATTATTTAATAAGTTCTATACTACTTATTTGAATCCTCTGAAATTCTACACATAGTATTAGTTTCTTAGTCACTATTAGCTCGAGAAAAAATGGGCGAAGTTGCCACGCCCCTTTTGGTACCTCCCACAAAAATGGACACTTTTGAACCAAAATTTGCCAGCTTATAACTTTAATACCAGTGCATACAAAAACTTACAATACAATGAAAAATGAGCATTATCGCCACGCCCCTTTTGGTACCTCCGGGCCAATAATGTCCATTTTTCTCTGGACTCTAGGTACTATAAAAGCATTACACTGTACAAAATTTCAAGTATTTGTATGCACTGGTATTAAAGTTATAAGCTGGCAACTTTTGGTTCAAAAGTGTTCATTTTTTGTGGCAGGTATCAAACGGGGCGTGGCAACTTCGCCCATTTTTCTCGAGGTAATAGTGGCTAAGAAACTAATACTATGTGTAGAATTTCAGAGGATTCAAATAAGTAGTATATGTAGAACTTATTAAATAATCAATATTTCACTAAATATTAAACCTTTGTGGGGGAGGTACCAGAAGGAGTGGACCAATATGGTCCATCTTCGAACTTAGCCGAAATTAGAAGAAAATATTACTACATACCAAATTTTAAGTCAATCGGTTACTCCTTTCGAGAGTTATCGTGCGCACCAGCCAGCAGACAGACAGACGGACGGACATTACTCATTCGACTTAAAATGACCCAAAACGGATATCCGCCGAACATACCTAGGGTCTTAGGTCACTCCTTCGATGTGTTACCATGAACGGAAATGATATATACCCTCCTCTCTAAGGTGAGGGGATAATAAATAAATTAACTAATATTTTTTTGGGACTCAAGGTGAGGGGATTCGTTAGTCGGTTTACCCGACTGAACTTCCTTACTTGTTCTTTATAGCTCTTAGGTCCCACATCGGGATATAGGTATATACGGGGGTTATATCTAAATATGAACCGATTTTAGCAGGGTTTCTTCTTTGCGAAAGAAATCTGTTGAGAAATGTTCTTGGCACATAAAACATTTATCTGCTAATATAGGCAAAGATGTGTCGGGCAAAGCGCTTATAGCGGTTAGATGTAAAATCGGTGTATATGGTATATATAGGGGCTATATATACATCTGTACCGATTTTCTAAAAAAATATCTGTAGTAAGCTGCCTGGGATCTAAAAACTCTTCTCTGCCAAATATCATAATTATCGTCTTTCAAATACAGCTTCTATAGAGCTTAAAGTAGAAATCTGAACGAACATATATATGGGAGCTGAAATCTGAACCGATTTTTTTTTTTTGATATTTGGAGGTATCTGTGCATGGCTAAAGAGTTTTCTTTGTGCTGAATTTCATACAAATCGGTTAAAACTGTGACTTCAGCAGCGCTCAGCTTACCGATTTCTGTTAAATTTTGTATCGTTTATTCGTCCCTCAAGAGACTTAGCTCTACAAATGTTTTAAATGATCCGGTGTACAATACAGCATCATTATTTTTAAGATACCAAGCCGGAAGAACCGTATCGGAAAAAACGTATATATGGAGGCTATATCTTAATCTCAACCGATTGGGCAGGGTATATTTTTCGGGTCTAGAGACTCTTTACTCTAATGTTTCGTAACGATAGAATGTAAAATATAGCTTATATGGTGCATAGCTGGTAAATCGGAGAGGCACAATCGCTACCAATTTTGGTAGCTAAATGCCAAAATGAAGGTACATATATATGAGGGCTATATCTAAAACTGAACCGATTTTCACCAATTTCAGTTTGGGTCGGAAATGATAAAATTGACTCAGGAAGTGGTTCCTAGTCGATCGGTATAATAAAAGCAAATGCACACAATCATAATACTCCGGACCTTATTATGGTGTAGGGTATAATTATGTGGCTGAAAAACAATGAAACTGTTTAGATAAGCAAAGGAAAAGAGTGTAAACTTAAAGTTGCAAAATCCGATATCGAAGGGGACTAAACAATATTAACTATGGGTAAATTTTGTGGGCGCTTATTCGAAAACAATTAAATGAATTGTAAAATTGTAGATATAACTAGGGCGACAGCAGTACCTAGCACTTCGGTTTTCTATTACAAGATTACCCGTCTTTGAAAAAAAATAGTTTAATGATAGGCGAATGGCTCTCAGGCTCCTTGAGAGACTTGAGAAAGCCGACCCTGAATCTCTGACCAACAAACAAATGGGCACAGAGTATTTCTGCGCTATTCAGATGAACTATAATTTTCAGTGGTAATGTCACTCGGTCCTTTGCTGATTTTGCGAAGTACAGCTTGGTACTGGCTGTCATCAGCACGGGAGAGGGAGACGGCACATTCACCGGGTCAAGTGGAGATAGATAGAGAAAGGACTGTGCTCTGTTTTCCTCGCTGTTCTTGAGGAGCTGCCGAGTCCGACTACCTATTGTGTGAGGCGAGCTGGTATCAGGGCCGCATAAAACTAATTCGGTGTAAAAATATGCGCTCCGTTGAATGCTGCAGCAGACCCAGACGACGAGGCAGATAAAAGTATGGTGGTGAAACCTGACATGACTGAGAGGAGATATAGTTTGCGGTCTTAGGTCGCCAGGGTTAAGTCTGTTTCGCGGTAAGCAGACCTAGAGCCTGTAAATAGGCCCAAAAACAATCTAAATAATTGTCATCTTCCTTCTTTTAGTAGTGAAGACATAGTAGCAGCCAGCTTTGAGTTAGAAAACTCCAATGTTTGGTTGGCCTACGTTCTGTTTTCCAGAATTTTATATGTTTGTAAATTAGACAAAAATTTAAATTGGAAAATTTATAAATTAAAATTAGCGCTGTAAAACCAAATGTAACGCTGCTTATGACATATTTAACTGTAAAGTATAATACGAAATCTATGAAAAATTTCAACTAAAATTCGAAAGTCAGCCAATTTAAATTTGTTTTCTAAATAAAATATAATTGGGAAACTTCTAAAACAATAACTTAAGATAATGTCTATCAAATGTTGGCCGCGGCTACTTCTCAGATGGGCCATCCGTTGAGTCCAATTTTCGATGACTCGTTCGAGCATTTCGACTGGTAACTGGCGAATGACACGCGTAAACGTTGTTCAGGCGTAAGTCTTTCCATGATGAAATGCCAAACAATACTTAACAAAAATTAAGTATAGCATGGCACGACCCACACGTGATCTGTCAAAAAAGGCTATTGAAAAAAGTATCTATACTTGGATCACCAAATATATTTTTTTCAATTCAAATATATCAAAAATGGCGATTTTCCCCCGTGTGCTTTCGCTTTAGAGGAGGAAGGTATATATAATTCGCTACGGACCAAAAGTGTAACTCATCGAAGGAGTGACCTAACACCCCAAGCACGTTCGACGGACATTTTAAGTTTTTGGGACATTTTAAGTCATTTCATGAATTTCCGCCCGTCTGTCCTTCTATCGGTCTGTCTGTCTGACTGTAGCGCACGATACTTCTCGAAAGGAGTAATTGATTGACATAGACATGCGACCTCTCAATTTTTCCATTCATTCACAATTATAAAACGTTTCATTAATTGGTCTCAGCGAAATCGTTTGGACTAGGAACGATCTAAAAAATTTTGGAAGTTTGCTTAAAACTTGACCTTGAAAAACCAAATAGCAATACAATTACCCGTTAATAGTGAATTCAAAATTTATTATTGTAATTAAATTTATTTATTATTTCGAATTTTATGAATATCCAAATATGTACTTCAAATATTTACATATATAATGAGGATATATTTTTTAGAATAATTTTATCCTTATAGTAAATTCAGCGGTGCCATGCAATGATGTAAAACATATAAGAAATATATTTAAAAACCAGTAAGGAAAGGCTAAAGTCGGGCGGTGCCGACTATATAATACCCTACACCACTCTCGTAATATTGAATAACTCTGATATATAAATTTTGTAATTCATGTATAAATTGTTTACATAAATTTACTTTTGGGACATTTTATACTTAAATAATACCACAGTGTGGTGTAGGGTATAAAAACGATTGGATCTAAAGAGCCAAATCGGATGAAACATATATATGGGAGCTATAGCTAAATCTTTACCGATTTTCTTCAAATTCGGCAATGTTGGTTCATGAATCAAGAAACTCTACCATTCTAAATTTCAAAACGATTGGATGTAAAATATAGCTTCTATAGAACTAAAGGGCCAAATCGGACGAAACATATATATGGGAGCTATAGCTAAATCTTAACCGATTTTCTTCAAATTCGGCAATGTTGGTCCATGGATCAAGAAACTCTACCATTCTAAATTTCAAAACGATCGGATGTAAAATACAGCTTCTATAGGACTAAAGGGCCAAATCGGACGAAAGATATATATGGGAGCTATATCTAAATCTGAAGCGATTTCAACCAAATTCAATAGCGATCTTAACAGCCGCGAAATACTCTAAACTGCAAAATTTCAGAACGATCGGAGTGAAATTGCGACCTGTAGTCGACGAACAACTTTACATGGACAGAAGGACGGACGGACGGACATCGTTAAATCGACTCAGCTAGTGATTCTGAGTCGATCGGTATACTTTAAGGTGGGTCTAGCTGTGTTATTTTCAGGTGTTACAAACATCTGCCGTGAAACAAACTTATAATACCTTGTACCACAGTGTGATGTAGGGTATAAAAATTGGTAGAGTTCGGTTTCCGCTTTAGAAAATGCAGACTATTTTCTTTTTCCTTGGTTACTTCTACAAAAACTTCTTGTGCACAATTTCATTGGCCTATGTCTAATCCTTTAATTTTTGGCCAGTCAAGAGGAATTACGACACTGTGCGCCGCACAAGCAATTTCTTCTAAAAATACGATCAAATGTGTGCGAAATGTTACCAAAACTGTCCTTTATTAGAGTTTTGACTATTACACGATGGAAGACCATCGATCTATCCAAAGTCGCAATATTTCAGAAAATATTTTCATTAGGATTAATTCAAAGACTTTCTTTAGATTTTATTTATAGTTATAGTTTTAATTCAAAATAAGCATTTCGCCAATTCTAATAATTGTGACCCACTCTAATGCATATTTATGCTTCTATACCCCATTGTGGGGCCAGCATTTCCGAACAAACAAGCCACTGGGGAATCTTGCACATCCGCACAAGTACATCCTCGTAATAGTTGTACGGTTGAGTGCTTCCTTTTTTGGGTTGCCTACAACGCCATTGTTACTGTCACCATAAAAATAAGTGGCCACATTATGCCTACAACCTTTTCATCCTGAGCGAGTGTGTCTAATTTACTCTGCGGCAGCGGGGCGGCAGCAACTAAAACTTGTCGCGCAATAGACACCAACACACAAAAAAACAACAAGACAATACTCGTAAACATAAAAACGTGGTTTTAGTTGTTTTTGGGTGTATAGAAGGATGGCAGGATGTCAGGATGTATAGACATATTTTCCAAAAGCAGACCAATACCACCCCCAACCCCTCTTCTACCATAATTCCATGGCGATGTCCTTTGGTATCTAAGCAATTGCCTGGGTACGATTTTCCCTTACCCCTTACGAAATTATACACTCAATGGGTACGACGACTCCAGGCCTCTAACCCTCGGTTTGGTATGGTTTGGTTTAGGGAAAATGTTGAGCTTTAGGCTTGAGAAAACTTTTTTGGGAAAAGGTCCTGCTGGCCTCTGTCGTGTCTTTGTATGAGTGAGAGTTTTTTTCATTCACCACGAAGCATGAACCCGACGACGACACCGAGAGCAACAACGAAGTCAGCTTCAAAATTTGTTTCGTTTTCAATTCCCTTTTTTTGTGTGAGAGCTTTCTCGTTTCCTTTTAATGTGGATTTGTTGAGCATATTCACTCACGTTAGGATGACCGACCACGAAACGAAGTTGTTCGAGTAACACTTTTCGCTTTATTCTTTTCGTTTTCCCCGTTTCCTCTGCTATTAACCACTTTGCGCTCAGCGGTGGTGCTGTGCTGTGTTGTGCAGTGTTGTGTTGTGCTCCGCTCTGCTTTGCAGCAGACAGGACGGACGGGATGGGATGCCTTGGAAATTGTGGCCAAGAAATGACTTGAGGGTGGATTTTCTTAAGTTCTTTGTTTCATTTGCTGCTGGTGTTCGCAGTTGTCGCCGTTATTCTTGTTGTTGTGGAAATTTTCAGTTGTTTTGTTTCTTTGTTTTCAATACTTTTTTGGTGTTTGTCATTTTGCGTTGTTTTCATATTTACAAAGAGTGGGAGGGGGTTAAATAACATTAAATGCACGAATATGGAGTAGAGAGTAGTGTAAATTCGAGTGAAATGGAATGGTGGAAACAGACGAATTTCAATAATTATCTCAGGCCTAATAATATTGATTGATTTTGTTTCTGGGAATAATTTCCCAAACTTATGTTTTGAAGTACGAAGAACATGAAGGCAAAACATTGGAAAACAATTATCTATTTTCTAATAGGTACAACTTAATACAAAAGAAAAATTTTATTTAAGAAAACATTTTCAGATAATTACTTTTTGTGATTGCTCGTTGTTGTAATTGTAGTTGTTATGGTTGTTTACTGTTGAGTTGTAGATTGTTTAAAACACTTGCAATTCAATTCGTTTCGATTGGAAAATGTATTACACTTTTCTCGGTATTAGCCTTTTTTTGTATACACACACACTATATGTTTACACGGAATTCACTTTCATATATATATTTTTGCATAGATGTATATATATACTATATTTATCTCATAATATTATTATTATAATTTTTATATTTTTTCAAAACTTAATGTATTTTTTTCACTTCATTTCAACGCACTCATACACACTCACTCACTCGTATCCAGGGATATTGTATACATATAACATGCAGACACACTCAATCATAATCACCCAAGATCACTGGATTTATTTTCAATAGATTTTTTTCTCCAAATATTTCAGGACTATCATCAGATATTTTGTTTTAAAACATTTTTTCATCGAATTTTCACAAAAGAATCGAGTAGAATTGTAAGAATTCTTGCTTTCAGAGATTTTTCTTTGCCACTTAGTATATATTTTCACCCAGTTTCAAGGTAATGCCAAAAAATAAACTACCATTTATTTTGGGCGCTTTGAACGCGCACGCACTTGTGTTTCGAGTCAATAGGTCCGTTTTCAGCCGTGGCCGTTACTCCACTGAAAAGTGAAAAGTTTTTCCAATGAAAACTTTGGCGTTTTCCACTATCTCCTAACACTCGCTCTCTCTCTCTCCACTCGACCTCTCTTCTCACATGTGCGCGCAACCACAGAACCACAGTCTACCAAAGAAACTCTCCATCGAACGTAAAGTTCCTACCGCTCTGTTTGGATTCACTTTTGTGAGATGTTTTCCTTTGTGGTGTATTCTCTCCGCTCTCTTTCTCTCTCTTTTCCACAGCGTGTGTTATTTTGTTGTCGCCGTTTCGCTGTTATTCTGGCCACCGTATAATACACATGTTTTGGTGGAAAGCTTTGCTAGAAGACAGACATAGCGATAAACATCGCATTGTTTTGGTTTTCCGTATTCTTCTTGTTTTGATGTTTGGCTTTGTGCTCTTTTTTCTAGCTTTTGGATTTTTTTGCACTTTTTGTGTTACAATTTGGCTTATTTGTTTTCATTTTGTATAAATTGTGCACCACGAAGACTTGATTTTTCTCACACACTATTTTCCAAGAACTTTTCCCCATCAGAAGCGTATACCGAGTGGGGGTTTAATCTACTCTTTGTTGCTGACACAATGCGAATAACGTAAACGTTGTACTAGAGATCAAATGGCCCATCTTCCGGGCCAAATGTCTAAGGGGAAGGTTTGAGGAACGTTTTAACACTGCCAAAACGTGCCTTAAACTTCCATTCAATTTTTATAAATAAGGCCCTAAATTTATATTTAGTAACCGTAATACACCGGTCGACACAATTTTTGGGTCTGACTTATAAGTGTCAAATTTTGGGTTTTTTTGTTACTAATGAAGGAAAAAATATTTTTTTTGTCAAAGTTTGATTTTGTAGAAATTAGAGCAAATTTTCGAACTTCAAGAGAAGTGACTGGTTTCGTCGATACAACTTTATACACTATGCCTCGATTTTCTTCGGAATGGTCTCATTCTATTTATGACCGATCAGACTTTACGATAAAAAATTATAAAAATATAGCCATTGTGCGTTTTTAGATGTTTTTATGAAGCTTTTATTCAAAAATTATTAAAATTGTCTCAAAAAATATGATTTTCGCACTACTTTGTAAGATATCGTCAAAACACAATTATCCGAATTGGGTCAGGAAGGCTTTAACAAATTCAAAAAACATAAAAAATAGAAAAAAATCGAAAAAATTATTTTATCACATTTTTAAATTTTATGAGCCATTTTGTAAATGTTAGGGAAATTCAAAAAAATCTTGTTTCATATTTTTTCGTTTTTAACACATTGAGTGCCAAGGGGTTTTGACGAAAACCTTCCCCGGGTGCCAAGCACATTTTTTGCTATAAACTGGTGTAAAAGTAGAAAATATTCAGTTCTGCGCCAATCCAGGATAATTTTGTGGTTTATTTTGGATTTTATAACGGTTTTTTTATGTCGCACGTTTCTGTACGACGTGGCACTGCACGACGGAATTGCAATCGTAAAAATCACTGTCGTACGAAAATGTGCGACGCGTTTTTTTTTGCTATTTCTTAATTTTTTTTCTTTTTACGCATTATTCTTTACATTTATTTAAATTTTTTATTATATCTGTTTTTATTTTTATTTTGTGCTATTTTTTATTTTTATTTGTCTTCTTTTTTTGTTTTCTTTATATTTATTTTTCTTTATTTTCTTTGTTTTTTATTTTTATCTTTTTTTATTTTGTTTTATTTTTGTAGATTTGAATTAGAAAAATGGCGAAGCGAAACCTTAGAGATCGTGAAATACGTGAAGCGTTGGAAGAAAGTGATGATGGTGATTTTTCATGCGATGAGTTGATTGATGAGAACTGGCTACCAGATGACTCGGACACTGACTCTGATAATAACAATGATACTAATAACATTGATAACATTTATAACAGCGATACTGAAGACGACTGGGACATGGATGAGGACGAGCCAACAGCATTGTCAAACGTAGTCGGTTCTTCCGAAACAAACATTTGGACTGAATTTAGTTCTCGTCAGAAAACTTTTACATTCACTGGGCGATCAGGCTTGCAACAGTCTATTCCAACAGATATTTCCTGTGTGGATGCATTTCTCCTATTTGTTGACAAGGACGTTATTGAATTAATTGTATCAGAAACAAATAAGTATGCGGAGGAATATGTAAATAAAGGTGCTGTTACCAGATTTTCTCGAAAAAAAAATTGGATACCAACAACAGATTTTGAAATGAAGAAGTTCCTTGGCCTTCTTTTGTGGATGGGTTTGGTGAAGGTCGGGTGTTTAAAAGACTATTGGTCCAAAGATTCGCTCTACAACTTTTCAATTCCGGGGAAACTAATGTCACGCAATCGCTTTCAACTATTGCTTAGTTTCATGCACTTCTCAGACAATAACTCAATTGTACCAGGTGATAGGCTTGCTAAAATAAAACCACTATTGGACATGTTACAAACGAGATACCAAAGCATTTACGTTCCAGGTGAAAACATAGTAATTGATGAGACCCTTATTCCATGGCGTGGCAGACTATTATTCCGACAATATATACCAAATAAAGCTCATCCTTATGGTATAAAGCTTTTTAAGCTCTGCTCTACCGAAGGATTCACCTGGTCATTGCAAATATACTCCGGAAAGTCATCAAGTGGACTGAAAGAAGTCGGTTTGGCAAAAAGAGTTTGCGAGGATCTGATCATTGATTTGAAAGGTCAAGGTCGAACTTTATATGTAGACAACTTTTACACAAGCTATGAATTGGCTCGTTCAATGCTAGATCAAAAAACACATGTTGTCGGTACACTCCGTGCCAACAAGAAACATTTGCCAAAAGAATTATGGTTGCTCCTATAAAGAAAGGCGAAGTAGTGGCTAGAGAAGATCCCAATGGTATAGTTGTTCTGAAGTGGAAAGATAAACGCGACGTCAGAATGCTATCTACGAAACATGCCCCGATAATGGTATCCACAACAGATGGAGCACGTAATCCTGAAGAGCCTTCAACTAGTCGAGGAGCGAGACGTAACAGACGAGCAACAGAAAAGCCATTGGCTGTGCTAGAATATAATAAGGGGAAAGCAGGCATTGATCTTTCCGACCAAATGGCTTCTTACTCAAATACCCTTCGCAAAGGGTTAAAATGGTATCGAAAGCTGGGAATTGAACTTTTACTCGGACTTTCCGTGGTAAATGCCTTTACTGTGTATAAAGCAGCTACGAATAAAAACATTAATATACGAACATTCCGTGAACGCATTGCTAAGGACCTACTAAATCTCACATCCCCTCAGCCTGTATCGCAATCAAAACATATTATCAGAAAAAGAGTAGATGAAAATAATAAAACCATCCGACGTGCTTGCGCTTTATGCTACGCTGAAGCAAAAAGAAAATTTAGTCGAAAGGAAGCAAGAAAGAATATCAAAAGGACAACTACGTACTGTCCGCAATGCCCCAACACTCCCCAATTGTGCATTGATTGCTTTCCGAAATATGCACATCTAAAGAATTAATGTAAATTGAAATTATCATATCCTAATTTTAATATTTTTGTATCTTTTTTATACTTTTTTTTCCGAAATATCGAATGAATTCCAATAAATTTTCAAAATTAAAAAGAACCTCCGAGTTTTTATGATAAAACCGCAAAAAATGAAGATATCTCTATGAAACTTGAACCAAAATTTAGGTCAAACATTAGGGTACTAGAAACACATTAAAAAAACCCTGTAGAGTCACACAGAAACGCACGACAATATCTAAGGCCAGACAATGCCTGTCGTACGAAAACGTGCGACGTGGCACCCCAGAAAGTATTAGGTGTCGCACGAAAACGTGTAGCCATGGCACTCAATGTGTTAAATGATGTTTTTGCTTATATTGAATTCGCATATAAGAGACATTACACTTGCATTTTATTTTATGAGGATTGATGTCAGACATTATAAAATTATAGAGAGGACGAGGTTTTATGGCCGTGCGTAACACTCCATAAAACATGATATGCAATGTCCGCTCAGATAGAGGGTCATTCAACAATATTTGTGGTTTTTTATATTTGAGGTTTCCATTCAGTTACGCCTTTTTGGGGCATGGACATCCCTGTCGTATATACAGGTAGTAAAATTATATGTACCCAATACAAAGTAGTACGCGGCAGTCTTGCAAATATTGGGTGTCTACTTTCGAAGCAAACTATATGTCAGCTACAGGTACTGCAACTTATGAACCTCAAACCCGGAATTTATGAATTAAATTTCTTATTAAGAAATTAGTGTAATTCAGCGCCTTAAAGGGATAAGTCGATTTTCTGAAAAATATTACAAAGTTATATTTCGAAGTATGAGTAAAAGGCGAACAACTTTTCAATGTGTAAATGATCCCGACAATTTCTGCTACGTCGCCAAGATTCTCTCCCGACAATTTCTGCTACATCTGTGGAAAATATGTTATTAAAAAATCGACGTGCGTTTCGTAAAATAAAAGAAGAAATATATGTGTAATATTTTGGTATACGAGTTAAAAATATGAACGAACCGTGGACACCTAGTATTTTGTGTAATTCGTGTCATGTAAATCTTACTCGATGGACTAGTGGAAGAATGCGGTGAGTACTTTAAAATTGATGTATTACAATGTTTTGTGGAATAAAGCGTTTTCATTTTAGACTTCACGTGCCAATTGGAATGCCAATGATTTGGAGACAACCATTCATTCACGATACGGACTGCTATTTTTGTCTAAGTTTTTTAGATTGGAGTAGGAAGTGTCCAAGTATAGCTAACAGCCTAATTACGGAAACATCATCAAGTTCAACTGAGTACTCAACTCTGAGCGATTCAAGTTTGAGTTAGATTGAAGTTTTAACTCAGTTTCAACTCATTGATCTAGTGAGAGATTTGGAACTGACAAAAGATAAGGCAGAACTACTTGCATCTGGGGTAAATTTTGGCCCCAGATGTTAACATATCATATTATAGAGTCCGTGATATACCTTACAAACAATTTTATACAACTGTGGATGACATATGCTTATGCAAGGACTTTCCCGGATTGTTCGAGGAACTTAATCAAACATACAATTCAAAGGAATGGCGGTTACTCGTTGACTGCAGTAAAGAAAGTTTGAAAGCAGTACTTTTACACAACGGAAATCAGAAACCGTCGATTCCCATTGCTCATGCTGTCAACATCAAGGAATCATACGAAACAATGGCTAAATTGATAAAATACATAAAATATGGACATGAGTGGGAAATTTGTTGCGATTTAAAAGTAGTTGGTATGTTATGCCTCTGGGATAGCCGATATTTTGCCATCACTGCAATATTAAGCTGGGGCTCTTTAAAAATTTTGTAAAAGCCTTAAGGAAAGATGGTAATTCACTCTGATATTTTAAAAGTTTATTTAAAAGTCTTTCTTTGCAAAAAATCGAAGAAGGAGTTTTTGATGGGCCTAAAAAAGGAAACTGATGAAAGATGTGAATTTCGAATCATATTAGACGTCGGATGAAATTGCAGCATGGATGTCGTTTAAGCGTGTAGTTTCATATTTCCTTGGATCCAATAAAAGCCCGCAATATGAAACAATGATTAATGATTTGTTAAAAAATTATGAAGAAATTGGTTAGAAATATAATTTTTTATATTTATGTATATAACACATATGTATGTATTCTTCCAACTTATTTTTCGCTTTATGTATTCCAACAGGTGTATGTCCCTCAAATTTCATTTCTTGCTTTCTCATTTAAACTTTTTCCCCGAGAATCATGGCGGCGTAAGTGACGAACATGGCGAAAGGTTTCACCAAGAATTGAAGTCCATCGAGCGGCGTTACCAAGGGCACTGGGATGAAAGATTTTTTGAAATTCTCTTACCTCTACCAAAAGGGCTATAATTTCTACATTTGTCCATAGATTTTTCAAATAGCCATTTATATTCTTCGCTAGGATGCAAACTTTTAAAAAATAAAACAAAATATTTGTTTGTATTTTTTTTAATTGTTTTATGTTTTTTTTCGTCCTAGAATTTTTTTTTGTACTTTTTCCAATTTGTTTATTGACTGTTACTCAACCACAGTTTCGAAGTGAAAGAGATATTTGCAACATTGGTAGCCCACATTAATAGCTTCAATTTAACGTATAAGTCGACCTGATCGGGCATATACTCCAAAAATTATAGTGCAAATACTAAGGGTACCTTCGACGATAATAATATTTTTAATAAAAAATTTTAAAAAAAAAAATTTGTTTTGATTTTATATAACAGTATGCCACAATCTATACAAAAAAAAAAAAATTAGGTCTACGACAGGTTTTTTTTAACATAAAGTTATATGTTCCTAAGGAACTATTAAAAGCAGTGAAATAATGAAAATTGTTCTGGTCATTGCTACACTGACCACAGACTAAGAATTCAATATTATTTTCCTCGCATATATTTTTCGTATACAGTACATATTTAAAAAAAAAATTAGTTTTGTATCTTTTAAGAGGCTTTTAAAAGAACACAAACAATATTCATGTTTTTTATAGCGTCAGAACTGACTGGCAACACTAATTTCAACGAAATCATGTTTTTATACGCTCATTATTTTGAACGAGGGTATAGATGACTTGGTACGGGCCAGATATTTGAGCAATGCCCGCTCAAACTTTCGATAGAAGTAACCGCTTGACCTAAAATTTGGTACATGTTAACATTTCTAATCAGATGAAGATCAAAAATGTACCATAATGGTTCACTCCTTTTAATACCTCCCCCACAAATCATCAACATTGATTCTTTATTAATGTCTATACTACTTATGAGAATCTACCGCAATTCCACACATACTCGGAGGAAAATCGCCACTTTTGATATGTTTGAATTTAAAAAAAATATACTTGAAACCAAAATTTTTAAATATTATATATTTTTGAACAAAAATATTTTATTTGAAAATCAAGAAATTTTGTTTGGAACGCATATATTTATATATTACAACAAAATATATTTGCAAACTGACTGTCACAAATAAAATATGTGTAAAAACCAACAAAGATATTGTTTAAGAATATATTTACTTTGTACATTTTTAATTTTATTTTTTCCTAAATTTCGTGTTCTACTTTATAGTTAAAAATGTCGAAAGCACTATTTTCTTTTGTTTTACAACACTTATTATTAAATTATAAATAGTCCAATTGTCAATCCATCAATGTTATTGTCGTTACCAAAGATTATACGATTTAAATTTTAATAGAATTTTACAAACATATAAATTTTTTAAAAAATTAAACATTAAATTTCTGACAAAAACTGAAAACTTTCCTTTAAGTTAAGGCATCGATACACTGCCAAAATACTTAAATGCAAATTTCGGAAATAATATTTCCAAATAAAAAAAAAAACATTAGGATGAAAACATAATTTTGTTTAGAACAACATCCTCCCAAACATATAATATTTGTGAGTGTCAAATATTATAAATTTGGATTATATATTAAACATATGTATGTTTTCAGCAAAATAAATTTGGAACCATATACTACAGAAGCGATTTTTTCAGTGTGTAGTTATAGATTATTAGTAACAATCACCTTAAGAAAAATGGGAGAAATTAGCACGTCCCTTTTTGTATAGGGTGATCTAAGTAGAGATACTTTTTTCAATAGCCTTTATTTGAAGGATCACGTGTGAGTCGTGTCATGCTGTCATGTTATTTTTGTTAAGTATTGTTTGGCATTTCATCATGGAAAGACTTACGCCTAAACAACGTTTACAAATTATTCAGTTTTATTAACAAAAAAATCGTTCGCCAAGTGCGCTAAGTCCATTTTTTTTAAATAAAAAAAACACTTTCCAGTCGACCACCACGACCTTGACACCCATGAGCAATATTTTAGCTCTCGTTAATAGCTCTCTTTTTGCCATTGACCTATTCCCGATCCGACGTACCGGAATCATCGGTCCATATTTCTTCAAAAATGATGCCGGTGAGAACGTAACCGTCAATGGCGACCGTTATCGTGCCATGATAACCGACTATTTGATGCCTGAAATTGAAGCTCGTGATCTCGGCGACATTTGGTTTGAACAAAACGGCGCCTTCCCACACATCGCATCAATCAATGGCTTTATTAAGAGAACACTTCGGTGAGCAGATAGTTTCACGTTTTGGGTCGGTTGATTGGCCACCAAGATCGTGTGATATCACACCGTTAGACTTTTTCCTGTGGGGATATGTAAAGTCTAAAGTTTATGCGGACAAACCAACATCGATTCAGACGTTGGAGCAAAACGTCACGCGTGTCATTCGCCAGTTACCAGTCGAAATGCTCGAACGAGTCATCGAAAATTGGACTCAACGGATGGACCATCTGAGACGTAGCCGCGGCCAACATTTGATAGACATAATCTTCAAAAAGTAAATGCCAAAGAATGTCTTTCAAATGATAATAAACATTCCCCATTCAATTTAATTTTCTGTGTTTTTTCTTTAAAAAAGTAGGGAACCTCGAACTGGATCACGCTATATCTACCGCACAAATGGACCATTTGCACCAAAAATTAAAATCTTATAACCTTAATTCTAGCCCATACAAATACTGTAACGCTTTTAACGGATTTTCCAATAGGGATGATATGATTTTGAAGTGACTTTTCGACTATTTGTAATATGTCATGATCAGTCATTTGTTTTTCATTGCATTTAGTAGTGTTTACAATTACATCATGGATAGCTATACGCAAGAACAACGTTTACAAATTATTCAGTTTTATTATCAAAATAATCGTTCTAACAATTGCAACTTTTCGTGCGCTTAGTCAATTTTTTTTATATTAAAAAAAACACTTTCCAGTCGACCTACGACCTTGACACCCTTGAGCAATATTTTAGCCCTCGTTAAGAGCTATCTTTTTACCATTGACTGATTGTGCCACACAGCAAATGAAACATTTGACTTGTTGCGAGAAAAGTTTGGAGATTCGATTATTTCAATGAATTGTGATAGTTGTGATTTAACACCATTAGATTATTTTAGATATATAGATGGGCATATCTTCATCAGAATGACTGCATGCATTTTCAGTTTTTGATGGAGTTCGGTACACTGCATCAAAATACACATCGAGTCAAACTTTTAGCGACCCATTTGCAAAAATTACAAATTTATTAACAAAATTAAAAAGGGCCTAACAACAAATGATTTATTTTTCCATAGTTAAAAATTCCTATTTCACGCAATTTTCCCAAATCAGTTATCATTTATATAAGTATAGTATATACGTATATTTATGTAAGTATAGTACTAATTTATATATGCATCATTATGTTTAGGTATTTTACTGAAAACCGATTTCTTATGGACAACATTTATCATTTTATTTCGTTTTTTGCTTCTCCTGTAAAATTTTCAAATATGATAATACGCCCTTTCTCGTTTCTGATGACGATATTTTTTTCGAATAATTGTTGGAGTTTTTCAAAGGGTTTTAAAGTATTAAAATTTTCAAGGAAATTTTTGAGGTCCTTTTTATCTTGGAATGGTGTATATAATAAATAATAGAAATAGGAAATATTCTCCTTTTTAATTTGACACCAATATCGATATCGTAGGGCGCGAATTAGTATTTTAAATATTTTTTTTAAAAAGTTACCTTTAAAACCTTGAAGTGCTTTAAAGGGCAAAAGGGCCGGGAAATTAAAAACTGAAAATGCCAACTAACTCCATTTTGCCTTTAATTTCAGACGTATATCATCCGGTTCAAGTGTAATATGGACTGTAGGATGGTGTAATGATTCTATTGAAAAAGTTCCGATATTTTTTCCACAACTGCTGGAGGATGGAAAGTACGTTTCCGTTAAAGTCTTAAGGTTCGCATTTATCCGGAATGTTTTTTAATTCATAGTACATTAATTCAATTATATTTTAAACATGTATTCGTTAGATTTCCTTAATTCTTAGTGTAGATAGATAAACAATGTTTCCCTTCTTTTAAAACGCATTAAAATATAGACCGCCGTATTTAATTTGTCAATCTAAAAAATTCAATAGCTTTACAAGCAGTACCTGATCTACTATATGGGTTAACTGGGCTTTAGCCCCGGAGGCAAGGCACATGAGGGGCGCAAAACGCAGAAATACCTTTAATAGAAAAATTAAAATAAATATTTTGCAAAACAAAATATTGCTATTTAGAGAAAAAGGAAATGAAAAAACATTCCTATTATAATATTATAAAATCGTTTGTTTTTTGTTGTAGCATCACGCCTAAGCGGCTGAACCAATTTTTTTATGTTTTGAATTCTCCGACTGTGGTCAGTGTAGCAGTGACCAAAACAATGTCAATTCTTTCCGTTTCTAAAAAGTCCCTTCAGAGCTATGAAAATAAAAATTTATATTTCCTACAAATTACTAATCAGATTCGTGGAATTTGACCAATTTTCAGAGCACTTGGGTCTATAAATGTTCATTCTTTCTGATATTTCAAAGGCATGTTATGATATAAAAAACTATACATTCCATCAAATGAGGTGCTGGTCAGAACGCATGTAAGATTTTTCTTTTCTCACCGGTAATTGTATTCAATATTCTGAAAGGATTACAAGTATGGAATACTAGATCAGATATTTTACGATCGGCATATAATTTAAAATCTGAAAAACTGGATCGAGACCTTAAATTTATTATCTGTGGATTATGGTCAGTGCAGATATTCTCAAATGGAGCATCAGACTTCAGGACCATCGCTTAAGAACTTTGATTCTAGATATTGGATATTAAATAGGATGAGCATTGGTTTGTTGAAAGTATTCAATGGGGACCAAATTGACCTCTGCATTGAGCTGGGGGACATCTTTGTTGAATATCTTAATGCAGGGATCGAACTGTTCTACAAAACTATTCATCATATACCTTCACTTTAGTGTGAGGAGGGTATATATCATTTGCTACGGACAAAAAGTGTAATGCATCGAAGGAGTGACCTAAGACCCCAAGTTCGGCGGAAATCCGTTTTGAGCCATTTTAAGTGATTTAAGCAATGTCTGTCTGTCTGTCTGTCTGTTTGTCTGTCTGTCTGTCCGCCTGGAGCGCACGATAACTCTCGAAAGAAGTAACGAGTTGACTTCAAATTTGGTATGGGATAATATTTTTTCTGTCTCAGGCTAAGTTCGACCCTCACAAAGGGTTAACATTTAGTGAAATGTTGATTCTCTAATACCTTCTATACTACTTATCCGAATCCTCTGTAATTCCACACATAGTAATAGTTTATCTGTCGCTATTAACATGAGAAAAAAATAGCGCCTACAGTCCAGAAAAAAATGGCGTTGTTACCATGCCCCTTTTTGTACCTCCCACACAAAGGTACCATTTTGTGAAAAAAAGTTAAAAGCTTATAGCGTGAGTACCAATGCACGAAAATACAAAATTCTGCACAGTGTAACACTTTTGAAGCACTATAGATCCTGGGAAAAATGGGCGTTACCACCACGCCCCTTTTTGTACTTCCCACACTGAATGGTCAAATTATACCAAAATTGAATAGCTCATAACGTAAATATATTTGTGCACATAAACGGTTATAATTCGGCACAGCCAATGCATTTAAAGTAACTACTGTTCAGCGAAAAATAAGTGTATTTGGTAAACCCCTTCTGGTACCTCCCATACAAATTGACACATTAATTCGTGTAATATTCCATATAACATTACTCAGAAAGTGAGGGTATACCTTAGTCGGGTTACCCGACTGAAACTTTCTTACTTGTTACTCCAGTCATCGGCGGAAAAATTTTTCTCAGGTAAATACATTTGTTGTATTTTTGACATCTTCTACAAAATTCGGAGGAAAGTGCTAGCCTCAAATTTGGTCACCTCGTGTGAACAAAATGTTCAAGCACTTGCAACTTTCGTCTGATTCCTAAAATCTTGCACCAATTTTTTATATGTCAACTCTTCTGAATTGGCAAAACAATTTGGTATATGATGAAAGATACCCAGTAAGTCAAAAGTTATGGCCATTTGAAGTTATATTTTCAAAAAACGTGATTTTTTGTCATAAGGAGAAAATTTATGATTTGTCAAAGGGGCGCGAAACGACCAACAAAACTCCACAGCATGGAAAAGGATTGTTCGATTGTCATGAAATCGGGATTGATCGATTCCTATGGGACCCAGAAGTGACACTGTGGAGGAAATTTTCGGATTGGTCAGAAGAGTGCGAAAAAAACCAACACATCCGCATACCTCGCACGAGGCAAAATCGCCTTTTTTGAAATGTTTGAATCGAAAGAAACCATATTTGGAACACAATATTATATATTTCTGAGCAAATAAATTGTATTTGAAAATAAGTAACATTTATTTGGAACGCATGTATTAATATAATACAACAAAATATATTTCCAAACTAATTTTTTTAAATAAAATATGTATTTATATACAAATAAAATTATTGCTGTAATTAATTTCTCCAAATATATTTTATTTAGAAAAGATTTTCAAAACTTTGCTGACTTCTTCTAATTTCAGTTTTAATTTGCCGAAACACACAATTAAGTTTCGATATATTCATGGAATACTTAAATTCAAATAAACCTTTGTTTCGGAAATAGTAGTCCGAAATAAAAAGTGTTAGGATGAAAAAAAGGATTTGTTTAGAACAACATCTACCCAAATATATAATTTTTGTATGTTCAAATATTATATATTTAGAGTGTTCCCTAAACATATATATGTTTCAAGCTGAATATGTTTGGGACAATATACTACAGAATCGATTTTTTTCAGCGTGTGAGTACGGACCTTTCGAATTTCTTGATTTTGGAGGTGTTGGCGCCAGTTATGCACCATAGAGAATAAGTTAGGATTAATCATAACTCGAGAACGGATCTTTCGAATTTCACGATTTTGGGCTCGACGTATTCTTATTGGCCCAAGGTAGGAAACTACGAAGGAAAATGTAGGATTGGGCAAAGAGGCGTGGTTTGGCCAGCAAAACCTCATAACATGAGAACAGACCTCTGGATTTCAAGCGTGTGGCATCTTCCACACAAAAAGTACTACAAATATCGAAGCCACCGATAATTCCAAAACGAAATCTGGATAACCATTGCACTTATCGGCTTGAAGTTTGTAGTTTATGTTTTTAATAGCATTATATCAGTGCCCCCATATGACGTGAGAGTGCCGCTAGAGGTACAGTAAAAAAAATCGCTTCTGTAGTATATTGTCCCAAACATATTCTGCTTGAAATATAAAACTGTTAGGCTACACTCGAAATATAATATATTTGGCACATACAAATATTATATATTTGGGAAGATGTGATTCTAAACAAATCTATGTTTAAGTTCTAATTTTTTTATTTGGCACTATTTTTTTATTTAAGCATTCAGAATATATTTTATATTTATATATATGTATGTATCTTCATAAGCGTAGGAAGGGGGTGGCTGGGGTGGTCTAGTACCACCCCAGAAGTTTTTTAGCCCACCCCACAGATATTTCAGTTGGATTTTTTAATTTTATCAATTCCAATCATCTATCAATTTTACAGTTACTACTAACAGAAATAATATGAATTTTTGCTAATTCTGTTATAAATCTAAAAACTCAAAGGTTTGCAATCAATTTTGAAGTAGAAGAACAATTCTTAGGTTTCGTAGATAGTTCTGTAAGCAGATATGCCAAATCTTTACTTAAACTGATTTTTTTTGGAAAAATAAGATGGGAAATATTTCAATAATTGGAAGTCTTATAATGGTGCAAATGTAATGTGTTTTAAATCACTGCGAGGCATACAAATTACTATTCGAACATACAATCATCATCAAAATTTGTCAATGCTGTACATATTTCCAAACCTGGAAATCATATGGATTTCAAAAGAATATGCAATGTTCTACAAATAAAATATTTGGAAGTTCGAAGTCTTAGTAAGGGGCAAGGCTCGGAGAGGCATACTGAACGGTTACGGCAACTATCGAAAGATTTGTTAAGAGCTTTCGGATTTGATTAAAAGAAAACACATAAAATTTAGAGAAATGTATGAAATTTTTGTTTGAGTCGAGAACGGTCTATATAATCCAATGTTTAAAGATGATTTCATGTAAATGTTGACCGCGGCTGCGCCTCAAATGGTTCATACGCTGGGTCCAATTTTGGCATACTCTCTCAAACACATCGGCCGGTATCTCACGAATAAATTCTTCAATATTGGCTTCCAGTGCGTCAACCGTTGCGGATTTGTCCCTACAGACATGAGCCTTAACGTATCCCAACAACAAATAATCTAATGGCGTTAAATCGCACGATCTATGCGGCCAATTGACCGCCCCCAAAGTGAAATAAACTTAAATAATCTGTAAGCGTTGTTCGTTTGTAAGTCGATTCATGGTTATATTATAGAGCAAACTGAACATGGTTATATTATAGAGCAAACTGAACATGTTTGACATTAACTTGTTGGCAGCCCAGCTGTTTTCGTGTAAACAAAACGCTTACCAAATTTGTTTCGGTTAATTCAACATTAGTTAAAGGCCAATATGTAGATTTGCCTGATGATACGATAGCATTTTAATATTGGAGAACAGATTTAAGTTTTCCTCTAACTAAAGCAGTAAATTGTTTGGTAAAGCTTTGAATGGAACTTCTGAATTTATTGATGATTATAGAAGTAACCTGCAAATTGATAAGGAATCGCTAATTGTAGAAACTATTGTGCTAAAAATATCTTCAAGACTCATACGACAATAAGCCAATCAGAGAAAGAAATATGTACATAAAATGTTGATTCAAAAAGAATGTATCCAAATTATTTAAAAGTTTGTAAGTTTCTGGCTGTGAAGGACATCGATGCGATGGCGCGTCGATTTAAAACATGACTAATATCTACAATGATCCAAGATCCATTTTGAAATTTGACCATTTTAAATATCAATAACGAAATAGTAAAATTGTTTGTGATATTGTTTTTTTAAAGAGTAGAATATGTAATTAATTTTTTATTCCTATTATATTTTATTCCATACTACTATTTTTTATGTTCATTATAAAATATTTAATTCCTCTTTAATTAATTAATAAAATTATTAGTATTAACATGTTTATGTAAAATATTAATTTATCATAGAAAGGTTGTAATAAATCTGATTTCAATATGAATTAATTTCTTACAATTTCATCCGTGAATAATTTGAAAGCATAAAAACAAACTTTTCTTCTTGGGGCTATAGCCCACCCCAGCAAAAATCCTTTGCTACGCCAATGTGTATATTTATCTGTAACTCAGCATTAATTTTTTCAGAAATTTTAAATGTTCGTAAAATACCTAAGTAATTTAAATGGTATAATCTTGCATAATGATACATAGATGGGTTGACAACATATGATGACTTGGAATAAATAAAAATTAATAATTAGTGCTATAAAAAAAAATTATTGATACTTATGTAATTTAAAATTTGTTGGGTATAACTCAAAATCGATGAAAAATCAAAAATGAAATACGAAAATTCTGCAAAGTTTTGAAAAACCTTTTTAAACAAAATATATTGTGAAGAAATTCCTAAACAATGATTTTATTTGTATAAAAAAACATATTTTATTTGAGAAAATTTGTTTGCATAGTTATTTTGTTGTAATATATTAATATATGCGTTCCAAATACATTTAATTGAATACAAATACATTTAATTGAATTTCGAATAAAATGTATTAGCTCAGAAATGAAAAATATTTAAAAATGTGTGTTCTACATATATTTTCTTTCGAATCAAACATATGAAAAAATGCGATTTTGCACCGTATGGGTCGAAAAAAAGTTGAGGCGGACATCCCCTACGTTTAAACATAATTCAAAGACATTTTCAGAACAACAAACATGTTTTGATTCATGCACCCTACGTACGGCCTAAATATATTTTATTTGTTGCGCTGTTATCTGGGATCCTATCGAAACAAACCGCATACCGTTGTTCATGGTTTGTCAATGGGTCCATTTTTACCTTTGATCACTTTGAAGTCTGAAGCCAATTTTGACTGAATTAGTCGAAAAACACGAAAGTTACACGCGTTCAAACATTTTGTTTACCCGAGATGGTCAACCTTAAGACCTTGTAGATCCGCCCCTGTATACCATAAGGTATTTAAAACTTAACTTCTGTAATATCACTTCTACAAGCATTCCATGTTTTGTAGCAATAGGTTGTCTGGTTAAAAAACGACCGAATTATTTCCCTTTTTAATTCCTCCCGCTGTCCCTCGACTGAACATTCGTGTAGAGAACATTTTCGACTGCTAATATTCGTTGGGTGACGTAATCGATTGTAATAAGTATTGACTACAACTATTTTTTGCACCAATGCACTATGGGTAATTTTCCGATCGATCTCAAATGTGCACAACGTCAGCCGCATATAAAGGATGCTTTCAGTACGAACTGAAACTAGATGGACAATTACAACGGCAACCCCAAAAACGCATTACGATAGTATTTATTTATTTATTCACAAATTTACAGAGGTTAAAAATTCTCTTTCAAGAAGCTGTAAATAAAAAATAAATATACATATATTTTTAACAAGACAGACATTTTGAAAGTTAGTATACATAGAAGGAAATACAAGTAAGGAACGAATTTTTGAAAAAGAATGCAGTTGCACGATGTATTATATAAAATATAAAATATCTATATATATAAAAGAGAATGTGTGTTTGTTGGTTTGTTTGTTTGTACCGAATTTTCGATATATCAAGTGGGCGTGGCCCCGCCCATACAAGCCAAATTTTGAAATTGAGATATCTTGCACAATTTTTTTTCGAGAGTTCCGTAATTTTGTGTATATGTATCTGGTGGTAGTCTACTTGTTTGGTCCAAAAAAAGGGGCGGGATCGGACCAATGGGCGTGGCCCCGCCCATATAAGCCAAATTTTGGAATTTAGATCTCTTGCACAATTATTTAGCGAGAGTGCTGCACTTTTGTGTATATATATCTGGTGGCAGTCTACGTGACTGGTCCAAAAATGGGCAGGATCCGACAAACGGGCGTGGCCCCGCCCATATAAGGCAAATTTTGGAATTGGGATATCTTGAAAATTTTTTTAGCGAGAGTGCTGCAATTTATTTTATAAATATATGGTGGCAGTCTACGTGAATTGCCGAAAAATGGGCGGGATCGGACCAACTGGCGTGGACCCGCCCATTTAAACCAAATTGTTAAATTGAGATATCTTGCACAATTTGTCAGCGAGAGTGCTGTACTTTTGTGTACATGTATCTGGTAGCAGACTACGTGATTGGTCCAAAAATGAGCGGGATGGGAACAATGGGCGTGGCCCCGCACATATAAGTCAAGTTTTGAAATTGGGATATCTTGCACAATTTGTGAGCGAAAGTGCTGTATTTTGTGTATATGTATCTGGTGGCAGTCTACGTGATTAGTCGAAAAATTTACGGGATCGGAAATCTGAAATCTGGGCCAACGAAGTGGACCGGGTCAGCTAGTAAATAATAATTAACAATACCATTGTACATGTATACTTGAATTGGTTGTACTGAAATCATACAGGCAACATTATCACTTGATTTTGATAATTCGGCAGCATCTGTTCTCTGAGCTATATCGGACTGTTCGGAAAATGACTTTTAGGGCGACCACTTTTATTTCCTGATAGATAGCGGAATATTTATGTACATCTCATTTAGCAACATCAATTCGATGCCACTTCTCATTGTATTTTTTATCCCCTCACCTTAGAGAGGAGGGTATATATCATTTGCTGCGAACCAAAAGTGTAACACATCGAAGGAGTGACCTTAGACCCTAAGTATGTTCGGCGGATATCCATTTTGAGTCATTTTAATAACTCTCGAAAGGAGTAACCGATTGACATCAAATTTGGTATGTGATAATATTTTTTTCTATCTCCGACTAAGTTCGAAGATGGTTCATATTGGTCCACTCGTTCTAGTACCTCCCCCACATAGGGTTAACATTTTGTGAAATATTGATTCTTTAATAACAGCTATACTACTTATTCCAATCTTCTGAAATTCCACACATAGTATTAGTTTATAAGTCGCTATCACCTCGAGAAAAATGGGCGAAGTTGCCACAACCCTTTTGGTACCTCCCATACACATGTACTATTTTGTACCAATAGTCAACAGTTTATAACTTTAATACTTGTGCCTACAAATACTTAAAATTTTGTACAGTGTAGTGTTTTTATAGTACCTACAGTCTGTCGAAAAATGGGCGTTATTATCACGCCCCTTTTGGTACCTCCCACACAAACGTACCATTTTGTACAAAAAGTTAACAGCTTATATCGTGAATACCAACGCCTATAAATATTCAAAATTATTACACAATGTATAGTTTTTAAAATTACTACAGTCTTGTTAAAAATGGGAGCTATGACCACACCCGTTTTAGTACCTCCCATACAAGAAGAGCCAAAATTAAATAGCTCATAACATTAGTACATATACCAGTGCATATTTTCATTGCTCACAAAGTGAGGGTATACCTTAGTCGGTTTAACCGACTGAAATTTCTTACTTGTTTTTTTTTAGAAAAAAGCCATAACCAACTTTTTTAAATGTTAATTTACCGCTGTTTTCACGACATTTATTTTCAAAATATGCATTATAAGGATCCACATTAGCTCTATATATATAGGGTTTTCTAATAAGAGTGATATGATTTCTTTGAAAAAAAACACACTTTTTGTTAAGGAACTTCAAAAGTTTTTATTTAATGTGAAGTATAATCGATACAATTCTAAATAAAACGTCATTCAAATGGCCTCCACGACTTCTTCTGCAGGAACGAATTCGAGGAACCCAATTTTCGAGCACTTTTTCCACTAAATTAAGTCGTATGTCATGAATGGCACGTTCAATACTGAAGAGAGTCTGGTTAATTTCGAAAGACCAATGACTTCAAATAACCCCACAAGAAATAGTCTAATGGTGTTAAATCACAACTTCTTGGAGGCCATTCAATATCACAATTTCTTTAAATAATCGAATCTCCAAACTTTTATCGCAACAATTCAATTGTTTCATTTGCTGTGTGGTACGTAGTCACAATCGGTCAATGGCAAAAAGATAGCTTAACGAGAGCTCAAATATTGCTCATGGGTGTCAAGGTCGTAGGTCGACTGGAAAGTGTTTTTTTGTTATTACAACAAAATGGACTTAGCATCATTATCAAATCTGAACGGAAAGTTTTATTTTTGCTCTAGCTCCTTAACGGTAACGTCGGATCGGGAATCGGTCAATGGCAAAAAGATATCTCTTAACGAGAGCTCAAATATTGCTCATCGGTGTCAAGGTCGTAGCTCGACTGGAAAGTGTTTTTTTTTGGATTTTAACAAAAATGGACTTAGAGCACGAAAAGTTGCAATTGGAGAACGATTATTTTGATAATAAAACTGAATAATTTGTAAACGTTGTTCTTGCGCATATCTCTCCATGATGAAATTGTAAACACTACTGAATACAATAAAAACAAATGACAGATCATGACATATTACAAATGGCCGAAACGCCACTTCAAAATCGTATCATCCCTATTGGAAAACCCGTTATATAAAAAGTTATTTGTAACGCCATCACGCAAGAACAACTGGACCGATTTTAAAAATGTTTCTTTTATATGAAAGCTTCTGTGGCCAGATGGTTCTTAAAAAATAAAAAAGTGGGCGCTCTCAAAAGTGGACATGGCATTATTTAAAATTGTAATGTCTCAGAAAGTATTGATCGTAGAAGAACGAAATTTGGTACAATCGAGCTAGTATCTAAACATTCAATAAAAATGGAAGGGATCGGAAAAGTGGGTGTGGCAAAAGTGAGCGTAGCAATGTTTTAAAAAGTTATATCTCGGAAACTATTGGCCATAGGAGAACGAAATTTGGATAGTTACTTATTGGGTTCAATATTAGGCATGTTTTCGTTACAAGCTAGCAATTTTAGTTTAGCACTTTGCAACGAAAACAACTGACTTCCACTAAATGGCACATAAGCAATAAGTGGCGGATTTTCACTATCTGGTAGCAATGTGTCATGAGTTGCGAAGAAATAACAGTGCGAAACAGACTACAAATTCGTGAAAAGTATTTATAAAACATATATTTACTATTCTATGTTCAATTGTTTACACTCTTTTCGCAATATTAAAATAATTTCCCATTTTTGTTCTTCTTCTTCCCGTTAATTCGCAATAATTGATAACAAATTCTCCAAAAATGGGTTGCCATATTGCTAAATATAGGGTGCCCAATCTGGGAACATCATACTCGATTAAGACAGGAACACAAGCACCAAACTTCATCGGGAACTAATAGTGCTTAAAAGTGCTTAGCTCCCCATACAAATTAAGCACTTGTGGTGTAACGAAAACACGCCTATTACTGTTTTCACCAAAAGTGGGCGGGATTGACTAAAAGGGCGTGGCAATATTTATTTTTGGTTATCTCAGTAACTATTTATTGTACAATAACGAAATTTGTTTTGTAAGTTATTGGAGTCAATGTTATATTAGCCACAGATGAATCTTAACAAATAACCAGTAAGGAGAGGCAGAAAGTCGGGCGGGGCCGACTATATAATACCCTACACCACCCTAACAATGCGAAAATGGGAATTGCGATAATAATTTGAAATAATTGATTTCTTTTCAGTGAACAAAGTACTTAGCTCCACCTCCTCATCAAGGCTTATTCCAAGAAGGAGTTGATGATGTTGATCATAATATACTAGATCTGAAACGATAATCTTAAAATGCGCAAAATTATTTCATAGATCATGAATCGAAAGGAACAAATTGATGGGGCTATACTTAATCTAAACAGATTTTCATCAACTTGGAACAAAAACTTAATTTCTGCCAATAATAATTTCATACAAAATATGAAATAATTTCATACAAAATACGAAATAATTTCATACAAAATATGAAATAATTTCACACAGAATAATTTTATACAAAATATGAAATAATTTCATACAAAATATGAAATAATTTCATACAAAATATGAAATAATTTCATACAATATATGAAATAATTTCATAAATATTTTAAACCAAACAATAAACGAATACTAACGACTTGGCAAATAAATTACATCATGTGATTATTTTTTAATTGAAATAGCAGAAGTAAGGAAAAAATCTTGTTCGTTTGCTTTAATCCTTCCTGATAAAAGAGAAAGCTGCTTTTCGAAACGAGTTGGAGGCAAAAACGGTGTAAAACCAGAAGAATATTTATAGACAATTTTAAAATAGTGTAGGTCGGGGACATACAAAATATGAAATATTTTCATAAAAAACATGAAATAATATCTTGAAAAATATGAAATAATTTCTTAACAAGTAAGAAAGTTCAGTCGGGCAAAACGACTTATGAATCCCCTCACCTTGATCCCAAAAAAAATTTTGGTAAAAGAATTGTTTGTTTGCACTGGTATTAAAGTAAAAGCTGTTAACTTTTGGTACAAAATGTCCATTTGTGTGGGAGGTACCAAAAGGGGCGTGCCAATAACGCCCATTTTTCTCTAGACTCTTGGTACTATAAAAGCATTATACTGTACAAAATGTCAAGTATTTGTATGCACTGGTATTAAAGTAAAAGCTGTTAACTTTTGGTACAAAAATGTCCATTTGTGTAGGAGGTACCAAAAGGGGCGTGCCAATAACAACCATTTTTCACTGTATTGTAGGTACTATTAAACCATTACACTGTACAAAATTTCAAGTCTTTGTATGACTGGTAATAAAGTTATAATCTATTAACTTTTGATTCAAATTTGTCCATTTGTGTGGTAGGTACCCACAGGGGCGTGGCAACTTCGCCCATTTTGCTCTAGGTAATAGTGACTAAAAAACTAATACCATGTGTAGAATTTCAGAGAATTCAAATAAGTAGTATAGAAGTTATTAAATAATCAGTATTTCACTAAAAATTTAACCTTTGTGGGGAAGGTACTAGAAGGAGTGGATAAATATGGCCCATCTTCGAACTTAGCCGGAGATAGAAGAAAATATTACCACATACCAAATTTGAAGTCAAACGGTTACTCCTTTTGAGACTTATCGTGCGCACCAGCAGACAGACCGATATACAGACGGATTGCCTCCGACCATACTAGGGGTCTTAGGTCACTCCTTCTATGTGTTACTCTTTTTTCCGTAGCAAATGATATACTCGTATACCCTCGTCACACTAATGTGAGGGTATAATTATCCCCTCATTTGCTACGAGTCAAAAGTGTAACACATCGAAGGAGTGACTTAAGACCCTAAGTATGTTCGGCAGAAATCCGTTTTGGGTAATTTTAAGTCATTTGAGCAATGTCCGTCCGTCCGACCGTCCGACCGACCGTCTGTCTGCTGGCTGGTGCGCACGATAACTCTCGAAAGGAGTAACCGATTGACTTCAAATTTGGTATGCGGTAATATTTTTCTCCATCTCCGGCTAAGTTCGAAGATGGGCCATATTAGTCCACTCCTTCTAGAACCACCCCCTCAAAGTGTTAACTTTAAGAGAAATATTGATTATAAAGATTACCTTCTATACTACTTACTCGAATCTTCTGAAATTTCAAACGTACTATTAGTTTGTTAGTTGCTAACACGCCAAGGAAAATGGGCGAAGTGACCACTCCCTTTTTGGTATCTCCCACACAAATGGACAATTTTGCACCAAAAATTACCAACTTATAACTTTAATACCAGTGCATACAAAAACTTGAAATTTTGTACAGTATAATGCTTTTATAGTAGCAAGAGTCCAAAGAAAAATTGGCGTTATTGGCAAGCCCCTTTTGGTACCTCCCACACAAATGGACCTTTTTGTACAAAAGTTAACAGCTTTTAACTTTAATATCAGTGCACACAAATACATACTTGAAATTTCGTACAGTGTTATGCTTTTATAGTACCTAGAGTGTAGAGAAAAGTGGCCGTTACTGGCACGCCCCTTTTGGTACCTCCTATACAAATGGGCGTTTTTGTACAAAAGTTAACAGCTTTTAACTTTAATACCAGTGCATACAAGTACTTGAAATTTTGTACAGTGTAATGCTTTTATAGTATCTAGAGTCCAGCGAAAAGAGTCCGTTATTGGCACGTCCCTTTTGGTACCTCCCGCACAAATGGACCATTTTGTACCAAATGTAAACAACTTTAAACCTTAATACCAGTACATATTTTAAAGTTATTCAATGCAATTTAAATTGATAATAATTTAATAAAATAAAAAAATACGAATTACTTGTTTTATTTGTACTTATATATAAAATCATTTTTTATTTGAGAAAATTAGTTTGCAAATATATTTTATTGTAATATACTACTCGTAATATATGCGTTCCAAATAAATTTTATTGAATTTCATATGAAATTTATTTGCTCAGAAATATATTACATTTAAACATTTGTGTGCCAAATATATTTTCTTTCGATTCAAACATATTAATAAAGGCGATTTTGTCATGTGTATAGCATCCAATTTATTAATTTGTTTAATATTTGGAAAAAGTACATATATATATATTTATATATTTATAAGAAACATATTTAATAAGAAATTATATTGAATATTAGAGATATTGAACATCCTTATCACGCATATTTAAAATATAAATATCGTGTAATATTTTTTTGGATTTTCACACGGTGCCATACATTTCACTATTTTTCTTATTTTATAGAACATAGCTGAGCCCGGTGCGCTTCGCTGCCCATGTCAAAATTAGCGCTGTAGAAACTGTATTTTATATCCGACCAGTACGAAATTCGGCAGAAAGAGGTTTGTTATTACATGAGGGAATACTGCCAAATTCGGAGAAAATCGGTTCAGATTTAGATATAGCCCCCATACATATGTTACCCCCGATTTGACATGTAAGCGCTGTAGAAACTGTATTTTATATCCGATCAGTACGAAATTCGGCAGAAAGAGGTTTCTTATTACATGAAGGAATACTGCCAAATTCGGAGAAAATCAGTTCAGATTTAGATATAGTCCCCATATATATGTTACCCCCGATTTGAAATTCAAGCGCTGTAGAAACTGTATTTTATATCCGATCAGTAAGAAATTCGGCAGAAAGAGGTTTCTTATTACATGACGGAATACCGCAAAATTCGGAGAAAATCGGTTCAGATTTAGATATAGCCCCCATATATATGTTACCCCCAATTTGACATGTAAGCGCTGTAGAGACTATGTTTTATATCCGATCAGTACGAAATTCGACAGAAACAGGTTTCTATTTTACATGAATGAGTATTCAAGGAAAATCGATTCAGATTTTTATATAACCTCCATATATATGTTCCTCCAGATTTGGTTACAAAGCGCTATAGAAGTTGTACTTTACTTCCGATCATTACAAAGTTCTCCAGAAAAATGTTTCTCAATTTAGGAACGAATATTGCTTAATTTAGCGATTATCGGTTCAAAATAAGATATACATACACACACACCACATTTACCAATTATTCCAAATTATTATCGCAATGACCCTTATCCCATTGTTAGGGAGGTGTAGGGTATTATATAGTCGGCCCCGCCCGACTTTCTGCCTTTCCTTACTGGTATTAGTAATAAATTCACTGAATGAAAAAATACCGAATTCAGTGGAAAGTCCAGAAAATAGAAATGTATACTTATAAAATTTCCAAATTCTTGTTTGATTGGTCATGCAACACATTATCATATTGCGATTGTATTGGAGTGAGCAGCTGTAATTATCGCATACCGAGCAATTTTGTTCATGTATTTCCTATATAATACTTGCAAGATATATCAAAATATGGACTGGGCCACGCTCACTGGTCCTATTCCGCCCATTTGTAAGCCAATCACGTAGACTGCTACCAGATACATGTACGCAAAATTTCAAAACTCTCGCTAACTAAATGAGCAATATAAATCAATTTAAAAATGTGGCTTATATGGGCGGTGGCACGCCCATTGGTCAGATCCCGCCAATTTTTGGACCAATCACGTGGACTGTCACCAGATACATATGTACAACATTACAGCACTCTAGATAAAAAATTGTGCAGATATATCAATTTCGAAATTTGGCTTATAAGGGCGGGGCCACGCCCATTGGTCCGATCCCGCCCATTTTCTGACCAATTACGTAGAATGCCACCAGATACATATACACAACATTGCAGCACTCCCGCTAGCAAATTGTGCAAGATATCAAAATTTTGTCTATGTGGGCGGGGCCACGCCCATTGGGCCGATCCCGCCCATTTTTAGAAAAATCACGTGGACTGCTACCAGATACGTATACACAACATTGCAGCACTCTCGCTAGCAAATTGTGCAAGATATCAAAATTTCAAAATTTGGTCTATATGGGCGGTGCCACGCCCATTGAGCCGATGCCGCCCATTTTTGGACCAATCACGTAGACTGTCACCAGATACATATACACAAACTTGCAGAACTCACGCTAATGAATTGTGGAAAATATTTCAATTTCAAAATTTGGCTTATATGGGCGGGGCCACGCCCATTGGTCCGATTCCGCCCATTTTTGGAAAATTCACATAATCTGACACTAAATGCATACACAAAAAGTTTCAGCACTCTAGCTAAAAAATTTTCTCAATACCTCAATTTGACCCATATGGGCGGGTCCACGCCCACTTGATATATCGAAAATTCAAGTACCCTATTTTCAGCACCCCCTACACATGTACATTCTGTGAAAATTTCAAGATGATCGGTCAAGCCGTTTAGACGTCTATACGGAACAAACAAACAAACAAACCCACAAACAGACACTCTCTTTTATATATATAGACTAGCTGGACCCGGTCCACTTCGTTGCTCCAGACTTCAGATTTCCGATCCCGTTAATTTTTGTACTAATTACGTAGACTGACACCAAATATATATGCACAAAATTACATTGATCACTCTAACAAATTGCTCAAGATATATCAAACACAAAATTACAGCACTCTCGCTAACTAATTGTGCAAGCTATTTCAATTTAAAATATTGACTTATATGGCCGGGGCCACGCCCACTGGCCACATCCCTCTCATTTTTGGGTCAATCTTGTAGACAACCACCAGAATACTCCAAAAATATAGGGGTGCACAAATATGCAGTTTTTTAATAATTATTTGTACTTAAATTAAAATTAAAAAAAGTGGTCGTGTTATGGCTTTAAAAAACTATGAGAAGTATCTTCGGGCTGTTGTTGAATGATCCGATTTAGCTCAGAGAACAGATGTCGCCGAATCAGGAGGTGATAACATTGCCTGTATGATTTGTGCTAATTTTCTAATACACAATTTCTCACAAAAGAAAGTTAATATTTTTGAGAATTCAAATATATACGCCCGTATGTGCAGTTAAAAATCAAAATTTGTTGAACAACATTTGTAAACGAAAATACATAAAAAATCATGTGGTTCATTCTCGTCGAGGCGAATTTTGATGAAGAGCTAGAAGCTCTAGTGTATTAATTTGAAGATCAAGCTCCTTAGATGCCATGTTTTTCTTCTTTTTCTACTTTATTCAGTCTTATTTATTTTTTTTTAATTCGGAAATCTACTTAGAAATCGATTGGGGCAGCCTACACGCGATTATCTATGTGCAGAAGACATTGAAATCAATGTTAAGAAGATTACCGAGGCTCTTGTAAAATCATTCGAAGATAGTTGCCCACTTCGAGAAAGGAAATCTGCCTTTGAGAAACCCTGGATGACAGGACAAATTCGCTCGATTGGCAAAGATGTCCGCAGACTTTACAATAGAGCTCGACGTAAAAAACAATCAGTATATTGGGACGACTACCACAGAAGACTCAAAGAATACAATAAAATCGTTAGATCGGCGAAACGTAACTCCTGGAGGCTTTTCTGTGAACAGGTAGACAGCGTTAACAGCATGTCTAAAATGAAAAAGTTCCTCTCAAAAACTCATGTCCAAACCGAAACACTGGTGGATGAAACGGGTAAAAGGATGGAAACTATAGAGGATACCGTAAGGCTCTTGATGAAAACTCATTTTCCGACTGGTAATGCTGGACCAACAGAGGAACAGTTACAGAATGAAAATGTATTGCATCAAGTACCTATTACGGATATAACAGATGGTATGGTTAAAGAAGCGATAAAAAGTTTCTCTCCCTTTAAGGCTGCGGGACCGGATGGAATATTTCCACCACTTCTGCAGAATGAGGTGGATTTGGTATCAACTCATCTGGCAGGAGTGTTCACTGCATGCCTAACCCATTCGTATACCCCAAAAAACTGGCAGGAATCAAGGGTGGTCTTCATACCAAAGCCTGGCAAGGCGAGTTACACGACCCCAAATGCTTATCGACCCATTAGCCTTACTTCTTTCCTGTTAAAAACAATGGAGCGAATAATTGATGACATGGTCAAAGGTAAAATAGCGGATGACAGGCTAAAATTCAAACAACACGCCTATGTCAAAGGAAGATCAGTGGAAACAGCTCTGCATGAGGTAAAGAAATGTATACACTTGCTGTTTGCATAGACATTGAGGGCGCATTTAACAATGTACAGACCGATACACTTATCCACTCCTTAGACGAGTTTCAGGTTGACCGGGCGCTGAAAAACTGGATCAACAATATGCTACGGAATAGGTGGATTATTTGTGGGTCATATGACGTAAAAATTAGAGACAAGGTAAATCGTGGTATACCTCAGGGGGGCATTTTATCGCCTCTTCTATGGGTTACGACGATACACAGTCTCCTAAAAGCCCTCACCAATGAAGGGCTTAAACCAGTCTGTTATGCAGACTAAGGGGCTTTCATCCAAATCTATTATGCAGAAGAGATGAAGAGGCACTTAACATAGCATATAACTGGGCACAACCAAGGGGATTAAATGTTAACCCAGACAAAAAATATGTCTATTTACAAGGAAAACGAAGATCCCACGTTTTATCCCGCTTCGATTCCTGAATAAGACAATTGCTATAACTAACAAGTAAGAAAGTTTCAGTCGGGTAAACCGACTAAGGTATACCCTCACTTTGTGAGTAATGTAATATTGAATATTACTCGAATTATTCTGTCAATTTGTGTGGAAGGTACCAGAAGGGGTTTATCAAATACATTTTTTTTCGCTGAACATTAGATACTTTAAATTCATTGCATTGTGCCGACTTATAAGCATTTATGTGCACTGGTATAAACGTTATGAGACATTAAATTGTGGTATGATTTGGGCATTTTGTGTGGGAGGTACAAAAAGGGGCGTGGCAATAACGCCCATTTTTCACAGGGCTATAGACACTATAAAAACATTACACTGTACAAAATTTCAAGTATTTTTATACACTGGTTTTAATGTTATAAGCTGTTAACTTTTTGTGCAAAAAGGTACCTTTGTGTGGTAGGTACCAAAAGGGGCGTGACAACAACAGCCATTTTTCCCTGGACTGTAGGCAATATAAAAGCATAATACTGTACAAAATTTCAAGTATTTTTATACACTGTTATTAATGTTATAAGCTGTTAACTTTTGGTGCAAAATGGTGCATTTGTGTGGGAGGTACCAAAAGGGACGTGGCGACTTCGCCCATTTTTCTCGAGTTGATAGCAACTAATAAGCTAATACTATGTGTGGAATTTCAAAAGATTCGAATAAGTAATATAGCATTTATTAAAGAATCAATATTTCACTACATTTTAAGAGTGGACCAATATGGCCCATCTTCGAACTTAGCCGAAGATAGAAAAAAATATTACCACATACCAAATTTGAGGTCAATCGGTTACTCCTTTCGAGAGTTATCCTGCGCACCAGCCAGCAGACAGACAGACAGACAGACAGACGGACGGACATTGCTCATTCGACTTAAAATGACTCAAAACGGATTTCCTCCGAACATACTTGGGGTCTTAGGTCACTCCTTCGACGTGTTACACTTTTTTCCGTAGCAAATGATATACATATACCCTCGTCACATTAAAGTGAGGGTATAAAAAGGTAAAATACTTGGGAGTAATCTTGGATCAGAAACTGTACTGGAAAGATCATCTTGAAGAAAGAGCTACAAAGGCACAGAGATGTTGGTCGTTGTGCAGAAGAGCTATAGGTTTAAAATGGGGACTACGTCCAAATATGACTCACTGGCTTTACATGAGCGTGATTCGACCAATAATCACCTACGCCTTTGTAGTGTGGGGGACATCAATGGACAAGAAGTGCAACGTAATACCTTTGCAAAAAATTCAACGTATGTGCTGTCTAGGCATAAGCGGGGCATTTAGAACTGCACCAACAAAAGCGTTGGAGACTATTCTGCACATCCAACCAATAGACATCCGTATAAAGTACTAGCTGAGCCCGGTGCGCTTCGCTGCCCATGTCAAAATTAGCGCTGTATAAACTGTATTTTATATCCGATCAGTACGAAATTCGGCAGAAAGAGGTTTGTTATTACATGAAGGCATACTGCCAAATTCGGAGAAAATCGGTTCAGATTTAGATATAGCCCCCATATATATGTTACCCCCGATTTTACATGTAAGCGCTGTAGAAACTGTATTTTATATCCGATCAGTAAGAAATTCGGCAGAAAGAAGTTTCATATTACATGAAGGAATACCGCAAAATTCGGAGAAAATCGGTTCAGATTTAGATATAGCCCCCAAATATATGTTACCCCCAATTTGACATGTAAGCGCTGTAGAGACTGTGTTTTATATCCGATCAGTACGAAATTCGACAGAAACAGGTTTCTATTTTACATGAATGAGTATTCAAGGAAAATCGATTCAGATTTATATATAACCTCCATATATATGTTCCTCCAGATTTGGTTACAAAGCGCTATAGAAGTTTTACTTTACTTCCGATCATTACAAAGTTCTCCAGAAAAATGATCCGATCCCGCCACTTTTTAGACTATTCACGTAGGCTATCATCAGATACATATGCACAAAATTACAGAACTCTCGCTAAAAAAATTGTGTAAGACATCTCAATTTCAAAATTTAGTTTATATGGGCGGGGCCACGGCCATTGATCCGATCCCGACCCTTTTTTGGACCAATAACGTATGCTACCACCAGACATCACTCTCGCTAAAAATTGTGCAATATATGTGACTCAATTTCAAAATTTGGCTTATATAGGCGGGGCCACGTCCATTGGTCTTATCCCGCCCACTTTTGGACCAATCACGTAGACTACCACCAGATACATATGCACCAAATTACAGCACCCTCGCTAACAAATTGTGTAAGATATCGCAATTTAAAAATTTGTCTTATGTGGGCGTGGCCACGCCCATTGGTCCAATCCCGCCCTTTTTTGGACCAATCCCGTAGACTACCACCAGATACATATGCACCAAAGTACATACAACACTCTCGCTAACAAATTGTGTAAGATATCTCAATTCCATAATTTGGCTTACATGGGCGGGGCCACGCCCCTTAGTCCGATCACGCCCATTTTTGGACCAATCACGTAGACTGCCACCAGATACATATGTACAAAATTACAGCACTCTCGCTTATATGGGTGGGGCCACATGTTGCTTATATGGGCGGGGCCACACCCATTGGACCGATCCCGCCCATTTTAGGACCAATTACGCAGTCTTGTACCAGATACATGTACGCAAAATTTCAGCGCTCTCTTTTACAAATTGTGTAAGATATCTCGATTTCAATATTTGGCTTATATAGACGGGGCCACGCCCATGGCTCCGATCGCGCCCTTTTTCAAAACTCGGGCGAAGCCACGCCCATTGGTCCAATCCCGCCCTTTTTTGGACCAATCCCGTAGACTACCACCAGATACATATGCACCAAAGTACATACAACACTCTCGATAACAAATTGTGTAAGATATCTCAATTCCATAATTTGGCTTACATGGGCGGGGCCACGCCCCTTAGTCCGATCACGCCCATTTTTGGACCAATCACGTAGACTGCCACCAGATACATATGTACAAAATTACAGCACTCTCGCTAACAAATTGTGCAAGATATCTCAATTTTAAAATTTGTCTTATGTGGGCTGGGTCACGCCCACTTGATATATCGAAAATTCAAGTACCCTATTTTCACCACGCCCCACATATGTACATTCTGTGAAAATTTCAAGAAGATAGGTCCAGCCGTTTAGACGTCTATTCGGTACAAACAAACCAACAAACCAACAAACAAACAAACACACATTCTTCTTTATATATATAGATAGATGAGGCAGCCCTCACAGCAAGACGTCTACAAGTGATGGGTGAATGGATAAATCGAGACCACAAGTCGTACCATCAGAAGATTTTAGAATATCTAGTTGGTCACATTCAAACGCCAGAAATCTCGGACCGCATTCCTGAAGTGCGGCTTACAGCTACCTGTGATACGTTTGTGCCAGACAGACGCTCCTGGGAAAATGGAACTTTGGCCCATGTGCCAGTGGGAACCAGCTGCTACACGGATGGGTCCAAGCGAGGAGGAAGGACGGGTCTGGGACTTTTTATTGATGAACCAGAAGTCGAACTTCACTTCCGCCTCCCTGACCATAACACGGTATTTCAAGCATAAGTTCGAGCAATCACGGAGTGTGTGAACTGGCTCAGTAACACGACAAAGCCTAAATATGCCAACATCTTCACAGATAGCCAAATGGCGATTCAAGTAATAACATCGGAAAGGGTCAAATCCAAAACTGTGTTGGACTGTAAAAGAACGATAAATGATTACTCAGCCCTCAGGTCAATTGCGTATTTGCTGGATACCAGGACACAACGGAGTGATTGGAAATGAACGGGCAAACAACTTGGCTTCAAAGGGCAGAGAACTTCGAGTAATAAACTTGAAAAATTGGAAACCTTTCGAAGCCACGAAAAATGAGTTGAAGCACTGGGCAGTGATGGCTCATAAAACTGTGTGGAATAGCGCAACAGTAGGAGCAACTGCAAAGATACTGTGGGGCGACCCAAATGAAAAGAAAACAAGAAGTCTTCTGAAACTAAACAAGATCGATATTAGTAAGATGATGAGTGTTCTAACGGGACACTCAACGGAAACGCAGGAAACGACGAATGCAGGGCATGCAGAGAAAACATCGAAACGATGGAACATTTTCTGTGTCACTGCCCGGCTTTCACACATGCAAGATCCCAACATTTCGGGTCCGACATATTACCAGACTTGACTCATCTCAGAGAATATGACTGGAAGATACTGAGAAAATTCGTGTCTATTACCGATTTTCTGTAACTCGTGAGGTATAAAAAGATCATAAATAAGGAGCGCACAACAGGCCGAACCACTGGCTTAAGTGTATGTCCATGGACATGAGATGTTTAAACGTCTCCTCTCTTCAACCTAACCTAACCTAACCTATTTATTTTTTCCTTTAGGGAGACCAATTTGTCGAGCTTAAGATTTGCATCCTCTATAAATTTAAGCGCCATTCTTTAAGTTCTAACGCTTTTTTTAACATATCTCGAGTATCACTTTGCCAGTCTTTAAACAATATTTTCCTGGAGTAACTCTAGCTTTGTGTTTTTTTCACTGATTACACTATGCAACCAAAAATTTTTTTTGTGTCTCAGACCTGAAAATAACTTTTTGTATAGGTTGTGGCATGCTCTTATATAAAATCAAAACCAAAAATTTTTTTATGGATCAATTTTATAAATTTTATTAAAAATACTATTATCGTCGAAGGTACCCTTAGTATTTGCACTATAATTTTTGGAGTATATGCCCGATCAGGTCGATTTATACGTTTAATTAAAGCTTCAAAGTTTGCTGGCGATTAAAATAATGCCTATTTGAAAACATCTATACTAGGTGTCCACGGTTCGTTCATATTTTTAACTCGTATACCAAAATATTGCACATATATTTCTTCTATTATTTTACTAAACGCACGTCGATTTTTTTAATTACATATTTTCCGCAGATGTAGCAGAAATTGTCCGGATCATTGAACATCATTGTGTCCGGAACACATTGAATAGTTCTTTGCCTTTTATTCATACTTCGAAATAAAACTTTATAATATTTTTCAGAAAATCGACTAATCTCTTTAAGGCGCTGAATTACACTTATTTATTAATAAGAAATTTCATTCATAAATTCCGGGTTTAAAGTACATAAGTTGCAGTACCTGGAGCTGACATATACTTTGCTTCGAACGTAGAAACCCAATATTTTCAAGACTGTCGCGTACTACTTTGTATTGCGTACATATAATTTTATATGTGGAATGGAAACCTCATAAATAAAAACCACAAATATTGTTGAATGACCCTCTACCTGAGCGGATCTCATCCAAATAGCTCTCACATTGCATATAATGTTTAATGGAGGGAAACGAACGGCCAAAAAACAATCTTCATAAAATAAAATGCAAGGGCAATGTCTCTTATATAACTCTCTCACATACGGCGAATTCAATATAAGCAAAAACACCATTTCAAAACGGAAAAATATGAAACAAGATTTTTTTTAATTTCCCTAACATTTACAAAATGGCCCACAACTTTTACATCTATGCATACATTATTTTTCATATAGACAGTGTTTTCTTCGTTAGCATGCTGGCTTTTGAAAAATGTGATAACATATTTTTTTCCATTTTTTTATGGTTTTTTTTTTGTACCAGGAAAAAGAGTTTTTAATAAAAAATCATTTTTTTCTCATATTTTTGACGACTGTTACTAAACCAAAGATTCAACGTGAAAGTGATATCTTCAGCATATGTAGCCCTCATAATTCCCTTTAATTTGTAACGCATAACACGTTCTCAATCAGGCCTATACTTGAATTTTTGGTGGTGATGGTCCAAATACTAAATGTACTTTCCATGAAAGTTGGAAAAATTAAAAAAAAAATCTACCATAAACATTTTTTTTAAATATTTTTTTGTGTTTGTGACACCAAATTACACTTGGTTAGTTTTGCTACCAAAACATTTTACATTGGCAAACCCATCTTCTGCCGCAGTTTGCCGAGCAAGATTAGCTGAACTTGAAAAAGCATGGGACGTGATATTATTTTTCCAGTAAGTCTTATCGAGTAAAACAACAATCTGTTATTGAAATTCCCCAAAAATCCGGATTTACAGTAAAACCCGATTTTCTTGCCTTTGCACACTTAAACGCCTATAACTTTGTTAATTATTAACCGATTTTCTATCACTAAATTTGGAAAGTAGAAACATTGACCTTTCGAACGATATATATGTTGTTTATTTAAAATTGTACGAATACGAGTATATGTTTATTTGCCCTACAAACACATTTTTAATTTTTTCGACATTTTCTAGTTTAGGCAATGTTTTTACCAATTATTTTGTGAGGCAACCGCACAATTATTTAATCTACATAAATAGTAAATTTTGCAAGGAACAAAACGCAACCACTCCCTTAAAAATTCAATTTCTAATTAACTGAGTTTTTAAAGTTTCATTAAAACTAAATGTGTAAATAAATACTTGTTTTAGAGATTGAAAATCACTTAATAGTTAACAAAGTAATAGGCGTTTAGTGCGCAAAGGCAAGAAAATTGATTTTTTACCCGTAAATCCTGATTTTGGGGCTGTCCGGCAAATTTCACAGAACAAACATTGTTTTACTCGACAAGACCTACAATAATATCGCGGTTTTTGGACTGTCGCACTGTGTAATCTGCTCCTCTGATGAATTCAGCAAGTTTTTTCAAACAGACCTCCTCCATTTCTCTTTACCGACGCCTTATATGGTCAGTTGGCTTCAACTCCTGAACCAATTTGACTTTGTATGGCGTCATACCAAGGTCTTTATGCAAAATTCGTCTCAATGATGTCCCCGAAATGTTCAATTGTGGAGAACGACGGTGAATTGATGTTGATGGCGCTTTGGTTTATCGATGAGGATGCCAGTTTCTTTCACTTTTTTCACAACATAACGAACATACGGAGCTGACGGTGCTTCTCTTCTTCCAAAATCCGTACGCAATATTCGCAATATACACATATTCGTTCAGCGGAAGGATAAAACTAATTATCTGTCAAATCAGACATGAGCTAAGTATTACCATTCACGAAATAAGCACTAGTTGAAAAAAAAGTTAGATGGCGGACCCTTTACATATGTATAACATTAACTTGCACCAACTTGAAACGTCTTTGATTGGATGGCCTCAGGCATTTGGTTTCTTTGTCAATTATCCCCACCAATTTTGAGACTTTATTTTGTATTAAGCACAATTAAGCCATTTTAATTTGCACTAGTTTCTTGGCTTTCACTGTATTGATTTTCATTTTCCTGTAAAGAGGATTTTTTTTTTATTTTGAGAAAATATCAGAAAAATACTTACAGTTTGAGCGACACACCAGAAAGCAAATTACTAATACAAAGTTACTAGTCGAGTATAACTTCGATTTGCGTTCCGATAACGATTGCCGTGATCCAAGTAAACTACATTTCGATGGCCAAGTACACGGTTTCGAATGCGGTGATTTCCCCGGTTTTTCCGGTACAATTGTATCGAATGCTTAGAATTTCTCCAACTAATTGTGAGGAATCTTTAAATTCCTCCTAACAGAAAATAGGTCCCACATCGAACGATAAATCTTAGGTACGTATTCTAACGCATTCCTTTGGCAACCCTGACACCAGTGCCCTCACCACCTCTGTTTATTCTAAATACTGTTATACAATTTTCGATAATTAGCTAGAATTCAAACATTCGATGCTGTTGCCCGAAAATATCCCGAAGTTTTCTAATGTGTAAATGTGTTATACCCATTACAGCCTACCGACAGGCAATATTAAAGCGGCTAGCTTTTATCGTAGACAAAAACCACAGGGTGTTAAAGAACAAAGTATTTATTGACTTTGCTATATGTTTTGGGGTTTTTCGGATTTACTTTTATCGTAGACAACAACCACATTTTGTGAAGTATAGTGTGTCATTCATTTTTGTTTCATTTGTAAGTAGCCCGGACATAATAGAAACAGAAGGAAGTCTAAAAATTGTTTTGCTGGTGAATTACCATATGAAATAGGCGACGAAACCGTCGCACAATTGATACAAACAAGTGTTAAGCTGAAGCTGAGTATAGACGATTGCCAGATCGGCAAACGTTATCAACCCCATTAAAGTGCTGCAAATATACGGACAATGACAGATTGTTAGGCAAACGTGAATTGACAGTTCAGACGATTGCAAGAAAACATTACAAATTCATATATTTACAATATATTTTGTAAATATTTATATGCAGGATTGCCAATAAAAATACATTATAGACAGTGTTGCAAATAAAATGTTTTTCTGGCAATGGCGCCGTTGTCAAATGCATAAACTTCGCACATATAACAATCTGTAAATTATCTCGCAATGACTTTTCTGCTAACGTTGCAAAGCAAAAATTGTATGTTCACACGGTTGTAAATTCACAGGGTTGCATTTTTCCGCCATTTTTCTGGCAATGTTGTCCGATCCGCAAATCGTCTGTACTTACCTTAAGTAATGACACTTTCACGTGGAAACAGAAGTTTAGTATCTGTCGTTAAAACAATAAGGAAAAATTTGATTTTTTTTGTCAAAAAATCGTTTTTGCTGGCACGAAAAAAAAACATAAAAAAACCCCAAAAATCGCTTGTTCCATATTTTTAAAGCTATCATCCTAACGAAATAAATGTAGAAATTGTAGCACTTTTGGTAGAAATAAGAGAATTTCAACAAAATTCGGTTTTTATACCCCCTCCATTGTGAACAAGGGTATATATCAGAAGCTGCCAACCAAAAGTGTAACACATCTATGGAGTGACCTAAGAGACCCCAAAAATATTTGGTGGAAATCCGTTTTGGGTCATTTTAAGCCAATTTAGCAATGTCCGTCAGCTGTCTGGAAAAAAATTTGGTATGTGTCAATATATCGTGTACCTCCCCCACGAAGGATACAAATTAAGTAAAATATTTATTATCCCATTACTTATATACAGGGTGGCTGATGAAAGCTGCTACCAAAAAAAAAATTTAATAACTTTTTTTCTATTTAATGAATCTGGTTAATTTTTTTATTTTGCAGATTGATTTTTAGATTTAACAAAAATGGATAACTGGGACACTGAAACAAGAATTTGGATTGTCCGCCGCTATTACGCACTGAAGTCCGTAGATTCGGTTCAAAGAGAGTATAGGGGCACGTTTGGCGGCAATCCTCCGAACAGATGGACCATAAAGAGACTTGTTAACAATTTTTCCGAGCATGGGACAGTCAACAGAAGACCCTACCATCGAAACCCTTCAGTTCGGACGGTGGAAACAATCGCTGCTGTAGCTGATGCCATACAAAACAATCCAAGAGTTTCGACAAGAACCTTATCTGCTCAAATGGGTAGACAGTCATTGCAGTCAATTATGCACAAAGATTTGGAGTTATTCCCATATAAAATTCAAATGGCCAACAAAGTGAACTCAGCAGACTTCCCGATTCGCTTGGAATTTTGCCAGAAGATGCTTCAAATGGTGGAAGAGGACGGAAACATGTTGAACTGTCTTTTCATGTCTGACGATGCCCATTTCGATTTAAACGGCAACATAAACAAACAAAATTGTCGAATATGGAGTGCTTCCAACCCACAGATACTTCATGAGACGGAATTGCATCCACTTCGTGTCACAGTGTGGTGTGCATTTTCATCACGCTGCATTGTTGGGCCCTACTTTTTCGAAGAAAACGGTCACACCGTTACTGTTAATGGAGACCATTACTTGAGCATGTTGAGAAAGTTTTTCTATCCAGAATTACGCCGAATAAGATTTTGTTTCATCTCTGTGTGATTTCAGCAAGATGGGGCAACTCCTCACATAGCCCGGCCTGCTATGACAGAATTGCGGCGAAAATTTCCCAATAAGCTGATATCCCGAAACTCCACATTCCGTTGGCCCCCAGGTCGCCCGACCTTCGCCTGACTTCCTTATTGCAAACAGGAAGTCTACAAAGCAAAACCAACAAATTTGAATGAACTAAAGCAATCCATTCGAGAAACAATTGCGGCTATTCCCGTCTTTGGTAAGATGCATCAACGAGCAGGGGGCATTTAAATTCCATTATTTTTAAAACTAATTAAGCTATATTTAATTAAAATTAATGAGCTTTAACATGAATAAAAGAAAACGGAATTCCATATACTGAAAAACAAAAGTTATTTGAGTTTCTTAATGTAGCAATATTCATCAGCCACCCTGTACTACTACCCAGAATATTTCACAATTCCACACATTGTATTTAGGGTTACCAGACACCGTATTGGAAAAGTCGGGATAATCGAGACTTAAAAGCGGGATTTGTGGGGACAAATAAAAAGATAATATTTTATTGGTTTTGGCATTTTAAAAAAAACTCATTACAGTTTCAATAAAAGTCTAACATAAGAATATTCAATGTTTGCCACAAATACTTTCTTTGTGTTATTCTTCACGAAATTCGCTTTCACTTTAAAAAGGTTAGATGTAAACTATACAAGCTGAAACAATCGCTTCTGTAGTATATTGTCCCAAACATATTCGGCTTGAAACATATATATGTTTATGGTACACTCTAAACATATAATATTTGGTAGACACAAAAATTGTGTATTTGGAAAGACGTTATTCTAAACAAATATTTGTTTGCATCCCAATGTGACTGTTATTTCCGAAACAAATATTTATTTGCAATAAGTATTCATAAAAAACATAAATTGTTTTAAATTTTTCAGCAATTCAAATTTAAATTTTTAGAAATGTTTAGTGTTCTTAAAAATAATAATTGAAATCGTAAAATCTTAGATCAATATAAAGAACTTAGAGGATTGACAACTAATGATGGCTTGGAATACTCAGAAATTTGAAATGATTGATTTAAAAAGTAGTTATTGCTGCATATGGTATCATAACTGGGAGGTACAATTCAAAACCAAGAAGAACTTAAAACTGAAATTCGAAAAAGGCAGCAAAAGTTTTGGAAATATTTTTTTAAATAAAATATATTTGGAAAAATTCTTAAATAATAATTTTATTTGTACTTAAACACATATTTTATTTGAGAAATTTAGTTTGCAAATATTATTTGTTGAAAAATAATAATATATGCGTTCCAAATATATTATATTGATTTTCAAATAAAATTTATTTGCAAAGAAATATAAAATATTTAAATATTGGTGTTCAAAATATATTTTGTTTCGATTCAAACATATCAAAAAAAGCCGATTTTGCCCCGTGTAGCTTCTATAGGGCTTAAGGGCCAATTAGGACGATACATATATATGGGATATAAATCTAAATCTGTACCGATTTTCGTCAAATTCAGCAAAGTTGTTCTCTGGATAAAAAACTTTACCATGCTAAATTTCAAAACAATTGCATGTAAAATACAGCTTTTATAACTAATGAGCTATATATAACTAAATCTGATTCTTAGTCGATCGGTATACTTTATGGTGGGGGTAGCTGTAGCATTTCTATGTCTGACAAACATCTGCCATGAAACATGGGTATAAATATCCGTGCCAATTCTTTACAAATAGCTCGAAGATTGCAGTAGTCGATGCACAACGTGTCATACATAGGACACTGCATCTAAATTTTTTATAACTTTTGAAATTTCTACCAAATTCGCCCACGTTAATAGCTATTCTTTTAGATAAGTTGCTGAATTCGTTCAAAATTTACATTTCTTGAAAGATGAAAGATTAGTGACGGAAAAATTACAAATGTACATAACAAGTACATATGAAAATAGCATTTTCTTGTACTTTCTTTATCATTTTTTTACTGCGCTTTTATTTTCCATAGTGTAGAGAGTAAATGGAAAAAAGTCGGAATTTCCCCCCTAAATTACTTCAATAATCGGTACTCTGTAAATACGCGAAAAGTCGGGAAAATCCCGACGAATCCCGACCGTCTGGCAACCCTTATTGTATTATTTTATTAACATTAACAGCACTTTCCATGAAAACTAGGAAAAAAATTAAAAAAAAAAACTTTTAAAAAGCATAAAAAAATTTTGGTTTTGGTTCTCGGACACAAAAAAAATCGAACGCCAGCTCTTAAAATACTAGAGCTCTTAAATACTAGAGCTCTTAAATACTAGTTAAAAAGTCTGTACACTGATAGAAAAACACCATGACGAATCAGTTCGTCAATATATCTTCGTACTGGTGACGAAAAGTACATGCGATGTTTTTGTACGTCAATAGATTGAACACGATCATCAACCCATGTTTTTGGTGATTTCGAAATTCGTCGAGGGAACTATAAAGTTTCATTCCCTCGATGAAAAGTTTTTTTTACCATTTTGGAATTCGTCGTGGTGATGAACGGGATTCGTCGTGGTGATGAATGGGATTCGTCGTGGTAATGAACTCGATTCATCGTAGGTATGAAATGTGATCATCCTGAGGACGAAAGTTTTTGGAAACAGAGATTCGTCACGTTAGCTGACTTTTGATGACAAAGTAATCGTGATAATGTACAAATTCGTGGTCATGACGAAGCTTTTTCTATCAGTGTAAACTAATTGTTTTCTGTACATATAACACTATGATAGAAATTGTACGCCGTCAAAACCTGAAAAAAGGGACGCTCGACAAGCTGTGATATAGAATATCATATAACTTTTTCCCAAAAAGGTAGGCACGTTTCCAAAAACTTAAACGTAAAAAATAAGCAAATGCATAACTTAAGGACTTTTTCGAAAAAGTACATACACATGCCTCAATATGAAAATACTGTCCCCTTTTCTCTACGCCGTCATCTAACATCGAAAAAACCCCACATGTAGTGTAATTCCCTACTTTTGGCATTCCTGCATTAAAAACTATATCTAAATGACAGTGTTCATTTGTGCCATATTTAGTAATGTTATGAAGTAAAATACGACTTATATAGCGCACAGATGGCAAATCGGAGGTATATCTACTTGTATATATATATATATATATATATATATATATATATATATATATAAGATCTATAAATAAATCTGAACGATTTTTCAAAATTATTATATGCAGAATTCAACCTTTATAGCGTTTAGATGTCAAATCGGAAGGAACATATAATGGTTGATTCATTGTTCGTTTAAAAGAACAATTTATGGCATTTACTGTTTGAAAATGATATCATGTAAATGTTGGCCATGGCTACGTCTGAGGTGGTTCATTCGGAAGGTCCAATTTTGGGCGACTCGTTCGAGCACAGAGACTGGTATCTCGCGAATAACACTATTATTGTTGACGTCAATCCCAAGCGTAAATTTTACTGAAGACCTCAGACTTTACATATTCCTAGAGAAAATAGTCCAAAGGTGTGATATTGCACGATCTAGGTGGCCAATTTACCGTTGTAAACCGTGAAATTAGGTGCTCACCAAAGTGATTTCTCAACAAGGTCATTGTTTAACGCGCTGTATAGTTCGTAACGCCGTTTTGTTGAAACCAGAGATCACCGAGACCATGCGCTTGAATTTCAGCACGCACATAATCCTGATAACATTCTGATTTTCCTCTTTTTGAAGAAATATGGACCACCAGCCCATAAACCACACCATACCATTGTTTTTAATGGATGTAATGGACGCTCTTGGTACTCTTCGGATTGATCATCGGCCCAAATACGGCAATTATATTTATTAACGTATCCATTAAGCCAGATAAGTGTTTCATCACTGAACAAAATTTCACGATAAAACACCGGGTTTTCATTGAGTTTTTCCAGAGCCCATTCACTGAAAATAAGACGCAAATTTAAGTTCCATGATGACTTGCCAAACGACACAAAGTAGTTTGATATGAGTCTCGCGTAATTCGTAAAAAAGCATATTGAAAGTCAAACCTGACCATGAATCATCCGTTATATAGGGGCTATATACAAATTTGATTAAACTTTCTTTACATTATTCTTTCTTTTATCAAGATACTCCTCTTAGAATGAATATATGTATATGGAAGCTATATGTAAATCTGAATCAATTTTGTTTTTGAAAATCAGCAGTATTTATGATTAGTTCAAGAAACTTCTCTGTGTCCAATTTTATCCAATTGACTGCTATATCGCTTACGTATCAAATCGGAGTTTCATTCACATCTATTGGGGCTGTATCTAGTGATAATTTCGATTCTGAAAAAAATATTGCACCGTCGACTCGAAATTCTGAAAAATATTTGCCCTTTTTGGGTGGACCATATGCAGTCGCTCGAAATAAACATAGCTTATATTTAAAAATTCCAATGTAAACTCCAGACTTCGGGAAAATGTTGCACTTTTTTGCAGAAAAGAAATCGCCATAAAACAGATTGTCTCCAATTTAAATAGGAATCGCTATACACTGAAACGAAGATAATAAATATAAACTAGTAAAAGCGTTAAGTTTGGCCATGCCGAATCTTATATACCCTCCACCATGGATAGCATGTGACCTCACAAAATAACTCACACCTAAAGAAAATAACACCGAAAACACAAAAATATAGTAGATGAGAACAGTAGGAATAACAACAAGTTAGATGCTATATATGGGAGCTATATCTAAATATGGACGGATATCGCCCATTTTCAATCCTAAGTTACCAGCAGCTATAAGAAGTATCTATACCAAATTTCAGCCACCTAGCTCAAGTATTATAGATTGTAGCGTGATTACAACAGCCGGACGGACGGACCGACGGACATGGCTAAGTCGTCTTAGAATTTTACGACGATTAAGAATATATGTATGTATATACTTTATGGGGTCTCAGATAATATTTAGAGGTGTTACAAACGGTGTGACAAAGGGAATATACCCCGCCCCCCCCCCATCCTATGGTGGAGGGTATACAAATTTACATTGTCACAATCGTACAAATGAAAGACGATCCCAAATATTAAAAATGAAAAATGCCCCAAATAAGTGAATTCCTTAGTATTTTGTTTTATTTGTAAAAAATTACCCGAAAAAATACAATCGAAACTTTGGGGTGATTTCGCAATAAAAACACAAAAATTAAAATTTTATAATTAATAACGGAATAGTTATCAAATAACGAAAATTTGAACGGCTGAGATTTGAATGGCATTTATTTAAACATCTGATAATCCTTATTCTTTGTGGAGAGTTGTAAGTGAAAGGTGGTAAAACTTAACTGAAAATACAAAAATAATAGAGTGCGAAATGTTTGCCGGAAAAACTTGACTCTAAACATCATTCGACGGATACAAGGCAAGGGTAAATTATATGCCCGATTGCAAATGCACTGTCAAAAAAATGGTGGTCATAGCGACGGTGAGAAGGAAGACGAGTATCAAAACTGTGTACCTTAAACGAAATAAAAAGACAAAATGGAAGCATATCGGGAACTCTCGGAGCTGATCTTAACGTAATTAGCAGCGTCAGTCTGGACTGCATTCATGAATATAAGCGAAAAGTAAGTACATAAATATACATACGATTACCCAGCAAAATTTCCCATTACCAAATAACCTGACGGGTAAGCTAAATTCAAAACTAGTAACTGCTTATAATTTGGCCTCCCTTCGAATTATTTTTACATGTACATGTCATTGGAGGAAAGTGCTTCCACACAAGCATACAAGCTGCTGAAAAATAACCACTTACCCCCACGCTTACAAGTATTCAAAAAGTAAGCGTGGACAAAAGAAATAATTTTACGAGTGGGTTTGTGTGGAGTGGATATTTCCTAGTTGCTATTGTTTGTTCACCACCATCAGCGGTGGCTTGTGGTGAGAAAGTAGAAGAGTGTAAAATTGGGAAGAGTGTAACATTGGGTAGAGCGTATAATTGGGAGAGAGTAGTTATCGATTGTTGTCGTCATATGACGAAAAATTTCATTTGCCGGGAGGTGGGATTGAACTCGCGACCTCATGGTTTCGTAGTTTAGCATCACAATCACTGACCTACCTCGCGATTCATAGACAAATCGCTTAATAATCCAGTACAAAAATATAACCCATCAAAATCTTTGTAAGTAAATATCGTTACCAGATGCATTACCAGGTAATGATATCTCACTATCGCCAGCTTTACTTTCGGTAAATAAATAACAACTAACTAAATAATGACAAAAATAATTTAGTATTAGTAATCTAATTTGAATTTTTAAACTTTTCTTTAAATGATTTAACTGAATACAAACTACAACTTATATGCGTAAATCATTTAAGAAAAAATCATAAATCGTAAATCATCTAAAGAAGAGTTTATAATTTAAAATAAGATTTTCTCACTTAGATTACTAGCAATAACTTATTTTTGTCATTATTTTGTTAGTCGTTATTTATTTACCGAAAGTAATGCTGGCGATAATGAGATATTATTACCTGGCAATGCGAGTGGTAATGACATGTACGTACCAATATTTTGCTGGGTACATATATAAATAAACATTCCATCAATAAGTGTGAACGTGTTCGTAAGTAGATTATATGACGAATTAAAAGCTACAGATTTCGCTAGAAGAAGCCTGGAGTACATAGAAACCAAAAACTTCATCTAGTTACCCAAAAATGCACACAAAATTGTTGAATCCTTCACTTTAAAAACTGTGTGGGATTAATACGGTCTCGCTATATATTATCCCAAACCATTCTTCACAGCACTTTAAAACTTATTAATGAAAATATCAATGAGTCCGGACGCAACTGGCTGATGAATGCAACTTTTAAAATTGTAGGAGTTTTACACAGCTTTTGGTAATATATGTTGAACAATTAGGTTATCGTTTATCAATTTAACAGTTGACGTATTGTTTATAAAATGGAATTTATAGATTTTTCCAGTTTCCTTTGTATCAATGGACAAAAAGACATGAAGTATGTTTGAGAGTTTGTTTGAGTACATAAATGACAGTGGTTTTCATATGAATCCCGCAGTAATTACACTGTCCAACAGCATTTGTGGAACAGAATAGCGACCCTTTAATTTTGGAAGGGCATGTTGTTTAAATCATTTTTGTAGAATAAGCTAGCTGGTCTGAGTTTTTTTAACAGTGGGTCAATGTTTTCATTTTTTGGTCGAAGAGAGCGTTATACTAAATGAAAAAAATTATATAAGTTTTCTCATTGTCAGAGTTATATAGTGGAATTTTATGAGGATCGTTTTTGTGGAAGATCTTTAGCCTCTTACTCCTCTTTTAATGGGTCAATTTGGCCCTTTTTTTGGAAAAAATCAAAAAGTCCTTTCAAAAGGGAAAGAATTAAAATATTCTAAGAAAATTTTTGCCGGAAAATTTCAGCGGGGGTCGCCAAAGACACCAAAGTTGTAAATATAATCTACTCAACATGCCCTTTCAGAAGTATAGAGTCGCTCTTCTGCTCCAATAATTCCATAGATATCACGACTTTAAATTTACATTTTAGTATTTTTTTTACACACACATACATTTTCCGGCAACAACTTTTGTAGAATATTTTTATCCCTAGTGTTCTTTTTGAAAGGACTTTTTTATATTTTTCGAAAAAAGGGCCACATTGGCCCATTAATAGGGAAGATAGAGGGTTAAGATCTTCCACAAAAATGATCCTCGTAAAATTCCGCTATACAATGAGGAATCTCTCAGACATTAGCTTACAGCAGGTTTTGCATTTACTATTATGCTCCCTTCGACCAAAAATTGAAAACTTTGACGCACCTTAAAAAAATTCAGACCAGCTGGACCATAAGTTTATTCTACAAATATTATCTACTTGATATGCATTTTCAGAATTATAGGGTCGCTATTGTGTTCCAATCAAAAAGTCTTAATTTGTTGGACAGTGTTATTACTGACTATGATCAGGGTATGCGAAGTTCTCTCAAAGTTGTCTTTCCCAATGAAAAGTACTTTGGTTTTTGATAACATACAAAAAGGCAAGAAGGAAATTATTTCGTGAAATCGCGCAATTTTGATGAATCGATTTTTTAAAACAAATTTTCGATTGTGCCTCTCATCATACATGGGGAAAATCGCCTTTATTGATATGTTTGAATCGAAAGAAAATATACTTGGAACACAAATTTTTAAATAAAGGACGGTCCAACCAATGCGGACGATGTTAATTGTAAATAAAACAAAAAGTTTTCAGAGAATTATCTTAATTTTTTATTATGATAGAATGAATTATGACAATTATGTGTGAAACAATATATCGGCCAAATGCTCGACACGGCTTCGGAGGAATACCTCTGTCTGATGGTCCATATTTTCAATGACTCTAAGACATAATTAAGGTTCAATGTCGTTAATGTGCTGAATTATCTCATCCTCTAGATCCTGAATTGTTCTTGGCTATTGATGTATACTTTTACTTTAAATATCCCCAAAAAAAAATCCAACGTTGTCAAATCACACGAACGTGACGGCCAATTAACATCGCCACGACGTGAGATAACACGGCGGTTGAATTTTTCGCGCATCCATATATTGTCCAGGTCCAGAAAAAGCTATAGAAAATACTTTGGGCAAAATTTTCAAAATGCTACAGGTAAAAAGTTATTTGTATGGGACAAAAGTGCCGTTTGACCGAAATGTCAAAATTTAACACCCTCCAACTCGGACAGTTCTTAACCGATCTGGTTTAAAATTTGTGTCATAACTACTATCCAATTGGACTTACGTTGGTCCAAGTTTCGTCCCAATCAGAAGTCATCTATTTTAAAAATTCACTCACTTGATATGAAATCCCCTATATATATTTTCGACATTACAAGAATATATGCATAGAAGGACACAGCTAAATTGACTCAGAAAGTGATTCTAAGTCGATCAGTATAATAAACGATGGGTCTATCTCTTCTCCTTTTGGGTGTTACAACAAATGCATAAAGTTATAATACCATATACCACAGTACAATTCCTATTCGTTCGTAACTGACACTTAGTCGCTCCCGAATGACTTATCTTCTTACTTTAAATGTCGATACCTCCATTCTAAACTATGCTAAGTGCAACAAGGTAGTTTTTCAGGAGAGACCATCAAAGTTTGCTTAATTTTTTAAATTTGTGTGGAATTCCTTTGTAATTGGGTTGACGGATAAACACAAAATTTTTACTGAATATAATTTGAAAACTTTAAAAGTTAAAAATGCAATCTCCCTAAAAACATGCTAAGTCGCAGAGTTGCTCGTACACTTATATTCATATAACTGATGTCGTTTGTGGATTTAAAATACTCAGATTCAAGGGATAATAAAATAAATATTTCTATTACATTAAAATGGGTTTCATTTCGTCATTTCTAATAGTATTAAAATTACACTTAAGGCTCAACATTTGTATTCAGTTAAAAGAAGAGAACTATCGCTGCTCCCAAAGATGTTAATAAGAACGACATACATTCATCAAATAAATACAACAGCAAAAAAGCAAATCTTTCAGTGCTTTAAAAGGAGTGGTGCAAAAGTGTTGACAAGTAAGTATTTCCCCGGCGCCACAAGCCCTTGTTAAATTCATTGGTGAAAATCCAAATTAGAACAACTTCCGGATCATATGTTGGGTATTTTTATAGCTGTTATGTTTTGATAACACTATGCAACAAAAAAATTTTTTTTGTGTCCTAGACCTAAAAATAATTTTTTGGTATAGATTGTGGCAGACTGTTATACAAAATCAAAACCAAAAATTTTTTTATGGATAATCCTTTTTTTTTTTAAAGTTTTTTATTAAAAATACTATTATCGTCGAAGGTACCCTTAGTATTTGCACTATAATTTTTGGAGAATATGCCCGATCAGATCGACTTATATGTTAAATTGAAGCTATTAATGTGGGCTACACGGAGAACCAGGAAACAAAATAGGTTTGGTTCGAAATTTAAATAAAATACATGCAAATTATCTTTAAAGGCGGGGAAATATTTAAATCGGCTACAGAATTTGTTTTCCTACCTATAGGAAAAAAGTAATTTTTCCCAAATATAATATGTTTCCAGAAAATATACTACGGAAGCGATTTTTTTTCTTAGGGTACCAATGTTGGAATTATCTCTTTCACTTAGAGACAGTGGTTTAGGAACAGTCATTAACTGGAAAAAGTAGATTTTTTCAAAAAAACAAAACCTGGGACAAAAAAAAACATAAAAAATAGAAAAAAAAACGAAAAAAAATTTTTTATTTTATTTTTTAAAAGTTTGCAACCCAGCGAAAAAATAATGGCTATTTGAAAAAATCTATGGATAAATGTAGAAATTATAGCCTTTTTGGTAGAGGTAAGAGAATTTCAAAAATCTTTTTTTTTAATTTCTGTTTAAATAGCGATTTTATTTGTTACTTTTATTTATATTATGTACATTTGAGTTTATTTACATGAACAAGTTTCATTAGAAGTAATTGTAAGTTCTTTGTTGACGTTTGTAGATCTCGGAATCGGTTTCTCTAATGAGGAACCAAATATAATCTTCCATAATTTTGTATATCCGCCTTGCATTCCACATAACATCCCAACTACTTTTAAATCGCAACAAATTTTCCAGTCATGTTCATATTTGATGTATTTTATCAATTTAGCCATTGTTTCGTATGATTCCTTAGTGTTGACAGCATGAGCAATGGGAATCGACGGTTTCTGATTTCCGTTGTGTAAAAGTACTGCTTTCAAACTTTCTTTACTGCTGTCAACAAGTAACCGCCATTCCTTTGAATTGTATATTTGATTAAGTTCCTCGAACAATCCGGGAATGTCCTTGCAAAAGCATCTGTTATCCACAGTTGTATAAAATTGTTTGTAAGGTATATCACGGACTCTATAATATGATATGTTAACATCTGGGGCCAAAATATTGTACTGTTTCATCCCAGATGCAAGTAGTTCTGCCTAATCTTTGGTCAGTTCCAAATCTCTCACTAGATCATTGAGTTGAAACTGAGTAAAAAGCGAGGACTTCTGACTCAAACTTGAATCGCTCAGAGTTGAGTACTCAGTTGAACTTCATGATGTTTCCGTTATTAGGCTGTTAGCTATACTTGGACACTTCCTACTCCAATCTATTAACTTAGACAACAAGTAAGAAAGTTTCAGTCGGGTAAACCGACTAAGGTATACCCTCACTTTGTGAGTAATGTAATATGGAATATTAAAGGAATTATTCTGTCAATTGCACTGTGCCGTACATTGCACTGTGCCGAATTATAAGCGTTTATGTGCACTGGTATATTAACGTTATGAGATATTAAATTTTCGTATGATTTGGCCATTTTGTGTGGGAGGTACAAAAAGGGGCATGGTGATAATGCCCATTTTTTACAGAACTATAGGCACTTAAAAAGCGTTACACTGTGCAAAATGTTGTTGCATTTTCTTGCATTGGTACTCACGCTGTAAGATCTTAACTTTTTGTGCAAAATGGTGCCTTTGTGTGGGAGGTACCAAAAGGGGTGCGGCAATAACGCCCATTTTTCACTGGACTGTAGGCTCTATTAAAGCATTACACTGTACAAAATTTCAAGTATTTTTATACCCTGGTATTAATGTTATAAGCTGTTTACTTTTGGTGCAAAATGGTGCATTTGTGTGGGAGGTACCAAAAGGGGCGTAGCAACTTCGAGTTGATAGCGACTAATAAACTAATATTATGTGTGTATTTCATGTCAATATTTCACAACATTTTACCCCTTTGTGGGGGTGGTACTAGAAGGAGTGGATCAATATGACCCATCTTCGAACTTAGCCGGAGATACAAAAAAATATTACCACGTACCAAATTCGAAGTCAATCGGTTACTCCTTTCGAGAGTTATCGACGGGCGGATATTGCCCATTCGACTTAAAATGGCCCAAAACGGATTTCCGCCAAACATACTTGGGGTCTTAGGTCACTCCTTCGATGTGTTACACTTTTTTCGTAGCAAATGATATATACCCTCGTCACACTAAAGTGAGGGTATAAAAATAGCAGTCCGTATCGTGAATTAATGGTTGTCTCCAAATCATTGGCATTCCAAATTGCACGTGAAGTCTAAAATTAAAACGTTTTATTCCACAAAACATTGTAATACATTAATTTTAAAGTACTTACCGCATTCTTCCACTAGTCCATCGAGTAAGATTTACATGGCACGAATTACACAAAATACTAGGTGTCCACGGTTCGTTCATAATTTTAACTCCTATACCAAATATTACACATATGTTTCTTCTATTATTTTACGAAACGCACGTCGATTTTTTTAATTACAAATTTTCCGCTGATGTAGCAGAAATTGTCGGGATCATTTATACATTGAAAAGTCCTTTGCCTTTTACTCATACTTCGAAATATAACTTTGTAATATTTTTCAGAAAATCGACTTATCTCTTTAAGGCGCTGAATTACACTAATTTATTAATAAGAAATTTCATTCATAAATTCCGGGTTTAAGAAAGTCGGGCGGGGCCGACTATATAACACCCTACACCTCCCTAACAATGCCAAAAGGTCATTACGATAATAATTTGTAATAATTGGTGAATGGATAGGAACATACATATTATCTAATTCTGAACCGATAATCGCTAAATTAAGCAATATTCGTTCCTAAATTGAGAAACATCTTTCTGGAAAATTTTAATGGTCGGAAGTAAGGTACAACTTCTATAGCGCTTTGAAACCAAATCAGGAGGAACATATATATGGAGGTTATATATAAAGCTGAACCGATTTCCCCTAAATACTCATTCACGTAAAAAGAACTCTCTCTGCCAAATTTCGTACTGATCTGATATAAGATACAGTTTCTACAACGCTTACATGTCAAATCGGGGGTAACATATATATGGGGGATATATCTAAATCTGAACCGATTTCGACCAATTTCAATAGGGATCGTCCTTGGGCCAAAAAAGAGCACTGTGCTAAATTTCATCACAATCGGACCATAAATACGACCTGCACTTTGATTACAAGAATACATGGACAGACAGACAGACGGACATGGCTAAATCGACTCAAAAATTGATTCTATGACGATCGGTATAATAAACTATGGTTCTATTTCTTCTCTTTTTGGGCATTACAAACAAATGCAAAGTCATAATACCCTGTACCACAGTGTGGCGTAGGGTATAAAAACCACAAATATTGTTGAATGACCCTCTATCTGAGCGGATCTCATCCAATATAGCTCTCACATTGCATATCATGTTTTATGGAGGGTTACGAACGGCCATAAACCATAATTTCTGACATCAATCCTCATAAAATAAAATGCAAGTGCAATGTATCTTACATGTCTCTCTCACATATGGCGAATTCAATATAAGCAAAAACATCATTTAAAAACGAAAAAATGTGAAACAAGATTTTTTTGAATTTCCTTAACATTTTTTTTTCGTTTTCTTCGTTAGCATGCTGGCTTTTTAAAAATGTGATAAAATAATTTTTTATTTTATTTTTTTATTTTTTATATTTTTTTGTACCGTTTTTTTAAAAAAAAAATTATTTTTTTCTCATATATTTGACGACTGTTACTAAACCAATGATTCTATGTAAGTTAAAGCGATATTTGCAGCATATATAGCCATCATAATTCCCTTTAATTTGAGGCATAACACGGCTCAATCAAGCTTATACTTGAAAAATTATGGTCCAGATACTGAATATACTTTCCATGAAAGCTGGAATTTAAAAAAAAAATTACCATAACAAATGTTTTAATATTTTTTTTCGTGTTTGTAACACCCAATTGCACCAGAAACTGTTATCCACAACCCTTGGACAAAAATGTTGGCAGTTTCCTTCTACACAATTTACAAAAATTAAGTTTATTAAAATAACCAAAAATGTGTGTTTTTAGCCGCATGCGGGCGTGTCGCCCCCAATTACAAATATTTTGATCTAATTTTTTTGGCTACTTTAGTTTTAATATGTTCACCATTGAATCTGGGACTAACTCCAGTTAAATTGTTTATCGTGATTAGTAGAAATCATGTGGTTGTAGTTGGTATTCGATAATTAATTAATGAGGTATTGTCTTAAGTTTGTTTTCATATGTTCAGGTAAGTTTGTATGTTGGTTGAATAAAATTTGATGTTCCAATTAATCTGTTCAAATCTCTTAGAGTGGTAGATTAGATGGTGCTAGTTTTCAATGATATTGCATTCATCGCATAAATTATTGGGGTGAGAATCCAAACTTAAACAGAAAGTTCTTACAGTACGTATGTCCCGAAAGCCATCTGTTAAGGCTGGGTTAGGCAAACGTAACCGTAACGAATCAGCTGATGCAATCTGACATATGGAAATCAGTGTAAACGATTAGCCAACGGAAACGGACGGCATTTGCACACAAGATTAGTAAAATAATGAAAAAATAATACATTTATGGGAAACTTTTGAAAGGTAATGATAAATATAAAATAAAAGCAGTAAGGAAAGGCTACAGTCGGGCGGGGCCGACTATATAATACCCTACAACACTCTCGTAATATTGAATAACTCTGAAATATAAATTTTGTAAATCATGTATAAATTGTTTACATAAATTTACTTTTGGGACATTTTATACTTAAATAATACCCTGTACCACAGTGTGGTGTAGGGTATAAAAACGATTGAATGTAAAATACAGCTTCTATAGAACTAAAGGGCCAAATCGGACGAAACATATATATGGGAGCTATAGCTAAATCTTAACGGATTTTCTTCACATTCGGTAGTGTTGGTTCATGGATCAAGAAACTCTACCATTCTAAATTTAAAAATGATTGGATGTAAAATACAGCTTCTACAGGACTAAAGATCAAAATCGGACGAAGCATATATATAGGAGCTATAGCTAAATCTTAACCGATTTTCTTCAAATTCGGCAATGTTGGTTCATTGATCAAGAAACTCTACCATTCTAAATTTCAAAACAATTGGATTTAAAATACAGCTTCTATAGGACTAAAGGGCCAAATCGGACGAAAGATATATATGGGAGCTATATTTAAATCTGAACCGATTTCAACCAAATTCAATAGGGATCTTTACAGCTGCGAAATACTCTAAACTGCAAAATTTCAGAACGATCGGAATGAAATTGCGACCTGTAGTCGACGAACAACTTTACATGGACAGACGGACGGACAGACATGGTTAAATCGACTCAGCTAGTGATTCTGAGTCGATCTGTATACTTTAAGGTGGGTCTAGCTGTGTTATTTTCAGGTGTTACAAACATCTGCCGTGAAACAAACTTATAATACCCTGTACCACAGTGTGGTGTAGGGTATAATTAATTTGTTGCTATATTTGTTATGCATGTCTGAGTGATACGGCACGTATTACAAGTTCTGGGTAATTGCTCCAGCGGGCAACGTTACGGCGGCGCTAAAGTTAAATTACGGTTAAGTTTGCCTAACCCGGCCTTTAAACAATTGTATTGTTACAGGTGGCGCCTGTACTGTTTTGTACCATGGAGTTTTTGGAGATTCTTCAGAGAATTGCTGGAAGTATCTGCCCTTGTGCCTAGATATCTTTTGATATGTATCAACCCATTCTTTCCATAGGAGTTCTTTTATTCTGTTTGTGGCATCCCTTAGGGGGAGAAAAGACGTTATTTTGCAGCCAGAAACCGCAGCATGCTTGGCATAATAGTCAGCGATTTAATTTGGCGAGTCCAGATCACAGTGAGTTTTAAAATTTGTGAATTGTTTTTTGTTGAAGAATATTGTTTATTAGGTTGTTTTGTGCTGTATTGTTGCTGAGTAAAAGACAGGAACTCTTGCTGTCAGTGAAAATTGCTGCTTTGCTGATACCGTCTTCAATGATGATGTTGATAGCTTTGTCAATAGCACGAAGTTATCCGGTGAGTGAAGTAACTTTGTGGGGGATTTGAAAGGGGATGTTTTGTTTAGAAGAAATGTTTCATGCAGCGCAACCAGTAGAATTAGGGGTTATTGATGCATCTGTAGCCCAAATTGAGTAGCCTTAGGATTGTAGTTCAATTACTTTTTGGCGATATATAGCAATGTAGCATTCCTAATTTATGTCGCTTTTATTCGCATCAAATAGATTCAGCTTTATTTCAACTTTTGGTAATGGGACCACATTATCATTTACTCTGAATTTGAGGAATATCATACCCATACTGGTTTTTTGGTTGGCAGACATAGTGAAGTTATTGTATAATTGAATAGACTTGAGTTTTATTAGTTCTTTCGCAGCTAGAAATTGCGATCTTTGTTCAGGTGGTAGCACTCCTGTTAGCGCATAGACAACATGTGTTGGGGTAGTTTTAGTTTAGTTAATATATTTTGGAATGTGGGCCATAGGTGAGGCGAGGTATTCTATTTTGGAGAAAATAGTCGCCTTGGTTATGTTGTCTGACATCCGATACGAAATCGAATGATTTATCCGATTGTCGAACCGAATTCTGAACATTTGCTTTGCTATGTAGAGTATTATTGATGCAAAAAGATGCCGACATATGGGCAATTCCACGGTGTCGAACGTGACCGTCGTACACATTCAAAGTGATTAAAAGGTCAGAATAAAACATATTTTAGATTTTTTTTACATAATCTTATAGATCGTTAATAGTACTATCAGTGGCGTTTTAGTCTTTTCAGGCGAAGCATTGATTAGAAAATAAGGACAACAAAAAGAGCGGTTCGAACGCGACAAAAATAGAAGTAGTTTTCGTGAACATCATTAATAACATGAGATTGAGAGAAATTACAAAGAATATGTTAAAGATGAAAATTTTAAAATGTTAAAAAATAATGTTGTTGAATCCTCTTTGTTTGATAGAAATATCTTAGGTAATTTTTTTTTTTAATTTAATTTTTAAGTTGGTTCGAACGTGACATTTTTTCCATGACTAATTTTAAATAAAACAAGTAAAGACGGATTAAGTTCGGTAAAGCCGAATCTTATATACCCTGCACCATGGATCGCATATGAATGGTTTCGGGTACAAATAAACTCATTATACCAAATTTCAGACCAATTCGTTGAAATTTGAGGTTTTTATACCGTTTCGAAGACAAATCCAGAAGGACCTTTGTATAAGGGCTATATAAAAACATGGACCTATGACTATCATTGTTCGTGTGAAGGATTTCGGATATATATAAACACCAGTTACCAATTTTCAGCCCGATCAGTTGACATTTGTGGTCTCTATGACGTTAGAAAGTCAAATCGGGGAGATGCTATATATGGGGGCTATATCAAAAAATGGACCGATAGTGTCCATTTTCGTTGCCTGTAGCTATATGAAGATTCTATACCAAATTTCAGTCATCTAGCTCAATTATTATAGCTTAAATACTAGATGAAATAAAATTGTGTGTCGTGAAGTTTATTTTTTTTCACTTACGGTGTCGAACGTGACAAACTTCAAACAGATACAAAAAAATCTATATAATTTTTTAAACTGATTTTTTTGGAATGTTGGTATTTTATACAAATTCTATTTTTACCAATTGTTTGATGCACTTGCTTTGAATATATCTGGTCTACTGACAACTAATGTCTTAAAATGTTGTGTAAATACAGGGTTTTCAAATAAGAGCGCTACAAAAGTTTTTTTTAAATAAAACAAAAACGGTTTTGGATATCAATGAAATTCTTTATTCCTGTGAAAGTACGTTCGATGCCATTATGTATGGAACTCGATTTCTTTTGCATGGCCACCACGGTCACGCTTGCAGAAGTCCAGACGCTGAACCCAATTTTCGACTGTTTTCAAGCATAAATCGGCCTATACTGCTGCAATTTCACGTTCGATATTCGTACGAAGTTCATCAATCGTCGCTGGCTTGTTGGCATAGACCATAGACTTGACGTAGCCTCACAGGAAATAGTCTAACGGCGTCAAATCGCACGACCGAGGCGGCCAATCGATTGGACCACTTCGTGAGATAACACGTTCTCCAAACTTGGTTTCCAATAAATTGATTGTGGCATTCGCTGTGTGGCTTGTGGCGCCGTCCTGTTGGAACCACATGTCCTCCAAGTCCATATCATCCAATTGGGGCCAAAAATATTCGGTTATCATTGAACGGTAGCGATTCCCATTCACAGTAACGTGCCGGTCTTGATCATCACGGAAGAAGTACGACCCAATGACGCCGCCGGCCCATAAACCGCACAAAACCGTAATTTTTTCGGGATGCAATGATGACTCATGGAGTACGTGTGGATTGCTGTCTGACCAATAACGCATGTTTTGTTTATTGACGAAGCCATTCAGCCAGAAATGAGCCTCATCGCTGAAGATGATTTTTCGATGAAAATCCGAATCATTTTCAAGCTGTTGCTCAGCCCAATTCACGAACATTTCAATAATTTCGACTCGTTGTTGGCTCGTATATTTTTCCATCATGAAATGGCAAACCTTACTGAAGAGAAATATCAAAACAGCGGCAAAAAATATGGCGTCGTTTGCTGTCCCTGTCGGTCTACTTTTGTAGCGTCCCTGTTGAAAAACCCGTTACATGCGAAATTTTTTCATTTTTTTAAAATTTGAATATTTTTGTATAATAATAAATTACCTTAATGTGATTTTAATGGCTTTAATTTTTTTTATCACGGTAGACCTTTTGGTGGAATTACCCATATGCTTTCTACAGGCATACGATATTTTAGACAGGATGTTTTCCTCATTTATTATTGCATTTAAACGAGTTTTCACCATGAGAATAAGAATGGGGGTCTGTAGTTAGTAATGGTATCTAGGTCCTAACTTTTTTTTTGGGGATTTGTAAAAATTTTATTTTTCGCCCTTCATTATGATACACTGTTTCCAAGCATCATTTAAACCTGATATAAGAGTTTTCTTTGCATCTTCTGAAAGATTGTTTACCATTTCATAAGTTATCTCATCCTGTTGAGCTGCAGATGGTGATTTGTTTTCCTTCAATATACATACAAATTCATTTATCGAAAAGTCTGTATTGATTGTTGTTGGTTGCATTATAGATGCAATTGTTTGAATCTTGATTTTTTAGATGTGTTAGAAATTGTTTATTGTTTTCATTGCACAATGCTGATGATTTTTGTTGATCTAGAGAGTTTTTGCACCCTCTTACAAATTTAACAAGCAAAAGCGTTAAGTTCGGCCATGCCGAATCTTATGCCGAACCATGGATCGCATGTGAATCGTTACGGGTACTAATAAACTCATAAATAAAATAGATTTTGCACTTGGATTTTTATTTAGTTCCTCTATTTTTGACGCAAATGAGCTCTTTTTTTTTTTATACCCTCACTTTAGTGTGACGAGGGTATATATCATTTGCTACGGAAAAAAGTGTAACACATCGAAGGAGTTACCTAAGACCCCAAGTATGTTCGGCGGAAATCCGTTTTGGGTCATTTTAAGTCGAATGAGCAATGTCCGTCCGTCTGTCTGTCTGCTGGCTGGTGCGCACGATAACTCTCGAAAGGAGTAACCGATTGACTTCAAATTTCGTATGTGGTAATATTTTTTTGCTATCTCCGGCTAAGTTCGAAGATGGGCCATATTGATCAACTCCTTCTGGTACCTCCCCCACAAAGGGTTAAAATGTTGTGAAATATTGATTCTCTATTATACGTATTCGAATCTTCTGAAATTCCACACGTAGTATTAGTTTGTTAGTCGCTATCAACTCGAGGAAAATGGGCGAAATTGCCACGCCCGTTTTGGTATCTCCCACACAAATGCACCATTTTGCACTAAAAGTTAAAAGCTTATAACATTAATACCAGTGTTTAGAAATACTTGAAATTTTGTACAGCGTAATGTTTTTATAGTGCCTACAGTCCATTGAAAATTGTGCGTTATTGTCACGCCCCTTTTGTTACCTCTCCCACAAAGGCACCATTTTGCACCAAAAGTTAACAGTTTATAACATTAATATCAGTGTATACAATTACTTGAAATTTTGTACAGTGTAATGCTTTTATAATGCCTATAGTCCAGTGAAAAATGAGCGTTATCATCACGCCCCTTTTTGTACCTCCCACACAAAATGGCCAAATTATACCACAATTTAATATATCAACGTTAATATATCAGTCCATATAAACGGTTGCAATTCGGCACAGTGCAATGTATTTAAAGTATCTACTGTTCAGCGAAATATAGGTGTATTTCTTAAACCCCTTCTGGTACCTCCCACAAAAATTGACAGAATAATTTGTGTAATATTCAATATTACATTACTCACAAAGTGAGGGTATACCTTAGTCGGTTTACCCGACTGAAACTTTCTTACTTGTTTAATTTCATATTTGAAGTTTACAATAGCTTGATGAAGTTAAGAAGCATTTATGTACATATGTTATTTTTATTTGCGTCAAAAGAGTAGAAGAACAATTTCGAATTTCATTTTTTAGTGTGTGTTGAAATTTAGTTAAGTTTGACGAGATCTTGAGCTGATTTAGATTTTTTAATAATACATATTTTGTTTTTGTACTCAGGCTCAGGATAGACAGATCTGTTTCGGGAGCCACCAAACTCCCTATGAAAGCAGATCGAATAAAACAAAAAAACAAAAACAAGAAGAAATGGTAGGGCACGACCAAATACGTTGTTGTTGCATAGTCAAGTACAGCAAAACACTCGTGTGAATTCTTAACATTGTAAAGACTCACAAGAGTGGAAGTTGGTACATGTACGAGGGACGATGATTACTGAATTGTATTTTTGTGAAGATATCGTTTAATGATACTTGGCTGTGCGTATGTATTTAATAATTTCGACTGAAGTAATCGTTGTAATAAGAATATTGATAATGGGAGTTCGGTGGCTCCCGAAACAGATCTGTCTATCCAACCATTACAACCGCCCCCAATACATGTCACTTACTTCTTCTTTAATTTTTAACAAAGTTGTTTTCATATACTGAAAACAACAATAACGATCTTGAGCCTGAGTACAAAAACAAAATATGTACTATGAAAGCAGATCGAATAAAACAAAAAAACATTTTTTAATAATTTTTGTTTACAAAAACAAACTTTTTAATATTGTCCTTTACTTCAATTTGGATTTTTATGGGATAGGGATGACTGCCCCCAATTGTTGATTTTAGGACTTTCGAGATGATATTAGGCTTGCATTTGAAAAGGATATATCCATAACAGAACCAGCTGAATTGTCTGTTCAAATTTTTTTAAAAGTTGTATCTTTGTTATTTAAACTTTGGAAAATTGAGTTTTCCACAATATTTTTCGCCATCGAACCACGAACCGGGTCACATTTATCACCGAAGTCTTTCGATCTAGCATTATTTGTTTATTTTCTAGAAGTATTAACATTTTTTCAAGTTCACATTTTAATAGAGACGTTTTTACCGAGTGGGGGATATATACAGAAACCAAGTCAAAATTTTGGAAGATTTTTTAGAATATGTAAAGTTGGTTTGGAAGGAAATTTGTGTCACTTTTATTTGTTTTTTTTTTTGAAGCAGATGGCATCGTCGCCATAGTTATCACCTTTTTATACCCTCCACCATAGGACGGTGAGTACATTCATTTTTTCACTCCGTTTGTAACACCTCTAAATATTGATCTGAGGCCCCATAATGTATACAGGGTCTCCCATATTCGACGGACCCATCTGGCAACGCCATAACTTTTGACAGAGATGTCAGATCGCTTAATGACATACCGCGTTTGAAGCGTCAGTCCAAGCAGATTTTTACCATGGAACAATACACGCCACGCGAGCGCTCTGAAATAGTTGAAATTTACATTCAACAGAAGAAGTCAAGTCAACGTGCTTTTAAAATATTAAAAAATGTGAGAAGTGCGCCTTCTAAGAACACCATTAAGCGTTTATACGAAAAATTTTCGACTGGTGAGGCTCTTTCTAATCCGAAGAGGCCAAATAAAAGTCGACCAAGGCGATCGGCCGAAAATATCGCTGCCGTACGAGCCAGTGTTGAGAGGTCCCCAAGAACATCCCAAAAACGCCGTTCTCAGCAGTTGGGCATGGCTCGGTCCACTTTACAACGGATTATTCGCGTTGATTTGCATTTGTTCCCGTACAAAATTCAATTGACGCAAAGATTGTTGCCTGCGGACAAGCCTCGTCGATTGGAATGGGCCCAACGAGTCCGTGGGTCCGTCGAATATGGGCAACCCTGTATATATGTATTCTTTTGCCATAAAGTATATACGATATAGCCATGTCCGTCCGTCCGTATGTTGTAATCACGCTACAGTCCGTAATAATGAAGTTAGGTTGATCAAATTTGATAGAAATATTTCTTATAGTTGCAGGTTGTTTGTGATTGCAAACGGGCCATATCGGTCCATGTATTGATATAGATCCACTATAGATGTCCCTCTAAAATACGGGTTTTGAGCCATAGATACCACATTTTTAAAGCAATTTAGCAGAAAATTTGCAGTTTGTATTCTATTTTGACAAGAATTCATCACAGCAAAAATTTTACAAATTGGTTAATTTTTTGTTCTAGTCACCCTACAGAGGTCGCTCCGAGATATACATATCGCACACTCACTTCAAGAGCGACATAACTCAAAATTAAAATTTTTGAGGTTGCCTCACAAAAATGCGAATTTTGCAAATGTTCATAAATTAAACTCAGCGAAATTTGGTCTTTAAGTAAACAACCATATTTCGGGTTATTGAAGCGTATTTAAACATCTTATTTTATGTTACTTATCTTTTTATACGGACTTAAAGTTACACATCTTGGCAATTTTAAATTTTGAGTTATGTCACTCTTGAAGTGAGTGAGCCATATTTAGGCAATAAAAACCACATTTTCTAAGCATTTTAACTGAATCTTTGCAGTTTGTATTAAATTTAGACACGAATTCATAGATGTCGCTCTCAAAAAGGCTTTTTTAAGCCATAAACACCTTATTTTCTAAGAAGTTTAGCTGAAACTTTGCAGTTTATATTCTATTTTAGCAAGAATTAATCTCAATAAAATTTATACAAATAACATTTAATTTTGTTGTAGTCCCCGTGTAGATGTAGCTCTCAAAGAACTTTTTTAAGCCATAAATACTACATTTTCCAGGTAAAGAGTTTGGATAAAGAATTTGCGGTCTAAAGAATTGCAGCGTTCGGTTTTTAATAATTTACTTAAACAAAAAGAATTGTTTTATGATTTTCTCCATATCCAAAGATTTTTCCCGTCATAAAATTGAATGCAATCCATGGTGTAGGATATATAAGATTCGGCATGGTCGAACTTAACGCTTTTACTTGTTTTGATATTATATTGTAATTTGTTAGATTAAATCGAGAATCATTCTTCTCATAATTGAAAATTGACTAAAAAACAAATATCTATTGAATGCTTGTTTAAATTAAAATCTAGATAGTTTTTATTTTTGTTTAAACTTTGAATGTTATATTGTAGGAGATTCATCTTCTATAGAATAGCTTTCGTTATTTATGTTTGTTCACGTGGCAACAGCTGTTCTCCAACAGCAGCGCCCCTACCTTCATTTTCAACAACGATGCAGCTGAAATGCATTGCTGCTAACGCCGTCATGGTGATGGTAATGTCGTCGTTTTTAAATCAGTTCACGACTCACCCGCTTTTGGCACACTGCCAAACCGCTAGGCTCACGGGCAAAATAAAATTATTAAATTAACAAATAACACCTCTTCATCTACCATGCCAAGTTTGGTCGCAATCGGTTCTTTGGTTTAGAAACGGTCGAATTATTTCCCCTTTTTGAATTCGTACCACTGTGCGGTGTTTTGCAAAAACAGACGAAAATCGTCAGACTAGTCCATAACTTTTACAAATATTGAGTCTCCCAAAATTTTTTTACTGTTCTGGATTTGTGAGAGTGCGATGAATATTCTGTGAAAATTTGAATCGAGGGGGAGCAATGTTTTGTACAAAGGTTTTTTCAAAAAAACATTCGTAAAACTTTTTTTTTTTAAAAAATTGCAAAACTTCGTTTAGCCGTCCTAGAGCAATTACAAATTTCATAAAACACAAAAATTTTGTTTTTTTGTTTTTTTTTTTCAAAAATTAAAATGCCCATACAATTTTTTAAAAAAAAAATTTTAAAAAAAATTAATTTTAAAAAAAATTAATAGCTTGATCTTATTTTTCCTATTGGTAACTGCTTATAAACATTTTAGCTAAGAATAAACCACATAGGTCGATATTAAATATTCTGACCCTAATCTCGGTTCAGTAACGCTCGCCGACCGCAGTCGTCGCTTGGACCTCGGCGTTTTCAAAAAAAAAAATTGGCCAGTGACTACTCCAGCACACCACACAGTAACTTTGAGCAAGGGTTATGGCTTTTAGTGGGTGATACACGGAAGCCCCAGAAACGATTCTTTTGTTTATTCGCGTAACCGCTAAGATGGAAATGAGACTCATCGCTAATGATAAATTGTCGATGAAAATTGTCCACCTCTTCGTTGAGATTCAGGATGGCTTGAGCGTACTTAAGACGCGTTTGGCGGTCATAAGGTAACAGCAGTGTCTACGCTTTGTAAGGGAACATCTTCAAATCTTGCCCCACAGTCCTGAATTAACACTTGTTGACATCAGACTGCTCTGCTGGTTCGCTGTCAAAAGAACAATAAATGAAGAAATGAACAGGAAAGTTACAAAAATAAAATACAGTAAAATGGCAAAACTTACACCAAAAAGGGATCTCCCGGTAGCCAGTCCAGTGAGTTTAACTCCATCAAAGCCGGTGTATCTGTTTCCTCTAGTATCTGAATTTGAAAAACAGTCGCTTTATTTACAGCACAAATGTGAAATGTATTAAAGTCTATAAATTGCTCAGAAATGCTTCATATTTTATATAAATTCCAAAACACCGTTAAAGCAGTAAAATACACAAACATTGTTCAACTCAGCGCCAGAGTGGCGGGAGTTAACAAAGAAACACACAAATATTTATATTTTTATTTAATTTAATAATTTTATTTTGCCCGTGAGCCTATATTTGGCCCTCCTATGTCAGACAGGGGCGGAGCTAGAGGGGCTCGAAGTTGGCCACATCGGGTGAAGAAAATATTCAAGCGCGTGTAACTCGTGTTTCTCTTCCGATTTATAAAACTTGTGTGTATTCTACTAACTGAGGTGTAAAAAACAACTTTTTACACCTAAGAATTATCTCTTATAGTTACCGAGATATCTGCAATTGAAAATTGAATTTTTCATTTTCGGACATCTACATTTCGGACAACTACAAAGATACTATGGGGTGACTGAGCAGATAACAAGTTGTAAGTAGCATCTGACAGGACGATCCACTGGCTTATGTGAATGTTCATGGACATGAGACTTTAAAACGTCTGCTCTCATTTAACCAGACCTAACCCAATCTTCTTAATTTACGCGAGTGAATAGCAGCAATGCCCAAAAAGGCATTAAGCTGAGTATAGACGATTGCCAGATCGGCAAACGTTATCAACCCTGTTAAAGTGCTGCAAATGTCAGATTGTTAGGCAAAGGCGAATTGACAGTTCAGACGATTGCACGAAAACATTACAATTTCATATATTTATAATATATTTTGTAAATATTTATATGCATGATTGCCAATAAAAATACATTATAGACAGTGTTGCAAATAAAATATTTTTCTGGCAATGGCGCCGTTGTCACATGCATAAACTTCGCACATATAACAATCAGCAAATTATCTCGCAATGACTTTTCTGCTAACGTTGCAACACAAAAATTGTATGTTCACACGGTTGTAAATTCACAGGGTTGCATTTTTCCGCCATTTTTCTGGCAATGTTGTCCGATCTGCAAATCATCTGTACTTACCTTTAGGCTTCTCCCAACTGTGGATAGGAGTAATCGCAGACATATATTGACCATTTGCTACGGCCTGGAAATATATCGCAATATGACTTAATCGACAGTGGCTGAACAGTAGAGTCTTTCAGGTGTTTGTAATTCGCGTGACTGCCTCATATGGCGTTGTGATAAATGAGGGCTTAATTTGCTGCTAGACCTACATTTGTATTTTCCCATTTAAATTTTGAAGTGCCCACTTCCATTAAGCCGGTTTTAAGACGTGTTACTAATTTGGTATTATTTTTGTTTGTGTGTCAAACTTCGAGTCAGCCTATCTAGCAATCACTTATCTTACATTTATATAACAACAAAGATGTGCTGAGGGGATTTTCCCAAAAGTCCCATGACATACATGGCTATTGTAAGACATCCAATTAAGTGAAAGCATAAAAAAGCAAATCTACTACATTGATTCAATTTTAGATTTATGCGAATCGCTTAAACATTTTTTGAGAAGTGCTAAAATAAGTGAAATGGAACCGAAATTTATTGAAATTCTATTTTTTTATACAATTTGGTATATCGGTGGGGGTTTGGCAATCAAAACAAATTCAATGTGTTTGCAAAATTTAAAAGTTCCAGAAATATGTGCATAGCGCTAATGTATTAGAATGTAGTAGAATGTCCTTATGTACTCGTATTTGCACCACTATTTAGGGTATTTCGTATGCGAAAGCTGACATTGTCTCACCCAGGGAAATAATTTGATCATTACAATAAAAAAGTATAGTAGTAAGAAAAATTGCACGGTACTAATCGGTAGCTATTCTAGAAAAATCGTTTACAAAACCATATCGGCATGGGCAGAACCAAATGAGACTATATGCAGCTAGGGTTGCCAGACGGTCGGGATTCGTCGGGATTTTCCCGACTTTTCGGGTATTTACAGAGTCCCGATTATTGAAGTAATTTAGGGGGGAAATCCCGACTTTTTTCCATTTACTCTCTACACTATGGAAAATAAAAGCGCTGTAAAAAAATAATAAAGAAAGTACAAGAAAATGCTATTTTCATATGTACTTGTTATGTACATTTGTAATTTTTCCGTCACTAATTTTTCATCTTTCAAGAAATGTAAATTTTGAACGAATTCAGCAACTTATCTAAAAGAATAGCTATTAACGTGGGTGAATTTGGTAGAAATTTCAAATGTTATACAAATTTTAGATGCAGTGTCCTATGACATGTTGTGCATCGACTACTGCAAACTTCGAGCTATTTGTAAATAATTGCCACGGATATTTATACCCTTGTTTCATGGCAGATGTTTGTCAGACATAGAAATGCTACAGCTAGACCCACCTTAACGTATACCGATCGACTAAAAATCAGATTTAGTTATATATAGCTCATTAGTTATAAAAACTGTATTTTACATGCAATTGTTTTGAAATTTAGCATGGTAGAGTTTTTTATCCAGAGAACAACTTTGCTCAATTTGACGAAAATCGGTTCAGATTTAGATTTATATCCCATATATATGTTTCGTCCTAATTGGCCCTTAAGCCCTATAGAAGCTACACGGGGCAAAATCGGCTTTTTTTATATGTTTGAATCGAAACAAAATATATTTGGAACACCAATTTTTAAATATTTTATATTTCTTTGCAAATAACTTTTATTTGAAAATCAATATAAATATTTGGAACGCATATATTATTATTTTTCAACAAATAATATTTGCAAACTAAATTTCTCAAATAAAAAATGTGTTTAAGTACAAATAAAATTATTATTTAAGAATTTTTCCAAATATATTTTATTTAAAAAATATTTCCAAACCTTTTGCTGCTTTTTTCGAATTTCATTATACCCTACACCACACTGTGGTACAGGGTATTATAAGTTTGTTTCACGGCAGATGTTTTTAACACCTGAAAATAACACAGCTAGACCCACCTTAAAGTATACCGATCGACTCAGAATCACTAGCTGAGTCGATTTAACGATGTCTGTCCATGTAAAGTTGTTCGTCGACTACAGGTCGCAATTTCACTCCGATCGTTCTGAAATTTTGCAGTTTAGAGTATTTCGCGGCTGTTAAGATCGCTATTGAATTTGGTTGAAATCGGTTCAGATTTAGATATAGCTCCCATATATATCTTTCGTCCGATTTGGCCCTTTAGTCCTATAGAAGCTGTATTTTACATCCGATCGTTTTGAAATTTAGAATGGTAGACTTTCTTGATCCATGAACCAACATCGCCGAATTTGAAGAAAATCGGTTTAGATTTAGCTATAGCTCCCATATATATGTTTCGTCCGATTTGGCCCTTTAGTCCTATAGAAGCTGTATTTTACATCCGATCGTTTTGAAATTTAGAATGGTAGAGTTTCTTGATCCATGAACCAACATTGCCGTATTTGAAGAAAATCGGTTCAGATTTAGATATAGCTCCCATATATATCTTTCGTCCGATTTGGTCCTTTAGTCCTATAGAAGCTGTATTTTACATCCGATCGTTTTGAAATTTAGAATGGTAGAGTTTCTTCATCCATGAACCAACATTGCCGAATTTGAAGAAAATCGGTTAAGATTTAGCTATAGCTCCCATATATATGTTTCGTCCGATTTTGCTCTTTAGTCCTGAAGAAGCTGTATTTTACATCCAATCATTTTGAAATTTAGAATGGTAAAGTTTCTTGATCCATGAACCAACCCTACCGAATTTGAAGAAAATCGGTTAAGATTTAGCTATAGCTCCCATATATATGTTTCGTCCGATTTGGCCCTTTAGTCCTGTAGAATCTGTATTTTACATCCAATCATTTTAAAATTTAGAATGGTAGAGTTTCTTGATCCATGAACCAACACTACCGAATTTGAAGAAAATCGGTTAAGATTTAGCTATAGCTCCCATATATATGTTTCGTCCGATTTGGCCCTTTAGTCCTATAAAAGCTGTATTTTACATCCAATCGTTTTGAAATTTAGAATGGTAGAGTTTCTTTATTCATGAACCAACATTGCCGAATTTGAAGAAAATCGGTAAAGATTTAGCTATAGCTCCCATATATATGTTTCATCCGATTTGGCTCTTTAGATCCAATCGTTTTTATACCATACACCACACTGTGGTACAGGGTATTATTTAAGTATAAAATGTCCCAAAAGTAAATTTATGTAAACAATTTATACATGAATTACAAAATTTATATATCAGAGTTATTCAATATTACGAGAGTGGTGTAGGGTATTATATAGTCGGCAGCGCCCGACTTTAGCCTTTCCTTACTGGTTTTTAATTTCTTCTTGGTTTCAAATTGTACCTCCCAATTATGATACCATATGCAGCAATAACTCCTTTTTAAATCAATCATTTCAAATTTCTGAGTATATCAAGCCATCATTTGTTGTCAATCCTCTAAGTACATACTTTAAGATTTTACGATTTCAATTATAATTTTTACGAACATTAAACATTTCTAAAAATTTAAATTTGAATTACTGAAAAATTTAAAACAATTTATGTATTTTATGAATACTTAATGCAAATAATATTTAATATTATTAATATAATAATTAATAATTATATAATATAATTAATATAATATATTAATATTTTATGAAAACAAAACAAATTTTTTTTAATGGTAAAGTTTTTTTAAACTGTTTGAACCATTGAGATATAAGATAGATAAAGCCGGTATATCATTTAAATTAAAGGAAATTATGAGGACTAGATATGTTGAAAACATCACTTCCATGTAGAAACAGAAGTTTAGTAACTCTCGTTAAAACAATAAGAAAAAATTTGATTTTTTTTCAAAAAAAATGTTTTTTGCTGGAGCGAAAAAAAACCATAAAAAATAGAAAAAATTCGCAAAAAAAATTGTTTGTTCCAATTTTTGTATGCTAGTATCCTATCGAAAAAGACAATGCCTATCTTCAATAGGCATTGTCCAAAATTCTATAGATAAATGTATATATTATGACCCATATTGTAAAAACAACAGAAATTCAAAAATAATTTTTCATATTTTTATACCCTACACCACACTGTGGTACAGGGTATTATAACTTTGTGCATTTGTTTGTAACACCCAAAAGGAGAAGAAATAGACCCATCGTTTATTATACCGATCGACTTAGAATTACTTTCTGAACTGATTTAGCTATGTCCGTCTGTCTGTCTGTGCATGTATTCTTGTACTCAAAGTACATGTCGCAATTATGGTCCGATCTCGACGAAACTTTACACATATGTTTTATTTGGCCCAAGGACGATCCCTATTGAATTTGGATAAAATCGGTTCAGATTTAGATATAGCCCCCATATATATGTTACCACAGATTTGACATGTAAGCGCTGTAAAAACTTTATTTTATATCCGATCGGTCTGAAATTCGGCAGAAAGAGGTTTCTTATCATATGAATGAACACTGTTAAATTTGGAATAAATCGATTCAGATTTAGATATAGCCCCCATATATACGTTACCCCCGATTTGAAGTGTAAGCACTGTAAAAATGTTATTTTATATCCGATCAGTATGAAATTCGGCAGAAAGAGGTTTCTTATTATATGAATGAACACTGCTAAATTTGGAAGACATCGGTTCAGATTTAGATATAGACCCCATATATACGTTACCCCCGATTTGAAGTGTAAGCGCTGTAAAAATGTTATTATATATCCGATCAGTATGAAATTCGACAGAGGTTGCTTATAATGTGAATGAACACAGTTAAATTTGGAAGAAATCGGTTCAGATTTAGATATAGCCCCCATATATACGTTACCCCCGATTTGAAGTGTAAGCACTGTAAAAATGTTATTTTATATCCGATCAGTATGAAATTCGGCAGAACGAGATTTCCTATTATTTGAATGAACACTGTTAAATTTGGAAGAAATCGGTTCAGATTTAGATATAGCCCCCATATAAACGTTACCCCCGATTTCACATGTAAGCGCTGTAAAAATGTTATTTTATATCCGATCAGTGCGAATTTCGGCAAAAAGAGGTTTCCTTCTACATGAAGAAATACTTCCAAATTCGGAGAAAATCGGTTCAGATTTAGATATAGCCCCATATATATGTTACCCCCGATTCGACATGTAAGCGCTGTAGAGATTGTATTTTATATCCGATCAGTACGAAATTCGACAGAAAGATGTCTTTTTACATGAATGAGTATTCAGAGAAAATCGGTTCAGATTTATATATAACATCCATACATATGTTCCTCCTGATTTGGTATCAAAGCGCTATAAAAGTTGTACTTTACTTCCGATCATTAAAATTTTCCAGAAATATGTTTCTCAATTTAGGAACGAATATTGCTTAATTTAGCGATTATCGGTTCAGACTTAGATAATATGTTCCAACCCATTTACCAATTATTCCAAATTATTATCGCAATGACCCTTATCGCATTATTAGGGAGGTGTAGGGTATTATATAGTCGGCCCCGCCCGACTTTCTGCCTTTCCTTACTGGTTTATGGATGGTTACGAACAGCCATAAAACCTCGTCCTCTCTAAAATTTTATAATGTCTGACATCAATCCTCATAAAAAAAATGCAAGCGCAATGTCTCTTATATGTCTCTCTCACATGTGGCGAATTCAATATAAGCAAAAACATCATTTAAAAACGAAAAAAATATGAAACAGTATTATTTTGAATTTTCCTAACATTTACAAAATGGCTCATAACTTTTACATCTATCCATAGATAGATAATTTTTTCGATTTTTTTTTCTATTTTTTATGGTTTTTTTGTACCAGGAAAAAGTGTTTTTTAAAAAAAATAATTTTTTTTCATATTTTTGACGACTGTTACTAAACCAAAGATTCTACGTGAAAGCGATATTTTCAGTATATATAGCTCTCATAATTCCCTTTAATTTAAGACATAACACAATCAGGCTTATACTTGAAGAATTATGGTCCAAATACTGAATGTAATTTCCATGAAAGCTGAAATTTAAAAAAAAAATTACCATAAAAAAAATTTTAATATTTTTTTCGCGTTTGTAACACCTAATTGCACCAGAAACTGTTATCCACATCCCTTGGACAAAAATTTTGTTGCATATATAGCGTTACCCTTCGCACGCTAAAGACCTACCTGGGTGGGATTTTCGATTTTCAAACATTGATAATTGTGCAAGTTTGGTGTTTCATATCGGTAAATTAGCATAGGTGTAGGATAGAGGGAAGAAGTGGGAGGCACAAGTGGTCACAACATATGCGGTTAAATATAAGACCCACCCAGGTGGGTCTTGAACTGCCACGTACATATATGTCTTTGGGCGTGCGAAGTTTACTCCAGCAACCAAATGCAAACTATTGATTGCGATCAATCTATTTAATATAAAAAATTCATATGTCAAAATAAATTATAATGCTCGGAATAAATACAACAAAATCAAGTTATTCTGAATAATGAAAATTTGCAGAAAAGCGTAACATCCCAGCAAAGTAAACGTTCAGAAATCAAGACATTCCCCCATGTAATTGTTCATAACGAACGGATGTAAAATGTAGTTTCAAGGGCGCTTAGACGGCTGATCGGACAGAAAATATGTGGAGGCTATATTATAATCTGAACCACTTTACTCCAAATTTTACAGCAAACGTTTCAGCAGCAACAGACATATTTTTGCTCAATTTCATTGAGATCGGTGAAAAAGTAATGTAAATGTAAATTTGTTTACAAATTTTTGTTGAAGTATACATTTACTATTCCATTGTAATCCAATCTTACTAGAGTGGTGTAGGGTAACATATAGTCGGCACCGCCCGACTTTAGCCTTTCCTTACTGGTTTATAATATGTGTATGTGTGAATAACGGAATGCTTAAACGTCCACAATGTTTATTACTATATCTACAATGAATTTTTCTGAATATTCTTCATGATTCAGGATCCACAGAGATGTAATTTGCGCGTCGAAACGAATGATGGCCATATGGAAAAGCCAACAACATCAAACTATACAGCTTCCAGTAACCCAAACGAAGTATCACCATATGATACAAGTTTATTCGTGAGCAAGTCAGCTTCAGAGAGTATCGACTATATAGAAGGTCTTCACGAAAAAATCTGGATTCCTCCAGATAATTATAGTTTTCCATTGACTGGGCAAAGAAGTTTAAAATTTCAACTTTCTTGGTTACATAAATATAAATGGTTGGCGTACTCCGCGAATCAAGTCGGTGCTTTCTGTAAAACAGGTGTCTTATTTGCTCCTAGGGATACAGAAGTGCATAACCTAAAACTAGGAAACTTGGTATCAAGGCCATTTAATAATTGGAAAAAAACACTGGACGTATTTCGCCACCACTCATCACTCGAATACCATAGGAACAGTGTATTGAAAGCTGAAATTAAATCTAATGTAGAAAAGCTAGCCACAGCGTCCATCGATAAACAATTACAAATTCAGGAAAGGCAGGTCGTTAACGAAAATAGAAAGCATTTGGAAGCAATAGTTCAAACAGTAGTCCTTTGTGGTCGACAAGGCTTGGCACTAAGAGGAAGTTGTGATACAGGCAGAATCGATTTAAATGAAACTATTCAAAATGATGGCAATTTTAGAGCCTTGCTAAGGTATCGGGCGATAACGGATTCAAATTTGAATAGCCACTTGACAAATTCACCATGAAACGCAAATTGTATATAAGCAATCGTGTTCAAAATGAAATTATAAGTATTTGCCACACTCTTATACACCGACAACTTATTAAGAGAATCAATAATTCCAAAGCTTTCACCGTCATGGCGGATGAATTAGCTGATATTTCAGGGGTTGAGCAAGTATCAATGTGTATCCGGTACCTTAACGAAGACGATGGGAGATATAAAATTTACGAAGATTTTTTGAATTTCGTCCCAACCGTCCCGTCCAAATTTCCTCGAAACTTCTGGTATTGATTGTAAGTATTTATTTGGGCAATGCTATGACGGCGCAAGAGCAATGAACGGAGAATTTCATGAAATTCTATAAAAGTACAGCTTAGAGCTGTATTCACATTGTGCAGCTCACAGCTTCAACTTGGTTGTAAGTTACGCATTCAATTTAGCCCCATTTAGAAATTCTCTCGGCACTATCCAAACCATTTACCACTTTTTTCAATATCCTAAAAGGCAAATAGCTCTTCAAGAAGCAATTTCTAACGATGAAAAGCTAAAATTAAAGCGGTATTGTGCAACTCGATGGGTAGAGCAACATGAGTCTGCTGAAATATATCTTCACCTACAAGTAGCCGTTATCGTTATAGCTTTGGAAAGCATCTACACCACCTGCTCTGATCAGAAAACTACAACATCTGCATTTCAGTTGTTGATGTCTATAAAAACGTTGGATTTTCAAGTTTCGGTCCAAGTAGTTCATTCAGTTCACTGCTTGGCATTATCATTAAGTCGCGTTCTTCAAAGTGAAAATTAAGATTCAGCTGAAGCCGTCCATCTGGCAGAAAATACGAAAAGGGAATTGATGGACATGTGTACTCACCATTTTGGAGCGATTTTTTCGTTTATTAAAATATGGTGTAAAGAACTACATTCAAATCAAGAAACCTAGGATTGGGGCCCGACAAAGTCATCGTTGCAATGTTGATGTAACAAATATTGAAGAATATTACAAGTTTTCGACCTATATTCCATATCTAGATTTATTCATCACTAATCTCGAAGATCGCTTTTTGAAACACCGTGGAATTTTGTCAAATTTCCAATGTATTTTTCCATCTAAAATGGCAATATTAAATGAAGAAAATTGTAAACAATTATTTAAAAAATATTCATCAATTTTGCCTGATAGTTCTTTTGAAGTGTGGATTAGTGAAGTGAAGCTATGGAGAAGAAGAATTGAAAAAGAAATTCTCTGGAAGCTCTTGATATATGTAATATAGATGCGTCTCCAAACGTTCACAAAATATTGACAGTGATGGCGGTGTTACCTGTGACTACAGCGACAAACGAACGCTATTTTTCAACATTGCGTCGGCTGAAAAATTACTTGCGTACAACCATGACTGAAAATCGTTTAAATGGATTGGCTTCCCTGAATATTCATCGAGACATTCCAGTAGATGTTAACGCAGTATTAGACGATTTTTTTATTTCGCCTTGCCGTGTCAATTTATTAAAACCTTAATACAATTAATATATGATTTCAATTAATACACTTCTTAATGAAAATATTACGTAAGTATTTTTGAATGTTAATCGCTATAAATACGAGTATATGTATATGAATTAAAAGTGCCGACCAGTGATTTTTAATAAAAAAAATTGGGTATCATAAAAACAAAATCCCCCCCCAAAAAAAAACAAAATCCTGCGCACGGCCCTGGAAAAATGTCTTCTTTAGAATGTCAAGAATTGACATATGTACCTTGTTACGGTAACCTATCTCAATGTTTCTACAAACAAATGCACAAAGTCATAATACCCTTTACCACAGTGTGGTGTCGGGTATAAAAATGGATAGACAAAAAAATTTGCTATTTGATGGAAACAAAATGTTTCCGCTAAATATACACGCTGAAAAAATTGCATCTGTAGTATATTGTCCCAGACATATTCGGCTTGAAATATATATATATGTTTAGTGTACACTCTCGACATTGGTACATACAAAAACTATATCCCTTTATCGGGCCATGTGGCAGTAATGTTACAAACCCAAATATTGACTCTATTTCTCTATTAGTGTTAAATTTATGTAAATTTGTTATTGTATCATATCTGACACGAACTGTACTTCATATAAAGCTTATGAGATAGAGTAAAACAGACTGTGGTTTACTTTTTTTCGGGCCAAAAGTTTACTTCAAAAAATTTTGAGAGGACGCAACAAGTGTTAGAGTCTGCTGATGAAAAAAAGTATTTATTTCACAATTAACGGTGTTTTTTTTTTGTAAAATACAGTGCATAAGTTTATAACTAATTGAATCTAACCGAGTGTAGTTGAAAGTATGTGATAAATAAATTTTGTGAGGATATTTTCCGTTTGTAACATGTACGTCACATTGCCTTATAGCGCCAAAATTTAATCACGACCAATATACAAGATGTCTAAGACTTTGAGCAATGATGAAATATTACAAGTGCTTGACGAGAGTGAAGATGGACTCGATTTTGACGATGATAGTTTAGCTGATCCAGATTATGATATAGACTTGGAAGAAATTTATGGTGCTGAAGATTTGGACCTAGAGGTTTTTGATGAAATCGAAAATGAAAATACTGAACCGACATTTATTCCATCATGTGATATTCCGCCAAACCCAGCAGTGACATGAAAACATGAAAACCTGTTACGCTAATCTTCTTTGGAAAAAGAAAAATATAGCTTTGGAGGAGCATCAATTGCGTTTTACAGGAAATATATTATTGCCCGATGTCATAAGCGAACTTGATACACCAATACAATACTTTCTTTATTTCTTTCCAAAAGATCTTTTACGGTTAATTGCTGAGCAAACAAATTTTGTATATTGTTCAAAAAGACGTCAGTGATACATTTCGCGTGTCGGAAATTTATATTCAACAATTTATTGGCGTTATATATATGTTCACGTACGCAGCATTGTCTCAACTTCCCGAGCCTGATCAATACCGGTCGCGTATTGACATCACTGGAATCTCCTCTACACCTCTCTTCGGAGACCTAATTCGCTTAGTACGGATGTGTTAGAGTGCAGATTGCCACTGGGCGGTGGTTGTTGTGTGGCTGCCTGACATTATCCTCGGGTCTCTCTCTCTTTCCTCGCACTTTCTAAGGAGACTGACTCTTCTAACGAGCCCCTGCGTTCACTAGTCGTCGAGCACTCTCCGTGTAAAGTAGTCAATTGTAGTCTTTGTTCGGCGATACTATCGCGCACATTACTATTAGTCGTTGTTTTTGCACTACTCTCGCGCACATCTACTTGTCTTTGGCTCGACTACTGAGCACTTGTAGTTTTTGCTATCGTAATATTCGCACCGGCCTTGTCGCCACCCTGGTACAAGGTAATATACGTTACTACAAATAAAGCTCTGCCTTTATCATAACCGAAAATACAAAATCTTGTGTTTTATTTATTCTATTTTCTATTTCGCCCTTTGCATTACTGCATCGCCAACATCGGTCACTACATACATACGTGAACACACACATCATTCCCCCCACTACTGAGCTATCGTTGTTATTGTAATTGGTGCGGAGTTTGTCATAGAAGGGACTTCGTTGATTTGTTTACCCCCTCCCTTGCCGGCAAACCACGTACCAAATTACTCTAAAAAGGTGGATTCGGACATCGCATCGACTTCGTTGATTTGTTTACCCCCTCCCTTGCCAGCAAACCACGTACCAAATTACTCTAAAAAGGTGGATTCGGACATCGCATCAACTGAGCTTTCGTCGCCCCACCTAAACATATATGATGTCTTTAGTATAACTTCCCAGTGCAGCAAGCCACTGGAGTTGGAAAATTGGAACGAAGGCAATCCAAGAAGTGATGCCTCTTTAAAAATTTGACAATATACGACGTCACATACACTTCAACGACAATACCAAAAATCTACCATCAACTGTTCAAAATCCGCCCGATCATTGAGGAGTTGAATAAGAATTTCGGGAAAGTTCCTCTTGAACCACAACTTTGCGTTGATGAACAAATGTGTTCTACTAAAGCTGGAAACTTTTTGAAATGATACCTTCCAAATAAACCTCATAAATGCGGCTATAAATTATATGTTCTCTGCGAAAGTTCCTCTTGAACCACAACTTTGCGTTGATGAACAAATGTGGTCTACTAAAGCTCGAAACTTTTTGAAATGATACCTTCCAAATAAACCTCATAGATGGGGCTATAAATTATATGTTCTCTACGGGGTTTGCTTACAAAATTGAGCCAGAAACCGGCAAAGAAAATATTGTGGTTGACAAAGAGCCGGACTCGAATGTGGTCGTGAGAATGTCACGTATAATTCCACGTAACCTAAACTTTCAACTTTATTTTGACAATTATTTTACTTCTATACCACTGCTCGCATACTTGGCAAATGAAGGAATATTCAGTGCTGGAACAATTCGAAGGAACAGAATACCAAATTGTAAGCATCCAAGCGAAAAAGAAATGATGAAAGAGGGTCGTCCGTGTAGTATGTATGTAATGCTGAAGGAATTGATATTGCAGCTGTTTCGTGGAAAGATAAAAAAAGTGTAAATCTCGCGTCCACATTCGTTGGTGAAATGCCAAAACGTAAAGAGATATGAGACACTCCAAAAAAAATACGTCGAAATCGAGCGTCCGTCTATTGTTGGTCTATGCAACTCGCACGTGGGAGGTGTGGATCCCATTGCTGCAATTATGGGAAGATACAAAATTAAACTTCGCAGCAAAAGTTGGCAAGTTCGAGTGTTTTATCACCTTTTAGATTTAGCTATGGCGAACGCATGGCTTCTGTATAAAAAAATAAACGAGCTAATAAAGCAGAAAATTTGATGCCTGCGGCAGAGTTTCGTCTCCAGATTGCTGAAACTCTCTTGAAGCTTGGTACAAAGGCAAATTCTAACAAAAGATCTATTGAGTCACTAATACAAGCTAAACAACACAAGGGACCGGCTCAACATGCCCAACCACAAGATATGCGGCTGGACCAGATTGGCCATAGTCCAACATGGGCAGATAAACGAATAAGATGTAAAAAAATAAAATGCCGAACTGCCAAAGGGTTTCGCAAACGTTGTGCGAGAAAGGCGGAGTTGCATTATGTTATAACAAAAACAACAACTGTTTCCGCTCATATCACCTTTCATAAATATATTCACTTTATGTTTTTTTTGGCCTTTTCAGGCCATTCAACATTTATGTTACAAAGGACTTTTTCTTGAATAAAAGACTCAAAAACCTTTAAAAAAATTTAAAAAAAGTTAGTTTTTTTTACAGTAGCTATTGAAAAATAAACGTTTTGGTTCAGGATATTTTCTTGTCCGATAAAGGGATATATATGGGAAGATGTTGTTGTAAACAAATCTTTGTTAAACTCCCAATATGTTTTTATTTGGGACTATTATTGCCATTTAAGAATTCAGAAAATACGTTAATTTTGTTAAATTTACAAATCATTTTACCGTTTATGTTTTCCTTTCGTTTAATAAAAAGATTTTGCTTAGTTTAAAATTCCCAAAATTGTATTTCAAGTTTTTATTTGTACAAGGATTTGGTTTTATTTCATTTAATATGATTTTAACAATGTTTTATTGTTTGTTTTTGATTTTTGATTTTAAGAATTCGTGGCGAACAATTGCAGGGTTTAAAATAGAATGAAAAAATCTGGGGCCTAATTACCGCATCCGTTTCGTATCGTAATTCGATTACGTGAGATCTAATAGCTCTAAAATTTATGGGCAGATATTGATGAAATTTCAGCATATCGTTCCAAAGGCGATTCATAACTTATTTATATAAAAATAAGCAAAAAATAATTTCCCAATTTCTCGTTTAATGCTATCGAAAATTCAGATTACGATACGAAACGGATGCGGTAATTAGGCCCCTGGCTTTGCTTCACACAAGTGAAGCAGAAAACCAGATTTGGCAATCGCGTTAGAAACAACAACACGCACTCCGTTGCCTATGCGATGATCATAGGCAGACGAAAGTGTTGATGCTGTTGTTGTGGCCCTTCTCTCTTGCATGTTTCTCTGCTTTGAATAAAGCAGAGAAGCATGCAAATGAAAGAAAAGAAAACAACTGAGGAAGGTCAGTTACTTATTAGCTATGTATAATAAGGAAAAAAATGTATGAAATAAATAAGAAACGAATGTAGGGTCAATAAAGAACATACATTAGCCCGGGTCGTTCTGTAGGTTATTATACATTCGACTTAAAGTAATGAAAAAATACAAATATGAAATTTAGAGTATAAGATAAATAATAAAAATGGTTTAATGTCGGTTAACATTAAACATACCGGCCCCTCGGTGATGAATTATTATGTGTCACGGGTTGGACCGATAAATACATATATGTCCGATGGCGGTATGTGGTGCTGCGATGGTCTTGTTTGCATTCTGAGGCACTGGGATGAGTCGTCGTTGAGATCCAGAGGGAGGTTTCTCGCTCATATAGTGGAGAAGCTCTAGTTCTTGGTCGTGGTGATTTGTGTCGTTTCACACTCTGCTTGATATTTTGTGGAGGGCGTAATGTAGCTCGTTGTGGTGATGATGTGGTAAGTCTATCAGCCTGATCATGGTGCCGTTTAACCAGTGGGTCTGCTTTGACCGTGGTTGGTCGTGCTGAAGTCTGGATGAATGTCACTATAACATTTTAAGTCGGTCTTTGACATAGAACTTGGTAGACCGAATGAGGAGGTCCAATGTATAGGACGGTTGCCACTGTCGTTTGACGCCATATCTGTGGATATAACGAAGCATGAGTGATGGTTTGGAAATTGATTAAAGAAAAGTTTTGCATTGTAGGATAACAAAATTCGATGTCTCTCGCTATACGTTTGAGTCGGAGAGTTTGCAAGTCGATCATTTCTTATCATAATTCTATATGAAACTATAAAGCGATTTAAGGTCGGAAGTGATCTGCTGGATGGAATGCTGGTTCTTCGTGACAAAAATTTATTAGAAATTCCGGAATGGGTCTTGAGTCCGATTAATGAGGTCGCAGCATATGCCTTCTCAGCTGATTCGCGAGGCTCATGTATTTCCGCCGGATATTCACGTTGACCATGTCCACGGGGTGAGTTTTGCGACGATTGCTTTGGAGCACGCCATCCGCAGAGGTCAAAAATTCGTGTTCGTTTTATCTCAAGATTTGGATGTGGAAGTGCAGATAAGTCGATGTTTATATTCCACTTGGTACCCAAGGTCTTGGTTCCTAGTTTTTCTGAATAATGAATGTAGTCTATTGACAAGAGTTTGTTTGAAGCAAATCTTTGATGATTTTATAAAAATATTTGAAGCAACTCCATTTTAAGGTATGAGATACTAGGTCTTGTTGAAGAACAGGTCCAGGGTACAAAATATCTTTCAGACTTTTCTTATTTGGTGTCGTAGATAACGCGTTAAAATCCACATGTTTAGACGTTACACGGTCAGATTTTATAACAGCGTGGTGAGGTGAGTAGTAGCTAGGAGCTCGGTAAGGTCAGGCCTGACCTTACTGCACGTGACTTTTTCTTGTGGAAGTCTACAAAGCAAAACCAACAAATTTGAATGAACTAAAGCAATCAAATTTGAATGAACTAAAGCAATTCGAGAAACAATTGCGGATATTCCCGTCTCAACTCTCCAAGCAGTAATGAACAACTTTTTGGTAAGATGCCGCACATGCATCAACGAGCAGGGGGACATTTAAATTCCATTATTTTTAAAACTAGTTAAGCTATATTTAATTAAATTTAATGAGCTTTAACATGAATAAAAGAAAACTGAATTCCATACACTGAAAAAATCATTAGGCACCCTGTATATGTTTCTCCTGCTTTGGCATCAAAGCGCTATAGAAGTTGTACATTACTTCCGGTCATTAAAATTTTCCAGAAAGATGTTTCTCAATTTAGGAACGAATATTGCTTAATTTAGCGATTATCGGTTCAGAATTATATAATATGTTCCCACCCATTTACCATTTATTCCAAATTATTATCGCAATGACCCTTATCGCATTGTTAGGGAGGTGTAGGGTATTATATAGTCGGCCCCGCCCGAGTTTCTGCCTTTCCTTACTGGTTTTTTATTGTGTTTATTTTATTTTATTCCAGAATACATTCGGTACTATAAATAAACAAAAAGATTTATTTTAATGGAATTATATAACGCCCTAGGACGGAAACTCTACAATATTGAATATAAGTAGTTCTTTCCTACTAAGACATTTTTTAATTCGTATCTAAGGAAATAGTACATCATATGAATATACATAAATATGTTTTTCTACTTTATAATGAAGAATTGTAAAAAAAAACATTATTTATCCCCTCACCTTTGAGAGGAGGGTATATATCATTTTCTACGAGCCAAAAGTGTAACACATCGACGAGTGACCTAAGACCCTATGTATGTTCCGCGGAAATCCGTTTTGTGCCATTTTAAGTCATTTGAGCAATGTCCGTCCGTCTGTCTGTCTGTGTGTCTGCCTGCTGGCTGGTGCGCACGATAACTCTCGAAAGGAGTAACCGATTGACTTCAAATTTAGTATGCGGTAATATTTTTCTCTATCTCCGGCTAAGTTCGAAGATGGGCCATATTGGCCCACTCCTTCTAGTACCACCCCCTATTGGTACTTTAATACCTTATACGAGTACACTAGATAGGGTCATAACAAAAAGTTGCGTTTGTCACCCCCTAGATTTGAAGATTATTCGAAGACAATTTCAGAAAATTTTTTTTTAATTTTTTTGGTGCACCCTACATACCGCCCTTTTAGTTTTCTTTATCCTGTGTTGCTATTTGAAGTCCGATCGTAACGGGATGTATACCGTTGTTCACGTTTTGGAAAGGGCTATATTTCGTCCACTGGCCATTTTTGACTCCGAGGTCAAATTCGATAATTGACCTCTATTATCTCGTTTTCTACCCCCCTTATTTGGACTTATTTTGAAACGATAATAAAGGCATTTAAAAATAATTAAACTTTCGTCTTTAAAGTACTCAGTTTTGTTCATAAACAAAAAAGTTACATAGGGTTCAAAATTGTAAAATATGTGCTGAGGTCATATTCGACTAGTTTCTTTTGGTCTCGTTTCTGTCTCACTCTCTCTCGCAGACACATGAATAACCCAATGCCACAAACACACAACGACTATGGCGGTTCTTTACAGCATCAACAAATTAAATTTGCGGGATTCTCTAACAAATTTTGAATCTTTTTTAAGGAAGAATATAAGAATACATTCACTTTGTTTTCCCATTCACCCTACACTCCACCAAAATAGTATTTTTTCCACTAATTCCTCATTTAATCTAGTATTATATTTTTGTATGATACGTCGATGATCATCTCTTGACAACGACAACACTTCTTCCTTACTTCAGTTTTGAATCCGAAGTAAATTTTTACTAGTGACTTCAGTTATTTGATTTTCAACCCCGTAAATAACACTTATTTTGAAACACATGGGAAGGCATCTGGAAAATCTGGTAAAAAATCCAAAGTGACGTATGGAAGAAAAGTAGACCTTATAGAGATGATCCACGAGGTATCATACGTAAAGATAGGATAATAAATATGGAGTCAGTGGCAAAAATACTATTTTAGTGGAGTGTAGGGTGAATGTGAAAACAAAGTGATTTTATTCTTCCTTAAAAAGCTTCAACATTTGCTAGAGAATCACACAAATTTAATTTGTTGATGCTGGACCGAACTGCCATAGTGATTGTGCGTTTGTGGCATTGGGTTATTCATGTGTGTGTGAGAGAGAGACAGAAAACGAGGTCAAAAGAAACTAGTCGAATTTGACTCCAGCATATATTTTACAATTTTAAACCCTATGTAGGTTTAGGTTAGGTTTAAGTTAGGGTGGCAGCCGTATTTTTTTTTACAAGCTCACATAGACCAGTTTAGGTCCCTAGTGTTACCACGGGCTGAAATGCCCCTCATCGAAACCAACCTGTTTGATATATAAATTTGTCGATAGTACGAATATCAGTACTGGAAAGATCTGTTAGGCTGCCTAAAAAGACCGACCCCAGTATATCCAGTCGTCGTTTACTCAAAGCGGGGCAGTCGCAAAGCAAGTGCTCAATGCTCTCCACTTCTTCCTCATCTCCACAGCTTCGGCAGAAGTCATTGGACTCAATACCCAATCTTTTGGCGTGTTCGCCGATCAAGCAGTGACCCGTCAGAACCTGTACTAACGTAGACAATCGTTTCCTCTCTAGTGCGAGGAGATATTTTGACCTTCTCAGGTCATACCTTGGCCAGATTTGTCTAGCTACCCTGCAGGTGCCGATTTCTGACCATCTATCGTTGTACTGCCTGATTGCCTCTTGCCTAAGCCAAAGCTTGCACGTGGATAGTGGCGCACCAATATATGCAAATTCTTCGAGAATTTGTAATGTCGTCCCTTTCCTAGCAAGTTCATCGGCTTTGCAGTTCCCCGGGATATCCCTATGCCCAGGCACCCATATGAGGTGTATATTAAACTGCTCAGCCATCTCGTTAAGAGATCTGCGGCAGTCGAGGGCTGTTTGTGAATTTAGGGATGTTGCCTCCAGAGAATTGATGGCAGCCTGGCTGTCCGAGTAAATGACAACGCCATTGTTGATTACTATGTTGCGACACAGCCACTTGGCGACTTCCCATATTGCCATTATTTCGGCTTGATAGACACTGCAGGTATCTGGTAGTATGTGAGCTATATCCAGACTAAGTTCTTCACAGTGTACTCCGAAGCCAACCTTTTCATCAAGCTTCGAACCATCCGTGTAAAAGTGGAGATGGTTTCTATTACCTGGTATTCTGCCGACCCATTCATCTCTGGCGGGAATCATAGTGATGTAATTTCTCTCGAAGGTGTACACAGTTGGTATATAGTCCACTCGGTCGGTTACCATAGCACTACACTTTGATATCCTCATGTGACCATAGTTCTTGTACCTCCACATTGATAGGCAGTTTAATCTTATTGCCGCTTTGGTTGCAACTTCTCTCGCCACAATATTAATCGGCAGGATATGGAGTAGGGCTTGTAGAGACTCGGTCGCTGTAGTCCTTAAGGCTCCGCTTATGCTCAGGCAGGCAGTTCTCTGAACCTTTGTTAGTAGGTTGGTGATGGTTAGTTTGTCAGTTGCCGTCCACCATACCACAATACCGTATAACAGTATTGGACGAACTACTGCTATATATATCCAGTGGACGATTTTAGGAGAGAGTCCCCACCGCGACCCTACAGCCTTTTTGCAGGAATATAAGGCGACGTTGGCCTTCCTTACACGTTCCAATACGTTAAGTCTAAATAACATTTTCCTATCTAGAATTATTCCTAAAAATTTTGACCTTTCAGAAAAGACTAGATCTGTTCCATTTATCCGAGGTGGAGGGTCCACATGTGGGACATTATTCATCCTAGTAAAGAGAACCAATTCTGTCTTGTTGGGGTTAACGCCCAAACCGCTGCTTCTGGCCCATCTAGCCAACTTGTTCAGAGCCACCTGTAGGATGTCTCTGAGGACGTTTACGAATTTGCCACTCACTGCGATTGCCACGTCGTCCGCATATGCCACAACCTTGCAGCCACAACGTTCTAGATCTAGCAGGATTTCATTCACCGCTAGGTTCCAAATTAGTGGAGACAGTACTCCTCCTTGCGGGGTCCCTCTGTTTACATACCTTGTTAGAGTTGTGGACCCTAGACATGCTGTTATGCGTCTTCTGGTGAGCAGACTTTGAATTAGTCTAATCAAACTAGTGTCAACTTTTAGATGTGAGAGTGCCGCAATTACCGCATCGGAGTGAATGTTGTTAAAAGCCCCTTCTATGTCAAGAAATGCCACCATGGTGAATTCCTTGAAATGCAGGGACGATTCGATAGTGCTCACAAGTTCGTGCAGGGCTGATTCAGTAGACTTGCCCTTGTTGTAAGCATGTTGGTTCCCCGACAGGAGTTTTGTATCCAGGTTTTCCCTAATGAAATGATCTAAAAGTCTTTCCAGACCTTTCAATAGGAACGAGGATAGGCTAATTGGTCTGAAGTCTTTTGGCCTAGTGTGTGATATCTTTCCCGCTTTAGGTATGAATACCACTTTGGTATCCCTCCATCGATTCGGGACGTATGAAAGCCTGATACAGCCTACATAAATTTTCTCCAGCCAGGGGATAATGTACTTTAACATTTTCTGCATTTCTGCTGGAGTGATGCCATCTGGTCCAGGTGACTTGAAGGGCTCAAAGCTGTTAATAGCCCAGCTTATTCTGGATCTCTCAGTCAAGAAGCTAGCGACGCTCGCAGTCCTCTCGCACTCTTGTTGGTCCTGCTGATCCTCGGGTTCTGTTACAGAGTTCCCCGGGAAATGTGTGTCGAGCAGTACATTGAGCGACTGCTCGCTGTTTTTGGTCCAGTTATTTGCCTCATCCTGTAAATATCCCACTGTACAGGGTGAAGCAGATAATATCTTCCTCAGTCTAGCGGCGTCGGAGACCTTTTCCACTTCACCACAGAAGGCATACCAAGAGCGCCTTTGCGCCTTTCTAAGCTCCTTCTTATAGATCTTGAGTTGCTCTTTATAGGCATCCCAATCATTAGCGACCCCAGTAGATTTAGCCTTATTGAATAGCTTGTTGCAGGTCTTTTTCATAGCCGTTAGCTCAGAAGTCCACCATTGGGGTTTAGTTTTACCCTTGTACCTTGTTTTTGGACAGGCTTCTTCAAGGGATCTATTGAATGATATGGTGATATGATCGACCAGATTATCCAGACCGGCTTTGTCATTCGGTTCGTACGGAAGTTTAGAGTTGAGGACTTTCTTGAAATTCTTCTCATACAGATGCCACTTTGTCTTCATTACAATTCTGTGGACGGCGGGTTTAGGCGCTTTTTCCGCGAGTTTGAACTCAATATAATGGTGATCTGAGAATGAGTGGTCGTCCAGTACATTCCACCCAATAATTTTGTCTGACAGCCGGTCAGTAGCAAACGTTACGTCGAGTACTTCTTGTCTGTCTTTAATTGTGAAGGTCGGTTTATTACCTATGTTACAAATACTAAGATTGGTAGTTAGAATAAAGTCAAGAAGCGAATCACCCCTATTGTTTATATCCGTACTACCCCAGATAGTATGATGAGCGTTCGTGTCTGCGCCAATAATCAGCTCGAGCTCGTCAGACGTTGCTTCTTCTACTACTTCCCTGAATAGAGCAGTCGGTATAAACCCTATGTAACTTTTTTGTTTATGAATAAAACTGAGTACTTTAAAGACAAAATTTTAATTATTTATTTTAATTGCCTTTATTATCATTTCAAAATAAGTCCAAAAAAAGGGGGGTAGAAAACGAGATAATAGAGGTCAATTATCGAATTTGACCTCGGAGTCAAAAATGGCCAGTGGACGAAATATAGCCCTTTCCAAAACGTGAACAACGGTATACATCCCGTTACGATCGGACTTCAAATAGCAACACAGGATAAAGAAAACTAAAAGGGCGGTATGTAGGGTGCACCAAAAAAATTAAAAAAAATTTTTCTGAAATTGTCTTTGAATAATCTTCAAATCTAGGGGGTGACAAACGCAACTTATTTTTCTTGGTTGGGCATCGACCCTATCTAGAGTACACTACTTACTCGAATCTTACACATAATAGTAGTTTGTTAATCGCCAATACGTCAAGAAAAATGGGCGAAGCGGCCACTCAATTTTTGGTACCTCCCACACAAATGAACCATTTTGCTCCAAAAGTTAACTGCTTCTAGATTCATACAAATACTTGAAATTTAGTAGAGTGTAATGCTTTTATAGTACCTAGAGTCCAGAGAAAAGTGACTGTTATTGGCAAGCCCCTTTTGGTAACCCTCACACACATTTACCATTTTGTACCAAATGTAAACAGCTTTTAACTTTAATATCAGTACATACTTTAAAGTTATTAAATGAAATTTAAATTGATAACAATTTAAATAAAACAAACAAAATTATTTACGAATATTTTTTTGGGACTCAAGGTGAGGAGATTTGTAAGTCGGTTTACCCGACTGAACTTTCTTACTTGTTTAATATTTGAACCGATACAATTGCTGTCAGGATGGTTACAAGAAAGTAGTTTAGTTTATAATCCACCAAAACATATATTTGTTTATTTTAATTCGTTCTAATCGATCTTTGTCAGATACGCTAGTATCAAAACGAAGTTTGTGACTAAATCTTGACCTGCAGCTTTTGTAGTAGCCGTTCTGTATAAATAAGCCGTTGCTGTCAAGGTTCAAGAGGGCTTCAGGTGGTACAAAACCGCTTTCTAGAGTTGATTTTATATATAGCTCGCCGGTACAATAAGGAGCCATTATAAGGTTATTAGTTATGCATTGTGTTGTGTTAACTATATATTTTCTTATAAGCCTAATTATAAAATTGTCTATTCTCTTTATATTTGCTTTATTGTATAATATTTTATTCAAGACATATTTGGTATAATTGCTGTCTATTGACCTCGCTATATTTTTGCAAATAATGAAGGCACTGCGAATATTTTGACATATGCTGATGAAATGCAAATGGTCTAAGTTTGGTTTTCTAATTACACTAAATGTTGCTTTTTATAGATTTTTTTTAAATTTCAATTTGAAACCGCCATAACTTTCGCGCCCCTAAATTAAAGTTATTCACAACAAAAGTTTTTGCACGCTTACGTTTTCATCTCTGTCTACTACAGAAGGGGTTAGTTGACATGCTCGGAAAATTTTTTAGAAAAATATTTTCTTGAAAATTAAAAAATTTTGACTTTTGCCCATATATATGTAAATATATGATTGGAACCATGCCTACATCTTAAATCATATTTTATTCAACGTATTTGATTATTAGTCAAAAAACAGACCAAATTAACACGGGACAAAATCGCCTTTTTTTGATATGTTTGAATCGAAAGAATATATATTTGGAACCCAAATTTTTAAATAGTTATTATATATTTCTGAGTAAATTAATTTTATTTGAAAATCCATAAAATATATTTGGAGCGCACATATTAATATATTACATCAAAATATATTTGCAAACTAAATTTCTCAAATAAAATATGTGTCAAATACAAATGAAATAATTGTTTAGGAATTTACCCAAATATATTTTCTTTAAAAAAGATTTTCCAAACTTTTGCTGACTTTAAAAAAGAATTTACCTTGAATTATTGAAATATTTAACACAATTTAGGTATTTTCTGAAATGTAAATAAATATTTGTTTTGGAAATAATAGTCCCAAATAAAAACATATTGGATGTAAAGAAAGATTTGTTTAGATAAACATCTTCCGAAATATATAATATTTGTGTGTACCAAATATTATATGTTTAGAGTGTACCCTATATGTTTCAAGCCGAATATGTTTGGGACAATATACTACAGAAGTGATTTCTTTTTCAGCGTTAAGAAATGACTTTGTTGTAATACTTTTGTCTATACTTACACTGTGTGTAATAGTTTAAGTCATGGAAATATAACCATATACGTACACTACTACGCGATAAAAGTCAAAAAAAGACCCGTGTCTCCCAGTTTTGCCCAAAGTCAAGCACTTTTTTATGGCCCCCAAAGATTTGGGTCCTCGGTGTCATTTTTGCAAAAAAGTGATGGTTTTCTCAGGCTCATATCTTGCAAACCGTTCGGAATTTTGATTTACTCTCTGAGGCAAAGTTGTTGCTCTTGTCATAAAGTTTGTGAACATATAAAATCGAAAACTTCAACTTCAAAGTCAAATTCGCAAAAAAAATTTTAAAAATTAGATTTTTTAGCCTTTTTCTCCTGTTCAGGTCCATATGTTCTAGAAAGTTGTTTATTGAGATCTTAGGTACATTTTTGTAGTTGACTGTTTCCTTGAATTTTGAACGGTTTGCTACCTATGGACTTGAAAAACGATTTTTTTAAGCTTTTTGCGATTTTGACCTTGAAGAAGGGCTGTGGAGTCGGAGTCTGAGAAATTTGCTCAGAGTCGGAGTTCGGAGTCGAAAAATTATGGTCGACTCCGAGATGTAGTGTGCAAAATGTACCAATTATGCGATAGAACTTTTGCACTCAAAAAATTTGGGAAAACAATTTTAGTAAAAAAGAAGGATAAAATAATCGAAGTTTTTAACCAAATATTTAAGTATGCCAAAAATATCTATAAAGTTAACCAAACTATCGGGCTTTTATGTAAAACAGTTTTAGGAAAGCTCCGATTATATTTAGCTAACAAAATAAATATTTTTTCAAGACTATACACTATTCCTAAGCGAGTATAAAACAAGTAAGGAAAGACCGAGCGAAGCTAACTATGTGATACCGTACAACACCTTGTTAGAGCAGAATAAGCTCAGATATTGTAAATATAAATATGAGATAATTACATTATAAATATAAATCTAAACAGAATTTGTTAAAATTCGACAATTTGCGTTCTTGGATAAATAAATTCTACACAATAAATTAAAAAAATGTACTTAACGAACAACTTAAGATGGACAGACGGACAGCTAGTGATTCTGAGTAGAACGCTGTATTTTAAGGTGTATCTAGCTGTACATAGTATTTTTTACAAATCTTCAAAAAAAAACAAGTTTATAACCTCCTGTACCATAGTGTGGTGTAGGGTGTAATAACTAACGATAAACTGGTTGCCTGAAGCGAACCTAATTTCCAAAAATTGCGGTACATTAAAACAGAGGCAGTGATTAGTGAAAATTTTATCATGATTCCATGTTGAAAGAAAACTTGCAAGTCCAGCGTCGATAAATAAATAATACAATTTTATTTAATTAATTACCTAATTTTTGTGTTTTCAGAAATTTATGTGATTTAACTGCCGGAGTAGAAGTCGAATGATTTTAAAATTCAACTCCGGGAATCAGAGTCGAGTAGTTTTGGCTCGACTCCACAGCCCTGCCTTGCAGACGATGATTTTTGATTTTATATGTTCTTAATTTTTGTTCTTTATGAACAATCAAAATTCCGTACGGTTTGCAAGATATGAGCCTGAGAAAATAATAAATTTTTTCAAAAATAACAATGAGGCCCCAAATTTTGGGGGGCCCATAAACAAAAAGTGCATGACTTTGGGCAAAACTGGGAGACACGGGTATTTTTTTTTGTCTTTTATCACGTAGTGGTGTCCGTATATGGTTATACTTTTTCGTGTGGCACTGTGTATATGAAATTGTTGTGTGACTGACTGATTATCGCCCAGCCTAAACGACTCAAGCTAGAATCATGAAAATTGGCGGGATGGTAGTCCTTGGAACGTAGACGTGCAATAAGACGGGATTTTTCGAAATTCGTACAATTTGCCGCAGAATGGGGAAAAAAGGGATACATATGGTACCACCGCGAAATCTAAACGGAATGAGATAAAATCGTGAAATTTGGCGTGAGGGAAGCCCTTATGAGACTCAAAAATTGACAGTATTTTCATAAATTCGAACATTTTTGCACACAGTGCGTTAAAAAGGAATAAATGTGGTACAACTGCCAAATCCAAATGGCAAGAACTAGAATAATGAAATTTGGTGTGAGAGTAACTCTTGGGATAAAACTAGAAAAAGGAGCGATTTTTTGAAAATTGTATGGGCACAGTGGCACATAAAGGGATAAATATGGTACCACCGCCAAATTTAACGTTTAGAATTATAATGGTGAAAATTGAAGCGAGGGATAACCTTAGGACAACGGATCGGGGTCAGTTTTTTAGTGGGGCAAAAAGTGTTAAACATGGTCCCATGGTTCTAGGGTAGCTTTTGTAACATAAACTAGAGATCGGAAGTGAATAAATGTTAACTATGGTACAGTGGGCAAAACGCGTTAACTATGGAACAGTGGGGAAAAATGTGTTAACTATGATGCAGTGGGACAAAACTGGTTAAATAAGGCTCATAACTGTAGTTCAGCTCAGCCAATATCCTTCACTATATGTATGTCCAAAAAATCATTTAGTCATCAATAAAAGAATAAGAATAGAAGAATCAATGAGAAAAATATCTGAGATAGCTAACTTTGGAGCTCTGTACCACAAAAACTACAATGAATTTTGAAAAACTAAAAACGCCATAAAATTCATACCCGTTTTTGATATGTTTCAATAGAAGGAAAATGTATTTGGAGCAGGGATTTTTAAATATTATATATTTCTGATTAAAATATGTAAGAAAGTTCAGTCGGGTAAACCGACTTATGAATCCCCTCACCTTGAGTCACAAAAAATATTCGTAAATAAAATTATTTTTTTTGTTTTAATTAAATTATTATCAATTTAAATTGCATTTAATAACTTTAAAGTATGTACTGGTATTAAAGTTAAAATCTGTTATCTTTTGGTACAAAACGGTCCATTTTTGTGGGAGGTACCAAAAGGGGCGTGCAAATGACGCCCACTTTTCTGTGGACTCTAGGTAATATAAAAGCATTACACTGTACAAAATTTAAAGTATCAATATGCACTGGTACTAATGTTATAACCTGTTAACTTTTGGTGCAAAATGTTCCATTCGTGTGGGAGGTACCAAAAAGGGAGTGGAAACTTCGCCCATTTTTCTTGAAGTGTTAGCTACTAACAAACTAATACTCTGTGTGAAATTTCAGAAGATTAGAGTAAGTGGTACATAAGGTATTAAAGAGTCAATATTTCACTAAAAGTTAACCCTTTGTGGGGATGTACTAGAAGGAGTGGACCAATATGGCCCATCTTCGAACTTAGCCGGAGATAGAGAGAAATATTACCGCATACCAAATTTGAAGTCAATCGGTTACTCCTTTCGAGAGTTATCGTGCGCAGCAGCCAGCAGACAGACACAGACGGACGAACGGACTTTGCTCATTCGACTTAAAATGACCCAAAACGGATATCCGCCGAACATACATAGGGTCTTAGGTCACTTCTTCGATGTGTTACACTTTTGGCTCGTAGCAAATGACATATACCCTCCTCTCAATGGTGAGGGGATAAAAATGTTTATTTGAAAATAACTAACATTTATATACATACATACATATAAAGAAGAATGTGTGTTTGTTGGTTTGTTTGTACCGAATAGACCTCTAAACGGCTGTACCGATCTTCTTAAAATTTTCACAGAATGTACATGTGTGGGGCGTGGTGAGAATAGGGTACTTGAATTGTCGAGATATCAAGTGGGCGTGGCCCCGCCCACATAAGACATATTTTAAAATTGAGATATCTTACACAATTTATTAGCGAAAATGCTGGAATTTTGTGTACAAACTTTGAAATTGAGATATCTTGCACAATTTATAAGCGATAGTGCTGTAATTTTGTGTATATGTGTCTGGAGGCGGTCTACGTGATTGACACAAAAATTGGCGGAATAGAACCAGTGGGTGTAGCCCAGCCCGTATAAGCCAATATTTAAAATTGATATGTCTTGCACAATTTGTTAGCGAGAGTGCTGTAATTTTGTGTATATGTATCTGGTGGCAGTTTAGTTTGGCCCAGCCCATATACATAGGTAAAATTTTGAAATTGAGATATCTAGCACAATTTGTTAGCGAGATTGCTGTAATTTTGTGCATATTTATCTGGTGACAGGCTACGTGATTGGTAAAAAAAATTGGAGGGATTGGACCAATGGGCGTGACACCGACCATATAAGCCACATTTTGAAATTGAGATATCTTGCACAATTTTTTATCGAGAGTGCTGTTATTTTGTGCATATGTATCTGGTGGTAGTCTACGTGATTGGTCCAAAACTGGGCGGAATTGTATCAATGGGCGTGGCCCAGCCCATGTAAGCAACCTTTTGAAATTAAACTATCTTGCACAATCTATTTGCGAGAGTGCTGTTATTTTGTGTATATGTGTCTGGTGAAAGTCTATGTGATTGGTCTAAAAATGAGCGGGATCAGACCAAAAGGGTGGCTCCGCCCATGTAAGCCAATTTTGAAATTGATATATTTTGCACAATTTGTTAGCCATAGTACTGTAATTCTGTTTATATGTATGTATCTGGTGGCACTCTACGTGATTAGTGCAAAATGGGCGGGATCAGACCAATGGGCCAAAGCTAAATTTTGAAATTGAGATATCTTCACAATTTCTTAGCGAGAGTGCTCGTATTTTATGGAGATGTTTTTGGTGGCAGTATTATTGATTGTTTCAAAAATGGACGGGATCGGAAATCTAAATCTGTGGCAACGAAGTGGACCGCGTTCAGCTATATATATATAAATGCATGTGTGTATGGACTCCAAAACGGCTGGATCGGTTTTGATGACATTTTCAGAGAATATTCAGATAAGCCTAGAGGGTGACATAGGCTTTATAAGTTCTTGATTGAGGGGGCGTGGGTCCGCCCATATAAGCCAATTGTTTAAGTGATTCCTACTGTCCGTACCTACGAACATATTAACGAGATTCCTACTGTCCCTGTCTAAATGAGCCATGTTTTGATAAATGGAAATCTGAAATCTGAAGTCTGGGCAACGAAGTGGACCGGGTCCAGCTAGTATATATATAAAAGAGAATGTGTGTTCGTTTGTCGGTTTGTTTGTATGTACCGTATAGACGTCTAAACGGCTGGACCGATCTTCTTGAAATTATCACAGAATGTACATGTGCAGGGATGGGTGAAAATAGATAACTTGAATTGTCGATATATCAAGTGGGCGTGGCCCCGCCCATACAAGCCAAATTTGAAAATTAAGATATCTTACACAATTTGTTAGTGAGAGTGCTGTAATTTTGTTCATATGTATCTAGTTGTAGTCTGCGTGATTGGTTCAAAAATTGGCGGGATCGGACCAAGCCAAATTTTGAAATTGTTAACGAGAGTACTGTAATTTTGTGTATATGCATTTGATGGCAGTCTACGTAATTTGTCCACAAATGGACAGGATCGGACCAATGGGCATGTCCCCGCCCATATGATCCATATTTTACAATTGATATTTCTTGAACAATTTGATAGCGAGAGTGCTGTAATTTTATGTATATATATTTGGTCACAGTCTACATGTTAATCCAAAAAGGGACGGGATCGGAAATCTGGGGCAAAGAATGGACCGGGTCAAGCTTGTATTTTAATATATTACACAAAAATATATTTGCTAACATACTATTTCAAAGAAAATATGTGTTTACAAACAAATAGAAATATTGTTTAAAAATGTATCCAAATATATTTTATTTAAAATAATTCAAAACTTTGCTGAATTTTTCGAAATTAAATTTTAAATTTTCTTGATTGTGGGACTAAGCGATAACACCACCGGTTAACCAATAGCACCGCCTATGTTGCAGGAAGTTTCAGCAACATCGGTGATGAAAATAAAAAGAGTCACACACCGAATAAAAACCATGAGGGAGTGACGGGAAATAACACCGCCTCCCACGAGTGTCTACTGGAAGAGGGTGTAATAATTCTTTGATCAAGGAACCATGGATAACTAGCAACACGGTTACTGGATTGAGCCATATGAACTTCAACCTTTTCTACACTAATACATGTACTCGTCCAAGGACCATGCTTTCTTTTCTTTCCAGAATTGTCAACATCGGACGCAACTGTTCTGAGGCAAGGTAATTGAATTGAACAATGGAGCTAATAATTGATGACATTATAAAACAATAGCCAATGACAGACTAAAATTCAAACATTATGCCTACGTCAAAGGAAGATCGGTGGAAACAGCTCTGCATAAGGTAGAACCACATAGAAGTTTCCTTATCCTTACCGATACACATATCCACTCCTTAGATGAGTTTCAGGTTGACCGGGCGCTGAAAAACTGGATCAACAATGTGCTAAGGAATATGTGGATTATTTGTGCGTCATATGACGTAAAAATTAGAGACAAGGTAAATCGTGGGTTACGACGATACACGGTCTTCATAAAGCCCTCACCAATGAAAGACTTAAACCAGCCTGTTACGAGGGTTGCTATTTATATTTCGGTCCTGGCAATGCTGGTGTTGCCAGATGAAAACTGGAACTTCTATTGGAATGTATGACACTTTTTAGCATAACTTCACTCAGCCGTTTTGTCATTTGAGCGCGATTTGTTTTGGTTACAGTGTGTTGAAAATTCACCTTCGACAGGTGCTTCAGGCGTCGAAAAACGTTTACCAAGCATCAATTCGACGTTATGGCCGGTCAAAAAGGCGCTGGTTTGAGCCGATGTGTGAGAGCTCGCATTGTGATGGTGCACAATGATTCGTCTTCTCTTGTTCGTCGATTGCTGATTTGTTTCGGGCTCATACGCATAGATCCAAGATTCGTCACCTGTGACGATCTTATAAACGTCTTTTGAAGCAACTCGATCGTATTTTTTCAAAATTTCTTTGCTCCAATCGACACGAGCCTTTTTTTGAGCGATTGTCAAATTGTGCGGGATCCAACGAGAACAAACCTTTTTTACGGCCAGGTGTTCATGCAATATCGAATGTATGTTTGTGGAAGAAATGCCCAAGGATGCCTCTATCTCACTGTATGTCACATGACGATCTTGCATTATTAATTCAAGCACGGCCTCAATGTTCTCTGCCACAACGGCCGTTTTTGGACGACCTTCGTCTTTGAGCGAGCGTCGGCCACGATTGAATTCATTAAACCAGTTTTTCACAGTGCTATAGGATGGTGCTTCATCGCCATACAAAGATTTAAGTTCATCGATGCACTCTTGGTGGTGATAATCCACGTCGAAAGTTGTGAAAAATGATCGCACGAAAATGTTCACGAGTTAATTCGATTTATATGCCAAATAGATTTTTTCATGTCACTGTAAACAACACAAATGATGGTCGTACGTCAAAACGTTCTGAGTACGTATATGCTAAAAAATGTCAAACTTTCCAGTGGAAATGTCAGATAGCGCCAGCCAACACTTAGTGTCCTAGGCCTATAGCAACCGTCGTATGCAGACGACGTTATAATACCTCTAAGGGGCATACATCCAAACCAATTATGCAGCAGAGCTGAGGAGGCACTTAACATAGCATATTACTCGGCACAACCAAGGGGATTAAATGTTAACCCAGACAAAACAGAAATATGTCTATTTACAAGGAAAACGAAGATTCCGCCTTTTACCGTGCCTCGATTCCTGGATAAGAATATTGACATATCTAAGAAGGTAAAATACTTGGGAGTAATCTTGGATCCGAAACATATTGAAGAAAGAAATATCATATTGAAGAAAGTGATACCAAGGCCCACAGATGTTGGTCGTTGTGCAGAAGAGCTATAGGTTCAAAATGGGGACTACATATAAATATGACACACTGGCTTTACATGAGCGTGATTAGACCAATAAAAACCTATTCCCATGTAGTGTGGTGGACATCAATGACAAAGAACGTATGTGCTGTCTAGGCATAAGCGGGGCAATTAGAACTGCACCAAGAGAAGCGATGGTGACTTTACTGCACATCCAACCAATAGATACCCGTATAAAGTATGTGGCACTATCACAGAGAGATGTCTACAAGTGATGGGCAAATGGACAAATCGAGAACACATTCAAACATCAGAAATCCCCACCCGCATTTCAGAAGTACGACTTATTCATGCTAATAGACGGATGGGTTCAAGTTAGGAGGAAGGAGGGGTCTGGCTCTTTTTATTGATGAACCAGAAGCCGAACTTTAGTTCCGCCTTCCAGATCATAATACGGAAATTAGAAATGAACTGGCAAATAGTTTGGCTTCAAAGGGCAGAGCATTCGAGTAATAAACTCAGACAATTATAACCCTTTCGAAGCCACTAATGGTGAGTTGAAGCACTGGTCAGTGATGGCTCACAAAACTGTGTGGAATAGCGCAACAGTAGGAGCAACTGCAAAGATACTGTGGGGTGGCCCAAATGAGAAGAAACTAAGCAGTTTTCTGAAACTAAACAAGATCGAGATTGGTAAGATGATGAGTGTTCCAACGGGACACCCAAGCTTACAAGCACATCTTCATAGCATTACGAGTGCAGGTCATGCTGGGAATACATCGAAACGATGGAACATTTTCTGTGTCACTGCTCAGCTTTCACACATGCAAGATCCCGATATTTTGGGTCCGACTTTCTGCCAGACTTGACTCATCTCAGAGGATATGACTGGAAGATACTGAGAAAATTCGTGTCTAGTACCGATTTTGTGTAACTCAGTGAGGTATAACAAGCAAAAGCGTTAAGTTCGGCCTGGCCGAATCTTATATACCATCCACCATGGATAGCATGTGAATGGTTTCGGGCACAAACAAAGTCATATTACAAAATTGCAGCGCGATTCGTTGAAATTTGTGGTTTTTGTTGCGTTAAGAAGTAAAATCTAGAGAGACCTTTGTATGGCCTTTGAAGGACCTTTGTTGTTCGTGTGGGAGTGCGGGTATAAATTAACCCCAGTTAACAATTTCATAGGACTAGAAAACGACGAATGCAGGGAAAACATCGAAACCATGGAACTGTCCGGCTTTTACACATGCAGGATCCCGGTATTTCGGGTCCGACATATTGCCTGACTTGACTCATCTGAGAGGATATGACTGGAATATACTGAGAAAATTCGGTCTAGTACCGATTATCTTTAACTCGTGAGGTATAAAAAGATCATAAATAAGGAGCGCACAACAGGCCGAACCACTGGCAAAAACGTATCTCCATGGACATGAGACATTTAAACTTCTAGGCCCTTATTCATACAAATTTAATGAAGGTTTGAAGAACGCTTTAACACTGCTAAAGAGTTCCGCAATCCTTCTTTAACTTTTTATGAATAAGGTCCCTAATCTCTTCAACCTAAACTAACCTAACCTAAGAAAAAATTTTGAAGTCTTGGTTATATATGTATTGGCATTTAAATCTTTTATATCGGATAATTTAAGAAATTTGTCCGTTTAGGCTGTACCGAAAACAATTTTTTTGTCTCACAAGATGCGCATTGTGTACTTTTATTTAATTGCTTTAAAAAGCTCAAAAAACGGAACGCTTTTTTACTAAAGTCGCATTGCAGTATTGAAGTGTGTGTGTCGAAGTGTTACTTTTATAAGTATGTATGTGTGTATATGTATGAAATTTTTTTTTTGGTTTCTGCTAATATGTATTCTTGAAAAAAAAAACACAAGTTTAAATTCTAATCAATAAACAATTAATTGGAATAAGGCCGACTTAGAAAATAATTAATTAAATGTCAGAAAGGAAATATTGTTGGAGATCATTGTGCTTATGTTGTACATAAATTATTTATTTTGTGTTGATACGATGGGGATGCTTGTGAGGCATCAGAAGCCAGGTTAGTACAATGTTATAAAAACAAAATAATTTACTGTTGTGTGAATATAAATAAATAAAATGATGTTTTGATGAACCGAAAAAACTGTTTTATTATTATTTTTAACGATTTACATTTTATTTGTTGACATATATAAATTATCCTTCCATGCATAAACGGGATATTTTCTTCCAACTCCTATGGCAGCCAAGAACTCACTATGTTCTTTACAACCATTTCAAAATCGCGATCACAGGCACTGCTCGTCCTACAGTTCGGAAGCGTTAGCTGTCCACAAAGTTTCTTCAGGCTTTTCGACACAATTGTTTTAAACATACAAACATAAATGTACATATGTAATTACAAGACAAATTCCTTATTATTACATATAGTTACATGTCCTTCCAGTGTTTTGCAAATTTTTAGTTTTTTTATTGCAATGCAATTGGAATGTCGCTTTTCTCGTTTATTCCATATACATAATTATTTTCGTTCCACAGCTTTGCATCTTTTTCTTTATTTCAGATAATTTAATTTGGTATTCTTTTTTTAGGAATTTCTCGCAGACAAACATAAATATAAATAAATAGGAGTGTAATTATGGCGGCATTCAATTGGTGGCGGCGTTCAATTTGTAACAGCGGCGCAAAATGTAAATTTTTCACCTTGAAAAAACATAGTGCCACAAATGAAAAAATTTCACTCATTTTTTCACAACTTTGTTTTTTGTATGAGATTTCACAGTGAAAGGGGAACATAGTACCGTGCTTTACAGTTAAAAATTGCATTAACCTTAGTTTAAAGATATCCATTATTATTTTCTAAATATTCAATTAAATTAAAAAAAAACTAAAAAACTTAAAATTTGCATTAAGTTTAATGTATTGATATATTTTTTGAATACTTAAATGCAAACAAATCTATAGCTCTAAATAAAAAAATAGTTTAATGAAAATAACTATTTGTTTAGAGCAATATCTATACAAATATATAATACTAGCTTAACCTGGTGCGCTTCGCAGCCCCATCATTTATTTATTTTCCTTTTAGGGTAGTGTAGAATAGTTATACCTCTTTCTCTCAAAAACAAATGACTATTCCATATGGGGAAAAATTATCTTGTTTATGTTCCTGGTATCAAGGTACAATATTTATCCCTTTTCCTTTCTGTGCCTCTAAACGTCAAAAACTATTTTGGACCATATTTTTACCTTTCTCCTAGTAGATGTTCCAATAGCTACATTTACACCCGGATACAGTATAAAACCATTTTTGCCCCACCGTGTCTTTAAAAGTTTTAATTAAAAAAAGGTAAAATTAATGCCTAGTTTAAGTTGCAAGACTTACAATTACCACTGGGATCATATTTAATCATTTTCGCTCCATTCATTCAACCCAATGTGTCACAATTGTCACCACTGTACCATTAAATGTGTGCATTTAGAGAAATCGTAGTTTATATTCCAAGAGCCATATTCGCAACCTTAGGCCGTATTTTACCCTTTATGTCCCCTATCTGTGACACGTTTAACTTTTTACCATACCGTGCCTTATTTAACTTTTTCCCACGGTTTACATAGAAGCATCGCACTCTGGTTATGAATCACTGCACTACTTAACTTAATTCAATATTTTATTATTCCACAGCTCTTCTAAAGTATGAAATTGTATACATATCTGGACTATATATAACACTTTTTCTCCACTTACCTCATTTACCATTTTGCCACACTTTACCGAATTTAACAATTTTAACCCTTTTTGCTATACTCAACCCTATTTAACACTTTTTAGCCACTCTGCACAATAAGATTAAACTTTAACTAAAATCATAACATTTGAAAAAAGACTTCTTATCTCATATTTATGTTCCAGATGTTGCCCTCTCTCCCTAGAACCATAATTTTGCCCATATTTAGCACCTTTTTGTATTACAGTACCATAGTTAACCATTTTTGTCCTACTGTAGCATTTTAAACCATTTTTCCCCACTGTACCATATTAAACCCTTTTTGACCCACTGTACAATAGTCAACCATTTTTGTCACATTGTACAATATTTAATCATTTTTGTCCCTATGTGCCATGTGTTAAAATTTTTGCCTCACTATTTCCGAGATAAAGTTTTTTGGCCCACTGTACCATATTTAACCCATTTTGTCTCACTTTACCATCTTTAACTATATTTTCCCCGCTGTACTATGGTTAACCCTTTTTTGTCCCATTGTCTTCCTGTAACATATTTAACACTTTTTGCCCCACTGTATCATATTTAACACCTTTTTGACACACTGTACCATAGTTAACCGTTTTTGTCACACTGTATCATATTTAATCCGCTGTACCATATTGACCTACTGTATCATATTTAATCCTTTTTGCCCCACTGTATCATAGTTAATAAATTTTTGGCCCACTGTACCACATTTAATCCATTTTGTCCTACTTTACCATATTTAACTATTTTTGCCCCACTGTACCATACATATTGTCTTGTCTCACTGTATCATATTTAACACTTTTGTCTCACTGTACCATATTTAAAAATTGTCACCACTCTACCATTTTTTGCCCCAATCTACCGTATCTAACCCCTTTTGTCTCACTGTACCATATTTAAAATTTGTCCCCATTCTACCATACTTAACCCTTTACCCTTAACTGTACAATACTTAATCACATTTTATGCACTGTACCATTTTTGCCCACTATACATTATTTAATGTTTTTGACCCACTGTGCTCTTCACATCTCAAGTTTAAGTTCCAATTTTGCCAGATTGATTCATTTTTGCCCCAATGTGCCTCTTAAAGTAAGAATTTCCAAAAATCACTTCCGATCTCAAGTTTATGTTACAAAATCTACTCTAGAACCATGGGACCATATTTAACATTTTTAAACCACTGTACCCTATTTTACACGTTGGCCCCACTGTGTTCCAAAAAGCTGACTACCCCTATCCGTTATCCTAAGGACATCCCATGCTTCAATTTTCACCATTCTAATTCTAGGCTTTAAAGTTGGCGGTGGAACCATATTTATCACTTTTTGTCCCACTGTGCCCCTAAAATTCTCAAAAAAAAAAATCGCTCCTTGTTCTAGTTTACGTCCCAAAAGCTACTCTCACAGAAAATTTCACGATTCTAGCTCCTACCATTTGGAGTTGGCCGTTGTACCACATTTTTCCCTTTTTATCCCACTGTGCGCATAAATGTTCGAAATTTAAAAAAATCCAGTCAATTTCTGGGTTTACCTCATAAGGGCTACCCTCACACAAAATTTCACGATTCTAGCTCATTCCGTTTAGATTTAGCGGTGGTACCAAATGTATCCCTTTTTGCCCCATTGTGCGGGTAATAGTACGAATTTCGAAAAATTCCGTCTGCACGTCTACATCCCAAGGGCTATCCTCCCACCAAATTTCATGATTCTAGCTTCAGCCGTTGGCCTGGGCGATGATCAGTCAGTCAGTCAGTCAGCCAGTCACGCAACAATTTTATTTAGTGGGTGATCCATTTCGATGTTCCCTACTTTTTTAAAGAAAAAAAAACACAGAAAATTCAAATTGAATGGGGAATGTTTATTATCATTTGAAAGAACATTCTTTGGCATTTATTTTTTGAACATTATGTCTGTCAAATGTTGGCCGCGGCTACGTCTCAGATGGTCCATCCGTTGAGTCCAATTGTCGATGACTCGTTCCAGCATTTCGACTGTTAACTGGCGAATGACACGCGTGACGTTTTGCTCCATGGCCTGAATCGAAGCGGGGTTGTCCGCATAAACTTTAGACCTTACATATCCCCACAGGAAAATGTCTAACGGTGTGATATCACACGATCTTGGTGGCCAGTCGACCGGCCCAAATCGTGAAATTATCTGCTCACCGAAGTGTTCTCTCAATAAATCCATTGATTGATGCGATGTGTGGGAAGTGGCAAAGTTTCTGCCATGTTTCATGAGAGTGCAAACTCAGGGACATGGTTAACATGTTCAGATGACCTTCCATTTTCTCTATTATCATCAGTAATTGTTGTTTTGTGGTGATTTTAACCACCATAAAAAATAAATAAATGGTTGCCGATTTATCACATATTTAACTACTGAAGTTATCGATCCACAACAAGCTATCTCTCGCGGCATATTTCGACAAGGGAAAAGTACCGTCACAAAGCGTATATTTAATGCGTTTGTTGTTTTTGTGGCCTAATACCAATCCTTTGATGTGTCTATGAAAAGGGAAAATACATTTGTTCTCCGATATCTTCTTCCAATAACTGTGTGGTTCTATCCTAATGAACCGCAGTGTATCTGAGGAGATTACATTGAAGGTGACAAAATTGATGAGTTATGGAAGGTCCCACCGGTTGTAAGTATACGGTGTCACCATATGTGCTAAAAAATAATAAATAACATGATTAACTGAGGTGATAACGGTGTACCTATTGCTAGCGATATGCAAATATCACATGGAGTGTCCCATACCTATACTAATACATTGTTTCAAGTTTATGTATTATTAGCATTGGTATGAAATTAATTAATGATGGCATTCGAAAAACACTTTATCAAAAGCATTTTTTTGTTTTGTTAGAGGTAAATCATTTCAGTTTTCTCTGGCTTCGGAAATTTCAACATCTTGCCGTCGATTTGATGGGGACAGCGAACGAGTCGAGCCGACCAGTCAGTCAGCTCCAGCCAGAGCACTCACTACTCAGCCAACGCATCGTGTGGACGATGCAATGGCAACTTTGGGAGCGAACTGAAGAATTGAATAGCGTTTAAATTCGTATATGCCTCTTTCGAGATCGGTAAGACAGACTCTTTTGGACCAATGTTCGGACCCTCCTTTGTCTATGCTATTAAATGCTTGCAAATAAGTTAATTAATGCAAAATCGAAGCAGACACGGTAAAGCAACAACAGTGGCCGCGTGATTTGATTGTGCCTTTTATGGCCAACAAAAAGGTAACAAATCAGCCAACAGCGACAAATAACAAAGCCATGTCTAATGCTCCATCCACTCCACTCCGCTCTGCTCAGTTCAGCTCAACACAACTCAGATGATAAAACAAACAACAATTCGGCCAAATGCGCACTGAATGATCGTGACCTTCGCTGGCAGATACAACAAGCCAAGACAGGTAATAATTGTCAAATCGAACAAAAACACGCCAATAAAATATATGCGTTTTATTACAATTTGAATACTGGCCGAAAGACAATGTAAATAAAGCCAACAATAGGACGATCGATAAATAAATAATACTCAAATTGTCAAATGACAACAATTCCGTTTTGAACTCGCATTGGTTATGGCTGAACTTCCGGTCTTGATTGTTATTTTCCTCGTCTCCATTGTTGCGACTGACTAATAACGATGAAACAAACGTTATTGTATTGTCACATCGTCTCACCCACAATTGAAACCAGTTCGAATTGCAATGGGTGAAAAGTTAATAGGTTTCGCAACACTGTGATCCGACCACACATCGAGCTCCCCACAATCCGACACCGCTTACCAATTTATTTAAAGTGACTGCTATTCTGATTCTCGGGTGACAACAGTTTATACAGGGTGCAAAACAAACAGTTATTTGAATTCACTTCATTATTTTTTATGTTAATAATATTAATTTATTATTCTATTTATATGAATTACAATTCAAAGTAAATTTACATATATTCAAATTTTTCGATCCAGGGAAAAGTCGAGTGACAAAGACCATGTTGCTTGTTATATTTTTGTAGCGACAGACCAGAGCCTCTGGTGGGAATCGAACCTACAACCCCCAAACTCATAGGCGAGCACGTTACCAACTCACCTACTGGCGTGCTTAATATGCTAATATGTTCCAAAGGTAATTGTAAAGTTCAGACATCGAGTGCAAACTACCTATTAATGAATTATAATAAAAATGTTTTGGGTTTCATTAAAAGAAATTATAAAAGCGGTTAAATTCTTTCGTGCCACCCTGTATTATTATTCATAAAAACGCATATTGAGATCTAAAGAATTGGTGTTATTATTTATAAGTTTGTATGGAAATTGTGTTGAATTTATATGAGTTATTCCATGCCAAACAGAAATGACACAAATTTACTCTAAAATTTCAAAAAAAAAAAACTTCCTTTGGAAAATTTTTAAATGTTTACTAAGAAAAAGCATAACATCAGAAAAATTAAAATCCAGAAACGTGATATACTGTAAAAGAGCGATAAATGATAAATGAGAGGTCGAACCACTGGCTTAAATGTATGTCCATGGACACGAGACGTTTAAACGTCTCCTCTATTCAACCTAAACTACCCAAACCTAAGAAAAAATTTTGAAGTCTTGGTTATCGATGTACTGGCATTTAAATCTTTCACACATCGGAGAATTTGAGTTATTTGTCCGTTTAGGCTGTACCGAAAACAATGTTTTTTTGCCTCACAAGATGCGAAATTCCATTTGAAATTCTGAATTCGTCACTTGAAATTCAGATTTTCTATTTGAATTTCAGAATTCGTCAATTGAAATCAGAATTTTCATTTCAAATTTAGAAGTCGTTAATTGTAATTCAGATTTTCTATTTGAAATTCAAAACTACATAGTAAATTGAAATTCAGATATTCCATTTGAACTCATCAATTGAAATTCATTATATCCATCTGTAATTCAGAAATCGTCAATCAATTGAGAATTTGTTTTTGAAAACAAAAAACAAGTAAGAAAATTTCAGTCGAGTAACCCGACTAAGGTATACACTCACATTGTGAGTAATGTAATATGTATAGTACGCAGGCTGGGAAATGCCAGTACGTTGAAAAAAATGCCATTCTTTGTCATTCTGTGAAAACAATATGAAACAATTTCGATGATTGCTGCAGAAGTTATGAGCATGTTGTGTTTGAATGAATCTATCAATTTGCGTGGGGGTACCACATATGGCTGGACGAATACTCCTGAACAGTAGATAATTCAATAACATTGCACTGTACCGAAGTATAAGCTTTTATGTGCACTGGTATTCATGTTATGAGCCATCCAATTTTGGGGCGAAGTGTCGATTTTGTGTGGGAGGTACCAAAATGGGCGCGACAATAATGACAATTTTTTCCCGCACTGTAGGTACAATAAAAACATTACACTGAACAAAATTCAAGTATTTATATGCCCTGGTATTAATTTTATTAGCAGTTAAGTTTTTGTTCAAAAAGGTCCCTTTGAATGGGTAGCACCAAAAAGGGGAGGGGAAACTTCGCCCATTTTTCTCAAGTTGATAACGACGGATAAACTATTGCTATGTTTGGATTTATGGAAGATTTGGATAAGTAGTATACAAGTTATCAGAGAATCAATATTTCACTAAATGTTAAACCTTTGTGGAGGTACTAGAAGGAGTGGACGAATATGGCCCATCTTCGAACTTTGCCTGAGATAGAAAAAATATTTTATTTATACATATATTTTATTATACATAACAAATTTGAAGTCAATCCGTTACTCCTTTCGAGTGTTAGCGTGCTCTTCAGCCAGACAGACAGACGGGCGGACATTGCTCAAATGACTTGAAATGACCCAAAACGGATTTCCGCCGAACATACTTGGGGTCTTAGGTCACTCCTTCGATGTGTTACACTTTTTGTGCGTAGCAAATGATATATACCCTCGTCACACTAAAGTGAGGGTAAAAATATTAATATGTATAATATTATCCAGGTAGGTATATTTTGAAATGGATACGACGATTTTTAAATTGAATCTGACTTGAGAAAGATCTCATACAAACCGATGTCATATGAGCCACTGTATTACCAATTTTTCATATAAGCTTTGAAAATCGTCAATCGTATGGAAAATTAAACTTGTATGTACTCGTGTACCGACGGATGAAAGATGATAGATGGCACAGGTTTTGTAAACATTCGTGAATCCTACAAACTAATCGATGAATGTAGTAAGAGGAAATATACGCAATTTTAAAAGCTGCTGAATTTAGATCAGTGCGAACGTCAGCGATATCAGCACCTGATATCGACAACAGCGATATCAGTTTTTTCATTGATATCCAAGCAGCAGTAAAGGCTTTAAAGGGACCGTATATAAGGTTTAAGGTAGTTGGCCACTGCACACCGCGAGGAATTAACCAGTAAGGAAAGGCAGAAAGTCGGGCGGGGCCGACTATATAATACCCTACACATCTCTAACAATGCGATAAGGGTCATTGCCATAATAATTTGGAATAATTGGTAAATGGGTATTATCTAATTCTGAAACGATAATCGCTAAATTAAGCAAAATTCGTTCCTAAATTGAGAAACATATTTCTGGAAAATTTTAATGATCGGAAGTAAAATACAACTTCTATAGCAGTTTGATACCAAATCAGGAGGAACATATATATGAAGCTTTAATATAAATCTGAACCGATCTTCCCTGAATACTCATTCATGTAAAAAGACCTCCTTCTGTCGAATTTCGTACTGATCGGATATAAAATAGTCTCTACAGCGCTTACATGTCAAATCGGGGGTAAAATACAGTTTTTACAGCGCTTACAGGTCAAATCGGGGGTAACATATATATGGGTGTTATATCTAAATCTAAACCGAGTTTCTCCGAATTTGGCAGTATTGCTTCATGTAGAAAGAAACCTCTTTTTGCCGACTTTCGCACTGATCGGATATAAAATAACATGTTTACAGCGCTCACATGTCAAATCGGGGGTAACGTATATATGGGGGCTTTATCTAAATCTGAACCGATTTCTTCCAAATTTAACAGTGTTCATTCATATAATAAGAAACCTCTTTCTGCAGAATTTCATAATGATCTGATATAAAATAAAGTTTTTACAGCGCTTACATGTCAAATAGGGGCTAACATATATGTATATGGGGGCTATATCTAAATCTGAACCGATTTTAACCAAATTCGATCGTCCTTGGGCCAAAAAAAAGATATGTGTAAAGTTTCGTCGAGGTCGGACCATAATTGCGACCTGTACTTTGATTACAAGAATACATGCACAGACGGACAGACAGACAGACGGACAGACGGACATAGCTAAATCAACTCAGAAAGTGATTCTAAGTCGATCGGTATAATAAACGATGGGTCTATTTCTTCTCCTTTTGGGTGTTACAAACAAATGCACAAAGTTATAATACCCTGTACCACAGTGTGGTGTATTGTGGGATCAATACACCCTATTGTGGTGTATTGATCCCTATTGAATTTGGTTAAAATCGGTTGAGATTTACATATAGCTCCCATATATATGTACCTCCGATTTGGCATATATGCACAACATTTTTGAACCGATTTGTACAAAAATTGACAGAGAGTAGTCTCGTGATACACTTAAAGGCAATACAAAATTTGGGGGAAATCGGTTTAGATTTAGATATAGCCCCCATATATATGTTACAACCGATTTGACATGTAAGCGCTGTAGAAACTGTATTTTATATCCGATCAGTACGAAATTCGGCAGAAAGAGGTTTCTTATCACATGAAGGAATACTGCCAAATTCGGAGAAAATCGGTTCAGATTTAGATATAGCCCCCATATATATGTTACCCCCGATTCAAGCACTGTAGAAACTGTATTTTATATCCGATAACAGCGAAATTCGGCAGAAAGAAGTTTCTTATTACATGAAGGAATACTGCCAGATTAGGAGAAAATCGGTTCAGATTTAGATATAGCCCCCATATATATGTTAGCCCCGATTTGACATCTAAGCGCTGTAGAGACTGTATTTCATATTCGATCAGTACGAAATTCGACAGAAAGAGGTTTCTATTTTACATGAATTAGTATTCAGGGAAAATCGATTCAGATTAATATATAACCTCCATATATATGTTCCTCCTGATTTGGTTACAAAGCGCTATAGAAGTTGTACTTTACTTCCGATCATTACAAAATTCTCCAGAAAGATGTTTTTCAATTTAGGAACGAATATTGCTTAATTTAGCGATTATCGGTTCAGAATTATCGCATTGTTAGGGAGGTGTAGGGTATTATATAGTCGGCCCCGCCAGACTTTCTGCCTTACCTTACTGGTTAACTATGATATTCTCCTGACTTTAGACCATATTAACCTCTATTTTGTATTAGAGAATGCAACGTTTTTTTTATAAAACGGTGAAGCAAATACATTTACCTGACAACTAAGCTCATCGTATGGCTATTTCATCGATGCTACTCCGGTCATTCGTCGTGGTTTAGCTGTGATTTTTCGGTGAAAAATTCAGCTCAGAGAGGCATAGCTTCTTCCAAACGATTAAGAATTATTCCTCTCTTCTGTTATTTCAACTCGAAAAAACACGTCAAGTAATCGTATATGCACCGACCGCCTGTACAAGAATCACACTGGGTTTCGTTATGTACAAATATTGTACACGTATGCAGCTCATCGAGGCGCATGTATGTGTGTGTTTGATGTTTGGTGAAACCCAATCTCGGTTGCGCCGTGCCAGCAGAGTTCAGAAAAATCTCTAAGGAACGGTTCGTCAGCTTTCTGTACGGTTCTTTCGCCGCGAACAGTACACTAAAGCTAAGTACATACGATTTGCAGATCGTACAATATTGCCAGAAAAATGGAGAAAAAATGCAACCCTGTGAATTTACAACCGTGTGAACATACAATTTTTGTCTTGCAACGTTAGCAGAAAAGTCATTGCGAGATAATTTGCAGAAGGTTAGATGTGCGAAGTTTATGCATGTGACAACGGCGCCGTTGTCAGAAACACATTTCATTGGCAATACTATTTATAAAATACTTTTATTGGCAATCCTGCATATAAATATTTACATATGTTGTAAATATAGCGTGCCCTAACAGGCAAAAAGACGTAAGCGCCAATCACAAAAATTTAAAGAAGATAGTTATTTTGCGATTAATTTTTGTTTAAATGCAAATGTAATGCATAAATCTGTTAATATAACTGTGAAATCTAGAATAACGGTATATTTTACAGCTATAAAAATCTAATACATGGTGTCATTTATCATAGGTTTAGGTTTAGGTTAGGGTGGCAGCCGCATTTTTTTTACAAGCTCACATAGACCAGTTTAGGTCCCTAGTGTTACCACGGGCTGAAATGCCCCTCATCGAAACCAACCTGTTTAATATCTAAATTTATCGATAGTACGAATATCAGTACTGGAAAGATCTGTTAGGCTGCCTAAAAAGGCCGACCCCAGTATGTCCAGTCGTCGTTTACTCAAAGCGGGACAGTCGCAAAGCAAGTGCTCAATGCTCTCCACTTCTTCCTCATCTCCACAGCTTCGAAGAAGTCATTGGAGTCAATACCCAATCTTTTGGCGTGTTCGCCGATCAAGCAGCGTCCCGTCAGAACCTGTACTAACGTAGACAATCGTTTCCTCTCTAGTGCGAGGATATATTTTGACCTTCTCAGGTCATATCTTGGCCAGATTTGTCTAGCTACCCTACCCAAAAACAAAGCATATATCGAACCCACCCCGAAGTAATGCGAAAGCGGTCCCGGGGTGGTGGTTCTTGCGTAGGACCACTAGATGATAGTGCGCTATCACTACGTCCCATTTAAAATGAGGTGTATATTAAACTGCTCAGCCATCTCGTTAAGAGATCTGCGGCAGTCGAGGGCTGTTTGTGAATTTAGGGATGTTGCCTCCAGAAAATTGATGGCATCCTGGCTGTCCGAGTAAATGACAACGCCAGTGTTGGTTACTATGTTACGACTCAGCCACTTGGCGACTTCCCATATTGCCATTATTTCGGCTTGATAGACACGGCAGGTATCTGGTAGTCTGCGAGCTATATCCAGACTAAGTTCTTCACAGTGTACTCCGAAGCCATCCTTTTCATCAAGCTTCGAACCATCCGT